>CM038143.1:330997661-331597661 GCA_021437245.1 Aegilops speltoides
CGGAGTGGGTGCGAGGGATCTCGCCGGTCTTCTTCTTGCCCAGGATTTTGCCAGCAGGAGCAGGTGCCTTAGCGGCAGCTGCTGCAACTGCTTCCCGGTAGAGTTGGTCAGCGCAGATCAGCGCATCCTTCTTGTCAGAGGGGACGGTGATGATGTTCATCGGCCCGGGCATCTTCAGCATGTTATAGGCGTAGTGTGAAGCCGCCATGAACTTGGCTAGCGCCGGGCGGCCGAGGATCCCGTTGTAAGGCAAGGGGATCTCGTCCACGTCGAAGACAATCCTCTCCATCCTGTGGTTCAGCTCGCCTCCGAACGTCACGGGCAACATGATCTTCCCCTTCGGCTGGCTCCTCCCCGGGTTGACCCCTTGGAACGTACCCGTCTCCTCGAGGTCTCCATCAGGGATCTGCAGCCTTCTGACCACAACGGGCGAGATCAAGTTCAGGCCGGCCCCGCCGTCAACCAACATTTTCGTCACCTTGAGGTTGCGGATTGTTGGTGAAACCAACAACGGCAAGCACCCAACCGCAGTGGTGCGGTCAGGGTGGTCCTCAGTGTCGAAGATGATGGGAGTGCTGGACCATTTCAGCGGCTTTCGTGCGTCGAATGATGGTTCCACCGCTGTGACCTCACATGCCCACTGCTTGAGTTGGCGGCGAGACGCATGTAGCCAGGCGCCACCATCAACGCACATGGCCTCTGTGGCTTTCTGAAACTCGTTTCCGCCGGACTCGTCGTCCTCGTCATGATCATCGTCTTCCTGCTTCTTGTCACAGCCCCGGGCGGGCCTCTCTTGTTGATTCTCCTTGCCGCGGCGGTCTCCTTGGCCGCCACGTTTCTTGCCGGATCCCTCGGCACCATCTAGGCCTTTCTCCTTGTCCCGCCGCTCATACTCGGCTTTCTGCTTCTCGGCGAGCAGCTCTACCTACCGGCAGTTTTGGAGATCGTGGCCCTTGGTGTGGTGGATCTTGCAGTACCGCTTGTCGGAGCCTCCTGGCTTTTTGGTAGCTGCCAAGGCCCGGCAAGCATCACACCCGGCAACCTCCTTGCCGGGGTCGCTCGCCTTGGTCTTCTTGGTGGTACCGGTGTCGTCGGTTCCCTCAACGGCAAGCACGGCCTTGCCCTTGCGCTTCCTATTACAGCGTCGGCCTTTCTTTGCTGGGGTGGCGGTATCGCCAGTGGAGTCGGTTTCCGCACCGGCATCTTCACCGGGGTACTTCCTTCCCTCCTCGGTACGAGCGCACCGATCGGCCAGGACATAGAGCTCGGCCACATCCCTAACCTTGTTCGTCGCCAGTTCTTGACGCATCTTACGATTGCACACGTTCTGGTGGAACGCACTGATCATGGCGGCGGGATGAACATCGGGGATGTTGTACTGCACTTGGCTGAACCTTTGGTTGTACTTGTGCAGGTTTTCTCCTTCCTTCTGGGGGATGATGTGTAAATCAATCGCCTGGCCATGAGCTTGGTGACCTCCGATAAAGGCGCCAACAAACTCATAGCACAGATCCGCCAAAGAAGAGATGGAATCCACTGGCAAGTGCATCAACCATGACATAACATTAGGCTTGAGCGCCAACGGGAAGTAGTTGGCAAGCACCTTATCGTCGCGGGCCCTAGCAACTTGCATCGCGATGGTGTAGATGCTGAGGAACTCTGACGGGTGGGTCTTGCCATTGTACTTCTCGCCGACGTTGGGTTTGAATGTACGGTGGGAGGGCCACTGGAACTGCCGCAGCTCGCGGGTGAAAGCCGGACAACCCACCTCGTAAGGTAGGCCGTCGTAGCCTCCCGAAGCTGGGTGGTCCGTAGTGGGCCCTGCCCACCTGTCCGACTGGTGGCGCGCGTCACGTCGGCGCTCGATCGTAGTTCGAGCGTCCTAATGAGCCCGCTCCCGAAGGACCTGGCGCTTATCGCGGTTGGTTCGCGGGTCGGACGACGCGATGGAGATATCATCACGAGCGTTGCCGCGATGGGCCGACGCCCGGGGCGGTCGGGATGGAGGCGGGGAATACACCGTGGCCGCGTCGCCTCCGACGTGGCCTCCGTTAGCACATGGCAGCCCGGCGGAGCAACGGCCAACGGTTTCCGCCGGCCGTAGCCCATCTTTGTTGGCGATGCCGACGAGGCTCTGGACAGTGGCCCTCCATTCGTCAAGCTTCTCCGTGGCAGGAGGAAAATCGAGGAGCAGCTGTGCGCGCACTAGGGCTTCCGCTGCCATGGGTGGCGGCGAAAGCTGGGTGGACCGCGATGCGCCTCGACTCCTAACCATGTTAGAAGGAGCTGCGTCACGGCTCCGCAACCGTTTGCCACCTCCATCAGCACCTCAGCGCGCATGCTGGCCCTCATCTTCATGTGATGGACGAACGGGGCTCTTCCCAGGGTGGCGCGCAGGGTCAACGGCAGGGTGACGCTGCTCGTCACGCACAACCTGAGAGGAGCGCACAGTGGGCGCCGGTGTTAGCATCTTGGAGGTCGCCGTGCCGCCGCCTGGCGGGACGGCGGCGCCCTGAAGGTCCCCGTGCCGCCTGCGGGGGGCCCGACTCCGTCTCTAGAGCCCGCGACTGGTGGCTCGTCGCCTGGCGTGCAAACGGCACCACTCGCCAGGCCTGAACCGCCACGGTGATGTGGATGTTCGCGCGCCGCGCCACGGGTTCTCTCCGCAACTAGCCTGCTATTGGTCCACCCCGGTGCTGGCAGCTTGGTCCCAGATGAACCGATCGCCATGGCCGCCTTCTTCTTAGGAGCCATGGTGATGAAGAACAGCTAGGCCAACTGCTAGACCAGATTCTCACAATAGCGCTGCCCCCTACCTGGCGCGCCAAAGATGTCAGTGGGAAACGACACCTATGGGATCACTGGAATCCCTTCTACGGTTGCAGTGCGCGGGGATCGTGAGAAGAGCGGGGATCGTGAGAAGAGCGGGGATCGTGAGAAGCACTTCTCTGGGTGCTGTGGGGTTCCAAAGAGCCGAATCCCCTCTCTGTATGCCATGGGCCTCCTTTTATAGGAGAAAGGGGCTGCCACAGTGGCACACAGAAGGTCGAAAGTGCTACAGTATTGTGAGGTTATCGCTAGCTTTACAGGGCAAGGCACATTTAATGCGAGGCTTAGGTGTCCCTTCGCTTTATCAGGGACGGGGGTGAGGCCCGTCCCGTCCGTCGCCGCTCCCCCTCGCTTCGACATGCGCCCTGGCCAGCGATGCATGCGGTGCCATGTAGGCAGGCAGGCAGCTGAGGTGGCATGGTGGTGGAGCCTCCACGAAGGATTGCATGCTGCCATGCAGGTGCCTGCCCAGCTGGTTGGGTCGGCGGCTGCATGCGAACAACAGTGAAGACTTGGTTGGTGCGGGTCTGGCGGTGGCCCTGTCGGTGCGCTTGGTGAGGGCCTTGTCGGGTGTCCCGGCAAGGGCCTTGCCGGGTGGCCCGGCAAAGGTCTTGCCGTGGCGCGCTGATTTCCCCGGCAAGGATCTTGCCGGGGGTCTCGTGGGTTTCTCCGGTGAGGATGATTGCCCTCCCATCCTTATTTGACCTTGTTTCTTCTCTGTCTTCACAAAGATCTGGATGCCACCAAAGAGGTGCCTCCCGAGCCTTGCCCCCAACGTGTTTGTCAAGCATTGGTGAGCTCAAGGGTGGCTCACTTTGGCTGGCGCGGGCGAGCTGCCCCGGCAAGGGTCTTGCTGGGGTTGCTGAGGCTGCCCCAGCAAGGGTCCTTGCCGGGGGAACCTGCTACACCTATCTGATCTTTGTGGCCTAGGTCCTTGTTGTTGCTTTGTTTGTCTTGTGGCTTCGGCTTCTCTCCGTCTTCCATTTCCTGCCGTGTCTGTGTGTGGCCATGGCGGGAGGCTCTGACTGCCCACGCACAAGTAAAGGGGTCAAAAGCAGAGCGCCTACTTTTGTACACCGACACACCTAGATACTCCAATGTCACCTCAAGTATCTGTGGGCATAATTATATGATATGCATCACACAATCTCATATTCATCTATTCAACCAACACAAAGAACTTAAAAGAGTGCCCCAAAGTTTCTACCGGAGAGTCAAGACGAAAACGTATGCCAACCCCTATGCATAAGTTCACAAGGTCACAGAACCCGCAAGTTGATCACCAAAACATACATCAAGTGAATCACGTGATATCCCATTGTCACCACAGATAAGCACATGCAAGACATACATCAAGTGTTGTCAAATCCTTAAAGACTCAATCTGACAAGATAACTTCAAAGGGAAAACTCAATCCATTACAAGAGAGTAGAGGGGGAGAAACAATATAAGATCCAACTATAATAGCAAAGATCACGGTACATCAAGATCGTGCCAAATCAAGAATACGAGAGAGAGAGAGATCAAATACATAGCTACTGGTACATACCCTCGGCCCCGAGGGTGAACTACTCCCTCCTCGTCATGGAGAGCGTCGGGATGATGAAGATGGCCACCAGTGAGGGACCCCCCCTCCGGCAGGGTGCCGGAACAGGCTCCCAAGAGGTTTTTGGTGGCTACGGAGGCTTGCGGCGGGGGAACTCCCGATCTATTGTGCTCCCCGATGTTTTTAGGGTATATGAGTATATATAGGCGAAAGAAGTCGGTCAGGGGAGCCACGAGGGGCACACGAGGGTGGGGCCATGCCCAGGGGTAGGGCGTGCCCTGGACCCTCCTGGCCACCTTGTTGCTTCCCTGACGTCTACTCCAAGTCTCCTGGATTGTGTTTGTTCCAAAAATAACTCTCCTGAAGGTTTCATTCCATTTGGACTCCGTTTGATATTCCTTTTCTGCAAAACACTGAAATAGGCAAAAAAACATCAATTTGGACTGGGCCTCCGGTTAATAGGTTAGTCCCAAAACTAATATAAAAGTGTATTGTAAAGCCCATTAAACATCCAAAACATATAATATAATAGCATGGAACAATAAAAAATTATAGATACATTGGAGACGTGTCAAGCATCCCCAAGATTAATTCCTGCTCGTCCTCAAGTAGGTAAATGATAAAAACAAAATTTTTGATGTGGAATGCTACCTAGCATATTTCTCAATGTATTTTTCTTTATTGTGGCATGAATGTTCAGATCCAAATGATTCAAGATAAAAGTTCATATTGACATAAAAATAGTAATACTTCAAGCATACTAACAAAGTAATCATGTCTTATCAAAATAACATAGCCAAAGAAAGCTTATCACTACAAAATCATATAGTTAGGCCATGCTTGATTTTCGTCACACAAAATACTCCCATCATGCACAAACCCGGTTTCAGCCAAGCAATTGGTTCATACTTTTTAACGCGCTTCAGCCTTTTCAACCCTCACACTATACATGAGCGTAAGCCATGGATATAACACTATGGGTGGAATAGAATATGATGATAGGGATTGTGTGAGAAGACAAAAAGGGAGAAAGTCTCACATTGACGCGGCTAATCAACGGGCTATGGAGATGCCCATCAATTGATGTCAATGCGAGGAGTAGGGATTGCCTTGCAACAGATGCACTAGAGTTATAAATGTATGAAAGCTCAACAAAAAGAAACTAAGTGGGTGTGCATCCAACTTGCTTGCTCACGAAGACCTAGGGCATTTTGAGGAAGCCCATCATTGGAATATACAAGCCAAGTTCTATAATGAAAAATTTGCACTAGTATATGAAATTGACAACATAGGAGACTCTCTATCATGAAGATAATGGTGTTACTTTGAAGCACAAGTGTGGAAAAAGGATAGTAACACTGTCCCTTCTCTCTTTTTCTCTCTTTTTTTATTTTGGTGGGCTTCTTTGGCTTTTTTTATTTGGGCTTCTTTGGCCTTTTTATTTTTCATAAAGTCCGGAGTCTCATCCTGACTTATGGGGGAATCATAGTCTCCATCTCCTTTCCTCACTTGGGACAATGCTCTAATAATGGAGATCATCACACTTTTATTTATTTACAAGTCAAGAATTACAACTCAATAGTTAGAACAAAATATGACTCTATGTGAATGCCTCCGGCGGTGTACCGGGATATGCAATGAATCAAGAGCGACATGTATGAAAGAATTATAAAGGTGGCCTTGTCACAAATACGATGTCAACTACATGATCATGCAAACGCAATATGACAATGATGGAGCGTGTCATATTAAATGGAATGGTGGAAAGTTGCATGTCAATATATCTCGGAATGGCTATGGAAATGACATAATAGGTAGGTATGGTGGCTGTTTTGAGGAAGATATAAGGAGTTTTATGTGTGATAGAGCGTATCGTATCACGGGGTTTGGATGCACAGGCGAAGTTTGCACCAACTCTCAAGGTGAGAAAGGGCAATGCACGATACCGTAGAGGCTAGCAAATTATGGAAGGGTAAGAGTGCATATAATCCATGGAATCACATTAGTCATAAAGAACTCATATACATATTGCAAAATTTTATTAGCCCCCGAAGCAAAGTAATACTATGCATGCTCCTAGGGGGGAGGTTGGTAGGAGTTAACCATTGCGCGCCCCCGACCTCCACTCATAAGGAAGGCAATCAAAGAACACCCCATGCTTCAAATTTGTCACACAACGTTCACCAACGTGCATGCTACGGGACTTGCCAACTTTAACACAAGTATTTCTCAATTTCATAATTACCCACCTAGAATGATTCTAATATTACCACCTTTATATCTCAAAACAATTATCAAGTATCAAATTGATCATAGTGTTCAATGCACTTTATATGAAAGTTTTTATTATAGCTATCTTGGATGCCCATCATATTAGGACTAATTTTATAACCAACAAATACCATGCTGTTCTAAAAGACTCTCAAAATAATATAAGTGAAGCATGAGAGATCAACAACTTCTATAAAATAAAACCACCGCCGTGCTCTAAAAAGATATAAGTGAAGCACTAGAGCAAATGACAACCTACTCCAAAAGATATAAGTGATGATCAATGAGTAGTCGAATAATTATGCAGCTATGTGGAGACTCTCTAACATTTAAGAATTTCATATCTTGGTATTTTTCCAAACAGCAAGCAAAACAAACAAAATGACATTTCAAGGATAGCACACATCATGTGAAGAAGCAAAAACTTAGGTTCAACCGATACTAACCGATAATTTTTGAAGAACAAAGGTGGGATGCCTACCGGGGCATCCCCAAGCTTGGATGCTTGAGACTTCTCGAAATATTATCTTTGGGTGCCTTGGGCATCCCCAAGCTTGAGCTTTTGTGTCTCCTTAATTCCTTTATATCACAGCTTCCCTACATCTTAAAAACTTCATCCACACAAAACTCAACAAGAACTCGTGAGATAAGTTAGTATAAATCAACGCAATAACCTTATAATTCTCTACTATAACAAATCACTAAAATTATTACTAAACATTGCATACTAAATGCCTATGCATATTTAATACTCCTATCCTCAAATAGAATCATTAAACAAGCAAACATATGCAAACAATGCAAACATAACAACAATCTGCCAAAACAGTACAGTCTGTAAAGAATGCAAGATTCATCATACTTCCCTAACTCCAAAAATTATGATAAAAATATTACAGTGTAGAAAATTTATCAGATCTTATTTTTCAAAAAGATTCAACAATTTATCATATTCTGACTTTTCTAGGTAAATTTTGCAACATCGATAAACTTTCTGTTTTCAAGCAGCAACATGTATATTTGCAAAATAAGCATGGTAAAGGCTATCCTTGACATTTTTATTCAAAATAAAGATGCGAAACATTATTCTAAATAACAGCAAGCAAATACTAACAAAATAAAATGATGCTCCAAGCAAAACACATATCATGTGGTGAATAAAAATATAGCTCCAAGTAAAGTTACCGATGAACGAAGATGAAAGAGGGGATGCCATCCGGGGCATCCCCAAGCTTAGGCTCTTGGTTGTCCTTGAATATTTCCTTGGGGTACCTTGGGCATACCCAATCTTAGGCTCTTGCCACTCCTTATTCTATAGTCCATCGAATCTTTACCCAAAACTTGAAAACTTCACAACACAAAACTCAACAGAAAACTCGTAAGCTCCGTTAGTATAAGAAAATAAACCACCACTTAGGTACTGTTGTGAACTCATTCTAAATTCATATATTCCAACTTATCTATGGTTCATACCCTCCGATACTACTCATATGTTCATCAAAATAAGCAAACAACACATAGAAAATAGAATCTGTCAAAAACAGAACATTCTGTAGTAATCTGTAACTCTCGAATACTTACGTAACTCAAGTTTTTTTTACCAAATTAGGAAAACCTAAGAAATTTGTCTACCAATCCACAACAAAAAGAATCATATCAAAATGATGTTCCTATGAATTATCAAAACTAATTTACTGGGCACATAAGTTTCTGATTTTCAGCAGGATCAACACAACTATCACCGTAAGCTATCCTAAAGGTCTTACTTGGCACTTTATTGAAACAAAAGCTATAAAACATGATTACTACAGTAGAATAATCATGTGAACACACAAAAAAATTAAGGGTAAATATTGGGTTGTCTCCCTACAAGCGCTTTTCTTTAATGCCTTTCTAGCTAGGCATGATGATGACAATGATGCTCACATAAAAGATAAGAATTGAAACATAACAGAAGCATCATGAAGCATATGACTAGCACATTTAAGCCTAACCCACTTCCTATGCATAGGGATTTTTTGAGCAAACAACTTATGGGAACAATAATCAACTAGCATAGGAAGGCAAAACAAGCATAATTTCAAAACTTTAAGCATATAGACAGGAAACTTGTTATTATTGTAATTCCTACAAGCATATGTTCCTCCCTCATAATAATTTTCAGTAGCATCATGAATGAATTCAACAATATAACCATCACATAAAGCATTATTTTCATGATCCCCAAGCATATACATTTTATTACTCTCCACATAAGCAAATTTCTTCTCATTCGGAATAGAGGGAGCAAATTCAACAAAATAACTATCATGTGAAGCATAATCCAATTGAAAATTAAAATCAAGATGACAAATTTCATGGTTATTTTTATTCTTTATAGCATAAATGTCATCACAATAATCATCATAAATAGGAGGCATGCTTTCATCATAATAAATTTGGTCACCAAACCTTGGGGGACAAAAAATATCAAACATAGCTTCCCCAAGCTTGTGGCTTTGCATATCATTAGCATCATGGGTATTCAAAGAACTAATACTAACAACATTGCAATCATGCTCATCATACAAATATTTAGTGCCAAACATTCTAATGCATTCTTCTTCTAGCAATTGAGCACAATTTTCCTTACCATCATTTTCATGAAAGATATTAAAAAGATGAAGCGTATGAGGCAAACTCAATTCCATTTTTTGTAGTTTTATTTTATGGACTAAACTAGTGATAAAACAAGAAACAAAAAGATTCAATTGCAATATCTAAAGATATACCTTCAAGCACTCACCTCCCCGGCAACGGCGCCAGAAAGAGCTTGATCTCTACTACGCCACCTTCTCCTTGTAGACGTTCTTGGGCCTCCAAGTGCAGAGGTTTGTAGGACAGTAGCAAATTTCCCTCAAGTGGATGACCTAAGGTTTATCAATCCATGGGAGGTGTAGGATGAATATGGTCTCTCTCAAACAACCCTGCAACCAAATAACAAATAGTCTCTTGTGTCCCCAACACACCCAATACAATGGTAAATTGTATAGGTGCACTAGTTCGGCGAAGAGATGGTGATACAAGTGCAATATGGATGGTAGATATAGGTTTTTGTAATTTGAAAATATAAAAAGAGCAACGTAGCAAGCGATAAAAGTGAGCATAAACAGTATTGCAATGCTAGGAAACAAGGCCTAGAGTTCATACTTTCACTAGTGCAAGTTCTCTCAACAATAATAACATTACTAGATCATATAACTATCCCTCAACATGCAACAAAGATTCACTCCAAAGTCACTAATAGCGGAGAACAAATGAAGAGATTACTGTAGGGTACGAAACCACCTCAAAGTTATCCTTTCTGATCGATCTATTCAAGAGTCCGTAGTAATAGCTATTCTTTCCGTTCAATCTATCATAGAGTTCGTAATAGAATAACACCTTAAGACACAAATCAACCAAAACCCTAATGTCACCTAGATACTCCAATGTCACCTCAAGTATTCGTGGGCATGATTATACGATATGCATCACACAATCTCAGATTCATCTATTCAACCAACACAAAGAACTTCAAAGAGTGCCCCAAAGTTTCTACCGGAGAGTCAAGACGAAAACGTGTGCCAACCCCTATGCATAAGTTCACAAGGTCACTGAACCCGCAAGTTGATCACCAAAACATACATCAAGTGAATCACGTGATATCCCATTGTCACCACAGATAAGCACATGCAAGACATACATCAAGTGTTTTCAAATCCTTAAAGACTCAATCCGACAAGATAACTTCAAAGGGAAAACTCAATCCATTACAAGAGAGTAGAGGGGGAGAAACATCACAAGATCCAACTATAATAGCAAAGCTCGCGGTACATCAAGATCGTGCCAAATCAAGAACAGGAGAGAGAGATATCAAGCACATAGCTACTGGTACATACCCTCAGCCCCAAGGGTGAACTACTCCCTCCTCGTCATGGAGAGCGCCGGGATGATGAAGATGGCTACCGGTGAGGGATCCCCCCCTCCGACAGGGTGCCGGAATGGGCTCCCGAGAGGTTTTTGGTGGCTATACAGGCTTGCGGCGGCAGAACTCCTGATCTATTGTGCTCCCCGATGTTTTCAGGGTATATGAGTATATATAGGCAAAAGAAGTCGGTTAGGGGAGCAACAAGGGGCCCATGGGGGTGGGGGCGCGCCCTGGACCCTCGTGGCCACCTCGTTGCTTCCTTGACGTCTACTCAAAGTCTCCTGGATTGCGTTTGTTCCAAAAATAACTCTCCCGAAGGTTTCATTCCGTTTGGACTCTGGTTGATATTCCTTTTCTGCGAAACAGTGAAATAGGCAAACAACTAGCAATTTGGACTGGGCCTCCGGTTAATAGGTTAGTCCCAAAAATAATATAAAAGTGTATAGTAAAGCCCATTAAACATCCAAAACATATATTATAATAGCATGGAACAATCAAAAATTATAGATACGTTGGAGACGTATCAACTGCCTCTGCCAAAGACTTGACGTATACTCCAAGACATCTCCAACCGCCTCCATGCGATCTCCTGGATACCGACCATGTAACCCTATATACCCTACCTAGCGTGTATATAAGCCAAAGGGTTTAGCCTGTAGAGGTGACCGAATCACAAGTACATTCGCCTAGCCGTAGAGGCAAAACACAACTACGATCTTGAGGTAGATCAACTTTGTACTTGATACATCTCCATCAATATAAACAATAGCATGATGTAGGGTTTTACCTCCATTAAGAGGGCCTGAACCTGGGTAAGTATTGTCTCTCTTGTTCATGTTACCACTGATCTGAGATCCACAACTCGAGACACCCTACCCCAGGGTCTACCGGATTTCACACTAACACTGGTGCTTTCATTGAGAGTTCCGCTATGTGATCACCGGAAGGATCGATGGCTCGTCTGCAAATCAATTACGGCACCAGCTACTGGAACATTACGTCCTCGACCAACTTTTTGTGTTCGGTAGCATGATCTTTTGCGCCGACTCGGTAGGCCATCTGGCTTTCGTCGAGAACTATGCCCTGGGTCAGATCGTGACTTTCGGAGGCTTGGAATACACCGTGGACTCCCGTGGCGAGCTTGTTCTATTAGGCTAGACACCCGTTGGGTTGAGGGTCTATCAGACATCATAGGCTTGACTCCGGAACCGATCTCCTTCGAGGGCGTCGGGCCGGGGTCCCTGGCACCACCGTAGGAACCAAACATGATAACCCCAGACAATCTTGCCTTGGCACCATGTCCAGATGCTAGTTCGGCCCCCATCTCAGAAACTACGTCGGATTTAAAACCGACCCTAGTGCAGGATTTGGAGTAGACTTATGATTCTCACCACGAAGGAGACATGCACTACTAGGGAAAACCTTATACACAGAATCTTAGCAGCAACGCGGCTCAAAAAGAGGCGCTACTGCTAATTATCAGCAGCGCGTGCGCGCAAAACTCGCTACTGAAACGGAGTTAGCAGTAGCGCGCTCGGAGCAACCTGCGCTGCTAAAAATATCGACCGATAGTGTCCACCAAACTACATTTAGCAGCAGCGCGTTGTCGCGACCGGCGCTACTGCTAAAACGTTAGTAACAGCGCGCTTTTTCTGAGGTCGCTGCTGCTAATTTTCAAATTGGGCACACTGTTGGTCCCAGTTAGCAGTAGCGGTTGTGTGGGAAGCACGCTGCTGCTAATTTCCTATCAGCAACGCTTTTTATCACCCGCGCTACTGCTAAGCCGGACCAGCCCACCACCTTTCCCCACGCGACCTCCCCTCCCCCATCTCCTCTCTTCCCTTTCCCCTACCCCCCACATCCTCCCTCTCTCACTATTCTTCTTCCTCAATACTTCTCCCCCATTACTCTCCCTCTCCTACCTACATTTCTCTCTCTTCATTACTCCTAGCTAACTACACCACCTCCATTAATGCATCTCCTTTCTCTTTTTCCTTCCCCTCCACTAATTTAAGTTGTCTCCTCCCAAATTAGCTAACTAGGTAGATGTAGCATTTAGTTAAGTGACCTATTTTCCCCCTAACTAGATCTATCTTTGTCAAGAAGAGCTTTGTGCACTTTTGATCTCCCTACATCATCATCTCCATCGTGTGTGCTCGATCTCGAGATAGAATTGATTAAAATTTCATGCTTTTGCAAAATGGAAATATGTTTATGTGTGTGTGATATGATAATTGGGAGATATGATGGAAATTGTGTGTGTGGCATGAGTTGACGCCAAATTGTGCTTTTGAGTTGCCTATGTTTTGCCAAAATGTCGATTTATTTTCGTTTCGGTGAATTCCGGGCAAACTCTAGATCTATATATGTCCTATTTTTAGGGAAGGTGCCGAATTTTTGTATGACTTTGACGCATGCACGCATTTTTATAATCAATTTGTTTATTATTACCGTGCAGAGTTCACGATGGTCAGTGGAACGATGGTGGACAGGTGGTTGCGGTCGGCGGTGCAGGACATGAAAGAAAATAACCGGACATAGGTTTTATGTCCGTGTCGAAAATGCAAAGGAATAGATTGGCTCGACCCCCATGACGATGGTCGTGTCGAAGCGCACCTTCTCATTATTGGTTTCATGGATGGCTATACTCGGTGGATAATTGAAGATGAGGATGACGATGTTGAGGACGCCGACGGGGCAGGCAATGATGACACGGGGCAAGACGAAGAGATGATCGATAATGGAGGGGCCGGACATGGCGGAGGAGAAGGGGTCGGACATGGCAGAGGAGAAGGGACCGGACATGGCTGCGGAAAGAACGACATGGATTGCACACAGCAGAGTTTGTTGGTACTAAGTTCAATCGTGCGGGACCCTCATGTTCAAGCATTACTTCACAAGGAGACGAGTACTGAGAGAGCTACTTCTAGAGAGGAGGCTAAGCTGGAGCAACTGGTGGTAGACTCGAACACTCCATTGTATGATGGTTGCAATCCTGAGGTGACCCGCTTGAGTTTCACGCTCCAACTCCTAAAGGCGAAGGCTAAAAACAAATGGACCGACACTAGCCTCGATGAGCATCTCAAGTACCTAAAGGATGTTCTTCCCGCGGTGAATCTGTGTCCTACTAGTGTTGATGAGGCCAATAAGATTGTGTGCCCTCTTGATCTGCCACACGTTAGATACCATGCATGCATCAACGATTGCATAATTTATCGAAGGAGCACGCGGAAAAAACAAGCTATCCGGTGTGCAAGGCTTCTCGATACAAGAAGGCTGGGAAGAAATGTCCCTAGAAATTTGTATGGTACTTACCAATCACTCCCCGTCTCCAGCGGTATTTTGTAGATCCCAAGGAAGCAAAGCGCATGCGCTGGCACGCGGAGAGGAAGAAGCCCGATGATGGAGATGATCCGAAGCTGAGACACGTCAAGGATGGAAGCCAGTGGAGAGCGTTGAACAGCTTCTACCGGTTTTTCGAATGTGATGCAAGGAACATCGTGCTTGGCGCGTGTACCGATGGCATGAATCCGTTTGGCAACCAGAACACCAACCATAGCACATAGCCCGTGTTTGTATTGATGTACAACCTTCCCCACTGGTTGTGCATGAAGTCGAAGTACATTCACAAGAGCATGCTTATTCAAGGGCCAAAACAACCAGGAAATAATATTAATTTGTATCTGGGGCTACTTCAAGAGGAGTTATACACGTTATGGAAAACACTGGCCAAGACATGGGATACCAGCAAAGGCGGGTATTTCTACATGAGAGCCGCGCTGATCACGACGGTGCAGGACTATCTCGGTTACAGATATGTCGCAGGCTAGGTGTGCCATGGATATTGCGGATGCACGCGGTGCATGGATGATACGACGTCTCAGCAGCTAACGTCAAGGAAGGATGGCGGGTCTGGGAAAATCGTGTACATGGGGTATCAAAGATGGCTCGAACAGGATGACCCTGGAGAAACCGTGGATATCTATTCAATGGTCACGCTGAGCATCGAGGACCTCCACGAAAGCGGAGCGGTGCCGAAATCGATGACCTATTGAAAAACTGGAAGGAGTGCCCCGTGCCGGGAAAGACGATGAGAAAGGCGCCGGAGCCGCTGCTGAAGGTATGGAAGACGAGGTCTGTGTTCTGGGACTTGGAGTACCGGCACAAACTCGATACACCTCATTGCCTTGATCAAATGCATATCTGTAAGAATGTCCTTGAGAGTTTGCTCGCAACACTGATGAACATGCCGGATAAGACCAAGGATGGGCCGAAGGCAAGAAAAGACTTGCAAGATTTGAAAAACTGGGAAGATCTGCACATGCCGCCCTGTAAAATGTTAGACGAGGCAGAGACGGAGACAGAGGCACGGGAGAAGAAGGGCAAGAAAATAAAGAAAGAGGATTATTGCCCCCCTACTTGCTTCACCTTAAGTCAGGCTGAGATCGATCAATTCTTTAAGTGCCTTACTGGATTCAAAGTTAGTTCCGGTTACTGTGGCAAGATAAGCAGATATCTAGACACGGACAAGAAAAGGTTCAGCGGGATGAAGTCCCATGACTGTCATGTGATGATGAAGCAGATACTACCTGTTTCCCTTAGAGGGATAATGGACAAGC
Organism: Aegilops speltoides; assembly: GCA_021437245.1. Classification (NCBI taxonomy): domain Eukaryota; kingdom Viridiplantae; phylum Streptophyta; class Magnoliopsida; order Poales; family Poaceae; genus Aegilops; species Aegilops speltoides. The sequence continues at coordinate 331,012,876 of CM038143.1, forward strand.
ACGTCCGTGACACGCTTATTGGTATCTGCAACTTTTTCGACGTCATCTCTCGAAAGTGGATCAGTGTGAAGCAGCTCTGAAGGCTACAGGAAGAGCTCGTTGTGATACTGAATGAGCTTGAGATGTACTTCCCTCCCATGTTCTTTGACATGATGGTGCATCTGTGTGTCCATATTGTGGATGACATAATAGACCTGGGGACTTCATTCCTGCACAACATGATGCCGTTTGAGAGGATGAATGGGATCATCAAAGGATTTGTTCGTAACATGTCCCGTCCGGATGGAAGCATCGTCCAGGGCTATGTGACACAAGAGTGCATCTCTTTCTGCGAGAATTTTCTATATGGCACAGACCAGCTGCTTGGTGTTAGTGTTGGTTTGCTCGTTAACAAGCACGATGGGAGGCTCGAAGGAGAAGGTCACTACAACGGTCGCAGGGAACTGCACGTTGCATACTCAGATCGATGCAGCGACTTTGACAGAGCAAACTAGGTAGTCCTACAACACCTAGACACCGGGGGGGGCGTATGCAGGACGGACGCCAAAGTTACTAGAGAGCACAACTCCACTTTCCTGCATTGGTTCAAAGAGCATATTATTGCTAATCCCCTAGAGGAGGGCTCTAAGGACGGATTGCTCATATACGCCTTAGCACATGGCCCCTCGCCCAACCTCGTAACCTATCAGGCATATGATATCAACGGATACACGTTCTACACGGAGGCCAAAGATATGGACAATGATGATCAGAACTCAGGGGGTGACGATGGAATGCATGACCGGCAGAGACAACGGCGCAACTGAACGATTTTAGGGAAGGGTCGAGGAGATCTGGGAGCTTGACTACTCTGGACTGCACAACACGACGATGTTCTGTGTTAGATGAGCTAAGAATGTCGAAAGAGAAAGCCTAATTTTCACAACCATGACTATACCCGACGCCAAGAGCGCTACCGTGAACGCTATCGCAAAAAATGAGCCATGGGTACACGCTAAGCACGTGACACAATGCTTCTTCATAACCGACCCGCGCAATCCCAGCCGTGTTGTCGTGAGGAGAGGCAAAAGGAACATCATTGGAATGGATGGAGTCACCAATGAGGAAGACTACGATCAGTACGTGTCGTGGAAGTATCACGTTAGATGTCCTAGTGGAAGGACTTAGTCGTGGAGCCATCGCAATGAGATTAGCCTGAAGGGGTTAAACTAGACAAGGGACATGAGAGTTTATACTAGTTCGCCCCCTTCGATGAAGGTAAAAGCCTACGTCTAGTTGTGATGGAGTTATTAGGGTTTCGATGACCAGGGAGCAAATACGCTTTGCCTGGGTCTCGAGTTGTTGTCTGTTGTCCCTGAACCACCGCCGGGTCGTCCCTTTATATACACAGGTTGACGCCCAGCCGGTTTACAGAGTCCCGAGGACGACTTATACAAGTGTTCGGCTCGGTCTCTCCCTTTCCCTATCTTACAATACAAGTTATACAACTATGACGGTTTACCACTATGGGCCCTAATCCGCCTCTGGGCTTTGGGCCTCTAAGCTTTATTAGTAAAACACCATCTTCTTGTCTTCACGGGCTTCAGTATAGTTGAGTGTGAGCCGGCCCCTCCTGGGCGGTTTACACTCAGTAGTTATATCCTCAACATTAGGCCCCAGATTGATTTGAACCTATTCATGTCAATCTTCAATACTTAGAAAAATTCCATGAACATCTTCCAATGATTCTCCGTAAACCGCCATATTGTCTTCTCCCTGTAAACTTTAGTGAACCGCCGTGACGTCATCTTCTATCACTGCAGTAAATCATCATGATGTCATCTCCGCATAAAAAGATTTATGAAGATTCCCTTCTCTTAATTAATTCCCGAAGATCGAGGCGACAGCTGCACCCTCTTTTGCCGCTTGAGGCCCCTCAATTTTCGCGCCTGCCGTTTTATCCTCTTGCCTTTATAAATAGGGCCGAGGGGTCTTTCCAATTTTTCACCCTTGCCTCTCGTCTTCCTCCTCGCGTCCCGAAGAGCTCAAGCACCGCCGCCGCCGCCGTCGTCCTCGAACTTGCAGCGACTAGGCCACTGCATCACCCTGTTTGTACCAGAGATCCTACGATACTTCTCCGCTGCTGCGTGGCCCTGGTAAGCTTTATTCACATAAGCCTAGATCCCCATTAGGGCTTCGGGTTCATCCGTGTTCATCGACATTCATCAGTGCTTCTCCGCCTTTCCCTTAGCCTCTTTACTGAATCTAGCTATGCCTGATAGTTTTCTTTTGCGGCTAGATCCATAACTTCAGTCTGCCGCACCACAGCGTCTTGCTGCTCCTGGACAAAACTCCATCTGGACTTTCTCCGTTCCTCTTAGCGCCATTGTAAGGCTCAGAAAAATTTTCTTTATTGAACCACGGTAGATCCAAAATTATACTGCCATATTGTGAAACGTGTTTCTGTTAAACACTTAGTAGATTTCAGCTCTGCCTTTTCTGTTTAAGGGCGGTTTAACCTTTTGTAGTTGATAATCCGCCATATGCCATTAGCCCTCACTAAAACCGCCATGACCGAATTATGTGTCCAACATATGCAACTTCCAAGTATTCTGTGAAGTTTACCTTCAAGAAGAACCGTCTGTTGAGCTCTTCAGGGACTTCTTTCATTTGAACCGCCGAACTGAATTCTCTGATGACCCCAACACTGAACTCGGTGGAGTGTTGATTCAGAAAAGGAAAGAAGTTGATTTTCCTCACGCCAAGCATCACAGCCACCCCAAAGATTGGAACCAAACATGGTTTTATTGTCAGAATACTGCTCCTGCTGAAGAAAACCCTCTGTCGGGTTACCGTGCTCACCGGCTTAGTAATGGCCATCCACTGCCTCAACGGCTTACGGCCAGAGAACGACAAGCTTATGCACCTCAACTTGCTAAGCTCCGGGCCTTCCTAGCAAATGGTTTAACTGGCGTCGACCTTATTCGCTGCCGGGTTTCATGGTGCATCCTGCCTTTAAGCCGCCACTCCGGGTTGATGCATGAGTACACTGGGAACATGAAGGACCCTCAACGGTATCATGAGATGGAGATGACCGATAATGAAGTAACCGAGTCTGTCAAGAAGATGTTGGATGAACCGTTCGCCGAATGCGGCAAAACTGGACTGCGTCCTTTTTATGCCTCCAACAAACCACTTGTGGTAAGGATTTTAACTTTATGCTTTTTTGTTGCTCCGCCTCCGCTTTAACACTGTTCTAATAAACCTTTGTTTAATTTTATAGGCCAATAGCTCCTTCTGGAAAAGGAAAGCTCAAGATAAACCGGCGAGAGCTCCACGTGTTAAAAGTAAAGTCACCAAGAGAGCGGCAAAAAAGAAAACCGCCGAGTCTTCTGATCCGCCCGAAGATGTCGATGAATCGGAACAAGAGGTAAAACTTGATTCCCTTGGCTCATTTTTCATACACCTTATTAACAATGATTATTACCAGGATGATGCGGAAGCCAGCCGCGCTGATCATGTTGAGGTAATCTCCCTTTCCTCCGGTTCAGATCATGTGCTGGTTCAAAAATTTCGCTGTGCAGTTCGGAAAGTAAATACTCTCACCCTCTTGCTTATTTGGATCCAAAATTTTCTTTGAAGACACAGCAACTTGAAGGCCGTTGCACAACCCAGCACAATGGCCAGCAAGTCACTTCTTCCGGTTTACCAGACACTCCAAACCGGAAACGTCGTCCCGAGGTCTCTTGCTCTTTTAATAAACCTTGTCCCTTGGCGGGTTGCTTCTGAAACCCACTTAATCTGTCTGACTCGAATTATCAGGTGTCTTCCAATTCCTCATTTGGCGGTTCCTCAACCACTCAACTGCCTCCCCTTAAAACCATCCCTGGGTAAGTATACTGCCCTTCAGCTTTTTCCTTCATGTTTCGGTTTACCGTGCTGATCTTTATTTGATACTGTAGTGCTAAAGCCCGACTGAGCAAGAAAGGCAAAACCAGTACCCCCACTGGTGAAGTTGAACCAGAAAGATCCCCGGAAGGCGCCGGTAGAGATACTGATGTCATGGATGTCTCTGTCCCACAAGATGAGAATACAGAAGCTAATCCGCCAGAAGCTGACCCGGCCATTCACGTTGATCCATCGAGCCTGCATGCTACTCCTCCAAGCACGGCTGCTGATCCGCCGAGCCCAACCAGGGATACCGTCAATCCGCCAAGTCCGTCAAAATGTGGCGATGATGATGTTATTATCACTGGTACAGGTCACACCAGCCCTGGCAATCAGGTTGTCCTGTCAAAGCATACCGCCAAGGAAGAATTTGTTACTATGGGCAAGGGGAAAGAGAAGACAGATTTATCCAGCTATGTCAACCTTACTGCCGAAGAACTTCATTCCGGCTTCTTACATCGCCTCTACACAAGCCGAGATTATGAGGCCGGTTTGGTGAACATGATGAAGGAGCGCTATGAGGTAACTTTCCAAACACTTTAATCTTGCTTGTTCTGTATATCTCCATTGTAGCCCCCAAGGGTCGGTTTGTCTCTTGAAGACAAACCGGAACTGGTGAATAAAGAATGCTTCAACTGAGTAGCCCCCTAGGGCCGGTTTAACCTTATCAAGGTGAACTGGGACTTCATGATCCAATATTCATTTTGCCAACTCCTTTCGCCTTTGTACTTTTTGATCAACTATGCATTAGCCCCCAAGTGCCAAGATTCATACTTGTATTGAGCCTTAGAACTTTAAAATAAGTAGTAGGAAAAAAAGCATTCAGCATTAGCCCCCAAGTGCCAAGTGTATAACTGGTTATATGCTTGGGACTTTGATAAAAATATCATCGTCATCTAATCTTTGCAGGCCAATATAAACAACAGAGACTCCAAAATTGCCGATATTCAAGAGAATATCAAGTCCCAGCAATCAGAGACTTCCAAGGCCAAGGATGAGCTTAAAACCGCTTTGACAGCCATGGAACAACTTAAGAAAATATTCAAGAATGAACATGCTAGCTGGGAAACTGAAAAAACTGCATTGTTGAAGCGGGCTGAAGACACCGAGTCAACTCTTAAACTGGTGGCGGAAGAGCTAACTGGGTTGAAGCGCCAAGTAAATGCCATGACCTCTGCAATATTTGGTAAATACTCTTGTGAAGATTTCTTGAATAACCATCTTTGAAATTGCCGGTTTAACATCAAAGTCTTAAACCGTTATAGGTGGCCGTGCTGCTCATCTGGGCTCTGACATGCGGATGAAGCTGAAAGCAGCATATACGTTGATAGAGCAACTGTATACCGGTGCCCAACGGGTTATCTGCGCAGTCTCATACAACAAAGCGGCACCAACATTGATCAAGGACACTCTAGCAAGGTTATCAATGACGCCGGCGCAAATAGAGGAGATGAAGCGATCTGCTGCCGGGGCTGGTGCTTTGTTGGCACTGACTCGGGCCAAAGCGTGGATATCTGACTTGGATCCAGTTGATATCGCCAAAGGCTTTCCGGATGAACAAGCAGATTGGTCAGCATTTGATAATGAAGCCCTCAAAGCCCTGACAAAGGAGATGCGTCCGCTGTCAAGCCAACTGGCTGAAGAGGCTAATTTGACTGTTCATCGGTTCTTTTATGATGAAAAGAACCAACGTGTTGACACTACTATGACAGAAACGCAGAACCTTATCCCGCCAATCCATAAGCACACTTACGCCCCTGATGTTGAACCGTCCAATCTTATAAGTGAAGAGGCTGTCTTTCAGGATTTAACCCGGATTGACTAGATCACCGTTGACTTCCAGCCACTGGGTGGGGAGGAGGAGGGTGAACTGATGCCAGATGATCCATCAACTTCACGTCAACCTGGTGATGAGTCTTGATCTGGCAACCGGGTTGATGTTCACAAACTGTGCTTATGTAAAGAACAATCATTATTGTGGGCTTCAAAGCGCCTTGTAATAGGCTAGTAGAAATACTTTGATCTGCTGCCGTCGTGCACTGAGATATGACTTTGTTTGATCCGCCATGATAATAGCAGTACTGGCTTATATACCTTCATAATATTATGCTATCCTTATATCTGCATAACAAAAGATCTGTCCGGGCTGTTTACCGCCGGACGGGTCATAACACCCAAAAGAAAACCTGGTAGATCGCCAAGCTTTATATAAAAAATAGATCATACCTGTGATATAAGGCTGTTGGTGTACCAACTTGATTGTAGTAAGGGTGAAAACCCAATACTTTGAGCGTTTGATAGCTCTCGCCATGCTGTGCTAGTGTGTTATAAGTCATACCGGGTTATGATGAACACCAGGTGATCATACTGGCGACATGTAGTCAAAGCCAGATCGGGTTATGAAACATCGGTTTAAGAATGAAGATGGTCTGACAACTTGTAGTTGAAAGCCAAGCCGGGTTGAAATATGCCGGTTCACCATTGATTATATGCTTTATCAGATGATAACTGTAAGCCACACCGGTTTAAGAAAACACCGGATTGAGATGAAGACATATAGTCTGGCCGGGTCAGAAGACACCGGCTTACTTTGAAAAGTTGATCAATAAAGATAAAACTTGCAAAAACAAAAAACAAAAACTTGTAGTCGAGGCTTTTCGAGGGCTGCCAGGCCCAAATTCGAGGGATTTCATGGGCTGCCAGGCCGCAGAGTTAAACCATTTGACAAAGCCTTTTAAGATGGGCCTCCAACTAACCAATCATCATTTTAACTTTGACAAGTTCAGGGTCTCAATGAGAGTAACTTGTCAAACGTTCGGTGGGTCGTGCCAGGATTACCTGGATAGGAGTGGCTTACTTGATGAAGGCAGGTTAACCGGGGTTTTAGGTGAATACACCAGGCTTCCAAGCCATGGGTCGATGCCCAATTACAAGGGTCCTTTCAAAATCTTTGTTACTTTACACAAAGAGCCCCCAAGTAACTTTGTGAGCTGTGCTCAATGAGTGCCTATGTTTGAGTCGTGCTTGTAGCAACAGATCTCTCTTTTGCCCCTTGGGTGTGAAGCTCCCAAGCTGTATGATGGCATAATAGCCAGTTTAATGGACATAACGGGTCATCACTTTGGAAGCAGAAGCCCCCTTGTAACAAAGAAATATTGGAAAAAACTGCAGAGGCCCTGCTTGTAGCAAGGATGTCGGTTTATTATATTGAGCATAATATATACATTGTCGAAATATGTACATAAGAAGAGCCTATAGCTCAGGTGTAGTAAGGCCAAAGGAGAGCTATGTTCCATGGCCGTCGGGTCTGCTCCTCAGAACTGCGTGAGTGTTCTCGAACGTCAATGAGGTAGTATGATCCGTTGTGCAGATTCTTGCTGACCACAAAGGGTCCTTCCCAAGGTGGGGATAACTTGTGCATATCGGTCTGATCCTGGATGAGCCGGAGCACTAAATCGCCTTCTTGAAAGGTTCTTGTTTTAACCTGGCAGCTGTGATAACGCCGCAGGTCTTGCTGGTAAACTACCGAACGAGCCAAGGCCATGTCCCGCTTCTCATCTAACAGGTCCAGTGCTTCTTGACATGCTTGCTCGTTGTCCGCTTCAACATAATTGGCAACCCGAGGCGAGTCATGACGAATATCACTGGGGAGTACCGCCTCTGCTCCGTAGACCATGAAGAAAGGCGTATAACCTGTAGACCGGTTTGGGGTGGTGTTTATGCTCCATAACACAGATGGTAGTTCTTCCACCCAGCAACCTGGCGTCCGATTCAAAGGGACCATAAGCCGGGGCTTTATACCTTTCAAAATTTCCTGATTAGCTCACTCAGCTTGACCATTAGATTGGGGGTGAGCCACGGATGCCACATCAAGCCGGATGTGCTCTCGTTGACAAAAGTCCTCCATCTCGCCTTTAGAGAGGTTCGTGCCATTATCTGTGATAATGCTATGTGGAAAACCGAAACGGAAGATCACCTTTTTGATGAATTGAACCACTGTGGCTGCGTCACACTTGCTTACTGGCTCTACTTCAACCCATTTAGTGAACTTGTCAACCGCCACCAACAGGTGGGTCTTCTTATCTTTGGATCGCTTGAAAGGCCCTACCATGTCAAGCCCTCAAGTGGCAAACGGCCAGGTGATAGGAATCATCAGTAGCTCTTGAGCCGGAACATGAGCTCGTCGTGAGAATTTTTGACGGCCGTCACACCGTCTTACCAAGTCCTCAGCATCAGCGTGAGCCGTCAGCCAATAGAAGCCATGACGAAAAGCTTTAGCAACCAAGGATTTTGAACCGGCGTGATGACCACAGTCTCCTTCGTGGACCTCGCGTAGAATCTCATGACCTTCTTCAGGAGAAACATAGCGTTGGAACGCACCAGAAACACTGCAATGGTGTAACTCGCCGTTGTGAACAATCATGGACTTGGACCGCCGGATTATCTGCCTGGCCAAAATTTCATCATCTGGTAACTCGCCCCGGTTCATATATGCGAAGTATGGAACCGTCCAATCCGGAATGATATGTAAAGCGGCCACCAACTGTGCCTCCGGATCAGGAATGGCGAGGTCCTCCTCTGTAGGCAGTTGAACTGACGGGTTATGCAAAACATCAAGAAAGGTATTGGGTGGCACCGGTTTACGCTAAGATCCCAACCAGCTTAAAGCATCAGTTGCTTTGTTTTTGCGCCGATCAATGTGACCTCACGCCGGTAAGCCGCCATGAGTGGATCCTTGCAATCCCAAGTACCTGAAACTTGCTGGGCTACCAGGTCCAAGTCTTCAAAGCATCATACACGGCTTAAGTTCATTTCCTTAGCCACTCGAAGACCATGGAGTAAAGCTTCATACTCAGCTGCATTGTTAGTACAAGGGAACATTAAGCGAAGAACATAATGAATTTTATCACCTCGAGGGGAAGTAAGGACAACTCCAGCCCCCAAGCCCTCCAATTGCCTGGACCCTTCAAAGTGAATAGTCCGGTATGTACTGTTCGGTTTGTCCTCTGGTATTTGCAACTCTGTCCAATCATTGATGAAATCCACAAGGGCTTGGGATTTGATTGCTGTTCGAGGCATATACTTCAAACTGTGTGGCCCAAGCTCAATAGCCCACTTAGCAACCCGGCCAGTCGCTTCCCTGTTCTGGATTATATCCCCCAAAGGAGTAGAACTGACCACTATGATGGGATGACCTTGAAAGTACTGTTTAAGCTTCCGACTTGCCATAAAAACCCCATACACTAGCTTCTGCCAATGCGGATATCTTTGCTTTGACTCAATGAGCACTTCGCTGATATAGTAAACCGGCCTTTGAACCAGGTATTCCTCCCCTGCCTCCTTGCGCTCCACCACAATGGCGACACTGACAGTCCGGGCATTAGCAACCACATATAACAGCAGTGGCTCTTTATCAACTGGAGCGGCAAGAACTGGCGGTTCAGCCAACTGCTTCTTCAGGTCTTCAAACGCCGCATTAGCAGCCTCGCTCCAGACAAAATTGTTTGTCTTCTTCAACATCTGGTACAGAGGGCTCACCTTCTCTCCCAATCTGCTGATAAACCGGCTCAAAGCCGCAATACGACCCGCCAGACATTGAACATCTTTAATACATGCCAGTTTAGCCAGAGATGTGATAGCCTTGATCTTTTCCGGATTAGCCTCAATCCCCCGGTTGGACACCAAAAAACCCAAGAGCTTTCCAGCCGGTACACCGAAAACACACTTAGCTGGATTGAGCATCATTTTATAAACTCTCAGATTATCAAAGGTTTCTTGAAAATCAGATATGAGCGTCTCTGCCTTCCTGGATTTGACCACAATATCGTCCACATAGGCATGAACGTTGCGCCCAATCTGAGTATGAAGACAATTTTGCACACAACGTTGATAAGTGGCCTGGCCACTCTTGAGCCCAAAGGGCATAGATACGTAACAGAAGGCTCCAAAGGGAGTAATGAAGGCTGTATTTTCCTGGTCCTTAACTGCCATCTTGATCTGATGAAAACCAGAATAAGCATCCAAAAAACTCAAACGCTCACAACCCGCTGTAGCATCAATGGTTTGATCAATACGAGGGAGGGCAAAGGGATCTGCTAGGCAAGCTTTGTTCAAATCTGTGTAATGCACACACATACGCCAAGTGCTATTTTTCTTAAGTACCAGCACCGAATTAGCCAACCACTCTGGGTGAAATACTTCCACGATAAACCCTGCTGCCAGTAGCCGGGCTACCTCTTCCCCAATGGCCTTACGCCGTTCCTCATTAAATCAACGAAGAAACTGTTTGACCAGTTTGAACTTCGGATCAATATTAAGAGTGTGCTCAGTGAGTTCCCTTGGTATGCCTAGCATGTCAGAAGGTTTCCATGCAAAGATGTCCCTGTTCTCACGGATGAACTTGATGAGCGCGCTTTCCTATTTGGGATCCAAGTTGACGCTGATGCTGAACTACTTGGATGAATCGCCAGGAACAAAATCAACCAATTTGGTTTCATCAGCCGATTTAAACTTCAAAGCCGGATCTTGCTCTGTGGTGGGCTTCTTTAAAGAAGTCATGTCTGTCGGATCAACATTGTCCTTATAAAACTTCAACTCTTCCGTTGCACAAACTGATTCGGCGTAGGCCGCATCACCTTCCTCACACTCCAGAGCAATCTTACAGCTACCATGAACGGTGATGGTTCCTTTGTGATCCGGCATCTTGAGCTGTAGATAAACATAACACGGCCTCGCCATGAATTTAGCATAAACCGGCCGTCCAAATAAAGCGTGGTACGGACTTCTGATCTTGACCACTTCAAAGGTCAGCGCCTCGGACCTTGAATCATGATCATCTCCAAAAACCACCTCCAGAGCTATCTTACCAATTGGGTAAGCCGATTTACCAGGCACCACTCCGTGAAAAACGGTGTTTGACAGTCTAAGATTCTTATCTGTCAACCCCATACGCTGGAAGGTTTCATAGTACAAAATATTGATACTGCTCCCTCCGTCCATGAGTACCTTGGTAAACTTATAACCTCCCACCTGTGGTGCAACCACCAAAGCTAGGTGACTCGGATTGTCAACCCGGGGCGGATGATCCTCCCTGCTCCAGACAATAGGCTGCTCAGACCAGCATAGATAACGGGGCATCACCGGTTCAACAGAGTTCACTGCCCTTTTATGGAGTTTCTGATCGCGCTTGCACAAGCTAGTAGTGAAGACATGATACTGTCCACCGTTTAACTGCTTTGGGTTGCTCTGATAACCCAACTGCTGTTGATTCCCCTGATTACCCTATTGATGGTTACCACCTTGGTTATTCTGATTGCCCTGATTATTCTGAAACCCTGAGTTTGAACCGCCACCAATGTAACCCGGCCCATGAAAACCTCGACCGGAACGACCAGATGGACCCTGATCATACCGGAAAAGATCAGAGTTTTTGAATTCCCTCATGATATGGCAATCCTTCCAAAGGTGTGTGGCCGGAACCTCCTTTGTCCCGTGCTTTGGGCAAGCCCGATTTAACAGGTGTTCCAGATTCATTCCTCCACCGTGCTGGGGCGGTTTGCCCTAACGCCGCTGCATATTACCCTGCATACTGGTGTTAGCCACAAAATCAGAATTGTCCGCTTTATGCTTAGCATTATTTCCGTGGCCCGTCTGGTTATGCTGTCCCTTTGAACCGGCATTCTTCTTTGCCTTCTCCTGTTTCTCTTCATTAGAGTCAGGGTCCTTGGTATTATCAGAATCAACATACTTAACGAAAGCCGCCATGAGTGTCCACATATCATTGCAGTGACGCTTGAGCCGTACCAACTTCATCTTTAGTGAGTTAAACCGGCAATTGCCCTCCAATGTCACAATTGCTGTATCCGGATTGATGCGGCCGGATGAATGCAAAATTTCTGAAACCCGGCGCACCCAATGGGTTGTTGATCCATTCTCTCCTTGGACACAAGCCGCCAGATCTACAATGGACATAGGTTGCTTGCATGTATCTTTGAATTTTGCTATGAACTTGGCCTTCAACTCATCCCATGAATTGATCGAGTTGGCAGGCAGGCTCTTCAGGCAGGTGCGAGCCATACCTTCTAGCATCATGGTGAAGTATTTTGCACACGCCGCTTCATCCACATCTAGCATCTCAATTGCCATCTCATAACTCTCAACCCACGCCTCGGGGGGCTGATCAGCGGTATAATTAGGCACCTTGTGTGGCCCTTTGAAATCCTTGGGCAATCGCACATTACGGAGAGCCGGGATGAGACACGACACTCCCCAAGAGCTGAAGGCAAGCCCTGTCCCTCGCTGTACTGATGCCGCTGGTTGAACCGGGGCGGGTTGATGATGACCCGCGTGTTGCGCTGCTAATGCGGCCTTCCTTTGCGCTCTGCCATTATCCACCACATCCTGAGCATTCAAACCGCCGTTCGCTGGATTAGGCCCTTGAGGGGCATCACGACGCCGCGCACTGCTTGACACGGCCGGTTCGTCATTGTGCCTGCTATACCTCTTGCTCGGACGAGGGGTTGAATGTATTCTGTCTCGGCTGTAGTAATAAGCTTGTTGTTGAACAACGACGGTTTGAAGAAGATCCCTGGCTCGTCGAGTCTCAATCGCTGCTAATGAATCACCCTCCATCGGAATAGCCACCAAATATGATGTTGTCGCAATCATATTATCCAAGGGGCTGGAAAAGTGACCCGGCGGTGTTGCTACATACGGCGGTGGGTTGTCCGTCCGTCGAGGCGGGTCCATCGCCCGTGGCTGATCCGGTGCCGCCCTAGGTGACTCGGTCCAGTTTACTCCTGACGGATTGCTAGGCCCAGCTCCTGGTGTACCGAAGAGATTCAGACCTTCGTAAATTTGCGGTAGCCGAGATCGGTACTTCCTTCTCATGACATCGTTTGATGTGTTCTGATCCAACATAAGCCGGTAATTCTGCGCCTCGATCTATTGTGATTGGGCATCTAAAGCGGCCCGCTCTCCATCCATCCTGGCCTCCTCAGCTGCCAAGTCTGCTTTGGCCTGAGCTATCTGATCCCTTAGCTTGGTGACATCCGCATTATGCTGAACTTGAGTCTCTGGAGTCACCGCTGTGGTCAACAATGCTGTCAAACCGTCTAGTAAACCGGCAAGAACTTGAGCCGACCGGCGCGCCGGGCCTCCTACCGCGGCTGCCGATCCGAAGACCATTGCCACTGTAGATGAAGATTGCATGGTGGGCTCTGTACCGGCCTTGAAGATCGCAACCTGGTTTGGCGGTTCAAGGTGACCCGGAATACTGTCGCCATTAGAATATCCCTCAATCCGGCCATCTTGCAGTTGATATAATGACTCGATTTCGCAAGTGGACGATTCACCATCTGAGTAGATGGCTGTCTCGCCGTCAGACACCGGTTCAGATTCCGCTCCATTGATGAATCCCACGAACGCACGCATCATGGCAGGCTGAACCTGGGCAGGACTTGCACGCTAAGTCGTCTCGACGAGGTCGGTGGAGATGTCTGGCTCAGGGCCCGGTTCGCCGATCTTGCCAATGAAAACGTGAATCCCACCAAAGGGGACCCGGTATCCGTACTCAATTGAGCCGGCCTCGGGGCCCCATCCTGCATCGTCAATGTAGAGCTTGCCGCGATGACTCTTGGTCATCGGGCCAACCACGTACCCCTTGAGTCCTTCAAAGCTGCCCTTCAAGAACTCGAAACCATCGTGCAATAGCCCCACGGTGGGCGAAAACTGTCGTGGAAATATCACGTCAGATGTCCTAGTGTAAGGACTTAGTCATGGAGCCATCGCAACGAGATTAGCCTGAAGGGGTTAAACCGGACAAGGGACACGAGAGTTTATACTACTTCGGCCCCTTCGATGAAGGTAAAAGCCTACGTCTAGTTGTGATGGAATTATTGGGGTTTCAATGACCAGGGAGCAAATATGCTTTGCCTGGGTCTCGAATTGTTGTCTGTTGTCCCTGAAGCGCCGCTGGGTCGTCCCTTTATGTACACATGTTGACACTCAGCCGGTTTACAGAGTCCCGAGGCCGACTCATACAAGTGTTCGGGTTGGTCTCTCCCTTTCCCTATCTTACAATACAAGTTATACATCTATGACGGTTTACCACTATGTCCCCTATCTGCCTCTGGGCTTTGGGCCTCTAAGCTTTATTAGTAAAACGCCATCTTCTTGTCTTCACGGGCTTCAGTATAGTTGAGTGTGAACCGGCCCCTCCTGGGTGGTTTACACTCAGTAGTTATATCCTCAACAGTACGACAACCCAATAAGGGAAGATGACGATGATGATGAAGTATACGTCAAAAGAAGAATCAATACTGCATTACCTAAGAAAAATCATACTCCATGGAAAAGGCAAAGTCACAATGAGGGGCTCAATTATTCTTCGATGAACAAGAAGGGAAAGAAGCTGACTCAAAAACAAAAAAGTCAACACTGAGGAACCGTATGTTATCGGTCAAATTATGTAATATATATACACACACACACACACACACACACACATATATATATATATATATGTTCCTATTTTCTATACACACTTAGCCTATGCATGGGTCCAATGATGTAATATGTATGTTCCTATTTTGTATACATATTTAACTGTCAAATGATGCAATATATATCGCCTTCCCTTCGTTCACTGCTCTCGGAAAAAAGTGAGAGAAAACAAAGGAAAAGAAAAAGGAAAACTGGTTATAGTAGTAGCGGTTTACTGAAAAAGCGCTACAGCTAGTCAAGGTAGCAGTAGCGTTTTCCTTAAAAACGCTATAGCTACCTGTATTAGTAGTAGCGCTTTTGGTCTAAATGCGCTACTGCTACGTCCACTTAACCCAAAATCATCCCTCTCTCTGCTTCATCCCGCCTCTTTTTCCCCCAAATCCCCTCTCTCTCTTCCCCCGTCGCACCGCCGCGCCCCGGCGCTCGCCCCCGACCCCGGCGCGCCACGCCTCCCTCCTCTGCTTCCTCCCCTCCCAACCTCGACCATCGTTGGGCCTGCCTCCTCGCCCCTGCACCCTCTGTAAATCCCCCTCTCTCTCCCTACTAGCTAGGGTTAATTAGGTTATTTATTTAGTTATGAATTTAGCTAGGTTGAATTTATATGCAAATTTAGGTAGGCTGAATTTAGGTTGGCTGAATTTATATGCAAATTTGAACTGGACATGTGATATGTGGACATGTCATGTTTTGGACATGTCATGTTTGGAATTTGGACATGTCATTTGTACATGTGATGTTTTGGTTCAATTTTGGTAAATGATCCGAGTGGCCTATGTTACGCCGGAATGTTGATTCATTTCCGTTACGGTGAATTTTTCAGCTTCGATATGTCCATTTTTAGCAAAGGTCATGCGAAATTTTCCGTGAATTTTGGCATGATTTGTGCTAGATAGTAGGCATATCGAGTGCTGGCACATAGATTTCTTTTTTATGTCATTTCTCATTTTTTTCATACTTTTAGAAATAAACGAGGAGACTTAATCAACATGTCGAACAACGAAGAAACTGGGCCTTCTGAAAAGATGCAGACGAGATGAATTATTAGGGTGAACAAGAGTACCTCGACTATTTGACTGCTAAGCAAGGTTTGCAGGTCGGCCTCGATGATGGTACTGACGCCGACATCGACATCGACGGCGCCGGCACCGATGGCGGCGCCGAGACAGGTGGGGAAGGTACCGGCGGGGAAGGTACTGGCGCCGATGCCGACCGAAAAGAGGAAGCATAAGAAGTAGAGGATACGAAAACCTAACAATCTAGGGATTGGATGACTAGTGATCACAAAGATGGCACTTGGCAAGTTTGAGCCATTAGAGCCGGAAGAACCTCGCAAGTGCTATGGGAACCAAGTAGGATGCATCCCACGGGAATGCGTGAGCATCAACGATGATGACTTAAGGAGTAAAGAACATTTGACGCAGTTGCTCCTAACGAAGTTGCACAAGAGATTCAAGTTCCCTAACCGGGATGATAACATAGAACAACCGTGGGATGATCCGAAGATGAAAAATATTAACAATCACGCCATGGGCATGTTCAGCAATGATTTGGCCTCCTGGGAAGGGAGGGTGAAGCGAGCTATTGAGGCTGAGGAACCCCTGTCCAAGATTCTGGAGGAAAATCCGACACTTACGGAAGAGGAGTACGAAAAGTTCAAGGACACTTGTGTTACCGAGGCAGCCAAGGCTAAGGCTGTGAAATTCAAGAGCCTTCAGCAAAGGAACACAGGGAAGCATCGCCTCGGAAGCCATGGCTACCTTAGTAAAAGGCCCATATGGGATAAGGAGGACGCGGAACGTGAAGCCACGGGTCTCCCAGACCCCTTCACGAAGTTCACCAACCCCTTGGAGCGTGACTTCATCAGGGCCCGCTACAAGTGGGACAAGGAAAAAAAGGTTTTTTACATGAACCAGATCACGGGGAAATTGATTAGACTATTGGTAATTATTCTTTTAGCACCTTACATTTAGCTCCATATCTAGTCGACTACACATTCCTAAACGGTTCACGCTCCTTCTGCAGGAGAAGAAACACCAGCTTGCAGCCGAAAGCCCTACTTCTCCGATGAGGCCCAAGTGGGACACCCCTCTAACCCGGGCCTTGAACGAACTTAAGGGACTCCCTTTGGGCCAGCGGCCGCAATATGGTTGTGTGCACGGTGCTAGAGACGGCGCCACGTGGAAGGTGTTTTACAACGAGGGCCCGGAGGCCAAGAAGCAAAAAAAGAAGTTTAGTCAGGCAGACATCGATGCGAAGGTGAAGCTTGTGGCCAAGAAAAAAGCAGCTGAGGACGCGGAAAAAACAGCCGAGGAGAAAAATGAGTTGCTACAGCAGGTAGTCAATGCAGTTGTAACTGCCTGTAGAAATGATTTTGCTACTAACTTGGTTCCAGCTATCATCTACTGGACGAAGGAAAATCTAGACAAGACGGTACATGATTTCCCAATGCCCAGTTTCGTCGGGAGCAACTCCATGAACAACAACAACACCGCACCATCACTTGCTCACGCAACCCGGCCTCATTTCGTAGTCGCTCCCGCTCATAGCAGCCCGTCCTCCGTCTCTGGCGTGCTAGGTGGGCCTTCATCTTTGGCTGAGCTCGACGCTGTCACAGTAATTACATGTCGCACCAACATATATATATATATATATATATATATATAGAATATTCCATTTTCGTTGCCTTTCGGATGTTTTACGCCACAGACATATGTGTTTGCAGGGCGAAGAAACCCTGTGCACCATACTCTACTTGATCAAAGGCCAGAAGGTGGATGTGGGAAAGGGGATGATATTGAACCCCTTGAAACCTGCGTTCCACAACTAGCCGATCCCCGTTGGGCACTTTAGGGTTAGCTTGTCCAGTGTGAACTCGGGGCACGAGGCATTGCCTCCTCCAGTACAGCATGTGGGAGAGGACGACGAGACCCACCGCGGATTGGAAGCTGCAAGGGTTGGGTGCTGCTATGGCCGAAGAATCTTATTCGTCTGGAGCCGGACAAGAGCACACCAATAACCACACATCAACAAGCATGTGCGGAAACCACCACCCCGCCTATGCAATTACCATCTCCTGTAGTACCGGGTGAGAGTGGCAGACGATGTGATGAAGGGGGTGCAATAGTACTGGCTGATGTAATCGGTCTTGTAGAACAGAGAATGGATGATGAGACGGAGGTCAACCCTATGGGTTTCCTCAATACAAACGCGTATGACTGTGACATAGATATGATGAGTCAACCATATGACTAATCGGGCTATCAGCATGCTAATGAGGATATGGATGATATGCCTGGGCAGGAAGGTCGCTGGAAGGATTGCAAAAAGTCTCTCTTCATGAATTCCTCACAGGACACGCCTGAAGATGCCGCCTCAACACAGGCTCAACAAGCCGGGGGTCGTACAGTGCTTAGCCCGGGAACCCTGGAGCAGGGGTTGAGGAAGGGTCTTGAAGGTGTGCCCAAGAAAAAGGAGAGGAAGAGATTGGGGAAGATAACTGCCTCCAAACAAGCCAGAGCACATAATAGCCAGACGATGGATTCTGAAGAGCGAGTACCCGTGAAAGTTGCGGCCATGTTCCATCTCACGGGCGAGCCGATGCTACCGCCGAAACCGCTAGAGGCACTATCAGGGGATCTCAGGAGACTACACGACCATGTGTTGTCGACTGAGAAAAGCCTACTAGCCTCAAAGGATCCAGGATATCCGACATACGCGGCTCGTGTGCGTGAGGGGAAGTGCTACGTCGACACACGACCCGCGGAGGTGTTCTTCCTGCGGTTTGACCATATCTTTGAGATGTTTCTGACAAGGCGGCTCAATTTTACAATCGTCCGCCTTTTTGTGCTACATATGAGCTCCGTCATGAAGAGTGAAGAAGTCTCGCAAATCTGTGTGGCGGATCCATACTACATGCACGAGTCTTTCTTGAGTCTCGCCGACTTTGAGCGTGAAACTGCTAGGGACTACCTCCAAAACTTCATGGTACAGAATAAGGACCACGAAATTGTCCTCGTGCCTTATCATCCAAAGTATGTCAGTTCCGAACAACCCTTTCGTACATTTCAATCATTCATTCTCGCTCATATGGAGAATAATTTGAGGTGTCTTTTCCCCGCAGCAATGGGCACGCCGTCCTTATCGTTCTTTACCCGCAATTCTCCCACGCCGTGTATTTTGACCCTTCCAGAGACTACGAGAAAAAGGACTACACCCACATAATGAATATTCTAGATGATGCTCTCCAAGGCTTCAGCATTAGAGGTGGCCACATGCAGATCAGAAAACAAAGGAACAAGAAGATGGGTTTCGCACATAAAACTAACTTCTCTTGCATCCGTGTCCCAAAACCAAGCAAGAAGGATGGATTCTACATCGTCCATCTCATGATTCAGTTCAACACGGATCACCAAAAGCTTTGCATGACAAGCAGAAATGATGATCATATCCACAAGTGGCTAGAATCTCATGGAGAAGCGGATTATAAACTTAGAGATGACTTCTTTCGCATCCAAAGGGACATTGCGACGGTCATCATGAAAGAAGTCATCGATGAGAAGGGGATGTTCCACCACCGCCCTATATCGTGAGCTGACGTCCGAACTCGCATAGGCATGCAACGTCTAGACCTCATGCCGTTCAAGAAGCTAGGGTCCATCCTCGATGATATGGAAGGATGGAACTTCTAGTGATTTATGATGTCGATGATGATGATATGTGTCGGTTCAACTTGTATACTTTTTGTAGCGATGAAACTTTGTGATGTCCAGGGTCCCTACCGAACTTGCGTAACGCTACTTTGTTAGTTTGCGTACGATGACCTGCGTACCTCTAGTTAATTAGTTTGCGTACTGTATGTTGCATCTAGTTGCTAACCCTTTTTTTTTCGTGTTGCTCTTGTATATTTTGTTGCACATGATTGTACATCCTCTTCATGAAGATGCATCTCTAACAGGTACCTAGTTTCTTGATGGCGAGATGGCAGTGCTATGTCGTGTACAAAGGGAAGGTTCCGGGGTGTACAATGAGTGGCATGAGTGTCAGGCGCAAGTGAATGGGTTCTCGGGCGCCAGCCATAAAGGCTTCAAAAGCAGACAAGAAGGAGAAGCTAGTTACTTGAGGTTCACGCTAGCGCGAGAGAGGACTCGTAACCGCCACCTCATGTACTGCATAGTTCCGCTCTCACTCATTGTGATAGCTCTTCTCGCATATACCTTTGTTTAGATGGATGACATTGTAGTTGCAAGTATTCGAGACTTGCATGTATTGCTATTTTCGAGATGATGACAAGATACCACTTTGTGTTGGATGATGATTATGATGAGACTATTTGTATGTATATGCTATGATTACATTTGTGGTATCGTGGCATTTGTATGTGTATCATGATGACATTTGTATGTGCTAAAGATTCTTCTATAAAGCCTGTTCAAATACAAAACAAATATGCAGAAAAAAACAAAAACCTACTAAAATTAGCAGCAGCGAGTGGAGAAAAGTTAGCAGCAACGCGGTAGTATCAGTAGCGTGCACAGGAGAAGCGCGCTATAGCTATTAGCGATGCGAGCTCCTGAAGAACGCTGCTGCTACACTTGTATATCGATACGGAGCGTTAGCGCTGCTGCTACTGAAGTTAGTCAGAAGCGCCTTATTAGTAGCGCCGGTCCCCACGCTACTGATATACCTAGAACCCGCGCTGATGCTAGGCTTTTCCCTAGTAGTGATGCCGAGCTATATGCCGGGCATACTTCGAGTTAGCTCCGCCTATAGTTAGGCCATGAACCCCGAGGAGTTATCTCAGCTGCATGACATGCTCGACCGCATCCAAAGCTTATCAATATCGGAAGGCAAGACCTCGGTTGACTCGAAGCCGACGATCGGGAAATTTATGACCCACCCACCACCCACCTAGTCGCTATGGTTATTGATTTAACCAACATGTTAGACTATGACGAGGCCACTGACATGGACGAAGATGTTGATGGCCCTAAAACACTTCGTCGTTCATAAACAGCGGCAAGTGGAATACAACATCTACTTACGATGTATACATGGTCGACGCTCCTACAAACCCGTCCGGATCTCATCTAAGATGCGGGCCGGGCACCAACGGGACCCCAGCAGGAACAATGCCACCGCCGATAACGGCGGCGCAGCAGCCGGCGAAGCTGACGACCTAGGGGAGGATTTTCAAGCTTCCCCGGAGCGCCCCGAAGGAATTCCCGAGGACCTAGACCCCGACGAACTCTTTGAAGGGGACGACAAAAATTATATGCCAGAATCTGAGGAAGACGAGACGACTTCATAGCCGAGCAAGAACGCTTCCGGTAGCGCCTCGTTGCCACCACCCGAAGCATGAAACGGAAGCAACAACAGTTGTTGGCCAACGAAGATGCACTAAATGACAAGTGGGTCAAAATACTCTCGGACGAGCAAGATCACAAAGAGTGGCACCATAGGGCGCCTAAATCTTATCCACACAGGCGAATGATGCCCGATTCTGATGATGAACTAACCATCGACGTACCGACTGATAACCCACAAGTATAGGGGATCGCAACAGCTTTCGAGGGTAGAGTATTCAACCCAAATTTATTGATTCGACAAAAGGGGAGCCAAAGAATATTCTCAAGTATTAGCAGTTGAGTTGTCAATTCAACCACACCTGGATAACTTAATATCTGCAACAAAGTATTTAGTAGCAGAGTAGTATGATAGTAATGGTAACACTAATAAAAGTAACGATAGCAGTTTTGTAGTGATTGTAACAGTAGCGACGGAAAAGTAAATAAGCGAAGCACAATATGTGAAAATCCCGTAGACATTGGATCAGTGATGGATAATTATGTCGGATGCGATTCCTCATGTAATAGCTATAACATAGGGTGACACCGAACTAGCTTCAATTCATCAATGTAATGTAGGCATGTATTCCGAATATAGTCATACGTGCTTATGGAAAAGAATTTGCATGACAGTTTTTTGTCCTACCCTCCCGTGGCAGTGGGGTCCTAATGGAAGCTAAGGGATATTAAGGCCTCCTTTTAATAGAGTTCCGGACCAAAGCATTAACACATAGTGAATACATGAACTCCTCAAACTACGGTCAACACCGAGAAGTATCCCAATTATTGTCACTTCGGGGTTGTCGGACCATAACACATAATAGGTGACTATAAACTTGCAAGATAGGATCAAGAACTCACATATATTCATGAAAACATAATAGGTTCAGATATGAAATCATGGAACTTGGTCCCTAGTGACAAGCATTAAGCATAGCAAATTCATAGCAACATCAATCTCAGAACATAGTGGATACTAGGGATCAAACCCTAACAAAACTAACTTCATTACATGGTAAATCTCATCCAACCCATCACCGTCCAGCAAGCCTACGATGAAATTACTCACGCACGGCGGTGAGCATCATGAAATTGGTGATGGAGGATGGTTGACGATGACGACAGCGACGAATCCCCCTCTCCGGATCCCCGAATGGACTCCAGATCAGCCCTCCCAAGAGAGATTAGGGCTTGGCGGCGGCTCTGTATCGTAAACGCAATGAAACTTTCTCTCTGATTTTTTTCTCCGTGAAAAGGAATATATAGAGTTGGAGTTGAGGTCGGTGGAGCATCAGGGGGCCCACGAGACAGGGGGGCGCGCCCAGGGGGAGGGGGCGCCCCCACCCTCATGGACAGGGTGTGGCCCCCTGGCCTTGATTCTTTCGCTAGTATTTTTTATATTTTCCAAAAGTTATCTCCGTGGATTTTTAGGTCATTCCGAGAACTTTTGTTTTCTGCACAATAAACAACACCATGGCAGTTCTGTTGAAAACAGCATTAGTCCGGGTTTGTTTCGTTGAAATCATGCAAGTTAGAGTCCAAAACAAGGGCAAAAGTGTTTGGAAAAGTAGATACGTTGGAGACGTATCAACTCCCCCAACCTTAAACCTTTGCTTATCCTCAAGAAATTCAGTTGATAAACTGAAAGTGATAAAGAAAAACTTTTACAAACTCTATTTGCTCTTGTTGTTGTAAATATGTAAAGCCGGCATTCAAGTTTTTAGCAAAGATTATGAACTAACCATATTCACAATAACAATTAGGTCTCATATTTACTCATATCAATGGCATAATCAGCTAGCGAGCAATAATAATAAGATGGTATCTCGCTAGCCCTTTCCGAGACCACAAAACATAAATGCAGAGCACCTTTAAAGATCAAGGACTGACTAAACATTGTAATTCATGGTAAAAGAGATCCAGTCAAGTCATAGCCAATATAAACTAATAGTAATGCATGCAAATGCCAGTGTGCTCTCCAGCGGGTGCTTTTTAATAAGAAGGTGATGACTCAACATAAAAGTAAATAGATAGGCCCTTCACAGAGGGAAGCAGGGATTTGTAGAGGTGCCAGAGCTCGATTTTAAAATAGAGATGAATAACATTTTGAGCGGTATACTTTCACTGTCAACGCAACAATTATGAGATGGCGATATCTTCCATGCTACATACATTATAGGCGGTTCCCAAACAGAATGGTAAAAGTTTATACTCCCCCACCACCAACAAGCATCAATCCATGGCTTGCTCGAAACAACGAGTGCCTCCAACTAACAACAGCCCTGGGGGAGTTTTGTTTAATTATTTTGATTTGCTTTGATCTTTTTGATCTTGGGACTGGGCATCCCTATTACCAGCCATTTTCTCGTGAATGAGGAGTGGAGTCCACTAACCTTGAGAATAACCCACCTAGCATGGAAGATACAGACAGCCCTAGTTGAAACATGAGCTACTCGAGCATACAAAATAGAATTTCATTTGAAGGTTTGGAGTTTGGCACATACAAATTTACTTGGAACAGCAGGTAGATACCGCATATAGGAAGGTAAGGTGGACTCATATGGAATAACTTGGGGGTTTATGGAGTTTGGATGCACAAGCAGTATTCCCACTTAGTACAGGTGAAGGCTAGCAAAATACTGGGAAGCGACCAACTGAGAGAGCGACAACAGTCATGAACATGCATTAAAATTAATTTACACCAAGTACAAGCATGAGTAGGATATAATCCACCATGAACATAAATATCGTGAAGGCTATGTTGATTTGTTTCAACTACATGCGTGAACATGTGCCAAGTCAAGTCACTCAATTCATTCAAAGGAGGATACCATCCCATCATACCACATCATAATCATTTTAATATCATATTGGCACGCAAGGTAAACCATTATAACTGATAGCTAATTATGCATGGCATAAGCAACTATAATCTCTAAATGTCATTGCAAATATGTTTACTTCATAATAGGCTGGATCAGGAACGATGAACTCATCTTATTTACAAAAACAAAAAGAGGTCGAGTTCATACCAGCATTTCTCATCTCAATCAGTCCATCATATATCGTCATTATTGCCTTTCACTTGCACGACCGAACAGTGTGTATAATAATAGTGCACGTGCATTGGACTAAGCTAGAATCTGCATGCATTCAATTCAAGAGTGAAGACAAAGTAATATGGGCTCTAAGTTAAATTAACAATCATGCATATGAGAGCCACTAAGCATTTTCATTATGGTCTTCTACTTTTGACCCCCAAAAGAAAGAAAAGAAAATAAAACTATTTACAGAGGAAAGCTCCCAACAAGTAAAAGAAGAACAAGAAATCTTTTTGGGTTTTCATTTCAATTACTTCTACAAGCATAGAAATTAACTAACTAATTTTTTTTTGTTTTTCTTAAGGTTTATCAAACACACAAGAAGAAAGCTAGAAAAATAAATTAAACTAGCATGTATAATACAAGGAAAGAGTATGAGCACCAACAAGTAGAATAGTGTGTGAACATAAATGTAAAGTCGGTGAGAAATACGTACTCCCCCAATCTTAGGCTTTTGGCCTAAGTTGGTCTAATGCCAAGGATAGCCTGGCTGATATCCGAAGTTATAACTGGGGTTGTTGTCGGTGTCAAAACCGGCGGATCTCGGGTAGGGGGTCCCGATCTGTACGTCTAAGGCTAATGGTAACAGGAGGCAGGGGACATGATGTTTTACCCAGGTTCGGGCCCTCTCTATGGAGGTAATACCCTACTTCCTGCTTGATTGATCTTGATGATATGAGTATTACAAGAGTTGATCTACCACGAGATCGTAGAGGCTAAACCCTAGAAGCTACCCTAGGATTCTGATTGTTCTTGTCCTACGGACTAAACCCTCCGGTTTATATAGACACCGGAGGAAGCTAGGGTTACACCGAGTCGGTTTACAAAGAAGGAGATCTAATATCCGAATCGCCAAGCTTGTCTTCCATGCAAAGGAGAGTCTCATCCGGACACGGGAGGAAGTCTTGAGTCTTGTATCTTCACGCTCCAATAGTCCGGCCAAAGTATATAGTCCGGCTGTCCGGATACCCCCTTATCCAGGACTCCCTCAGTAGCCCCTGAACCAGGCTTCAATGACGATGAGTCCGGTGCGTAGATTGTCTTCGGCATTGCAAGGCAGGTTCCATCTCCAAATAATCCAAAGCAAACCTCGGACACTTAAATTGTGCCCGGCTCTGCAAGACGATTTTCACATGCCACCGTAGGTAGAACAATATCCCACAAATATAATCTGATGATAACTTTAGATAACGTGACATGACACCACGGCCAAGTCATTATTCAAGACATTTTCCCAACCAGCTACTGCGCATATAGCGAGGTGGTTTCCTGGGCACTTCTTGTCGAAGCAGAGATCGTGTCCCCCTTATCACGGGACTTTCATCAATACAGGTGCGGGTAGCCCAACCGTACCACCAATCGCGGCGAGTGGGGAACGAGCAGGTTCCATCAGGCAAGTAGGGAGGCGCAAAAGTTTTCATGGCCTCTATAAAGAGATAAGGCCTCTTCTTCTTTACCCACGCCTTTTCCTTCCGCTCGTCCATTCCCCTTCGCTCGAGCCCTAGCGCCCAAGCGTTCGTCTTCTCCACCAAAAGAGGCTCTCCGAAGATGTCCGGATCTGGAGCGGGAGGCAAATGGATGGCCTCTACCATCCAGGAGAAGGATATCAAAAAGCTTCGAGAGGCCGGGTACCTGGCCAAGAAAATCGGCCACCATCTTCCGATGGCGGGACAAATTGTCCTTAATCCGGAGCCTCATGAGAGGGTTGTGTTTCTTCCTCATTTCGTCCGCGGGCTCGGGTTTCCCCTTCACCCATTTGTTTGCAGCATCATGTATTATTACGGGATTGATTTTCATGATCTGTCCCCTAATTCTTTCCTTCACATCTCGACGTTTATCGTTGTGTGTGAGGCCTTTCTCCGTATTTCACCCCACTTCGGCTTATGGCTGAAGATATTCAATGTGAAGCCCAAGGTGGTGAACGGCGAGCATGCCGAGTGCGGCGGCACCATGGTGAGCAAGATGCCCAAGGTCACATGGCCGACAAGCACCTTCAATGATTCCGTCAAGGAGTGGCAGCAGCAGTGGTTCTATATCACTAAGCCGCACGGTAAAAAGTGGGATGCTGCTCTTGAATTCAGATACGGAGCCCCCCTGCAGCTCACGTCCTGGCCCAAGAAGGGCCTGAACTGGTCCTCATCCGATGAGCTGTCGGTGCTCCAAACACGCGTCAAGGGCGTGGTACACAAGGATGTCAAACTTGTCAATGTAGTCTAGGTAATGTTAGTTTGCCTGGTTCTCCCTTGCCAGCACCAGGCCTGTAATTTCTGGGAATATGACCCGGCCGAGCACCAGACCCTGCGGGAGCTCTACGGCTCCTCACACAAAGATATCTGGAAGGTGCTCTTCAAGTCCGACAAACCGTGGTCGGGCTCCGCCGAGGACCGCGGGTATCAACTGTCCCGCTCCACAAGTCCGGTAAGTTATCGCTATGTTCTGTCTATCCATGTTTAGCTGGCATATCCCGAGGGAGACGATTTATCATGTTTTCGCAATTATCCCAGGAATGGACGAAGAAGGTGGGGCGGATACATTGTCCAGCCCCGCTGCCGGAGGAACCGGCAGGACCTCTTCTAATGAAGATGCTGGTCCTAGCGCCTTACAAGGCGCCAAAGAAAGAGGCCTTCAAGGAGGCCAAGGAGACTCGGAGCAGCCTCCGTCATCGCGATGCTTTGGACACAAAATTCGAAGACTCCAATGCCCATCCTTCCTCTGAAGATGAAGAGGAGGAGGAAGAAGACGAGTCCTCCACGGGGGGAGGGAAGAAAAGGACGGCCTCCTCATCCTTGGAGGCCAAATCGCGGAAGAGGGAAAAAAATTCCCCCTTCCAAAGGCGTCCACCACGGCTACCAATAGCACCCCGGAGTGGGATCCCAGGGCCCAGCCCCTGGTAAAATCGTGTGTACATGAAATCTGAACACGCCTGAGCGCCCAGGATTAATAGGTGCAGTATTTTAACTTGCGCCATACTTTGTGTAGCCCGGCGAGGTCTCGCCCCAAACAGTCCTCATCGGAGGATTCGCTGAGCTCAGATGCCCTGGAGAGCGAGACGCCTCCGGAGGCCCCTTCCCCGAAGTCTGGGCGTGACACTGAGGTGTCGTCTCAACAGGACCTAGACCAGGGAGGGCACACCTCTGGGGCCGGATACACGGGAGCGACGGTTCCCATGAACGTCAACGGCGGGGGAGATTTTAGATTCGGCCCGCAGCCGAACATGGTCCTGGAGACCTTTGAAGCTCCAGGATCAGGCAGGTAGCCCCCCTTGACGGAAGGAGGCAAGCCCGCTCCGCCGACAACCTCTGTCCAAGCAGAGCTGCAGGGCGGCCTATCGATAGTGCTAAAGAATGTGTCCATCATCGATGAACATCGCGCCCTTATGGGTGCGGTGATTGAAAAGATTCAGTCCACTGAGAGCGGACTGAATGCATCCTGCATTAGCCTTATAAAAGGCTTTGATGTATGTTTTTAGAAACCTTTGAAGATTGTCATAGTATGAACGGTAGCCCCTGATGCACCGTCCGATGACAGAGAGAGAACCGGACAGGGGATCAAATTTCCGCTTTGCAGGAGACTCAGTTAATGACATATATCTCTTTGTTTGAAAATAGGCGTCTGTAGCGACGACCGCCTCTCATATTGCGGAAATGTCCGGACTAAGGCAGAGTCTGGAGCGGGCCGAAGAAGAACTTGGCCGAGTGAAAAAGTAGTTGGAGGACAAGCAAGGTATGTCGAAAACCTTTGATAAATTAAGCACGAATGAGTAGTTGTGCCTGATGAAATCATTTGTATTGTGTGTTATAGGAGCAAATGCCGAAATTGAGGCGCTGAAGAAGGCAGTGGCCGAAGCCGACAAGAAGGCCGCGACGGAGCAAGCTCTTCGCGAGAAGCACGAGGCCAGGGTCATTGAAGCTGAACGAGAGCTCTAGGAGGCCGTGAAGAGAAGCGAGATCTTGGAGCAAAGTCTAGTAGGGAAATAATCCGAACTCGCCCAAGCTCTCCAAGCCACAAATGATATTCGGGAGGAAGCCTGAGGTGCTCTGAAGGACATTCAAGAGGCGAGGAGGTTTGCGGTTGGTAAGGCTTTTTTACTCAAAGCAAATTTTATATAGTAACAGGAGAAATTTAAAGTGACAAATTGAATTCTTGTTTCTCCAGGAGCGTTTGCGGACCTGCCATGCAGCATATCTGATGCTGCTCAGTTCTGCCGAGCTGAGGAGAAGAAGTTTGTGGAAAAGCATTTCTGGTCTCAGTATTTGGCTCCGAATTATCCGGTGCCCTTTGTCGATCAGCTGAAGCAGCTGATCGAACAGCACCAGGCGGCCGAACTAGCCATGAAGGACTTAGTTGTCCGGTTGTGGCCTGCTGAGCCAATTCCAAGCAGTTACTTCGGACTCGTGAAGCGGATTGTTGGTGCTTGCCCTCGGCTCGAAGTCATTAAGTGGTCGGTCTGTATAGAAGGTGCATGCATGGCATTTGCCCGTGCGAAGGTGCACTGGGGGAAGCTTGATGCTGAAAAGTTGATGACTGATGGACCACCAGAGGGTAAGGAGCACCGCAAGCCTGAATTATATTATGACGGTGTCCTGAAAGGAGCCCGCCTTGTGGCGGAACAATGTACCAAAGACATTATATTTCCCTGAAGGCAGTCATGTTGTCCTTTGTAATGCGGGATACTGGCACTGTTATTATTTATTACCTGTTATATGAAAGTTTTTTCTTCCTGTGCAGCCGTTTGGTATATATGAATCCTGAGAGTTGGCCAGTCGTCAGCTTCTGCCCCCACGTAGAAAGTACGGGGGTGTTCGGGACATACCTGAACACTCTTTATCCCATTTTTGGGTCCTTGAAGGAGGTGTTCATCACAGCGAACCGGGCA
Source organism: Aegilops speltoides (assembly GCA_021437245.1). NCBI lineage: Eukaryota > Viridiplantae > Streptophyta > Magnoliopsida > Poales > Poaceae > Aegilops > Aegilops speltoides. The sequence goes on from CM038143.1 coordinate 331,041,627, forward strand.
ATCAGACTATAGGGCTTTATCACTCTCACTTAGCCATAGGAATTTGAGTATGGTAGGCGTAGCCTCTGGTGTTCGGAAGACCGTACGAGGGGCTCTAACATCGCCTGATCAGAAGACCGATCCGTCGCACTCTGCATTTGTAATGGCATTATGCGGAATAAATCCTTAAAGATTTTACAACCTCTCGAATAGCTGACCAGCTCTCGCCGTATCATGAAAGTCAGTTTTCGGCTTTCTCTACTGAGGTCCTCGTCCGGAAGAACCGGGACACAATCGCAGTAGTTCTCCCAGTGCTACCTTAGCCGATGGAGCGGAACGTAAGGTACCAAAACATGGGATCCTGGCAAACCCAACTAATGACCCAAGACATGATTCAGAGATGATGCATATAGTGCTATAAGTTCGGGGTGCCGAGCGACCGAGAGGGTGGCCGCACTTTGTTGCCATATTATGAGGACAATGCAGCCCCTGGCATAGTGGGGCATGACACTATGTGTGAGTGCCGTTGTGACGAAAAAGGCTTCAATGAGGAATGACGGCCGATAAGTGTCATATAGTTCTACGTGTTGTAGTGGAGTGACACGTCTATGCGTATAAGTATGGTTTATGCTATGAAAGGAGGAATACTGGCGGAACCTGTTGCGACAAGACGGGAGGAAGCTGTGTGCGGATCCGAAGTGTATCCGGACTGTCTTCTTGGGGAATACTTGTGTATTCCCTCTTTGTGTGTCCGAGCTGATTCCATGTCGCCAGTCCAGTTCTGCGAAAAAGTGAGCCTGTAAAGAAAAATGCTTAGAGGCATTGGTGTGTCATAGGGTGGTTGAACCGTGGGTACCTGATCGGAGCCTGGTCGAGCCGGGCTATCATGCTGTAAAGTAGCTCGGACTCCTTTGTTGGTGTCCGGGGGGTTTCCTGTCGAATCGAAGTTCGATAGAAAGGCACAACTCGCTACCTCAGCGACAGCATACTTTCAGTGTCGGGGTGGAGTTCGGCGTTGCCCATAATTGTGACTATGTCATGTGGGTTTGGCATGATGTGGTACCGCGTTGAGTCGAGCCAACGCGGTTCGTCCCGATAGTATATAGTAGTTGCTGTATAAGGGGACAATCCCGAAGACTTACTGTCGGTGTCAAAACCGGCGGATCTCGGGTAGGGGGTCCCGAACTGTGCGTCTAGGCGGATGGTAACAAGAGACGAGGGACAAGATGTTTTTACCCAGGTTGGGCCCTCTTGATGGAGGTAAAACCCACGCCCCTGCTTGATTAATATTGATGATATGGGTAGTACAAGAGTAGATCTACCACGAGATCAAGGAGGCTAAACCCTAGAAGCTAGCCTATGGTATGATTGTTGTAATGTATGTTGTCCTACGGACTAAAGCCCTCCGGTTTATATAGACACCGGAGGAGGCTAGGGTTTACAGTCGGTTACAATGGTAGGAGATCTACATATCCGTATTGCCAAGCTTGCCTTCCACGCCAAGGAAAGTCCCATCCGGACACGGACGGAGTCTTCAATCTTGTATCTTCGTAGTCTTGGAGTCCGGCGGATAATGATAGTCGGTTGTCCGGACACCCCTAGTCTAGGACTCCTCGGTAGCCCACGAACCAGGCTTCAATAGCGATAAGTCCGGTAGCGTAATGTTCGGCATTGCAAGGCGGGTTCCTCCTTGAAAAATCCAGAGAAGATCATGAACACGGGATAGTGTCCGCTCGCAAAATAAATTCCACATTCCACGTAGAGAGAATAAAATGTACACTTAGTTCAATCTGCCGGCGTATTATGCGGCGTGACATCACACCGCTACCGGGCCTTTGTTTGAATCGTTTTTACTATACCACCTCAAGACGTTTAGCGGCGGTTTCTTGGCACGTCTTGTCGAAGCAGAGATCGTGTTCCCCTTATTCCGGGATTCTCATCAATATGTGTGTGGGTAACCCAACCGTTCCCGTCGCCACGCCTCCTCAAACGGTCACGGAGACGGCTCTTGGTATTTTTTCCCCTTTATAAGAGGACCAAGGCTTGTCCTTGTTCTTCAATCTCGCATCGAATCTCTTCCCCGCTCCCAGTTCCAACACCGAGCTTGATTGGCGCTTGGATCCTCAACCATGTCCGCTCCGACCTCCAGGCGGTGGATGCCCTCCTCCGCCACGGAGGAGGACATATTGAAGTTACGTGAAGCCAAGCACTGCCCACGGTTTCAGACAGGTTGCTGCCCAAGGGCAGGCCGTGCCCGCCGAGCCCGTGAATACGCGTCTTCGTATCCCACCTCAGCCGGGGTTTAGGCTTCCCGACGGATCCCCTTCGTGAGAGGGCTCTGTTCTACTATGGGGTGGACTTTCACGACTTGGCTCGAGTCCATCCTCCGCATCTCCACATTCATTATCGCTCGAAGCCTTCCTCGCGTCACTCCCCACTTCGCCTATGGTGAAGACCTTCAAGGTGGAGCCGAAGATGATCGGGGCGCTAAGCGGAGTCGCGGGCGACCATAAGCAAAAGGCCGATGCCCGTGGCCCGAGGGTTCCTTCAAGAGGAACCTGGGCTGGTAAGCAGGAGTGGTTCTATATCACCGCTTGAAGGGCAGCAGCAAAAGCCGCCGCCTTTATTCCGCCGGGACCTCCACGCCAACCGATGTCGTGGGTCAACGGCGGCTCAGCTGGGGCCGTCCGAGGACGTGCCCTCACCGCAGGCCGGTTCGAGACCTCCAAGCGAGGGAGATCGACCTGATCAAGGTGATGCGAGTTATGCTAATCAGGCATCTTCTGCCCTGCAAACGCCGTCCTCTCCGTCTATGGGAGTTCAACCCGGAGGGACCTAGGATTCTCCAACACTTTATGGGTGCGACACCCATGGAGATGTACAAGTTGTTCTTCGGACCGCAGGCAGCGTGTCCGGATTTAGCCGAGGACACACGCCTAAGCCGCGATCGCCCGGATACTCAGGTAAATAGCCCATAGTCCGGACATTCTGTTTATATGCCTTTCTAGAGTTCGCCTCCTGACCCCTTGTTCTTTACAGGAATGGGTGGCGCGATCAAGGCTGATAAGGTGTCCGGCCCCCCTCCCAGAGACCGCATTGGAGCCCGTGCTGCTCAGAATGTTGGAGGTTGCGCCCACAGAAGGGGGCAAAGGGGAAAATAGAGGAGCTAACATTTCGCCCAAAGGGGCGTATGAGGAGAGGGGAATCAAGAACCCCTCCCTTCAGGGGGAGAAGAGGACCGCCTCCGAAGATCCGGAGGCCAAAGCCCCTAAGCGTGGGAAGAGATCTTCACCGGGGGGTCCGGCATCCGGAGAGAATCCGGACGCACAATCATTGCCAAAAGATCAGCTCTCCAACGAGCCGTGAGTATGAAAAGAGGGAATTAATTAGTAGGGAAATACCTTCATTTATGCTTCTGTGGGTAACCAAAGTATTTATCTTGCAGTTCAGATCTGCAGCCTTCTCAAATGAGTTCATCTTCGGGGGACCTTCTTCCGGAGATGATGGAGAGCGATACGCCTCCGTCTGCAGCGCCGTCAGATAAGGCAGGCGAGCACGAAGTATAAATCACGAGGGTATCCCCGAGTCCGGAGGGGCTAGAGAGTTCGGCACCCACTAGTATCCGACCGGGAGAACTAAAAAATCTGCTTGAGAGGGCGTCCATTTCAGAAGATCACCATGCGTTAATGCGTATGGTGATTGGAAGGATTTAAATCCGAAAAGCGGATTGCACAACGCCGCCATGAGTTTGCTGCCGGGATTTGAGGTATGCGAGAATGACGCACCCTTTTGTCTTTTAACAGTTTCGCACATAAAAATGCGCCCTGTATAGATAGTAGCCCCTGAGACTCAGTAGGTTGTCGGAAACGACAGCGTACCAAGGATCGAAATCTAAAGTAATAAATTCCGTCGTTCCTATGCAGGTGGCGGATAGTCCGGGGGCTAGCCGGACTAGTGAGTTTGCCGAATTAAAGCGGCAACTTGACTTGGCAGATGCGGACATTGCACTTGTCAACAGGCGACTTGACGAGTCGCAAGGTAAGAGAGTTCTCCGCAGTCGCCTTATTAAGGGGGTCGAAGCCCTCCTCTGATAAAATATATCTTTGTTATCTGAGGGGCGCTGCTGCTGTGGAGAGCCTTCGGGCGAACTTGCTCGAGCTAAGGAGCAAGCCCGGCGAGTGACGCGCTGCCTCGAGGGCGGCCGAGGAGTTGAAAGCGAAAGGGCTGCGCCGCCTTGCCTAGGGCGGAGGTGGCGAATTGGCCATGAAAGTAAAGGATGCTGCCGACCGCATTGAGGCTCTTGAAAAGGAGCGCTTATCGGAGCGGGAAGACCTGAAGAAGGCCACCGCTGAAGCCAAGGATGCCCGCTCTGCAATGCGGGCAATGAAGGAGGAACTGCGCCAGGCCGGGGATATCATGGCTGGCAAGCCTTTTCTGCTGCGTCGCCGGTTTATGGATGGAAAGTATGCTCAATTTGAGCGGCTGTGGAGTCCAGAGGATCCGTATATGGACTTAGCTGCAAGTGCGGCCGATGCCATTAAGCACTTCCGGAGCCAGGAGGATCACGAGACGGAAGAGTTATATTGGTCTCAATTCCACAGCCCGGATTGCTCACTTTCGTTGACAGACCGGCTGGCCGAATGGGCCGAGCTAAATAGATTGTCCGGACTAGCCATGACTGACATCGTGGCCCATGTATGGCCAGAGAGGTCCAAGGCGACGAGCTACTTCGGCTTACTGCAGCAATTCCTTGGAGCGGTGCCGCATATAAAGGAGATGAAGCGGTCGGCTGCATCGGTAGCGGATGGCTCTTGCCGTGTGAAGCCGCATTGTCGGAGATGGATGCCACCGCTGTTGCCGCCTGTGGTTGGATGAAAGCCGGCTCGCCGAGCACTATTTCGGGGAAGTTATGCGTGGCGCTCGTGTAATAGAGTCGCAGTGCTCGAAAAATATCATGTTCAAATGAACGTATTAGCTTGTAAATCGATGATTATGTTATAACTGCTTTTTATACTTGTGCGTCCCAAGTAGTAAAACTTCTCCTGTGCGGCCGTTTACGTATACATTTGTATAACTTGAAAGATTGCAGTCTTCGGCTTCAGCCCCCACGCACAGGGTGCGGGGGTGTTCGCAAAAATAGCGCGTTTTCACATAATCCGACATCTCGGTCTGTTTAAGGAGGTGGTAGCGTAGCTTAACGAGGCAATCCGGACTATAGTGCTTTATCACTTTCACTTAGCAGTGGAGCTCGAGGTGGGGCTACGATATAGCCCTGGTGGCACCGCACATCTCCGAATTCGGGTGCGTATGTACTGATCGGAAAGCAGTTCTTCGTCAAAGCGAAATTCTAAACATTCGAGTCGATCGAGTGGTTGACCAGTCTCTCGCGATATCATCATGACAGTTTTGGCTTTCTCTCTTGAGGTGCTCGCCAAATTAACCGGGGCACAACCGCAGTAGTTCTCCTGGTGCCGCTTTAGCCGGTGATACGGAACGTAAGGCAGCACAACACAGGAGCCGGGCAAACCCAACATTTGACCAAAGACATGATTCGGAGCTGATGCATATAATGCCTAACTCGAGATGCCGAACACTCCCTAAGGTGTTCGGTCTTTATAATAATGGGCAGAGATGCCCTAAGCCCCTAGTGTCCAGGTACGGGCATGGTCTTTTGACGCAGCCGATGCCAAAACGTCAGGCTCTGCTTTGGCTATAGAAAGAAACCAAGGGAGAATAGCAACAAGAGACAGTAAAAAAAGGTTTACGCAGGGTCTTAATCTGAAAAGAATCCTCACAACGGGTCCCTACTGCACGTCTGCGCCTGTGTCTCCGTTGTGCCGTTTATTCTGGATGGGCGTGCACATTGTTCATCTGTCAAAAGAGAGGAACGTTTAGTAAAAACAATTCGTGCGAAAAATATGTGTAAAATAAGAAATATAAATAATTAAAGCGGGGTTTTTATGAACCCTTGGTTGTTTTAATGCGTGCAGCCCTGTGTGAAGGGGTATACGGCTAGGGAGCCCCTAGCATACTGAAGCCGGATTCGTCTATCCGAGTCCGGGGTCTTTAAGTGACCCTCGCACTAAAATGATGCCACGCGGACCGGGCATCTTGAGTGTAAGAGACGCGTAATGCAGTATGGCGTTGAAGCGGACAAAAGCCTTTCATCCCAAGAGTGCTTGATATTCACTTTCAAATGGGACGATATGAAAAATTAATTTTTCTCGTCGAAAATTGTTCGGCGATCCGAACACGACTTCTAGTAATATAGAGCCTGTGCACTTGGCGTAAGGGCCTGCCGTCACTCCTTTGAAGGAAGTGCGGCTGTGTCGGATTTTGGTAGGGTCTATCCCCATCCTACGGATTGTGTTTGAGTATAGCAGGTTTAAGTCGCTGCCTCCATCCATTAGGACGTTAGTAAATTGTAATCCGTCTATTATGGGATTCAATATCAGGGGAGTCCGTCCCGCGTTTCGAACGCTTCTGGAATAGTCTAGTTGGTCGAAAGTGATTGGTTTTGATATCCAATCTCTACAGTCTGCTGGGTTGGACCGCCCGAAGCTCTTTTTAGAAAGTGCCGCACTATTTTTCCGTATTATCACATGAAGTGAATTTACTGCTTTGACCCCTTGTGGGAAAGTCTTTTGTTTTCGGTGCTTTCTTTGGTGGGGTTTATCGTCTTCGCTTGACGCGTCGAGCCCCTTGTGTTCGGCGTTTAGTCGGCCGGACTGTTTAAAAACCCAGCAATCCCTGTGGGTGTGATTTGCAGGCCTTCCGGGGGTGCTGTGGATTTGACATATCCGACCCAAAATCTTGTTTAAGTTGGACAATTCATCATTGTCATCCTTGAGAGGCTGTGTTTTGTTGTTGGGCCGCGAGCTTTTGAATCCGGCGTTGACTGCCGTGCTCTTTGGGCTTTTCTCTTTATTTCGGCGCTGCTCTTGTCTGCGCCATGATTTTCCGTTTCCATCTCTTATCTCGGATGTACTTGGGTCGCTGGTGCTGCATCTTGCTAGCCAGCTATCTTCTCCCGCACAGAAGCGGGTCATGAGGCTTGTTAGTGCGGACATTGTCCTCGGTTTCTCTTGACCGAGGTGCCTGGCAAGCCATTCGTCTCGGACATTATGCTTGAAAGCTGCTAAGGCTTCGGCGTCCGGACAGTCGACTATTTGGTTCTTTTTGGTAAGAAACCTGTTCCGGAATTTCCACGCTGATTCTCCGGGCTGTTGAGTTATGTGACTTAGATCATCTGCATCCGAAGGACGGACATAAGTCCCTTGAAAATTTGCTCTAAACGCATCCTCGAGCTCTTCCCAACTTCCAACAGTGTTTTCTGGGAGGCTCTTAAGCCAATGACGGGCTGACCCTTTGAGCTTGAGGGGTAGATATTTTATGGCGTGGAGATCGTCTCCTCTGGCCATGTGTATATGTAGTATATAATCTTCTATCCGCACTCTGTGGTCTGTTGTTCCATCGTAGGCCTCTATGTTGATGGGTTTAAATCCTGCTTGGAATTCATGGTCCAAAGACCTCATCGGTGAAACATAGTGGGTGTGCGGCGCCAGATTTGTGTGTGCCGCTATCACCGGACACTTGACGTGTTGCCTTGCTTCTTGGGGCCTTCTCCTTTGGCCAGTAGATGGACTGGCTGGGCCATCTATCCTTCAAGTTCGTTGGTTGGTTTATGTGTGGCGCGCTGTCGAATTTGGCCTGTAATCGGCCGTCTATCCAACAGGCAGCCTCTTTATTTTTGGACGGTGGAGGCTCTATGGCCTCCTCGTCAATTCTGTAGTAGCTTGCGCCTGGGTAGCTCTTTGATTGGTGGCCATTGCCGTACTTATCTGCGGTTTTGAGCACTTTGCTCCATCTCATTCTCGAGTGTGTCTTCCGCTATTTTGAACCTCCGCTTTTTCCTTCTTGAGCTTCTTGCAAGATCTTGTTAGTCTTTTCGAAGGTTCTTGCTTTCCGGCGGTGTGTCCGGCATGAGGTCGTCCGGACTGTTGTTTTCACCTAGCCTAGACTGATTATCTGACTCGTCATGGTCGGACGGTTGCTTATCTGCATGTTCGTCGTCCGTTTGTGAGCCCTGCTGTATTGCGGGCTCCTTGGGAGCGTTGTTGTCGTCGAGGCGGGACTTAGGGCGGCGTCTACGCCGCCGTTTTGGTCTTTTGTCGGCGGGGTCATCTTCTGCCGCTGCCCGTTGGTCCTCGTTATCGCTCTCCTTTGGGGTGTCCACCATATATATGTCGTGTGACGAGGTAGTCCTCCCATGCCTTATAGGCTCTGTTTCTTGTTCGTCTCCAGCATTGTCATCTATTCCGTCAATGTTTTCGGAGTCATAGTCTAGCATGTCGGTTAGGTCGTCGACAGTGGCTACAAAGTGGGTGGTGGGTGGGTTCTGAATTTCTTCGTCATCCGTACCCCAACTATCCTGGCCATAATCCGGCCAGGACTCTCCTGATAATGAGAGATGCTTTAGTGAATTCAAGATATCGCCAAAAGGCGAATATTGGAAGATGTCCGCGGCGGTGAATTCCATAACCGGCGCCCAATCCGGATCGATTGGTAGGGGCGCGGGAGGTTCAGAGTCCGGCAAGGAGTCCGGTGCCTCGGAATCACGAGTTTCACAGGGGACCAGATTAGTGTTCGCCCATCGCCGTGGATGTTGAAGCCCGAGGCGGCGTCTATCCACCGCCTCGATCTGGCGATCGGCTCGGGCTAATGGCCGGAGCGGATCCGCAGGCGCCACCGAGGCAATCGCTCGTGGCGAGCCAGATCATGCCCATCGCCACAAAGGCGGGCGCTTGGTGTGGCTCGAGTCCGTCAAGATCAAGTCTCCGCGACATCGGCCGTGAAGTTTAAGCTTCCAAATCGACCGACGCCAGGGGCGTAGCTTCGATCTGGTCCAGATGGCAAGTGGATTGCCCGCAGGCGGCCATCGAATACTGAAGATCTGTTCGGGAGAAAAGTCTCACACCGACAGCGTTGTTGGTTGAAGATGCCATCGAGCCTATCGATGACGCATACGGAGGAACTCTCAATGAAAGCACCAATGTCGTGTCAAACCGGCGGATCTCGGGTAGGGGGTCCCGAACTGTGCGTATAGGCGGATGGTAACAAGAGACGAGGGACACGAAGTTTTTACCCAGGTTCGGGCCCTCTTGATGGAGGTAAAACCCTATGTCCTGCTAGATTAATATTGATGATATGGGTAGTACAAGAGTAGATCTACCACGAGATCAAGGAGGCTAAACCCTAGAAGCTAGCCTATGGTATGATTGTTGTAATGTATGTTGTCCTACGGACTAAAGCCCTCCGGTTTATATAGACACCGGAGGAGGCTAGGGTTACACAGAGTCGGTTACAATGGTAGGAGATCTACATATCCGTATTGCCAAGCTTGCCTTCCACGCCAAGGAAAGTCCCATCCGGACACGGGACGGAGTCTTCAATCTTGTATCTTCGTAGTCTTGGAGTCCGGCGGATAATGATAGTCCGGCTGTCCGGACACCCCCTAGTCCAGGACTCCCTCACTTACTCTTCGGTATGGTGTTTGTTTGGTGATCCTAAGACAACCTCAAGGGTGGTGGGCCTGTAAGACTTGGCCTTTACACCTAGAACGACATCTTTGAGAAGATGTTTTTTGTGGGTTTGATCCTCGAGCGATCAATACCTATCTAGTGAACTGTGTCTTGGCGCAGCAAGTTTGGGCTGCTGTTTATGCCAATAGGGGCTTGTTTGAGGTGGAACCCACCAACTGTTGGGTTGATGGTAAGTGCAATTGAATTGCCATGGTTGAAATTGGCTGGACGGTCTGTGTGATCGGAGATGATCGGCCGTATTTTTGTACTGTGGGGTTACTTGTATTGTTGAGTCAGCATCCCGGGGAGTACACATTCTTTCCCTTGTTGGTTTGCGGGGAATTTTTCTTTTACCTCATAATGTTTGATGGTCTGGGCTCCACGTTGTCTTCATAGCTTTGAGGCCCCTTTTTATTGTTTCCGACGCATGACCGACCGTTTTGTTTTGAAGACCCGGCATTCCCTATTGGTATGATTGGCTGCCATTCCAGGGGTACCATGAATTTGACATGGTTGGTCGAGTATGCTGCCCGGGCCGGATGGGCCTGCATTGTTCTCTTTTCACTGACGAGACTGGGAGCTGCGGAATCCGGCACCGACTGTCGTGTCTTAGGCGTCACCATTATTTTTGTGACGCTTATGTCTGTTGCGTCGTGGTTTATGGATGTTGCCTCGCGTTTCCTACGTATTGCCCCAGACCATGATGTATTGGCATCGGGGTGTGGGCTTTAGGACCTCCTTCTCAAGTTGAGGTAGCAAATTGTGCTTTGGTTACCCTTTGGTGGGGCAGTCAAGTTCGTATTCCTCGGCTGCCAGGACCTTAGTCCATCTGTCTATGAGCAGATCTTGGTCAGCTTGGAGCTGCTGCTGCTTCTTTTCCAGGCTTCTTGCAGTGGCCATAAGCCGTCGCTGGAAGCGAACCTGCTCTACGGGATCATCAGGGACGCCGAATTCATCGTCACCGAGGCTCACCTCGTCGTCGGAGGGAGGCATGTGGTTGTCCTCCTTCGAGTATCCGTCGCCTCCTCGCTCATCCGGGCTAATCTGCGATCTTCTGCCCGCCTGCTCAAGGCAGCGGCTGATCGGGATTGTATTCGTCTTCGGCACCATCCGGATTGTTTTCGTCTCCTGTGCCGGTACTGCTGCGGCGGGGCTTAGAGCGGCGCCGATGATGCACATGCTTTGATTTTTTCCTTGAGGTGTTATCCTCTATTGCCTCATCGCTGTTGGTTTCTTTGGGGGTGTCCACCATATATAGCATACGACGAGGTCACTGTCCAGCGCCCCGTGGGCGGTGGTTCCTGTTCTTCTCCTGCATCATCGTTCACACCATCGATGTCTTCGGAGTCGAAGTCAAGCACGTCGGTCAAATCGTCGACAATGGCAATGAAGTGGGTGGTGGGTGGGCACGAATTTCCTCGTCACCTGCTTCCCAATCGAGCTAGACATAGTTCAGCCAAGAGTCTCCTGACAAAGAGATAGACTTTAATGAATTCAGCATGTCGCTAGAGGCTGAGTGCTGGAAGATATCCACAGTGGTGAACTCCATTACCGGAGCCCAACCGGATTCGGTGGGCTCGGGCGCGCACGGTTTGGAACCTACAGCCGGACGCAAGTCCGGCGGTCCGGTGACACAGACTTCTTTGGGGGTGGAGTCTGTGTTCGGCTCTACCGCCGATGAGTATGCGGCCTCCGGGGCAGGTCCAGCCACCCGTCCTCGGACGACGCGACCTGCCCCGGATTTAGGTCCGGAGCTATTCCTGGTGCGATATCCCGAATATTGTCTGACAGCAGGTCTAAGCCGTGCTCGTTGTGATTGTTTGGCGCTCCTAGCATAGGCCTGAATCCATCGAAGATCAAGTTTCCGCGGATATCGCCCGTATAGTTCAAGCTTCCGAATCTGACCTGATGGCCAGGGGCGTAGCTGTCAATCTGCTCCAGATGGCCAAGCGAATTGGCCCGTAGTGTGAAGCCGCCGAACACGAAGATCTGTCCGGGGAGAAAATTCTCGCCCTAGACTGTGTTGTTGATGATTGAAGGAGCCATCGAGCCTTGCAGCGACGACACAGAGGAACTCTCAATGAAAGCACCAATGTCGGTGTCAAAACCGGCGGATCACGGGTAGGGGGTCCCAATCTGTACGTCTAAGGCTAATGGTAGCATGAGGCAGGGGACAAGATGTTTTACCCAGGTTCGGGCCCTCTCTATGGAGGTAATACCCTACTTCCTTCTTGATTGATCTTGATGATATGAGTATTACAAGAGTTATCTACCACGAGATCGTAGAGGCTAAACGCTAGAAGCTAGCCTAGGATTCTAATTGTTCTTGTCCTACGGACTAAACCCTCCGGTTTATATAGACACCGGAGGAAGCTAGGGTTACACCGAGTGAGTTTACAAAGAAGGAGTTCTAATATCTGAATCGCCAAGCTTGTCTTCCATGCAAAGGAGAGTCCCATCCGGACATGGGACGAAGTCTTGAGTCTTGTATCTTGACGGTCCAACAGTCCGGCCAAAGTATATAGTCCGGCTGTCCGGATACCCCTTTATCCAGGACTCCCTCAGTCGTACTGAGATGCAGCAGCCGATGCATCCTGGGCTGCGGCATCTTGATGAGCTGCATCCACTCGCCCCTCGTGTTCGGCTGCCTCCTCCCTGGTAACAACATATCTTTGTTTTTCCTGATAATCAAAAAGGGAAGGAGCAGGGAGAGTAACTTGGACAGCACGACATCTGTGAAAGATTAGTCGATACTGGAGGAATTGTTCATTCCTCAAAAGAAAATGATGTCTGACCATCGCGTCATAATCTAAATAAGCAGGAGGCAACTCCATATCCTCCTCTCGTGGAGATATACCAAGATAATTAGCAACATGGGTCGCATAAATCCCTCCAAATAAATCTCCAGATATACCATTATAATGCAACCTACGTGCAACTATTGCCCCCAAATTGTAATCTTTATTACCTAACATAGCACTCTTGAGGACACAAAGATCAGGGACACACATGTGACATGCTTCATCTTTACCGTTAATGCATCTACCAATGAAGAGAGCAAACTAATGTATAGCAGGAAAATGAATGCTCCCTAAGGTAGCTTGTGCTATATCCCTAGATTCTCCCACAGTGATACTAGCGAGGAAGTCTTTATATTCAGATTTGTGGGGTTCATGAACATTGCCCCACTGCGGGACTTTGCAAGCAGTAGTAAAATCTTCAAGGTACATGGTATAAGATTCATCATAAATATCAAATAGGACATTTTGAGAATTATGCCAAGATGAAAATTTAAACCTTCTCACGAATGAATCAGTCAATTGGTAGTACTGAGGACACTTATCTTGTATGAAGTCCTCAAGATCGGTGTTACGCACATATGCGTCAAATTCACCCTTAATGCCTGCATTGACCATAAACTCTTCTGATGGCCACTCGCAAGCCCGCACTTCTCCTTCCTTGGCGGTTCACCATCTTGCTCGCGCATAGCACGCCTAGGTCCTCTCTTTGTTCAGGAACCACCTTGGTACATTCTCCTAGACATATTTGTTTCTCTGAAATTTTTAGTAACTTCAAAATAAAAAGTGAATAAAACTAGACAAGATTGATAGCAACTACTCCTACAAGTGCCTAGAGCCTATATCATGCATTTGAATTACTTGGGACCTCATAAATTTGACATGCAAGCTCAAGAATAGGGTCACCTATGCAGCAAAAATTTGGAATGAATAAAGCACTAGAACAAAAACTAATTGGACCAATGGAGGAGTCACATACCAAGCAACAATCTCCCAAAGCAATTTTCTGAATGGAGATTTGAGCAAGGAGATTGAAAATCGCAGCAAAATGAGCTAGAACTCATGCTTGAGCTAGATGGGGATTTTTTGGGAGGAAGATGGGTTGTGTGGGTGCAGGAATAAGTGGAGGGGGGCCACCATGGGCCCACGAGACAGGGGGCGCGCCCAAGGGTGTGGGCGCGCCCTCCACCCTCATGGCCAGGTTCTTGCCCCCCTGTAGTGTTCTCAGTGCCTAAAATCCTCAAATAATCCAAAAAAACATACTAAATTTGCAGGGCATTTGGAGCACTTTTATTTTCGGGATATTTTTTATTTCACAGATAATTCAGAAAACAGACAGATAATACTATTTTTGCTTTATTTATTCTAAATAACAAAAAGTAAAAAGAGGGTACAGAAGGTTGTGCCTTCTAGTTTCATCCATCTCATGATCATTAAAATGAATCCACAAACAAGGTTGATCAAGTCTTGTTAACAAGCTCATTCCGAATAACATGGAACCGGAGAAATTTCGAATAACACTAGGTTACCTCAACGGGGATATGAACGTCCCCAACAATAAGAATATCATACTTTTTCTTGACAGTAGGAAGAGGAAATTCAAAACCTCCAATAATGATAGTTGGAACTTTTCAAATAGAATGGATGATATGAACTTGAGGTTGTTTCCTCTGAAAGTGTACCGTATGCTCATTACCATTAACATGAAAAGTGACATCCTTTGTTGCAATCAATAACAACCCCTGCAGTATTCAAAAAGGGTCTACCAAGGATAATCGACATACTATCATCCTCGGGAATATCAAGAATAACAAAGTCCGTTAAGATAGTGAGATTTGCAACCACAACAGGCACATCCTCACAAATACCGACTGGTATAGCAGTTGATTTATCAGCCATTTGCAAAGATATTTCAGTAGGTGTCAACTTATTCAATTCAAGTCTACGATATAAAGAGAGAGGCATAACACTAACACCGGCTCCAAGATCACATACGGCAGTTTTAACATAATTTCTTTTAATGGAGCATGGTATGGTTGGTACTACCGGATCTCCAAGTTTCTTTGGTGTTCCACCCTTAAAAGTATAATTAGCAAGCATGGTGGAGATTTCAGCTTCTGGGATCTTTCTTTTATTTGTAATGATATCCTTCATGTACTTAGCATAAGGATTTAATTTAAGCATATCAGTTAAGCGCATACGTAAGAAGATAGGTCTAATCATTTCAGCAAAGCGCTCAAAATCCTCATCATCCTTTGTCTTGGATAGTTTAGGAGGAAAGGGCATGGGTTTCTGAACCCATGGTTCTCTTTCTTTACCATGCTTCCTAGCAGCAAAATCTCTTTTATCATAATGTTGATTCTTTGATTGTGGGTTATCAAGATCAACAGCAGGTTCAATGTCTACATCATTATTATTGTTGGGTTGAGCATCAACATGAACATTATCATTAACATTATCACTAGGTTCATGTTCATCACCTAATTGTGTTTCAACATCAGAGATAAAAATATCATTGTGATTCTCAGGTGTGTCTACAACAGGTTCACTAGAAGCATGCAAGGTCCTATCATTTTTCTTTTTCTTCTTTTTAGAAGAACTAGGTGCCTTTAAATTATTTCTCTAAGAATCTTGCTCGATTCTCTTAGGGTGGCCTTCAGGATACAAAGGTTCCTGAGTCATTCTACCAGCTCTAGTAGCCACTCTAACAGCAAAATCATGTTTATTATATAATTCATCAAGCAAATCACTTTGAGATTTAAGTACTTGCTCAGCTTGAGTGGTAACTATAGAAGCATATTTGCTAATGAGTTTAAGTTCACCTTTAACTCTAGCCATATAATCACTCAAGCGTCCTATCTCGAAAGCATTATTCTTTAATTCTCTACCAACATAAGCATTAAAACTTTCTTGTCTAGACATTAAGTCATCAAATTCATCTAAGCACTGGCTATGAAATTTAGTAGATGGGATTTCAACTTTATCATATCTATGGAGATTAATTTACCTTTACTACCTGTGTCAGGTTATCAAGACAATGTGTTTCTTCAACATGCGGTATATTGAGACCATGTATTTCTTCAATAGGAGGTAAATTCTTAACATCTTCAGCTTTTATACCTTTTTCTTTCATTGATTTCTTTGCCCCTTGCATATCTTCAGGACTGAGAAATAGAATTCCCCTCTTCTTCGGAGTTGGTTTAGGAATAGGCTCAGGAGTTGGCTCAATTGGCTCAGGAAGAGTCCAATTATTTTCATTAGTCAACATATTATTCAATAACAATTTAGCTTGGTCGATTGTTCTTTCCCTGAAAACACAACCAGCACAACTATCCAAGTAGTCCTTGGAAGCATCGGTTAGTCCATTATAAAAGATATCAAGTATTTCATTTTTCTTAAGAGGATGATCAGGCAAAGTATTAAGTAATAGGAGAAGCATCCCCCAAGCTTGTAGGAGACTCTCTTCTTCAATTTGCACAAAATTATATATTTCCCGCAAGGCAGCTTGTTTCTTATGAGTAGGGAAATATTTAGCAGTGAAGTAATAAATCATATCCTGGGGACTACGCACACAACGAGGATCCAGAGAATTAAACCAAGTTTTAGCATCAACCTTTAATGAGAACGGAAATATCTTAAGGATATAATAATAGCGAGTGTCGGTGTACTAAGGTAGGGGTACCTCAGTACCCCAACTTGTGCACGGGCGGTTGCAAACTTCCATGCAGGGTTTACCACGTGCTCGCCAAGACCTTCCTGCTCCATGTCAAACCATTCAAAGACAAAGTATACAAGACAGAAGATCGAGACCCCGGCAAGCGGAGTTTGCCGGGAAGGCCGCTCTGTGCTCAAGGTTACATCACTCACGCAAGGCCCCCGCAAGAGGAGCTAGCCAGAAGACTAGAAGATTACATCATAGAAGACACGCCGACGCTATATGTCCCGGCGAGGGCCCGGAGCGACAAGTTACAGAGCCCGCAAGCTCCCCGGTCCGCAGGTCAAGACCCGCAAGGTGCTTGCCGAGAATTGCGCCAGGTGTTCGCTGCGCCCAGCTCATCAGCCCACACGCCGCCTGGGCCTTTCCAGGACGCGCGTGGCGGATGGTCTGTGCAGCCCGGGGACACGGTGGCACTACACGTGGTGGGTCCATCGCCGTGGCGACGGAGACACAAGGGCGGGAGCTTTTGGGTCGACGGCAACGGGCATTAAATGCCCTTGTCCCCATCACAAAGTAGGTAGCGACCATCGTTCACGACCGTAGCTCCACCGTTCCGCGACTGCTCCAACTACCATCTCTTTTACATTTTTACCCTTTTCTCCTACGCTGACACCTGTCGGTGACCCTTGCGCTTATAAAAGGAGGCCCATGCACAACATGGAGGGGTTCGTTCAAACCTTGACAACTCTCGCCGGTGTAGCTGACATCAGAGATCTTCAAGCTCCCAAGCTCAATACAAACCAAGGCAGGAGTAGGGTTTTACGCGTCCATCGCGCCCTAACTCGGGTAAAGCTGCCCGCTGCTCGCCACGATCTGCTCTCCGTGCTCCCTTCGCCTCGCACCCGCATGCACAAGGGCCCGTCCCATAGGTGTTCGTGGCGGGCGTTTCGACATCTTTGGCGCGCCGGTAGGGGCGCCGAGGTTGTGCGGACCTGATCCGGCGTTCGCGCGGGCGCGTTCTTCATCAACCTCTCCAGCTTCGTCAGCAACTTCATCAACAACTGCGCCATGGCCCCGAAGAGGAGGGCTTCGAAGGTTGCAGACCCGTCTGCGTCTCATCCGCCGCCACCGGAGCCAACGGTGGGCGGAGGAGACGCCGTCGGAAGGGTGGTCGCCGGCGAGGACACTCGCGGCGCCACCCGATCCAAGGACAAGACGGATGACCGCGCCGGTCTCCGTGGACACGCCAAGCGCCCATCTCAAGACACGACAACCCAGCAGCGCCATACCACGGAGGTGGTATCCGCTTTCTTGGGCAAGGACACACCGGCTCGCGGGATGCTCCGACCACCGTCCGCACAGTAAAGCGGCGGCGCCGGCAGACCTGCTCGCCTTCGACGCTGTTAGAGTCCGAGCATATCCCGCCTCGCACCGCCGCTTCGCTCCCCTCCACTCCGGCGAAGCGCTCGCAAGGGCGAATCGCTCCTCGATTTCTCCAGCGGCGGACAAGGCCAAGACCGAGGGCTACCATCCAGAGCTCGACGCCGCCAACAACGACTCTTCACAGCAGCGGCGACTCGCGCCGCGCAAGCCGAGAAGACGAAGGCCGACGGCGATAAGACCGCCGGGTGCAACCACGTGCACTCCCCGCCGCAGAAGCAAAAGACGCCGCTTCGCTGAACAACGCCGACGACAGCTCCACGGCATCGCCGGATCCGCGGGCTCGACGGGATCAACGCCAGTCTCGACGACCGGGCGATAAGAAGACGCCGGACCATTATCGAGCGCCGCCGAGAAGCTCGGGCGACAATCGACCAGAGCTGGGAACGCTGTCGACGCAAGACGCGCTCGTGAACCAGCGATTTGTCAGACGCTGCGGCAGCTGCCCTGCGTTCACCCGCGAAAGCGCGCGCGGCCCAAAGGGCTCAAAGATGAAGAATTTCAAGCCCGACGCATCGAGAAATACGACGGCAAGACGCACCCTCGAATTCCTCGGTGTTCACACCATCGCGTGCAGGCTGCGGGCGCGACGAGAAGATTTCGGCGAACCATTTCCGCTGCGTGCTTAAGCCGAACGCTCGTTTTGGCTTATGCACTTGCCGGAAGGCTCCATTTCTTCTTGGGCAGACCTTTGCCATCGGTTTGTTGGCGCCTTCACCGGGCGGCCACAAACCCCACGGCCAGAGAGCGATTCCACATTTTGGCCCGTATGAAGGAGAATCCCTGCACAAGTATATCCAACGCTTCAGCCGTGTGCAGCACAACATCTCGATGTCCACCCCGCGCGGTTATCAGCGCTGCTCCACCGTAACGCGAATCGCCGATGCGTGAAGAGATGGCGATGACCAAGATTCGGGATGTCACGAGCTCTATGCTCGGTTGATAAGTGCGCGACGCTGAAGAGGGGAGGAGACTCTCGGGAGGATTGGCGCAGGAGGAAGCGACAGTGACGACACCGCCCCGGCAAGGAAGAGCCGACGGCGGAACAACCGAAAGAAGAACAAGAAAGAGGTGCTTGCCATCGAGAAGTCCGGCAAGGAGGCTCCCGCCAAGCAAACACAGGCTTGCGGCTCCGGCAAGGAGCCTACCCTCAGAGCGGCAGCCGACAAGCTGTGATGGCTCCGACAAGCAATATCTTGCAAAATCCACCGCACTAAGGGCCACGATCTCTCCAATCGCAAGCTGCCGAGTACCTCGCCGAGCAGCAAAAGCTGAGTACGAGAGGCGCGACAAGGAGAAGGCCCAAGGTGGCGGAGGAGAACCGAGCAAGAAGCGGCCGCTCAATGGCCGGGAGGACGCCTTGTGGCAGGGCCAAGCAGCGGCGAGGTGATCGACCTCCCCGGGCCGCGACAAAGATGAAGAAGACGACGACGAAGACATGGAGGATGAGGATAACAGCGCAGCAGGAGTTCCAAGGCCACGGAGGTCCTGTGTGTCGACGGTGGCGCTCTCGCACACCTCCCACCGCCAGCCTAAAGCAAGGTGCGTGAGGTGAATGCAGCGGAGTCGCCCGTGGAGTCGCAAGCAGTCCTCAAATGGTCCAAAGACGCCCATCATTTTTGATCTTGAGGATCACCCCGACCGCACCACCGCAATCGGGTGCTTGCCGATGCTGGTCTCGCCCACCATCCGCAACCTCAAGGTCACCAAATGTTGGTTGACGGCGGGCCGGGCTGAGCTTGATCTCTCTCTGTGATCAAGAAACTCCAAATTCCAGATGGCGAAGCTCAAGAGACCGGTTCTTTCCAAGGAATCAACCCGGACGGAGCAAGCCCAAGGAAAGATCACTCGCGGTGACCTTTGGCGGGAGCTCAATTTCAGGATCGGCGCGATCACTTTCGACGTCGCCGATATTCCGCTGCCATACAATGGAATACTCGGCCGTCCCCGCTCGCCAAGTTCATGGCAGCTTCCCATTATGCTTACAACGTACTCAAGATGCCGGGCCGATAAGCGCCATCACCGCCCACGGCGACAAGAAGGATGCGCTTGTTCGCGCCGACAAGATCTACCGAAGTGGCAGCCGCGGCCGATAAGAATACACTTGCCGCTGAAGCTCCCGGGGAAGAAGACGAAGACCAAGTCCGCAAGCGCCTGGGCCCACTCCGCAACCGCACCTCTTCGAGTGCTGCGCTGCCGCCGAGGACGCCCCGCCGAGCTCCACCGCAAGAGTAAAGGAAATGGCCGCCCGCCGCAACCAAGAAGGTGTCCGCCAAGGAGGACGGCATCGGTGGTACCTTCACCATCGCTGCCACACTTGACAAAGAATAGGAAAGCGGCTGCCGTTTTCCTCAAGGGCGAATGTCGATGTGTTTGCATGGCAACCATCCGACATCCCCGTGTTCCTGTGAAGGTGATTGAGCACAAGCTTGCTGTTTGCCCTCATGCGCGGCCCATCAAGCAAAAAGTGAGGAAGCAAGCCATGGAGCGCCAAGAATTCATCAACGAAGAAATCAAGAAGCTAGAGGCAGCAGGCCTAGTTAGAGGTGTGATCCATCCGACGGGTTAGCAAACCCGATCGCCGTCAGGCGCAAGGCCAACGGAAATGGAGGCTGTGTATAGACTTCACCGATGTGAATAAAGCATGTCCCAAGGATCCATTCCCTTGCCGCGATTGACCAGATTGTTGACTCCATCGCCGGATGTGAGCTACTCGCTTTCTTGATGCATACTCAGCTATCACCGATCTTTATGGCCAAAGAGGATGAAGAGAAGACTGCATTTATCACTCCATGTGGCACTTATTGCTTCACACGCATGCCATTTGGACTGAAGAATGCATGATCAACATTTGCAAGGGTAGTGTATATCGCTTTTGAGCCACAGATCCACGTAAATGTAGAGGCTTACATGGATGATATCGTGGTGAAGAGCAAGAGCAAGGATACGCTGATTCAAGATTTGGAAGAGACATTTCAGAACTCGCGCAAGATACATTTTAAGTTGAACCCCGAGAAGTGCGCCTTTGGAGTTCCTCCGCAAACTTCTCGGTTCTTTGTGTCACAAAGGGGATTGAAGCCAACCCCGACAAGATTAAAGCCATTGAGCAGATCAAGCCCCGGCGAGTCAAGGATGCCAAGGCTTGCAGGTTGTGTGGCTGCCCTCAAGAGGTTTATTTCAAAGTTCATAGAACAGCGCTCTACCTTTCTTCAAAATCTTGAAGAAGGCAGGTCCCATGAAGTGGACTCGGAAGTGGAGGCAGCGCAAGCAGATTTGAACGGTACCTATCCTCCACCCCAATACTTGTCGCGCTTAGACCACAGGAGAAGTTGTTGCTGTACCTAGCGGCAACCAACCGTGGTTAGTGCTGCGTTAGTAGCGGAGAGGAGTCCGACGAGGAGGCTACACCACCGCAAGCGAGTCCAGCGACAAACAGGGGCTGCTCCGACAAGCTCCGCCCCGACAAGGACAACTCACAGCAGGAACAGGATGAGGTGCGGAAGAAGATGGTGCAGCCCCCAGTATTTTGTAAGTTCCCTTCTCGGGGCTAGATCAAGATACTCGGTGTGCAAAAGTTGCTTTTCGGCCTCCTCATGGCCTCGAGAAAGCTGCGCCATTACTTCCTGTGCACACGAGATAACAAAGGGTCACCGGCTTTCCATCAAGAGGATATTGCACAACCCGTAAGCAACAGCAGGATCGCTGAGTGGGCCTTTGGAGCTGTCAAGCTTTGGACTCAAGTTTGAAAGTACTTCAACCATACAAAGGCCGAGCTTTGGCAGAATTTATAGCAGAGTGGACCCCAACGCCCGATGAAGAAGTCCAAGAAACAAGTACACCCGCATAAGAAGCTTACAAGCGAATGGGTAATGTACTTTGATGGTGCCTTCTCGCTGCAAGGCGCCGGTGCGGCGTGGTACTCATCGCGCCCACCGGAGAGCACCTCAAGTATGTTATCCAGATGCACTTCCCAAGGGAGCAAGCGACAAACAACACCGCTGAATATGAAGGTTTGCTCGCCGCCTCGTGGATTGCGGCCGAACTTGGGATCGTGAAGTTGATTGTGCGGGAGATTCTCGCTGGTGGTCCGCAAGTTAACAAGAGCTATCGAGCCCTTTGATGGAAGCTTATGTCGATGAAGTGAGGAAGCTTGAGGAGCGCTTTGAAGGTTTGCAGATGGAGCACGCCCCGAGAGCTCGTAATGAAATCGCAGATGGCCTTTCAAAGTGTGCTTCGATGAAGTTACTGTGGAACTGTGGACCTTCTTGCTCAAGCTGACTCAACCATCCGCCACGCCCATCGCTTGGGCAGTCCAAGAAGAGAAAGTTGGTCTCCGCGACTACTTGTCGGGCGGGTCTCCCGAGGCCGCCGCCAAGGTCCCCAAGATCAACGACTGTAACGCCGAGGAACAGTTTGCTCCTCGCAGATCCTCGGATCAGACAGTTGAAGCAAGCATTCCCGACAAGCCTCGCCCGGCGAGCTTGCTGGGGACCTTCAGCTCCGCAGAGCTGGGTTCTTGCCGAGAAGCCGGGTTCCCGCAGCTGCCCTCATGCCTTTTAGTCCTGCCGCTGAGCCCCAAGCTCCGGCATGGGCGCAGCAGATCGTCTGCTTTTTGCAAACCGGAGAACTTCCGACGACCCGTAAGAAATAGAGAAGATAACCAGACAAATAAGTATGTACCGGTTCGTGGATAACGAGCTGCATGTAAGAAGGCTCAATGGTGTCGATCAAGTGCATCTCCGTGGAAGATGGACGAAGCTGTTGGCGAAATACACGGAGGCATATGCGCCACCACATTGGCGCAAGGGCGCTTGCCGAAAGCTTTCCGCATGGGTTCTTTGGCAAGACGCCTCCAAGATGCAATCGCACTAGTAACCAAGTGTGAAGCGTGCGAGGCCCATGCAAAGCAGATTCATCACCACTCAAGCTCTCCAAACAATCCTTTGTCCCGCCCTTCTCGGTCCAGGGGCTCGATATCTCGGCCCCTTCCCCTGTTGTCGGGGCTTTGAGTACTTGTACGTAGTAATCGACAAGTTCACAAAGTGGCCGAAGTGGAGCCAGCGAGAAAGGTGACAAGACAATCAGCGGTCAAGTTCTTCAGATCGATTGTGTGCCGCTTCGATCCCTAACAGATTATCGCGACAACGGTACACAATTCACTAGTCGCACCTTCATGCAAGACGCCCAAGACCTTGGCGCCAAGGTCTGTTTTCGCTTCGCTGCTCACCCGAGGAGCAACGGTCAAGCGGAGAGGGCTAATGCTGAAGTGCTGCGCGGACTCAAGACAAGAACTTTCGACAGGCGCGAGAGTGCGGAAGAAATTGATAGAGGAGCCGCCGTGGCTCTTGGTCAATCGAACGACACCAAATCGAGCCACCGGACGTACACCTTTTGCTCTAGTCTATGGAGCAGAGGCAGTTCTCCCCACGGAACTCAGATACGGATCTCCTCGAGTGCTCGCTATGATGAGCTCGAGCAAGAGCAATCGCGGCAAGATGATGCATTGCTCCTCGAGGAGGGACGCTCTGTGCTGTCAGACGAGCTGCTCGATACAAGAAGCCTTGCGCCGCTACCATAGCCGCAAGGTCAAAGCCAGAGTCTCGAGGAAGGCGACCTTGTTCTTCGGGCGTGTTCAGTCCGCCAAGAATTCCAACAAGTTGACGCCTGGCGGGAAGGCCCTTATCGGTGAGACAAGTCACGAGGCCCGCGCTGTCCGCCGAGACCAAGAAGGCTTACCGTGAGCAACTCTCGAACATAGAGCATCTTCGCAAGTTTCACCCATAAGGCGCGGTTGCCGTGATCCGCCCGCAACCACCTTTTGTACAAGCTTTGCCGCTGTTGCATGTAACCCTTTGTACAAAGCCGGGCGCAGACTCTGCATCAAGAAAGTTTCGTGTTTTGCGCTAGTTGCCTTTCCCATGCTTTTCTTTGCTATTTGCATGTGTTATTTGGCATCTCTTGTGCGACACACGATCCGTAAGCAATAGCATGCCGAAGGCCATATACTTGTTTCCTCTTCTTCCTTGCCTCTAAGCGGAAGGAACGTTCCTCGCGCACAAGTTTGCCGGGGAAGGAAATGGAGGATGAACCAAGTGCTGTTCAAGAAAGAGAAGCTTGCCGGAGAACGCATGATCACTTAAAGCTAAGTTATTAGAATTTGAGCAGTTCAAAATTTTAAATTTTAAGTTGCCTTCCTTGAACAACCACACTTTGTATGGAAAACTCATGCGCGGAGGAACCTACCTGTGGATAGCCGCACCTTATCTTGTTTTCGAGCACGCCAACGATTTAAGTGAGCTGCGACAAGTGTCGCGCCTTGTTTCGCTTTTCGAGTCCGCCAGCAAGCTAAGTGCGTTAGACTAGTCATGCAAGGTTGCTTGCCGGTAAGACCTTGGCCAGCGGGCTGCTTCGAGTTCAAGACTCGGCGCCATGCAAGGGCCCCTTGCCGCAAGTTCCTAGAAGCGAGGGTTGAAGCATACAAAGTTGAGGATCGAACAAGGAGATAACACGCATCTATTGATCAAAATAAAGATAATATCTTACAAGGAGTAACTTGTCGCGATAACTAATGAGTTCATAACACCCTATGCAGCAACAAAAAGAGATAAAGATAAAGGAGGCCTAGTCTACGCGGTCGCCCTCCACCCTGGAGATCTTGTTCACTTTAGCAATGATGTGGGCGACCTGCTCCTTCGTAACCTCCATGTTCGCGTCGGCGGCAAGCTGCGAAGAACGCTGGTGAGGTTTATGCCGGATTGCGGTATACAATCTTCACAAGACACGCCCATGGTTCTCGTGCACAGCCGGCGAGTCTCCTCGGCGAAGTTGCGGGATCTTCTTCCGCAGATTTGCAAGGGCCGCGCGATCCTCAAGAAGAGGCTGAGCTTGGCGCTGGAGGAGATTTGGATCCGGGAGTAGATGAGATGCTCCAGCTTCAGCGCCAGCAAGAGCTCCTCGGTCAATGTCGGACGACAGATACCAAGTCCTCGGTCCATAACTCGACGGTACGGCGGAAGTGCTCGGCTGCTTTGTTGGCGCTGTCCACAAGGTTCGCTCCTTGCGGAGCTCCTCCTTCAACTTGGTCTCCGATCCCGGCGGCGTCAAGCGAGTCCTCAACAGAGAAACTTTCAGCTCAAGATCCTCGATGGAGTCCTTGGCGGCCTTCAACTCGCCGCCTTTCTTGGAAAGACGACTGGAGTTCTGAGTTGGTGGGCGCCCTTCTCACGCTCCGTGTTGAGCGCGGCGACCTTCTCCATGCTCGCTTCAAGAATTCCTCCAGCTGCGCGACCTTGGCGGCAAGCTCCACCTTGGCGGTCTCCAGGCAGCCATGGCGGCTTCGCCTCCTTGCTTCGCCAAGGGCTGCTCCCGAGCGGCAAGGTCTTCCTCGTGGGAGTCGAGGTTGACCTTCCGCTGGGCGAAGTTCTCCTCTCGCCGAAAGCTCCACCCGGCGAGCCGCTGCTGCTCTTCGCCTCGCCTTCTCCAAGAACCACTCTTGATACTCCCGGCGAAGTCGCTTGCGCTCCTCCGCCACCTCGCGGAGAGCAGCCTGGTTGGCGGCGCTGAGCTCCGCCAAGACGCTTCTCCATCTCCTCGGCGGCCTTGGCGACGAGGGCCTCCTGAAGCGAAGCTACCGCCTGGCCCGGTAAAGGGCCGGAGCTGGTGAAGCAGCTTCTCCTCCTCGGGCCCATCGCTCCCGCCGGGCCCTCGACGATCTTCAAGCCCGGAGGCGAGGACCTCCCATCAAAGGCCTCGCCCCGCTGGAGCTCAAGGGACGAAGAGCCCCACGGCACTGGATGAAGACGCCGCTGGGGCTTTCAAGTAGTAGCCGGACTGCTCCTCTCCGCAGAGGGGTCGGCGATCGTGCAGACTTGATGCTCCCGCCGCCTCCGGCCGGGCGGTGCGGTCGCCGTCCTCCTCCCGGCCAAGGCCCGCAGCCGGAGCGGTCTCTGGCGCAGCTGGCTCGGCAGCTCCGCCAGATCTCGACGACAGAGCTCGCCGCCGCCGCCTGCGCGCCTCCTCCTCAATGACGACTTCCGTCTCCATCTGCCGGGGAGGAGGATCTAGAAGAAGAAGAAAAGCAAAAGAAGTTCAAGCAAATATCCAAAAGAGACAACGCCAAGAAGACAAAGTTGCAGAACCTACCTTGGCGGACGCCATCACGGGCTCCCTCGCCGGGAGCTCGCTTGGCGGAGTGGCCGCCTCGCCTGGCTGCTCGCTTGGCGGGTACCCGCCTTGGCGGAGCGCCTCCCTTGCCGGGAGTTCGACCTTGGCGGGACGGCGGGGCTGCGGCTCCTCGGGCGACCTCCGGACGCCTCCGCCGCTGTGGCTCCACCTCCGCACAAGTCAAGACAAAACATCAAGGCATTAGTACAAGACCAAAATCTTCAAACACGCCCGCAAGCGAAAGTGCAGAACCCAGACTTACACTGGGGGCTGCGCTGGGCTGCTCCTCGAACAGCTGGTCCGCAAGCTTGGCTCCGACGTCCCCGGTCGCCATGGGGGCGAAGTCGTCCGCGACCGACCACGGGCACCTTGGCCTTTCGCCACCCGCCCGCCAAGGTCCTGAAATCAAAGCAAGAAACAAGATTAGCTTCAACAATAATCAAGGCGAATTTGAGAAGATGTAAGATCTCGAATACTTACTCCTGTTCCTCCTCGTCGTTTTCGCCAAGGCGGAGAAGTCATACTCCACACTGGGCGCGCTCTGCGAGGAGCGGAGGCGAAGACTCTCGGGCGCTTGGCGGTCCCTCGACTGGGGCTGCGAAGATCCAGCCTCGTGGCAGCCGGGGCCCGGGAGCGGGCGGAGCCGCCGCTCCGCCCGAGAAGACTCTGTCGCCCGGACGCCGACTTGCGGGCGCCGCTGTGGCTGGTGCGCTGTCGCCCGTGCAGCTTGGTTTCGAGGAGCTCGGCCGCCCGGGCGAGCTGGTTGTTGCCGGGCGCCAAGGCCTCGCCTCCCGCCGCCTTCCCGAGACGCTTGGGGAACGCCTAGGGCTTGCCCGGGCGGGAGGTCTCCGACGACGAGGAGAGGTCGCCGGCGAAGCTCCGTGGACCCGCCGGAGTCCTCGGCGGCCTCGGCGTCCTCCTCCTCCTCCTCCCGGCTGGCTTGCGGACCAGCGCTCGCGCAAGGGCGCCTGTTCCCTCCGCAGCGTCACCCCTTGCCGCTGCCTCGCCACGATTCCGGGATCCCGGAGTGCCTCAACGAGGGACCCGGCGAGCGTCGGGAGGAGCTGCAGAGTCTGCGGATCTCCGCCTCCGCTAGCGGGACACTTCCGCAGCCTCTGCCTCCTCGGGCGTGTAGCCGAACTCTCCTGCCGCTGCGGCTGCGGCGGCCTCTTCAACCCGAGAAGCAATGTACACTATCTCCTGGTCCGTGGTGTCCCGTGTCAGCCCCCGGATCTCGTCCTTGTTCTTCGCCACCTCCACAAGGTTGTCGAAGAAGCTGAGGACGTCTATTGGCTTAGGCGGAATCCATGTGCGGTCCACGCCAGGCGAAGTCGCGCTGCAGCATCATGGCGCGGAGGTTGTCCCCTGGCTGTGTTGTTGCAGAGGGGCACCACTCCCGGGACTCTGAACCATTCCGGTGGGCTGGTCGGTTTAAACAGTTCCCGGACCATCCCTTCAGCCCAAAGAACGGAAGTTGAAGTTTAGCCCGGGCGCAGCCTCATTATATCCGCTGCGCTGACATACTCCCTGTGCCAGCCTTTTTCCTGCCTTGGAGAGGGGCGATGTGGCGGCGGAGGAAGTCTGCACCTACTTCGCGATGCATAACTTTGCTACTCAAGACGAAGAATCCGGATGAGGGCGATGTTGAGCTTGACGTCGTCCGGATCCAGCTCAGACCAGTCCCTCGCCACAAGACGATAGGAGTTGTGCTTGGCGCGGTGAAGTGCTGCGCTCGCCTTCAACGATCCAAAGACTAGTCAAGACGCCACTCTTCCCACTTGCCGCATGAGCTCCCGGCAAGTAAGACTCCTTCTTGCCTGCATTTAAAACCCAAGATACCCTCCCAGAGAGGGGGCGCCACCTCTACTCTAGGAGTGAAGAAATGCCTAAACAGCGCCACGCTGGGATGAATTTTATGAAGTTTTCGCACATGTAAAGCGAAACCGCCATGGTAAGGATGGCGCTGGGGTGAAGTCAAGAAGATGGAAGCCGAGGTGTGCATGACGTCACGTAAGAATTCGTAAAAAGGAGGGCAAAGACCGCAGTGGAAGAAGGCTGCGAAGAAATAGTACCCACCGGGTAGTTGTCCTTGGCGGCGGCCGGATGAGCTCGAAAGGGGAGCGCCTTGTTCCTTGGACCGAACAAGTAATACTTGTTCCAGAGCTCCAGCAGCTGAGCTTGGCGGGAAGACGAGGTTCCGCTTCCGGTACTCGGTGAGCCTCCCCGCTTGTTCGACTTCTCCTTCTTGGCCTTTCTCCGCCTTCGCCTTCTCGGTCTTCGGGCCATGGCGGAGGCGGCGGAGGAAGGGGGATTAAGAGCCCGGGCGCTGGAGATGCAAAGGAGGCGGCGGAGGAAGGGGATTTAAGAGCCCGCAGGCTGGAGATGCAAAGGGGCGGCGGAGGTTTGGAGACGGAGCACAAAGGGGATCTCTCGAAGAGGAAGAGGATGCAATGAAAGCGAAAGGAGGGAACTGCCCCGCTTCTCTCGCTTATGGGGAAGTGGGGGCGTTCGCTCTTCCCATTAAAGAACGTGGCACGCCCCATCCCACGACGCTGCAATCGACGCGGCTGTTACGGGGGATGTGGCAGATGCGAAGTGGATTCGGCGCGCCGTGGGCCGCGTGTGCCTGCAGATTGTTTTGGGCCTGACCCAACAGCGCACTGCAGTGTGGCCCAGCCCGTGGGCTCTGTCGGTGTACTAAGGTAGGGGTACCTCAAGACCCCAACTTGTGCACGGCGGTTGCAGCTTCCATGGCGGGGTTTACCACGTGCTCGCCAAGACCTTCCCGCTCCATGTCAAACCATTCAAAGACAAAGTATACAAGACAGAAGATCGAGACCCGGCAAGCGGAGTTTGCTGGGAAGGCCGTTCTGTGCTCAAGGTTACATCACTCACGCAAGGCCCCGCAAGAGGAGCTCGCCAGAAGACTAGAAGATTACATCATAGAAGACACGCCGGCGCTATATGCGCCCGGCGAGGGCCCGGAGCGATAAGTTACAGAGCCCGCAAGCTCCCGGTCCGCAGAATAAGACCCCGCAAGGTGCTTGCCGGAGAATTGCGTTGTGTGCTCGCTGGCCCAGCTCATCAGCCCACGCGCCGCCTGGGCCTTTCCAGGACGCTGCGTGGCGGATGGTCAGGCAGCCCGGGGACACGGTGGCACTACACGGTGGTGGGTCCATCGCCGCGGGCGCACGGAGACACAAGGGCGGAGCTTTTGGGTCGACGGCGACGGCATTAAATGCCCTTGTCCCCATCACAAAGTAGGTAGCGACCATCGTTCACGACCGTAGCTCCACCGTTCCCGACTGCTCCAACTACCATCTCTTTTACATTTTTACCCTTTTCTCCCACGCTGACACTGCTCGGCGACCTTGCGCTATAAAAGGAGGCCCATGCACAACGTGGAGGGGTTCGTTCAAACCTTGACAACTCTCGCGCGGTGTAGCCGACATCAGATCTTCAAGCTCCCAAGCTCAATACAAACCAAGGCAGGAGTAGGGTTTTACGCGTCCATCGCGTCCGAACTGGGTAAAACTGCCCGCGTGCTCGCCACGATCTGCTCTTCGTGCTCCCTCCGCCTCGCATCGCATGCATAAGGGGCCCGTCCCATAGGTGTTCGGCGGCGTTTCCGACAATGAGACTTGTCATCATTAGTAAACAAGGTGGCTATATCATTCAACTTGGTAAGATATGCCACAACAGTTTCAGATTAATAGCCATAAAAAGGATCAGATTCAACCAAAGTAATTATCTCAGGACCAACAGAGAATTCATAATCCTTATCAGTAACACAGATAGGTGAAGTAGCAAAAGCAGGGTCATGTTTCATTCTAGCATTAAGGTTGCTGCTTCCATTTAGCTAATAACTTCTTAAGATCATATCTATCATTGCAAGCAAAAATAGCTCTAGCAGCTTCTTCATCCATCACATAACCCTCGGGAACAACAGGCAATTCATAATTAGGGGGATAACCTTCATCATCACAATCATCAATAATTTCATTCTCAATAATTTCATTCTCTCTAACCCTAGCAAGTTGTTCATCAAGATATTCACCTAGTGGCACAGTAGTATCAAGCACAGAAGTAGTTTCATCATAAGTATCATGCATAGCGTATGGCATCATCAATAACATGCATATATCGTAATTCATAGCAGTAGCAGGTTTAGGTGTCGCAAGCTTACTCAAAACAGAAGGAGAATCTAGTGCAGAGCTAGATGGCAGTTCCTTACCTCCCCTTGTAGTTGAGGGAAAACTCTTAGTTCTTTCGTCTTTCAAGTTCCTCATAGTGATCAGCAGATATAAATCCCAAGTGACTCAAAGAATAGAGCTATGCTCCCCGACAACGATGCCTGAAATTAGTCTTGATAACCCACAAGATAGGGGATCACAACATCTTTCGAGGGTGAAAATGCAACTATCCCTAGGTGGTTTTGGTAATTCCTAACAACATATAGCTCATTGAGCTAACATTATTCCAAGATGAATATTTCAGGAAAAGCTCAATGAATGGCATGGCATGGATGAGAAAAGTGGACCCCTCAAAATGCTAAGGATAAAGGGATTGGCTCAAGCTCAAAAGCTCAAGGCTCTACATTTTATATTTTAGTGATCCAAGATCACATTGAGTCTGAAGGAAAAGCCAATACTATCAAGGAGGGATGAGGTCTTGCTTAATGAGTTTCTTGCTCCACAGTGCTTAGTGATATGTTCCAAAACCCTCAACTACTTTCTCATATCCACATATGACCTAAAACCAAAGTCAAACTCGGCCCCACCGATTCTTTCTACCCGGCGCCACCGAGTTGAGATGTCATAGCCACTGCCACAAACCCTAGGCAAATCGGTCTCACCGATAGGGATCTCGGTCTCACTGAGATGGGGTTGTAATCTCTCTATTTCCCTTCGTAACATTTTGGTACCCCCGAGATGATCGATCGGTCCCACCAAGATTGCAATGTAAACTCCCTGT
Organism: Aegilops speltoides; assembly: GCA_021437245.1. Classification (NCBI taxonomy): domain Eukaryota; kingdom Viridiplantae; phylum Streptophyta; class Magnoliopsida; order Poales; family Poaceae; genus Aegilops; species Aegilops speltoides. The sequence continues at coordinate 331,072,220 of CM038143.1, forward strand.
TTCCTTTTCGTAACATTTTGGTCCCACCGAAATGAGCGAACCGGTCCCACCGAGTTTACCTGACCAACTCTCTGGTTAGCTTATTACCAAAATCGGTCTCACCGAGTTTGTGTAATCGGTCTCACCGAGATTACGTTATGCCCTAACCCTAACCATATCGGTCCTACCGAGTTGCATGTCGGTCCCACCGAAAATCATAACGGTCACTAGATTTGCTAAATCGGTCTGACCGAGTTTACCAATTCGGTCCCATCGAGTTTGGCAAGTTGTGTGTAATGGTTAGATTTTGTGTGGAGGCTATATATACCCCTCCACCTCCTCTTCATTTGTGGAGAGAGCCATCAGAACAAACCTACACTTCCAACTTGCTGTTTCTGAGAAGGAACCACCTACTCATGTGTTGAGGCCAAGATATTCCATTCCTACCATATGAATCTTGATCTCTAGCCTTCCCCAAGTTGCTTTCCACTCACATCATCTTTCCACCAAATCCAAATCCTGTGAGAGAGAGTTGAGTGTTGGGGAGACTATCATTTGAAGCACAAGAGCAAGGTGTTCATCATCAACACACCATTTGTTACTTCTTGGAGAGTGGTGTCTCCTAGATTGGCTAGGTGTCACTTGGGAGCCTCCGACAAGATTGTGGAGTTGAACCAAGGAGTTTGTGAGGGCAAGGAGATCGCCTACTTCGTGAAGATCTACCGCTAGTGAGGCAAGTCCTTCGTGGGCGATGGCCATGGTGGCATAGACAAGGTTGCTTCTTCGTGGACCCTTCATGGGTGGAGCCCTCCGTGGACTCGCGCAACCGTTACCCTTCGTGGGTTGAAGTCTCCATCAATGTGGATGTACAATAGCACCACCTATCGGAACCACGGCTCAAAAATCACAGTGTCTCCAAATTGTGTTTGAATTCTCCAAACCCTTCCCTTTACATTCTTGCAAGTTGCATGCTTTACTTTCCGCTGCTCATATACTCTTTGCATGCTTGCTTGAATCGTGTTAAGATTGCTTGACTTGTGCTTAGATAGCTAAAAACTGCCAAAGACTAAAATTGGGAAAAGGACAAGTTTTTATTTGGTCAAGTAGTCTAATCACCCCCCCTCTAGACATACTTTCGATCCTACAAGTAGTATCAGAGCTTTGGTCTCCATTTGCTTTGATTTCCATAGCTTTTGGTGGTCATAGCCTTGGTTTCATAACCTAGGAGGGTATGGCATCTAGCGAGGGAAATTATCACCGTAGAGGTCCTTACTTTGATGGTACTAATTTTGCTAGTTGGAAGCATAAGATGAAAATGCATATTCTTGGACATAACCCCGCCATTTGGGCTACTATTTGTATTGGATTGCAAGGTGAATTCTTTGATGGGAGAGAACCAAACCATGAAGCTAGTGCGGAAGAGTTGAAGATGTTGCAATACAACGCTCAAGCTTGTGATATCCTCTTTAACGGATTGTGCCCCGAAGAATTCAACAAAATCAGCCGTCTTGAGAATGCAAAGGAAATTTGGGACACTTTGATTAATATGCATGAAGGTACCGACTCCGTCAAGGAATCCAAGTTGGATGTGCTCCAAAGTCAACTTGACAAGTTCAAAATGAAGGATGGTGAAGGTGTCGCTGAAATGTACTCTAGGCTTACTCTTATCACAAATGAGATTGCGGGCTTAGGAAGTGAAGAGATGACCGACAAGTTCATCATCAAGAAGATCCTAAGAGTTTTGGACAGAAAATATGATACCTTGTGCACATTGATCCAAATGATGCCCAATTACAAAGATCTCAAGACAACGGAAGTCATTGGAAGAATTGTTGCTCATGAGATGTCACTCAAGGATAAGGAGGAACTTCACAACAAGTCAAGTGGTGCTTACAAAGCCTCATATGAAGCCCCCACATCATCAAGTGAGAAACAAACCTTCAATGAAGAATTGAGCTTAATGGTGAAGAACTTCAACAAGTTCTAAAAGAATAGAAGCAAAGAAAGAAGCTCCAAGTCAAGGTCCTATAATGACAAAAGATCTTCTAGTCGAGAGCGCAATTGCTACAATTGTGGGAGACCTGTACACTATTTCAATGAGTGTACGGCGCCCTACAAAAGAAGAGAAGAATCACCCAAGAGGAGAAGTAGAAGAGAAGAATCACCACCAAGAGAGAGGAGGAGTAGAGATGATCGTTATGAACGAAGAACATCCCGGAGAAGCAAGGATTTGGAAAGGAAGGACAAGTCATAAAGGAGCTACACAAAATGAAGACCTCAAGCTTATGTTGGTGAATGGGTATCCGGCTCCGACTCCGACAATCACTCCAAGAGAAGCTATCACTCCGGCTCCGAATATACTCAAGATGAAGGTGTTGCCGGTCTAGCACTTGTGTCAACCAACTCCTACGATATATTTGATTCACCAAATGAAGGACTTGGAAGATGCTTCATGGCTAGAGGCCCAAAGGTAACACACCCCGAGTATGTTGATTTCAATAGTGATGAAGATGACTTGCTAGGCGATGATGATTTACTCGTTGACAACTCTAGTGATGAATACTATGATGAAACATCAATTAATCATGCTAATCAAGATAAAACGAATGACAATGATAAGGAGAAGATTGAGCTTCTAACTAAAGAACTAAACACTCTTAAGTTAGCTCATGAAACTATCTTAGAAGATCATTGAGAACTTTTAAGGACTCATGAGAAGTTACGCTTTGAAAAGCTCAATCTTGAGCAAGAGCATGAGTTCTTGAAGGCAATCAATGATGATCCCCGTAAGAAAAGTTCTTCTTACATTGCCAAGCGTTTACTCTTATCTACTTACATGCCTCAAGTCAAGTCCACTAATAAGAACAAGAAGTATTCTTCCTCTAGTAGTAACAATAATCATGCTAAATCAAATGTTGTTGCTTCTAGTAGTTCTCTTGATTCCACTAATGATTCTCTTAGCCAAGTTACACTTGAGCAAGAAAATAGCTTATTGAAGGGAATTATAGAGAAAGGTGTTTACAAAAGCCTTACCGGGAGTAAGCAATTTGAGGAAATTGTACGCAAGCAAGGAAGGCACCGGAAGAACCAAGGTGTTGGTTTTGAACGAAAGTTCAATGCCAATGGAGTTGAGTGGGAAGAACATCAATACCCAAATACAAAGTTTGTTCCTCAACAAGAGAAGTATGATCCTACTTCCTTCAAAGGACACAAGCTCAAGATGATCTTCCACCACAAGACCACAAGCAAAAGGGCAAGGACAAGCTTCAAGAGGAGATTGATGCATTTGAAGAAGCTCTTAAGGCTTTGGTCAAGTGGGTTCCCAAGACTACGTCAAGTTCTACTTCATCAAGTACGACTACAACTCCAAGGATTCCCATCAAGATGATGTGGATCCCGAAGAAGAAGAACTAGAGAGTTCTTGAGGGTGACTCCGCCAACATATTTCACTCATATCATTTTGGCAACAACAAGTGCAATCAACTTCCACGTCTTGCACTAGTTCAAGGAGTCACAAACCCTCTTGTTGTTAAGAGAAAGGACAAGGTAACCAAATGCTCTCATAGACATTATCTTGTGTGAGCATCACTCTATGTCTATGGATATACTTGTTTGTTCCTTGTGGGACTAACCCGTGTAGGTATTGAAAGTGCAACTCACTCCAAGGGATTGCTCCAAATGATCTACATCAACATTGAGCATCCACATCTTCAACACCTACATGAAGTCATCATCAACAAAACCCAAGGTTAGTTTATGCCTCTAAGGGGGGATCTCACATCTAGGAGGAGCTTAACTCTAAGAATTGAGTCAAAGCAACTCTAATGGTGTGAACACATCAATGCATTATGCAAAAGTGGTAACCCCACTTGAGCTTAAACGATGAGTATGACCTATGATCAAATGTTCTCGTTTGACTCCTAAGTCAATATTCTCAGATATTGATGACCTAGTCATCGCCAATTGTTTGATAGATGCTAGAATTGGTTGTGCATGCTTTGCCACATATTTCATTTGCCATTTTATTGTGTGAGCATGTTGGTTGCATATTTTACTCATTTGAGGACATCCACTTGTTGTTTTGATTGATTGCTTTCATTTTTTTCGCCAAGTGGATGGACAAGAATGCCTAAGAACCTTCTCTAGCTATCTATGCTTTTCTCATCTCAAACTCTATTCATGCTACATCACAAAATTTGATCAAGTCAGATTCGAACCACTCTATGTGAGGAGCACTCGGAGTCCCCGATTCGTCATAGACTTAAACTTCCAAAACTTCTTTGTGCGTTTTGATCTGACCGATTCCTCCATTTTGGTCATACCGAGATCACTAAGTCGATCTAGGTTTTCAATCTCGGTGCAACAGATTTGAACTTTTCGGTCACACCGAGTTGCTGTAAATGTATACAGTTATGCATCTCGATGCCACCGAGTTGTTCCATTCGGTCACATCGACAGGGTCGGGCTATATATACTCATGGGCAAAAATTTGGAAACTTTCTCCAAACCCCTTTGCCCACGCATAGCTCGCTCTGCCTCCAGGGTCTCCGGATCGTCCTCCTCCGCCGCCACCGCCCAAATCGCTGGTCCCCGCCCGCCAACGGAATTCACCTCGCCATTGCCGCCAGAGCGAAGTTCATCGCCAAGCTAGGGTATGGACTCGATCACAGTGCTATCCCCGTCCGATTCCTAGCACATTGTGTTCATCATGATTCTTGCCACGTTTGAAACGATTCTATCTAGTCAAAACAAACCATAGTTTAGTAGTGAATTGAAAACATCGAAACCATCTCGGACCCACTGGGTTGCAGAACTTGGTTCCATCGATTTGGCTAAGGCCATTGCACAAGTGATTCTCGGTCTGACCGAGAACTGCAAATCGGTGTGACCGAGTTCAGGACTTTGTGAAACCCTAGCAGTCTTGGTGCCACTGAACTGTGACTCGGTCTGATCGAGTTCACTAGTTTAGGTTCCAAAAGCTACTTCGGTATCACCGAGTTTGCAAATCGGTTGATCCGAAATGCTTTCTGTGGAAAACTAAAACTAAGTTTTGACTCATTCTTTTGCAAAAACCTCTGTATTTGTGATGCTCATCTACTCTATCTCATCTACATCTATTCACAGGGTCAGTAGTCAGTTTTGCAATATGTCTGATCAAAGTGACAGCCAGAACAGAGAAGAGGAGCAGGTTCAGATGAGTGTGGGCACTAGTCCCTCTAGTACCTCTGATGAGGGCAGCAGGAGCACCCCAAGCAACTTACCTAAAGCTGCCACCGTAACCAGAAGAAGAAAACCTCTTAATCTGAGGATGAAGACTATGTGGCAAGAGAGGATGAGGCCGCCCAAGAAGAAAGTGCTCAAAAGGAGTATGGCACAGCTGCATCCATTAAGCCTCGAATGAAGATCAAAGTGCCTGCAAAGAGAACTCCCATGTCTAAAGCCAGAGCCTCTACTCAAGTACCTTTGGAATCTCAACCCAAAGAGGCTGCTGCAGAAGGGAAGAAAAGGAAGGAAAGGGTGAAGAAGACCATGGCCAGAGTTGTTGGAAAGCCTTCCATCATGGAAGAAGAAGAGGAAGAAGAGGTTGCTGCACCAACACCCAAGGCTCAGAAGCTTATGGGTGATGCTATCAGGTCAGGGGCTGCTTCATCAAAGCCCAAAGAAGCACCCAAAGCTGCCTCCAAACCAAAGACTGCACCAAAGAGAAATACCAGAAACATATCTGCTGCTGAGAAGAACAAGGCCCCAGTGCCTGAAACTGCTGCTGAAGAAGAAGAAGATGAAGATCATGTTTTGAGAAAGTTGAAGCCAAACATTCCAGACCACAATGATGCTCATCCTGTGGCTGAGAACATGAAGCTGAGGAAGGATGCAGGACTCTGCATGCTGGAGGTTGTCTGATCCCTATGCTATTAGGAGAAGGACTGTTGTTGACTACAGGTTCCATACTAAGGAACAACAGGATTTCTATGAGACAGTATTGTTGGACAAGAAGCCTATAGTTTGTGACATGAGGTGGGTGGACTGGACCTACATGAAGGAAAATGAGGACCACTATCCTGGAGTGTATGACAGTTCCAGTGCTTGTGGAGTTGCAGACTTTGTTGGGCAGAAGCTCACAAAGTGGAATGATGAGCTCATAATGCAATTCTACTCAACAACACACTTTTATCCAGATGGCAGGATAGTATGGATGTCTGAAGGTAGAAGGTACCAATCAACTATTGAGGAATGGGCAAATCTGATCAATGCACCTAAGGAGAAGGAAGATGACTTGGATGTCTATGCCAAGAAGAATATGGATCACAACACTATGGCACATATGTACAAAGAGATCCCAGATGCTGCAGTTGAGACACATAAGTTTGGATCTGTACACTATCTTCTGTCAGGACTGCCAACCATCAATTGGATCCTCAGGCACACTCTCTTACCCAAGTCAGGTGACCACAACATGATCAGAGGCCATGCAATAAACTTCCTACACTTATTTGATGTGCCACAGAAATTCAAGGTCATGAGCCTCATTGTTGAGACTATCAAGAGGACAACAGCTGACCAGAAAATAAGTTGTGGGTATGTCCCATAGATCCAAGAGCTGATAAACTCCAAGATGGGCATAGGCACATACTTGCTGGACAAGGAACACTTTGCTATCTATCCAGACTTTGAGGATAACCAAGTGGTTATGAATTAAGATGAGCCATCTTCTGTGCATGCTCAAGCCAAGAAGGAGAAGGCAAGGACAGAGAAGGCTACCAAGATGCCAATAATGGAAGAGGCATCTCAGTACTTTCTGAAGAGCAAACATGATCAACTAGGCTACTTTATTGCATCCACTCTGAGGATTGAGAAGGGGTTGGCCACCTTAACTCAAAACCAGGAGAGCCTGGAAAGGATCATGGAGCAGAAGTTCTATAACTTGGATGTGAAGGTAACTGAGATCCAGTATGTTGTTGAGCAGCTTCAGGATGATATGCAGGAGAGGCAGGGCAATACAACCACTGAAGCATTTGCCAGAGTGCCTAGAGCTCAGAGATCAGCTGCAGTGCCAGTGACAGACACCAGAGCCACTTCATCTCGCACCAGCTAAAGCTCCTATAGCTCCAAAGGCAACGAGCTTCAAAGACCCACACCTCCAGCTCCATCCACATCTATCAAGTCTTCGCCCAAGGAGCCATCTCTACACCACCACCTGAAGATCAAACCTGAGAGTCGATCTAGTGCTATGCATTTTCTATGAACTTTTGGTAACTTGTTGCCAAAGGGGAGAAAATGTATAGATCATAGGCTTTTAGAGAGAGTGTTGTTTTTATTCTCTTGCTTTGTTGGTTGAACTTTATTTGCTTGTTTGAGATACTCTATGTCTGTGTGATACTTGGATGATCATGTGTTTGATCATATGCTACATTTATGCTTGTTGGATGACATTATCTCGTTTATCTCTATATGATCATTCACTTTGCTTGGTGATGAGTGCATGTATTCAGTTATTATCATTTTGAGCGCTCCACCAAGATGTATATGACATGGAAGAGTTACCCATGAGCCTAACTCCTTGTGCATTTGCAGTCCAAAGCAAATCTTAAACTATGCACAAATTTAGGGGGGGCTCTTGCTTATCACATACTTCTCAAAGCGACTATGTTTTTTCCTCCTATTATCATTTGTCGAAGCTTTCATCTATATGTTGTCATCAATTACCAAAAAGGGGGAGATTGAAAGTGCAACTATCCCTAGGTGGTTTTGGTAATTCCTAACAACATATAGCTCATTGAGATAACATCATTCCAAGATGAATATTTCAGGAAAAGCTCAATGAATGGCATGGCATGGATGAGAAAAGTGGACCCGTCAAAATGCTAAGGATAAAGGGATTGGCTCAAGCTCAAAAGCTCAAGACTCTACATTTTATATTTTAGTGATCCAAGATAACATTGAGTCTATAGGAAAAGAAAATACTATCAAGGAGGGATGAGGTGTTGCTTAATGAGTTTCTTGCTCCACAGTGCTTAGTGATATGCTCCAAAACCCTCAACTACTTTCTCATATCCACATATGACCTAAACCAAAAGTCAAACTTGGCCCCACCGATTCTTTCTACCCGGCGCCACCGAGTTCAGATGTCATAGCCACTGCCACAAACCCTAGGCAAATCGGTCTCACCGATAGGGATCTCGGTCTCACCGAGATGGGGTTGTAATATCTCTGTTTCCCTTCGTAACGTTTCGGTACCACCGAGATGAGCGATCAGTCCCATCGAGATTGCAATGTAAACTCCCTGTTTCCTTTTTGTAACATTTCGATCCCACCGAAATGAGCGAACCGGTCCCACCGAGTTTACCTAACCAACTCTCTAGTTAGCTTATTACCAAAATCGGTCTCACCGTGTTTGTGTAATCGGTCTCACCGAGATTACGTTATGCCCTAACCCTAACCATATCGGTCCTACCGAGTTGCATGTCGGTCCCACCGAAAATCCTAACGGTCACTAGATTTGCTAAATCGGTCTGACCGAGTTTACCAATTCGGTCCCATCGAGTTTGGCAAGTTGTGTGTAACGGTTAGATTTTGTGTGGAGGCTATATATACCCCTCCACCTCCTCTTCATTTGTGGAGAGAGCCATCAGAACAAACCTACACTTTCAACTTGCTATTTCTGAGAAGGAACCACCTACTCATGTGTTGAGGCCAAGATATTCCATTCCTACCATATGAATCTTGATCTCTACCCTTCCCCAAGTTGCTTTCCACTCAAATCATATTTCCACCAAATCCAAATCCTGTGATAGAGAGTTGAGTGTTGGGGAGACTATCATTTGAAGCACAAGAGCAAGGAGTTCATCACCAACACACCATTTGTTACTTCTTGGAGAGTGGTGTCTCCTAGATTGGCTAGTTGTCACTTGGGAGCCTTAGACAAGATTGTGGAGTTGAACCAAGGAGTTTGTAAGGGCAAGGAGATCGCCTACTTCGTGAAGATCTACCTCTAGTGAGGCAAGTCCTTCGTGGGCGACGGCCATGGTGGGATAGACAAGGTTGCTTCTTCGTGGACCCTTCATGGGTGGAGCCCTCCGTGGAATCGCAAGAACTGCTACTCCTTCAGAGGTTGAAGTCTCCATCAACATGGATGTACGATAGCACCACCTATCGGAACCACGGCTCAAAAATCACAGTGTCTCCAAATTGTGTTTGAATTCTCCAAACCCTTCCCTTTACATTCTTGCAAGTTGCTTGCTTTACTTTCCGCTGCTCATATACTCTTTGCATGCTTGCTTGAATTGTGTTAAGATTGCTTGACTTGTGCTAAGATAGCTAAAAACTGCCAAAGACTAAAATTGGGAAAAGGACAAGTTTTTATTTGGTCAAGTAGTCTAATCACCCCCCCTCTAGACATACTTTTGATCCTACAGAGGGTAGAGTATTCAACCCAAATTCATTGATTCGACACAAGGGGAGCCAAAGAATATTCTCAAGTATTAATAGTTGAGTTGTCAATTCAACCACACCTGGATAACTTAATATCTGCAGCAAAGTATTAGTAGCAAAGTAGTATGATAGTACTGGTAACAGTGATAAAAGTAACGATAGCAGTTTTGTAGTGATTGTAACAATAGCAACGGAAAAGTAAATAAGCGAATCACAATATGTGAAAAGCTCGTAGGCATTGGATCAATGATGGATAATAATGTCGGATGTGATTCCTCATGTAATAGCTATAACATAGGGTGACACAGAACTAGCTCCAGTTCATCAATGTAATGTAGGCATGTATTCCGAATATAGTCATACGTGCATATGGAAAAGAACTTGCATGACATCTTTTGTCCTTCCCTCCCGTGGCAGCGGGGTCCTAATGGAAACTACGGGATATTAAGGCCTCCTTTTAATAGAGTACCGGATCAAAGCATTAACACAAAGTGAATACATGAACTCCTCAAACTACGGTCATCACCGAGAAGTATCCCGATTATTGTCACTTCAGGGTTGTCGGATCATAACACATAATAGGTAACTATGGACTTGCAAGATAGGATCAAGAACTCACATATATTCATGAAAACATAATAGGTTCAGATCTGAAATCATGGCACTCGGGCCCTAGTGACAAGCATTAAGCATAGCAAAGTCATAGCAACATCAATCTCAGAACATAGTGGATACTAGGGATCAGACTCTAACAAAACTAACTTGATTACATGGTAAAGCTCGTCCAACCCATCACCGTCCAGCAAGCCTACGATGAAATTACTCTCGCACGGCGGTGAGCATCATGAAATTAGTGATGGAGGATGGTTGATGATGACGACGGCGATGAATGCCCCTCTCCAGAGCCCCGAACGGACTCCAGATCAGCCCTCCCGAGAGAGATTAGGGCTTGACGGCGGCTCCGTATCGTAAAACACTATGAAACTTTCTCTCTGATTTTTTTCCGCGAAAAGGAATATATAGAGTTGGAGTTGAGGTCGGTGGAGCATCAGAGGGGCCACGAGACGGTTGGGCGCGCCCCCCACCCTCATGGACAGGGTGTGGGCCCCTTGGCCTTGATTCTTTTGCCAGTATTTTTTATATTTTACAAAATTTATCTCCGTGGAATTTCAGGTTATTCAGAGAACTTTTGTTTTCTGCACAATAAACAACACCATTGCAGTTCTGCTGAAAACAGCGTCAGTCCGGGTTACTTTCATTCAAATCATGCAAGTTAGAGTCCAAAACAAGGGCAAAATGTTTGGAAAAGTAGATACGTTGGAGACGTATCACCGACTGACCCCCTACAGGGTGTGACATGCTAGTATGGGAAAATTTCCACACCCAACCATCTACACGCCATCAAGGCAAGGACCCTGTGGGTTACTAAGACCCTCACGACGTCGAATAGAGGCAAACAGGGCGCCGCCTTAGTCCATCTACGGATCAAGAAGGCAAGAACCCACGGGACTCAACGACTATGATGCCTAGTTGGACAGGAACGACCGAGCTCGGGGCCAGGCTACGCACGGATTTCCCCTGTATCTAGTGCAACAATACTCGGACCCGAGGCCTCACCCACCCAATCTTTTTCAGAGACACGGTAATGGAACATCAATTCCCGGGTGGGTTCAAGCCCATTAACATAGAATCATATGATGGCACAACAGATTCAGCGGTATGGATTGAGGATTTCCTCCTACATATACATATGGCCAATGGAGATGACCTCCAAGCCATCAAGTATTTGTCGCTCAAGTTAAAGGGGCCGGCAAGGCATTGGCTGAATAGCCTACCTCCTCACTCCATCAGGAGTTTGGAAAACACTCGAGGACGCCCTCAGGGCAAATTTCCAAGGAACTTATGTCCGACCTTCCTACACCGACGACCTCAACTGCGTCATTCAGCAATCCGGCGAGTCGGCTCAGAAATTCTGGAACAGGTTCCTCACTAAAAAGAACCAGATTATGACTGCTCCCATGCCGAGGCCATCGCGACATTCAAAAATAACATCTGAGATTAATGGCTCACCTGACAGCTCGGGCAGGACAATCCAAGGACCATGGTGGCCCTCACCTCACTCATGACCTGCTTTTGCATGGGAGACGATAGCTGGCTGGCCCACAGTACTCACAACAGTGAGGTGGGTACCTCATAGACTCGCGATGCCAATGGCAAGCCCAAGCACAAAAAATAAGCGCAGGCATAGAAATGGGGGGAGCGATACAAAGGATGTCATAGTCAATGCAGGGTTCAACAGACCTAGATCTAGACAAAAAAGGAATCCCTTTAAAGGGAACAAAGATGGGCCTAGCCATCTAGATAAAATCCTCGACAAGCCATGCCAAATCCACAGTACCTCGGACAAACTAGCAAACCACACAATAGGAATTGTTGGGTCTTCAAACAGGCTGGCAAAATGTGACGGAGGGGAATATTAAAGCCCAGCCTCACAGTGACGACAAGGATGATCCTCAGGAGCAAGCCAGAAGCAGTTTCCTCACGAGGTGAATGACATAAACAGGATCTACATCACCCACATCCCCAAGAGGGAGAGGAAACACACACTTCAGGATGTCTAAGTGTTGAAGCCCATCGCGCTAAAGTTCAATTCATGATCAGCTTACCCGATCACATTGGACAAGCATGACCATCTGACCAGCATCAGGCATGGCAGATCGGCTGCTCTAGTCTTGGATCCAATCATGGACGGATTTCACCTCACGTGCGTCCTCATAGATGGAGGCAACAGCCTCAATTTAATCTACGCAGACATGATCAGAAAGATGGGCATCGACTCATCTCAGATCAAGCCCAGCACCACCACCATTAAAGGTGTGATACCAGGTGTCGAAGCTTGCTGCATGGGAACTATAACACTGGAGGTAGACTTTGGGTCACCTGAGAACTTTAGGAGTGAGGAATTAATCTTTGACATTGTACCCTTTCGAAGCGGATACCACACACTTCTAGGGCACACCGCATTTGCTCGCTTCAACGCAGTCCCACATTATGCTTACCTCAAGCTCAAAATTCCAGGACCACACGATGTTATTACAGTCGATGGCAAAACCTAATGCTCCCTTCGGACGAAGGAGCAGACCTCGGCTTTCGCAGCCAAGGTGTAGGTATCCAAGGAGGCAGTCCTTGTGGGCAAGCGCACCCCCAACTCATTGAAGCGTGCGCGGGCCGTGCCAGCTGACCTCGGACAAGCACCCCCACACCCTAAATAGGGGTATGGGCTCCTCGTGCGCCTCCCCTGAAGGGCGCAGTACGTCCCATGGGTGCATAACTTTGCACTAAAAATTCCATGGGTTGCCCAACACAATGGGCACGTGGGGATCAGCTTGACCGAGTAGCGACACACTTTGGGATTGCACACCGGCGGGGCTCGGTAAAAGAGCCAACCAAGAATAGCATGCCCGCATGGCATTAACCACCCAAATGGAAGCCGTCACCTCTTCAAAGGACACGACCAACGAAAGCATCAAGCGCGTGGACGGCCGAGGTTGCAGGTAGCCCAACTTTGCTATCAATGAAGATGAGTTGGTCAACAACATGAAGATGCACATGTGTGGCAGGAAGCGGCTGGGGTCAATAAATTCGATGACAAGTCCGCCCTATTTTGGTTACTCCTTATCTTTTATTTTTTTCCTTGCATTGTACCTTTTCAAAGTTCTACTTGCCCAAGCTCGGCATATACGGCTTGACCATATGAAATAAAGAAATTGCGCCCCTCAAGGTTCTTTAGCATTTCCTTATAATTACTGCCTTTGAGCCAAAAAGAACACTTCATGATACAAAGGGCTTCACTTTTTGAATCACATGCCCCAAACTACAAGTCTGAGGTAATTGGTGTCTCGGATGTTTGCATTATATTAATCAGTTTCAAACCTTGATTTTGGTCAATAGTTTGGTCGCCCGGCTCCTATGTTTAAGCCTTATGTTTCCGACTAATTCGGCTAAGGGCGTAACATGAGAACCACTACAATAGTGCCGCCAGTTCGATTGGCAGAGCGCCTCAATGGTGAAAGCCTAAAACTGACTGTCGTGGTAAGCATAAACTGGTCGGCAGTCCGAAGATCACATTAAGTGATGTGTTGTTAGCGATCACCCGTGTCAAACGAAGGGCTTCTTCCTAGCATTAGCTGAAGTGGTCAGTGGTATAGACCCAGGCTACCTAAGCCAGTCACTTCACACACTGGGGGATCGTCCTCAGCCCCCACAGTCAAGCTACTATGACTAAGTGAAAGTTATAAAGCCATTATAGTCCGATTGCATAGTTCCTATGTGCACGGACCGCCTTCGGGAACTGAGACGTCAGCTAAGGGTCACGATTTCCTAAAGGAACACCCTTTTGTACACTATACACAGGGGTCGAAGCCGACGACTGGTCACTTTCAGTTCAACACGGTCAAACAGGAGTCAAAATAATAAAAAACACAATCACATGGCGGAATATAAAGCCGCATTCATTAAAAACAAAAGGAAGTTTATACAACCAGCCACACTTCGGCATTCCAGAATACTATCTAAAAATACAAAATGTCCTTGAGACACTTGGCCTCGGTAACCCGACCCCTTCCACCACCTTGGCAAGGAACTGTTCTGTGGTCCGATCCTTCCCTTTGGGGGGTCCCGTGGCCACAACTGCTGCTTCAACACACCAAAAATGCGTCTTCACGTAGGTGCATGCTCGCTGAGCTCCCTCCAGGCATGTGGATTGCGGGATAGCTTCTTGCAGCCAAGCAATGAGCCCAAAGAAGCTAGTGGGCAACACCTCCGTGGGCCATAGATTGATGCAGAGGTCCTAGAGCATCGGCTTTGCCATTCAGAGAAGATCCACCAGCTGCTTCATTCGATGATTCAGCAGCTCCGGACATGGAGACGCCTGGAACTATTGCCAGAACGCCTTCTCTGCCTCGTGGCCCTCCCGCTCGCTGAACTGGTGGGTGGCATCCGATGCACTCCTCGGGAGATCCGCAAGGACCTCTGCGGAGCACCACAGCTGGGTGAGCTCGATGAGCCCCTTGCTACCAAACACACACTAAAGTAAAAATGGCTTACCCAGGACAATATGCTCCACTTGCTGGAGCACCTATGGTCTGGGCCTGGATCTAGAGTTAGGCATGTGCTAGGTGGAGCTTATTGATCTCTTCGTGTCAGTGCGGAAAACATTTGTGTTTGCCGCCTGGACTTGTGCACAGGCGTGCTGACGTTCATGCACCAATTACCAAGACATGATGATGACCCACAAGTGTAGGGGATCTATTGTAGTCATTTCTATAAGATAGAGTGTCGAACCCGATGAGTAGGAGAAGGAAATGACAAGCGGTTTTTAGCAAGGTATTCTCTGCAAGCACTGGAATTATCGGTAACAGATAGTTGTTTGATAAGATAATTCATAACATGTAACAAGTAACAAAAGTAAACAAGGTGCAGCAAGGTGGCCCAATCCTTTTTGTAGCAAAGGACAAGCCTGGATGAACTCTTATATAAAGCAAAGCACTCCCGAGGACACATGGGAATTTCTGTCAAGCTAGTTTCATCATGCTTATATGATTCGCGTTTGTTACTTTGATAATTTGATATGTGGGTGGACCAGTGCTTGGGTGTTATCCTTCCTTGGACAAGCCTCCCACTTATGATTAACCCCTATCGCAAGCATCTACAGCTGCAAAAGAAGAATTAAGGTAAACCTAACCATAGCCTGAAACATATGGATCCAAATCAGCCCCTTACGAAGCAACACACAAACTAGGGTTTAAGCTTTGTCACTCTAGCAACCCATCATCTACTTATTACTTCCCAATGCCTTCCCCTAGGCCCAAATCATGGTGAAGTTTCATGTAGTTGACATTCACATAACACCACTAGAGGAAAGACAACATACATCTCATCAAAATATCGAATGAATACCAAATTCACATGATTACTTATAACAAGACTTCTCCCATTCCCTCAAAACAAACGTAAAAGCATATTCATGTTCATAATCAGAGGAGTATTAACAAGCATTAAGGATCTGAACATATGATCTTCCACCGAATAAACCAACTAGAATCAACTTCAAGGAGTAATCAACACTACTAGCAACCCACAGGTACCAATCTGAGGTTTTGAGACAAAGATCAGATACAAGAGATGAACTAGGGTTTGAGAGGAGATGGTGCTGGTGAAGATGTTGATGGAGATTGACCCCCTCCCAATGAGAGGATTGATGGTGATGACGATGGCGATGATTTCCCACTCCGGGAGGGATGTTTCCCCGGCAGAACAGCTCCGCCAGAGCCCTAGATTGGTCCTACCCAGGTTCCTCCTCGAGACGGAGGCACTTTGTCCCAAAAGGTTCTCCCTTATTTTTTTCAGGGCAAAAGACACCATATAGCAGAAGATGGGCATCAGGGGCCTACGAGGGGGCCCACAAGGTAGGGGGCGCCCAGGGGGTAGGGCGCGCCCTCCACCCTTGTGGCTGTCTGGTGGCCCCCTCTGGTGCTTTCTTCGCCCAATATTTTTTATTTATTCCAACATTGATCTCCGTGAAGTTTCAGGACTTTTGGAGTTGTGCGGAATAGGTCTCTAATATTTTCTCCTTTTCCAGTCCAGAATTCCAGCTGTCGGCGTTCTCCCTCTTCATGTAAACCTTGTAAAATAAGAGAGAAAGGGCATAAGTATTGTGATATAATGTGTAATAACAGCCAGTAATGCAATAAATATCAATATAAAAGCATGATGCAAAATGGACGTATCAACTCCCCCAAGCTTAGACCTCGCTTGTTCTCAAGCGAAAGTCGATATCTAAAACATATGTCCACATGTTTAGAGATAGCAGTGTCGATAAAATAAAATACGGACATGAGGGCATCATGATCATCTTTAGAACAACAACATAAATTGTCATATAATTTCTTATGCTAAAGTAACAATCCATTCACAAGGTACAGTATGAATCGGAAACTTCATTGAAAACTAACAAATTATGATCTCAGTAATTGAAGCAATTGCAATTTATCATAACATCGGAAAGAGTCAATATAAGAGCTTTTCAACAAGTTCACATACTCAACTATCATTTATTCTTTCACAATTGCTAACACTCACGCGATACTTATGGGTACCAAGTTTCAATCGGACACAGAGAAAGATAGGGGCTTATAGTTTCGCCTTCCAACCTTTTACCTCAAGGGTAATGTCAACAATAATACTTTATGAAAACCTACATCCGAGGAGTTGATACGTATGGTGGAGACTATATTTCACCAAAGGTAAGGTGAAGTGTAAAAAGTAAAGGTGAAGATCACCATGACTCTTGTATGAGGATAGAAGGTAAAACTAAAAGATAGGCCCTTCGCAGATGTGACGCCCGGGTAATCAAGCTACAGTAACCCTGCGCTAATGATGCCACGTCACCTAGGTTACTGTTGGTAAACTCGTGTTAGTTCAAAGCGATTCAAATTCAAATTTAAAATATAGGCAAACAACAAAAGTTTTCAAATA
Source organism: Aegilops speltoides (assembly GCA_021437245.1). Taxonomy (NCBI): domain Eukaryota; kingdom Viridiplantae; phylum Streptophyta; class Magnoliopsida; order Poales; family Poaceae; genus Aegilops; species Aegilops speltoides. Next base: position 331,089,164 of record CM038143.1, read on the forward strand.
ATAAAACTAAAATGTTCTGGTTGTGTCAAATAATGCGTAGGTAATTATGGTAGAGAAAACATCTTTTTATAAAATAGTTAACTACAGTAAATTAATTAAAACAACAGTAAGACTAATATTTAAATGTGTCTTAAATACTAAACAAATATAAAATAATTGTTTAGGGTGCCAAATTAATGATGGCAGTGTTATTAGTATTAGTACTAATTTAGGGGTTAGGTTTATAGTTTGTAAAACTACAGTAAAATAGAAACAGAAAATAAATAAAAAGAAAAGGGCAAAACAAAATCACATACCCCCGGTCAACTGGGCCAAACGGCCCAGCCGACCAGCCCAACTGGCCCCAACCGGCCCAACCGCACTCCCCTTAACCCCCATCGACAGGAACCCTAGGTTCCAACCACCCCACTCCCCCCACTCGTTCCACCCTCGCACGTCTCCCTCGCTTCCCCCGATCTGGATCGGGGAAAACGGCGCCTCACCTCGCCGCTTTCTTCCTAGGCGCCACACTGCTGGCGCCGCTGTCTCCATGATCGCCTCTTCGCCGCCTCAACCCCCTCCCGATCGGCCTCTCGGCGCCGCTTCGCCATCACCGCCGACCCGACCCCATCGTCAGAGCCGCCGGTGCCGCTTCGCCCTGCTGCCGACCTCGTCGGCGAGGTCCCGCCGCCCCGCCGAAGTCGATCTCGATCAGGCAACCATGCCTCAACCCATCGCGCCATCGCCCCACCACCCCGACGCCGACGCCCGGGAGCGCGCCAGACCTCCCACGGATCGCCTCCCGTCACCGCATCGCTGGATCTCGTGATCCCCGCCCACCTCCCCAAAGCCGCCTGTCTCGCAACGTGGGGTGAGGACCCCTCTCTCCTTCCTTCCTCTCGTCGCGGCGCTGTTCGCGACGCCTGCCTCCTCTACTGCAGGCGACGCATGCGCTTATGCCCGTCGTGGCCCTCGGCTCGTCGCGCCGCTTCGGAGCCGCGCCTCGCCCAGCGCCCTCTCATGCTCGCCGCCACCATTATCGCCAACCTCGCTGTCCCTTGCAGCGGCCTCGCCCGGCCGACCACGCCGGGCTTGCGCGCGTCGCTCACGCCAGGCCACACGCACGCGCCCATTCGGTGGCGTTGCGCTGCCGCCGCGTGCCCTCTAGTTCTTCAGGCCATCACAGAGGGCCCAGCCCACGTAACGCTTTTAAAAGAAAATGAAAGGAAAAATAAAATGAATTAATAAAATAATTAATTAATTAGTAAATTAATTAAGTTAATTAACCGTGTTTAGTTAACCTAATTAATTAGTTAGTTTAATTAAAAAGAATTGGTTTAGCTAACCCTAATTAAACTAAACAGAGGATGACAGTGGGTCTCACTGACCCACATGCCAGTTTGACTCGCCACTGGGTTTGACTTATCGACGTCATGGTGATGTCATGTCGACATCACCTTTCACTGCTCGATAATGTTCAATTTAAATAATTAATTAAATTCTAGAAAGTAATAAAATCTTTAGAAAATCATATCTTTTAATCCGTAACTCGGATGGAAATACTCTCTACATGAAAGTTGCTCAAAACGACGAGACGGATCCGGATACACAACCCGTTCATCCGCCACGCGTCCCTAGCATAGTGAACCTGCAACATTTCACCTCCAGTTCATCTGTCCGAAAACACGGAACACCGGGGATACTTTTCCGGATGTTTCCCCCCTTCACTGGTATCACCTCATACCGCGTTAGAACACGTCTAGCTCTGCTTGTTGTCCTGTTATGCACTTGCTCGCTATGTATTTACTGTTTCTCCCCCCTCTTTTCTCCGGTAGACTACGAGATCGACGCCGCCGCCTAGATTCGACTACGGTGTCGACGACCCTCTCTCTTGCCAGAGCAACCGTGCAAGCCCCCTTGATCACCGATATTGCCTATTCTCCTCTATACCGCTTGCATTAGAGTAGTGTAGCATGTTACCGCTTCCGCTGATCCTATTATGATGCATAGCCCGAGATTGTTGCTACATCTGCTGATACCTTACCGCAATCCTAAATGCTTAGTATAGGATGCTAGTTTATCATTGGCCCTACATTCTTGTCACCGCTTTGCTATACTATCGGGCCGTGATCACTTGGGAGGTGATCACGGTATATACTATACATACATACATACTATACAGATGGTGACTAAAGTCGGGTCACCGAGGAGTACCCGCAAGTGATTACGATGAGGGGCTGAAAGGACAGTGGCTCCATCCCGGAGAGGTGGGCCTGGGTTCCCGACGGCCCCGATCGTTACTTTTGTGGCGGAGCGACAGGCAGGTTGAGACCACCTAGGAGACAGTGGGCTCTGGCCCTATTCGGCGTTCGCGGATACTTAACACGCTTAACGAGATCTTGGTATTTGATCTGAGTCTGGCCATTTGGTCTATACACACTAACCATCTACGTGGGAGTAGTTATGGGTATCCCGGCGTCGTGGTATCAGCCAAAGCCTTCGTGACGTCAGCGACGGAGCGGCGCGCGCCGGATTGGACTGGAACGCCTACTCTTGTATAAGGGAGGCTAGGTCTGCTTCCGGCCGCCCTCGCAACGTGCAGGTGTGCAATGGGCGATGGGCCCGACCTCTGCGCAAGATAGGATTTAGACCGGCGTGTTTGACCTCTCTGTTGTGCCTAGGTGGGGCTGCGACGTGTCGATCTTCCGAGGCCGGGCATGACCCAGGAAAGTGTGTCCGGCCAAATGGGATCGAGCGTGTTGGGTTATGTGGTGCACCCCTGCAGGGAAGTTTATCTATTCGAATAGCCGTGTCCCTTGGTAAAAGGACGACCGGAGTTGTACCTTGACCTTATGACAACTAGAACCGGATACTTAATAAAACACACCTTCCAAGTTCCATGCATAACCCGTGATCGCTTTTCCATGTGGTGACGAGGGAGGATCGTCGGGTAGAATTATGCTATGCGATGCTACTGGAGATGCTACTTGGAGATGCTACCGAGATGCTACTTGAGATGCTACTTGGAGATGCTACTTGGAGGACTTCACCTACTCTCTTCTACATGTCAGAAGACTGAGGCTGCGAGTTTAGTCTTTGACAGATTAGTTATCCCCTCTTATTCTCGCATTCTGCATTCACCATCGATATGGCCCTTTACACATATACCCATGCATATGTAGTGTAGCTCCTTGCTTAAGTAGTACTTTGGATGAGTACTCACGGTTGCTTTCTCCCCTTTTCCCCCTTTCCTTTCTTTACGGTTGTCGCAACCAGATGTCGGAGTCCAGAGGCGACGCCACCGTCGACGACGCCTCCTACTACTACTGGAGGTGCCTACTACTACGCAGCAGCCCACCGACGACACTGGAGTAGTTTAGGAGGGTCCTGTGAAGGAGGCCCGCGCCTCTTCGATCCAGATCCCGCTTTGTGCTAGCCTTCTTAAGGCAAATTGTTTAACTTATGTCCGTACTCAGATATTGTTGCTTCCACGACTCGCCTATGATCGAGCACTTGTATTCGAGCCCTCGAGGCCCCGGCTTGTATTATGATGCTTGTATGACTTATTTATGTTTTTAGAGTTGTGTTGTGATATCTTCCCATGAGTCCTCGATCTTGATCGCACACGCTTTTGCGTGCATGATTAGTGTACGATTGAATCGGGCGCCACAAGTTGGTATCGAGCCGATCGCTGTAGAATCCCCTTTCCAACTCCTTGGCCGAAGTTGAGTCTAGTGATTGCAAAACCTTTACTAACATGGCTGTGAGGCCTATGGGCCCATGTCGCCATTGGGTGGTATTAGGATCTTTTACTCCTCGATCTTTACTCTGGGATTCTGAACTCTCTTCTATTCGGGTTAAACGATTTTTACTAAAATCTAACTTTAGGTTCTCGAAAATACTTTCTCCCGGAGAGCCCCTTCAGCCCAGATGATCGCCGGCTGCACCAGAAGATTTTGAAGATACTCTCCAATTTTCTCTCGAGATTGTGCCCTTTGCTTTTGCAATTCACTTCCATCGATAAATCCCTCTGGATAACTACTTACACCTATCGTTCATATTGTCATCCCCAGTTTCTCTTGTTATTACAAGATGTCTTGAAATACTCCTCGATATTCTGAGAATTCTTTTTGCTTACTGCCCTGCAGTTCCTTGCTGCATGAATACCCCTACGGATAATTACTCGCGCTTGCCGAGTATCGTTTTGTCCAAAGTTGTTCATGTGTTTCACAAAAATACATTCAAATACTACCCGATCTTTCGAAAATCCTGAGCAGCCTATTGCTCTTGAAATTCTTGCTTACTTGCATTATGGTTGATCCCATAAGTCTCGTAATCTTAATGGCATCCCTTGTCATTATCATTTTGAGTCTGTTGACTCAATATGTTTGCGAATACACGCAATCATCATTAATCCTTATAAATTACCTTTTCGATCGAGCTGCCATTCTTTAATCGAATCGATTCTCGACCAATCCAATTGCCGCTGATCAGAGCATTACTTCTGATCCTTCGATTTGGATTCATAATTCCTTTGCATTTATGCTTCGAATTAGCCAGATGATTCTATAACCTGATGCATTTGCATTCTTTCCTTTTCTGGTTAAGTAGCGATACTCACATCAGATCCTTTGTGAACCGTCATGTCCTTTGTTGGATTATTATCCGACAGTGTCCTTCATATTCAAATAACCTTGTGAGCCTTTCCACGGATATATAAAGCCTTTGGTAATTTGTATCCTCTGTTTTTCTCAACCATGCTCTGCTTTCGAGCTGGTGATATTTACTCTTGGAACTTGTGGTATATATTTCTAAGATATCCCGATGGGTTGAACCTTATGCCTTCCTTATTTGTGTGACCCGAAAACTTCTCACGGGTCATACTCCTCTAGTAATTCAACCGGTAGGTTTTCACATTGAAATCATTTTTATTAGAGCAGCGTATGAATGATCTCGCATTGGAGAAGTGGGAGTCGACCTTGAACCTTGCGTTCATGCCCATGGACACGATGTATAACTTATCATGGAAGCTGCTCGTAAAAATAGTTACCCCTTGTTATAAGTTCATCCTGTATCCGTGGTTCGATCATTTATGATCGAGGTTTCCAACCATGTTCTCCTTTAAATACCATTTCTCGTGCAAGTTTAAGCACTTGTCTTCTATAGAGTAATACCCCAGTCCAACCTCTACTTTGATTTGTCATCGAGTATTACCCCCCTGATATCCCAAGATTATCACGGAACTGCATAACTTCTTATGAGTTCTTCATCAAGTGTTACATTCTCATTGATTCCAATTTTGCATGGGCTCTGAGTTATTTAACACTCAAAGACACCGATAACTGACCCGAGTCCGCATCGCGATTAAGCAACTCTTGGTAACCTTCATTACTTACGAGTTTGAACTCAATCACGTCATTCCTAGCTTGTTTGGCTATATCCTTGTCGTGCCGATTTTAACTGTGCTACCTGGTCCTCTTCCCAGAGCATAATTTTTGATGATGAGCTAAGCTTACGTCGATCTTTACTCATCATATCATTTTGCTTTGGACAGCAAGCTTGCTTTGGAGTTTGTGTCCTAACCGTGGTCCCAATAACCTTTTGCTTCATCATTCGTTTGACTTGATGTCATCGTCAATCAATTACATCTTCGTGTAACCTCTCGACAAATGTGTCGTGATCATCATCAACCTTATGAGCTCTTCCAGGATATCAATCAGATTCATGATGAGAAATACCATCTTTGCCTCGATGATTTGTGTTATCATCAACCACTTTACTGCCTTCCCTCCAACACAAACTTGTTCGTGTTTTGTGTTATACCTTGAGTTCCTTGCTACCCAACCTTGTTCTTCTTTACCTTGGAATATTACCACCTTTTATGTCAAGAATGTCGTGGGAATTTCACCACCTCTTAAGAAATCTTGGTATGGTGATACTTCTCATCATCACCATTTTTTCATGGTCCTCGTGTTGATTCCAACCGGGGTACCCACAAGTGAACGGTGCTGTTTGGACCCTGCACTTCTAGCAACCCTATTGCTTTGAAGTTAATGATCGTCCGTTCATTCTTAGACTATTGATTATTGAATCACCATTCTGACATTGGTCGTGCAACCCAACCCATATTTCGGGCGCACCTTTCAACCAATGTTTAGTTGTGTATGTTCTCCTCGAGCATACTTCCTTATATCATTTGGTCTGACAAATGTTATCTCCTTGTTCACTTAATTGTGGAAATCCATTTTTTGGAAATCTCGATGAATTGTCGTTGAGTTCATCAGCCACCTCCTTGACCTCTCCTTGGGTTAATGATGAACTCTTGTTAACGGAAATCACTTCATAGTTCATTTCCCGAGAATCTTACAGTGTCATCCTGTCAATTTGTGTTGCACCTTTCTTCTCGTGCATCCCGAGTCCGAGGTATCCTAACACCAATCAGATCTGAATCTCGGTCGATATGATGGTTGGAACTTGTTTCCAAGAGTTATAACATTGGTCTTTATGACCCGTAAGGTGATGTCATTCCCGCACACTGGTCAAGGACCTAGTGTTATAGTTTGCTTTTGACAAGGGTAACCATTTTTCCATGAGGAAATTGAATGCCTTGTTTAATAAGTTTATCCTGATGGATCCTTTGTGTATCCCAAGTCCGACCTTTGCTTGAAGACCATGTCAATGCTATCTCGAAGCATGTCTATGGCTCTCCGGTTTTCAACAGGAACATTTGAAGCCCAATGCTAAATGTTTCCTGCTCAGTTATCCAATCACCGTTGTATGGGTAATGTCATGAAAATTCTCCCCCCTACCTAAAGAGTTTTCTACATTATATCCTGACATGGATATCATGCTTTGTTTGTCCTTGGGAAGGATACATACCTGAAATATGTGTTTAAACACATTTTCCTTTCCATTGTCTGTTTAACCTGGTAATCACCTTTCCTTTCCTTTGGTTTGCTCAACCCTTCTAGTGATATATATGATCTAAGCAGTAATAATTCATCGCTATGTAAAACACCTCGTGTACAACTCTGTCGGTGAGACCTTGTTTCTATTGTTGATGACATTCCGATAACCGCCGATGGGTGATAACTTTGCCAATTGGTTCGCCTCGCTCATCAAGCAGAAAATTGCTTTCTTCGCTCCCGCCCTGGTACTTACGTTGTTGCCGACATAGCTGACCAGCTATTCAATGACATGCCTCCCTGTCACGGCTGTGCAAGATGTCACCACCCTTCCTACTTTCAACCCACATGGTGGGCCCATAACCCGCAGGTCCACTGGATCGAAACCTGACTCTCCTTTACAACCCGGATTCTAATGTATCCTTTGCACTGCTTCAGATGTGATTCACGAGCTAAATGCTATACCACTATTCATCCCGAATCAAACACCATGTTATTCTCGTTGTTCAAACCCCCATTCCAGCTTCATCCGTCTACCAATGAATGATTGCCTACCCGCTTGAAACTTTGGTACCATCGTGATATTGCACTCGATTTAATTCACCAAATACAACTCGTGGGGGTACCTTGTGTATTTCCCGTTGAGTTCACTTTCAGATGCCCATCTTAGTGGAGATGCGTTCTTCCCGAGTTTTTCCCCTTGGTCGCGTTAGGACGATGGAGATCCCGAAGAAAGGATGACGACTTGATCATGGTGACTTGAAGCAGAGAAATGAAGACATCAATGAAAGGGATCAACCTCTTCGAAGGGCAGCCAAGACCGAGAAGACTCGTTAGGTTTTTCGCGACCAGCACCTTCCCCCCTTACTCCACCGCTCAAATCTCGGGACGAGATTTCTTCTAGTGGAGGAGAATTGTGACGCCCGGGTAATGAAGCTACAGTAACCCTGCGCTAATGATGCCACGTCACCTAGGTTACTGTTGGTAAACTTGTGTTCGTTCAAAGCGATTCAAATTCAAATTTAAAATATAGGCAAACAACAAAAGTTTTCAAATAATAAAACTAAAATGTTCTGGTTGTGTCAAATAATGCATAGGTAATTATGGTAGAGAAAACATCTTTTTATAAAATAGTTAACTGCACTAAATTAATTAAAACAACAGTAAGACTAATATTTAAATGCGTCTTAAATACTAAACAAATATAAAATAATTGTTTAGGGTGCCAAATTAATGATGGCAGTGTTATTAGTATTAGTACTAATTTAGGGGCTAGGTTTATAGTTTGTAAAACTTAAGTAAAATAGAAACAGAAAATAAATAAAAAGAAAAGGGCAAAACAAAATCACATACCCCGGTCAATCGGGCTAAACGCCCACCGACCACTAATCGCCCCAACCGGCCCAACCGCACTCCCCTTAACCCCCATCGATAGGAACCCTAGGTTCCAACCACCCCACTCCACCCACTCGTTCCACCCTCGCACGTCTCCCTCGCTTCCCTCGATCTGGATCGGAGAAAACGGCGCCCCGACCCCGCCGCCTCTTCCCTACGCGCTGTCACCGGCTGGCGCCGCCTGTCTCATGATCGCCTCTTCGTCGCCTCCTCAACCCCCTCCCGATCGGCCTCGGCGCCGCCCGCCATCACCGCCGACCCGACCCCATCGTCAGCCGCCCGGTGCCGCTTCGCCCGTCGCCGGACTCGTCGGCAGGTCCCGCCGCCCCGCCCGAGTGGATCTGGATCAGGCAACCATGCCTCAACCCATCGCGCCATCGCCCCACCACCCCGACGCCGACGTCCCGGAGCGCTTTCACGGACCTCCTCACGGATCGCTGCCTCCCGTCGCAGATCGCCGGATCTCGCGCCCCCGCCCACGCCCCCAAAGCCGCCTGCCTCGCAACGTGGGGTGAGGACCCTTGTCTCCTTCCTTCCTCTATCGCTGCACCATTCGCGACGCCCAGCCTCCTCTCGTGCGGCGCACGACGCGCGCTTATGCCCGTTAGGCCCTCGGCTCGTCGCGCCGGCTTCGAAGCGCGCCAAGCGCTCAGCGCCCTCTCATGCTCGCCGCCACCATTACCGCCGACCCCGCCGTCCCTTGTTGCCGCCGCCGCGCCGACCACGCCGGGCTTGTTGCGCGTCGCGCCAAATACGCCCATTCGGGTGGCGTTGCGCTATCGCCGCGTGCCCTCTAGCCCCTTCAGGCCACTAACCAGAGGGGCCCAGCCCACAGAACGTTTTAAAAGAAAATGAAAGGGAAAAATAAAAATGAATTAATAAAATAATTAATTAATTAGTAAATTAATTAAGTTAATTAACCATGTTTAGTTAACCTAATTAATTAGTTAGTTTAATTAAACAGTAATTGGTTTAGCTAACCCCTAATTAAACTAAACAGAGGATGACAGGTGGGTCCCGCTGGACCCACATGCCAGGTTTGACTCTGGCCAGCTGGGTTTGACCTGCTGACGTCATGGTGATGTCATGCTGACATCACCTTTCTCTGTTCTGGATAATGTTCAATTTAAATAATTAATTAAATTCTAGAAAGTAATAAAATCTTTAGAAAATCATATCTTTTAATCCGTAACTCGGATGAAAATACTCTCTACATGAAAGTTGCTCAAAACGACGAGACGGATCCGGGTACACAGCCCGTTCATCCGCCACGCGTCCCTAGCATAGTGAACCTGCAACATTTCACCTCCGGTTCATCTGTCCGAAAACACGGAACACCGGGGATACTTTTCCGGATGTTTCCCCCCTTCACCGGTATCACCTCATACCGCGTTAGAACACGTCTAGCTCTACTTGTTGTCCTGTTATGCACTTGCTCGCTATGTATTTACTGTTTCTCCCCCCTCTTCTCTCCGGTAGACTACGAGACCGACGCTGCTGCTGCCCAGTTCGACTACGGTGTTGACGACCCCTCTCTCTTGCCAGAGCAACCAGGCAAGCCCCCCCTTGATCACCAGATATCGCCTATTCTCCTTTATACTGCTTGCATTAGAGTAGTGTAGCATGTTACTGCTTTCCGTTGATCCTATTATGATGCATAGCCTGAGATTGTTGCTACATCTGTTGATACCTTACCTGCAATCCTAAATGCTTAGTATAGGATGCTAGTTTATCATTGGCCCTACATTCTTGTCAGTCTGCCTTGCTATACTATCGGGCCGTGATCACTTGGGAGGTGATCACGGGTATATACTATACATACATACATACTATACAGATGGTGACTAAAGTCGGGTCAGCTCGAGGAGTACCCGCAAGTGATTCTGATGAGGGGCTGAAAGGACAGGTGGCTCCATCCCGGTAGAGGTGGGCCTGGGTTCCCGACGGCCCCCGACTGTTACTTTGTGGCGGAGCGACAGGGCAGGTTGAGACCACCTAGGAGACAGGTGGGCCTGGCCCTATTCGGCGTTCGCGGATACTTAACACGCTTAACGAGATCTTGGTATTTGATCTGAGTCTGGCCATTTGGTCTATACACACTAACCATCTACGTGGGAGTAGTTATGGGTATCCCGCCGTGGTATCACCGAAGCCTTCGTGGACGTCACGACGAGCGGCGCTACGGATTGGACCGAACGCCTACTCTTGTATAAGGGAGGCTAGGTCTGCTTCCGGCCGCCCTCGCAACGTGCAGGTGTGCAATGGGCGATGGGCCCGGACCCCTGCGCGCATAGGATTTAGACCGGCGTGTTTGACCTCTCTGTTGTGCCTAGGTGGGGCTGCGATGTGTCGATCTTCCGAGGCCGGGCATGACCCAGGAAAGTGTGTCCGGCCAAATGGGATCGAGCGTGTTGGGTTATGTGGTGCACCCCTGCAGGGAAGTTTATCTATTCGAATAGCCGTGTCCCTTGGTAAAAGGATGACCCGGAGTTGTACCTTGACCTTATGACAACTAGAACCGGATACTTAATAAAACACACCCTTCCAAGTTCCACAGACAACCCGGTGATCGCTTTTCCACAGGGCGACGAGGGGAGGATCGCCGGGTAGAATTATGCTATGCGATGCTACTGGAGATGCTACTTGGAGATGCTACTGGAGATGCTACTTTGAGATGCTACTTGGAGATGCTACTTGGCGATGCTACTTGGAGGACTTCAGTCTACTCTCTTCTACATGCTGCAAGACGGAGGCTGCCAGAAGCGTAGTCTTTGACAGATTAGTTATCCCCTCTTATTCGGCATTCGCATTCGGTCCATCGATATGGCCCTTTACACATATACCCATGCATATGTAGTGTAGCTCCTTGCTTGCGAGTACTTTGGATGAGTACTCACGGTTGCTTTCTCCCCCCTTTTCCCCCTTTCCTTTCTTTCTGGTTGTCGCAACCAGATGCTGGAGTCTAGGAGCCAGACGCCACCGTCGACGACGACTCCTACTACGCTGGAGGTGCCTACTACTACGTGCAGCCCACTGACGACGACCAGGAGTAGTTTAGGAGGATCCCAGGCAGGAGGCCTGCGCCTCTTTCGATCTGTATCCCAGTTTGTGCTAGCCTTCTTAAGGCAAACTTGTTTAACTTATGTCCAGATCAGATATTGTTGCTTCCACGACTCGCCTATGATCGAGCACTTGTATTCGAGCCCTCGAGGCCCCTGGCTTGTATTATGATGCTTGTATGACTTATTTATGTTTTTAGAGTTGTGTTGTGATATCTTCCCATGAGTCCCTGATCTTGATCGTACACGTTTGCGTGCATGATTAGTGTACGATTGAATCGGGGGCGTCACAGCAGAGAGAAGCAGATGTTTTCATGTGCTTTTATGGTTGGATGCACAAAATCTTAATGCAAAAGAACGTCACTTTATATTGGCGCTTGTGACAGGGACCTTTATTCTTCCATCTCACAAGTTCGAATAAAGCTTATTTTCTTCACACTAATAGATCATACATATTTAGAGAGCAATTTTTATTGCTTGCACCGATGACAACTTACTTGAAGGATCTTACTCAATCCATAGGTAGGTATGGTGGAGACTCATGGCAAAACTTGGTTTAGGGATGTTTGGAAGCACAAGTAGTATCTCTACTTGGTGCAAATAATTTGGCTAGCATGAGAGGGAAAGGCAAGCTCATGTTGGATGATCCATGACAATATAACTTCTATTCAGATATAAGAAAACATAACCCATTAAGTTGTCTTCCTTGTCCAACATCAACTCTTTAGCATGTCATATTTTAATGAGTGCTCACAATCACAAAAGATGTCCAAGATAGTATATCTATATGTGAGGCCTCTCTTTCTTTATTACTTCCTATTAATTGCAACAATGACCAAAACTACGTTTGTCAAGTCCCAACAACTTTTATTCATCATACTCTTTATATGTGAAGTCATTACTCTTCATAAGATCAAAATATGATCCTTTTATTCTTTTTATTTTTTCTTTAATTTCCTCAAGATCATAGCAAGAAAGCAAAGCCCTCAACTCAAAACTACTCTTTATTATATATATAACTCACAAACTCAATTACATAGATGGAACATAAAGCAAGACTCAATGCTAGATCATACTAAAACTTTATTCCACCACTAGATCAATATATAACCAAAATGATCAAACTAAGAAAAATGATAAAGATAAAGATGTGATGGTGATATGATACCGGGGCACCTCCCCCAATCTTGGCGGTTGCTAAGGGGAGTGCCCATACCCATGTATTTATGTCTCTTTCTTCGGAATTGGTGATGATGGAGTTGTTGATTATGTAGGCTTCTTCCCTAACTTGCTCTTGGAGATGTCATGGTAATCTAGATTTGTCAGAAAAACATCTCAAAACCAAGACAGAGGATTTTGCGCGCCTCCACCCTTGTGGTCGCCTCGTGTCTCTTTCAGACTACTTTTAATTTTCCTAATTTTTTAAATATTAAAAAATAGAGAAAAATTGCTATTAGAAAAGTTTTGGAGTCGGTTTACTTACCATACCACATAGCTTTCCCCTTTTGGAGTCTGAAACATTCTGGAAAGTGTCCCTTATATACTCCTCCGGAGTTACGATGTCAATTATATTGGTTTCAACATTTATGGGATTACCTGAGATATAATGTTTGATTCTTTGACTGTTTACCACCTTCGGATTTGTGCCTTCAGCGTTGTTGATTTTGATGGCACCGGAATGATAGACCTCCTCGATAATGTAAGGACCTTCCCATTTCTAGAGAAGTTTCCTGCAAAAAATCTTAAACGAGAGTTGTATAGCAAAACATGATAACCTACATTAAACTCACACTTTTGTATCCTTTTGTCATGCCATCTTTTAACTTTTTCTTTAAACAACTTGGCATTCTCATAGACTTGGGTTCTCCATTCATCAAGCAAGCTAATGTTAAATAACCTCTTCTCACCGGCCAGTTTGAAATCATAGTTGAGCTCTTTAATAGCCCAATATGCCTTGTGTTCTAGTTCAAGAGGTAGGTGACAAGCCTTTCCATAAACCATTATATACGGAGACATATCCATAGGGTTTTTATAAGCAGTTCTATAAGCCCATAATGCATCATTGAGTTTCTTGGACCAATTCTTTCTAGATCTATTAACAGTCTTTTGAAAAATCAGTTTAATCTCTCTATTACTCAATTCTACTTGATCACTAGATTGAGGATGATATGGAGATGCAATTCTATGGTTAACATCATACTTAGCAAGCATTTTACAAAAAGCACCATGAATAAAGTGTGAACCAACATCAGTCATTAAATATCTAGGGACTCTAGACCTCGGAAAAATAACTTCTTTAAGCATATTAATAGAACTGTGATGATCAACACTACTAGTTGGAATAGCTTCTACCCACTTAGTAACTTAATCAACAGCAACTAGAATATGTGTATACCCATTAGAGGGAGGAAAAGGTCCCATATAATCAAAGCCCCAAACATCAAATGGTTCAATAACAAGTGAATAATTCATAGGAATTTCCTGACATCTACTAATATTACCAATTCTCTGGCATTCATCACAAGACAAGACAAACTTACGAGCATCTTTGAAGAGAGTAGGCCAATAAAAACCGGATTGCAATACCTTATGTGCAGTTGTATCTCCAGCGTTGTGTCCTCCGTAAGCCTCAGAAGACAAACTTATGAGCATCTTTGAAGAGAGTAGGCCAATAAAAACCGGATTGCAATACCTTATGTGCAGTTGTATCTCCAGCGTTGTGTCCTCCGTAAGCCTCAGAGTGACACTTGCGCAGGATATGTTCCTGTTCATGCTCAGGTACACAACGTCTATTAACACCATCTACTCCTTCTTTATAAAGGTGTGGGTCATCCCAAAATTAATGTCTTAAATCATAGAAAAACTTTTTATTTTGCTGATATGTGAAACTAGGTGGTATAAATTTAGCAACAATGTAATTAGCATAATCAGTATACCATGGAGCAGTACAACAAGTATTTATGACAGCTAATTGTTCATCAAGAAAGCTACCATCAATAGGCAGTGGGTCATCAAGAACATTTTCTAACCTAGACAAGTTGTCTGCAATGGGGTTCTCAGCTCCCTTTCTATCAATAATATGAAAATCAAATTCTGGTAGCAAGAGAGCCCGTCTAATAAGTCTAGGTTTAGCATCTTTCTTTTCCATAAGATATTTAATAGCAGCATGATCAGTGTGAACAGTTACTTTGGAATCAACAATAGAAGATCTGAACTTATCACAAGCAAATACAACTGCTAATTTTTTACAGTACAAGCATAATTTCTCTGGGCACTGTCTAGAGTTTTACTAGAATAATGAATAATATTTAATTTCTTTGCCCTAGAATAGCACCAACAGCATAATCACTTCCATCACACATAATTTTGAAGGGTAAATTCCAATCAGGTGGTTGAAAAATAGGTGGAGAAATCAAGGCTTTATTAAGTATTTCAAATGCTTCTACACAATCATCATCGAAAACAAAAGGGACATATTTTTGCAAGAGATTAGTGGGAGGCCTAGAAATTTTAGAGAAGTCTTTAATAAACCTCCTATAGAAACCATCATGACCAAGGAAACTTCTTATACCTTTGATATCTTTAGGACACGACATCTTTTCAATAGCATCTACTTTAGCTTTATCAACTTCAATACCTCTTTCAGAAATTTTATGCCCCAAGACAATACCTTCATTAACCATAAAGTGACACTGCTCCCAATTCAAGACAAGATTAGTTTCTTCACATCTCTACAAAACTCGATCAAGGTTGTTTAAGCAATCATCAAAAGAAGTCCCGTAAACAGAGAAATCATCCATGAAAACCTTAACAATCTTTTCACAAAAGTCAGAGAATATAGCAGTCATACATATTTGAAAGGTAGGAGGTGCATTGCATATACCAAAAGGCATATGTCTATAAGAAAAAGTACCGAAAGGGCAAGCAGAAGTGTTATTTTCCTGATAATCTTTTGACACAGGTATTTCAGAGAAACCAGAATAACCATCTAGGAAGCAAAAATGTGTATGTTTGGATAGTCTTTCTAGCATTTGATCAATAAAGGGTAGAGGGTAATGGTCTTTTTAGTAGCTTTATTTAATTGGCGGAAATCGATTACCATTGTATAACCTGTAACAATTCTTTGTGGGATCAACTCATTCTTATTATTAGGAACAACAGTAATACCTCCCTTCTTAGGGACACAATGAACTGGACTTACCCACTGACTATCAACAATAGGATAAATTATACCTGCCTCCAGAAGCTTTAGTATTTCATTTCTTACCACTTCTTTCATCTTAGGATTTAACCATCATTGATGATCAACAACTGGTTTAGCATCTTTCTCCAATTTTATTTTGTGATGACATAGAGTGGGACTAATGCCCTTAAGATCATCAAGAGTATACAATAGCGGCACGGTGCTTCTTCAGAGTTTTCAATAATTTGTTTTCTTCATGCTTTGAAAGGTTAGCACTAATAATAACAGGATATATCTTCTTTTCATCAATATAAGCATATTTCAAAGTATGAGGTACTTGTTTAAGCTCAAACACGGGATCTCCCTTGGGTGGAGGAGGATCCCCAAGGATTTCAACATGCAAGTTCTATTTCAAAATAGGTCCCTGCTTAAAGAAGACTTCGTCTATTTCCCTTCTTTCATTCATAAACATATCATTTTCATGGTCTAGCAAATATTGTTCTAAAGGATCATTAGGAGGCACAACAATAGAAGCAAGAACAATAGTTTCATCCTTACTAGGCAATTCTTTATCATGGGGTTGTCTATGGATTTTGGAGAAATTAAAATGATGAGACATATCCCCTAAACCAACAGTAACAATATCCTTTTCATAGTCTATCTTAGCGTTAACAATATTAAAAATGGGTTACCAAATATAATGGGACAAAAGTTATCTTGTGGGGAACCAAGAACAAGAAAATCAGTAGGATGTCTAATTTTCCCACACAAGACTTCAACATCTCTAACAATCGCAACTGGTGATATAGTATCTCTATTAGCAAGCTTAATAGTAACATCAATAGCTTCTATCTCGGCAGGTGCAATTTCATTCATAATTTATTTATATAATTTATAAGGTATTGTACTCACACTAGCACCCACATCACATAAGCCATGATAACAATGATCTCCTATTTTAACAGAGACAACATGCATGCTAACAACGGGTCTATGTTTATCTTTAGTATCGGATTTAGCAATCCTAGCAGCTTCACCATAGAAATAAATAACATGCTCATCAATATTATCGACCAAGAGACCTTTAACCATAGAAATACTAGGTTCAACTTTAATTTGTTCAGGGGGCGTAGGTGTTCTAGTATAACTCTTACGAACCACAGTTGAAGCTTTAGCATGATCCTTTATTCTAACAGGGAAAGGTGGTTTCTCAATATAAGCAACACAATAGGATCAAAATTATAAGTAATACTTTCTTCTTCAACTTTAATAGGTTCTACTACTTTCACTTCAATGGAAGGATGATATTTAAACCACTTATCCTTAGGGAGATCAACATGAGTAGCAAACGATTCATAGAAAGAGGCTACTATCTCAGAGTCAAGTCCATATTTAGTGCTAAATTCACGAAAAGCATCGGTATCCATAGAAGATTTAACACAATCAAATTTAAGGTTTATACCTGACTCCTTACCTTCGTCGAGTTCCCAATCTTCAGAGTTGCGTTTAATTATTTCCAATAAATCCCATTTGAATTCAGTAGTCTTCAGCATAAAAGAACCAGTACAAGAAGTATCGAGTATGGATCGATCATTATGAGAAAGCCGAGCATAATTTTTTTGGATAATAATTTCTCTTGAGAGCTCATGATTGGGGCATGAATATAACATTGACTTAAGCCTCCCCCAAGCTTGAGCGATACTTTCTACTTCATGTGGCCAAAAATTATATATATAATTCCGATCATGATGAACCAGATGCATAGGATAAAACTTCTGATGAAATTCCAATTTCAATCAGTTGTAGTTCCATGATCCAATATCATCGCATAGCCTATACCATGTCAATGCCTTTCCATCCAAATATAAACGGAAGACCTTCTTCTTAACAACATGCTCGGGCATACCTGCAAGCTTAAAGAATCCACAAACTTCATCCACATAGATTAGGTGCATATCAAGATGTAATGTTCCACCTGTGTAAGGATTAGCTAGCAGTTTCTCTATCATACCCGAAGGAATTTCAAAGTAAATATTTCAGTAGGTTCAGTAGGTTGAGGAGCAACTCTTTGCTCTTCCGGTCAAGGTGAAGATACCCCGAACAAGCCCCTCAAAGGATTATTTTCCATAGTAACAAGTGATAGTAAATTTCAGCACACTATATAAATGTTTCCTTACCAAATTTCACTTACCAAAGGCGCTTCACTCCCCGGCAACGGCGCTAGAAAAGAGTCTTGATCACCGATCAAGTGTAGGGGATCTATGGTAGTCCTTTTGATAAGTAAGGGTGTCAAACCCAATGGGGAGCAGAAGGAAATGACAAGCGGTTTTCAGCAAGGTATTCTCTACAAGCACTGAAATTATCGGTAACAGATAGTTGCATGATAAGATAATTCGTAACGGGTAACAAGTAACAAAAGTAAACAAGGTGCAGCAAGGTGTCCCAATCCTTTTTGTAGCAAAGGACAAGCCTGGATGAACTCTTATATAAAGCAAAGCGCTCCAGAGGACACATGGGAATTTCTATCAAGCTAGTTTTCATCATGCTCATATGATTTGCGTTCGTTACTTTGATAATTTGATATGTGGGTGGACCAGTGCTTGGGTGTTGTCCTACCTTGTACAAGCCTCCCACTTATGATTAAAACCTCTTGCAAGCATCCGCAACTATGAAAGAAGAATTAAGGTAAACCTAACCATAGCAAGAAACATATGGATCCAAATCAGCCCCTTACGAAGCACCACATAAACTAGGGTTTAAGCTTATGTCACTCTAGCAACCCATCATCTACTTATTACTTCCCAATGCCTTCCTGTAGGCCCAAATCATGGTGAAGTGTCATGTAGTCGACGTTCACATAACACCACTATAGGAAAGACAACATACATCTCATCAAAATATCGAACGAATACCAAATTCACATGATTACTTATAACAAGACTTCTCCCATGTCCTCTGGAACAAACATAGCTACCCACAAAGCATATTCATGTTCATAGTCAGAGGAGTATTAACAAGCATTAAGGATCTGAACATATCATCTTCCACCGAATAAACAAACTAGCATCAACTACAAGGAGTAATCAACACTACTAGCAACCGACAGGTACCAATCTGAGGTTTTGAGAAAAAGATCTGATACAAGAGATGAACTAGGGTTTGAGAGGAGATGGTGCTGGTGAAGATGTTGATGGATATTGACCCCCTCTTGATGAGAGGATCGATGGTGAGGATGATGGCGATGATTTCCCCCTCCGGGAGGGATGTTTCACCGGCAGAACGGCTCCACCGGAGCCCTAGACTGGTCCTGCCTAGGTTCCGCCTCGAGACGACGGCGCTTCGTCCCGAAAGCTTCTCCCTAATTTTTTTTCAGGGCAAATTACACCATATAGCAGAAGATGGGCATCAGGGGCCTACGAGGGGGCCCACAAGGTAGGGGGCGCGCCCAGGGGGTAGGGCGCGCCCTCCACCCTTGTGGCTAGCTAGTGGCCCCCCTCTGGTGCTTTCTTCGCTCAATATTTTTTAGTTATTCGAAAAATGATCTCCGTGAAGTTTCGGGACTTTTGGAGTTGTGCATAATAGGTCTCTAATATTTGCTCCCTTTTCAGTCTAGAATTCCAGCTGCTGGCATTCTCCCTCTTCATGTAAACCTTATAAAATAAGAGAGAAAAGGCATAAGTATTGTGATATAATGTGCAATAATAGCCCATAATGGATAAAATATCAATATAAAAGCATGATGAAAAATGGATGTATCACATGACACAAGATAAGCCAGAGAAACCCCTCTTCATGAGATCAAGGAGTGCATTAAGAAGATCAAGTCAATAGGAAAACACCTCAGGAAGGCCTCCCTTGCCGGGCGGGATAACCCGGCTGGGCCGAAATTGCCCCTAAGGGACAAGACTAGATCACCTCAGCAAGGCTCCCGGGGTCATCAAGATCAGAGCCCGGCAGGCTCCGTAACGGCAGACCCCCGCCAAGACATCATCTCTCCACCTCATCACACGCAAGTCATTAATCAATGTAGTGTCAAGCTCTCAAGTGGCTTCGTGGATCTTGTGAGATACGTGGCAACCTGCTGGAGAGGAGATTAACTTTATTGACACCCATCTGGATGGTGTGTCACACTAATAAGGAGAAGATGAATAAGCGGCATGGCAGGCTTGTCGGGCTTCAACCTTAGCATGACACCTAGCAATGCGTTTAGTGCGCTTTGTCCTAACTGCCAGAGTTAGCTATGATAACACTGTTAGCTATCTAATCCTACCATATGACTATTTTGCCAATATGGTCGCCCCTTAAGCTATAAAAGGAGGCCTGAGGCAACCTAGGAAAGGTTTCGAACATTTTGACCCACCAACGCTTGTACGTGTGCGCTGCTCTCCCCGAGGCACACTTGTTGGGCTTGAGCTCACCGCGTCTTCATGTTCCTACAGATCAATCCACCATAGCAGGAGTAGGGTTTTATGCTGCAAAGCGGCCCGTGTTGGGAAACGTAGCATGCAATTCCAAAAAAATTCCTACGCTCACGCAAGATCTATCTAGGAGATGCATAGAAACGATAGTGGGAGAGTTTGTCCATGTAACCTCGTAGACCAAAAGCGGAAGCGTTAACTTAACGAGGTTGATGTAGTCAAAAGTCTTCTCAAATCAACCGATCAAGTACCGAACGTATGGCACCTCCGAGTTCTGCACACGTTCAGCTCGATGGCGTCCCTCGAACTCTTGATCTAGTAGAGGTATGAAGGAGTCGATGAGTTCCATCAGCACAATGGTGTGGTGACGGTGTTGTTGATGTGATCCGCATAGGGCTTCGCCTAAGCACTACGAAAATATGACCGAAGGAGTAAATGGTGGAGGGGGGCACTGCACACGGCTAAGAAACAACTGTTATGCTTTGGGGTGCCCCCTGCTCCCGTATATAAAGGAGGGAGAGGGGAGAGGGCCGGCCTAGGGCACGCCCCCAAACAGGGAGTCCTACTAGGACTCCCTGTCCAAGTCGGACCCCCCTTCCTTTCCGGAGGGGGAAAAGGGGGAAGGGAGAGAGAGAGGGAGAAGGAAAGGGGGGCCACGCCCCTCCCCTAGTCCAATTTGGACCAGCATGGGGGGCGCGTGCCACCTCCTGTGGCCTGTCTCCTCCTCTCCCCTATGGCCCATGAGGACCATTAACTTTCCTGGGGGGGGGTCGGCGTAACCCCTCGGTACTCCGAAAAATCCCCGAAACACTACGAAACCATTCCGGTGTCCGAATATAACCTTCCAATATATCAATCTTTACCTCTAGACCATTTTGAGACTCCTCATCATGTCCGTGATCTCATCCGAGACTCCGAACAACCTTATGACACCAAAACACATAACTCATATAATACATATCGGCATCGAACATTAAGCGTGCGGACCCTATGGGTTCGAGAACTATGTTGGCATGACCGAGACACCTGTCTAGTCAATAACCAATAGCGGAACCTCGATGCTCATATTGGTTCCCACATATTCTACGAAGATCTTTATCGGTCGAACCGTAGTGTCAACATATGTTATTCCCTTTGTCATCAGTATGTTACTTGCCCGAGATTCGATCGTCTGTATCTTCATACCTAGTTCAATCTCGTTACCGGCAAGTCTCTTTACTCGCTCCGTAGTGCATCATTCCATAACTAACTCATTAGTCACATTGCTTGCAAGGCTTCATATGATGTGCATTACCGAGCGGGCCCAGAGATACCTCTCTGATACTCGGAGTGACAAATCCTAATCTCGATCTATGCCAACCCAACAAACACCTTCGGAGATACCTGTAGAGCATCTTTATAATCACCCAGTTACGTTGTGACGTTTGATAGCACATAAGGCATTCCTCCGATTTTCGGGAGTTGCATAATCTCATAGTCGGAGGAATATATATTTGACACGAAGAAAGCAGTAGCAATAAAACTGAACGATCATTATGCTAAGCTAACGGATGGGTCTTGTCCATCACATCATTCTACTAATGATGTGATCCCGTTTATCAAATGACAACTCATGTCCATGGCTAGGAAACTTAACCATCTTTGATCAACGAGCTAGTCTACTAGAGGTATACTAGGGACACGTAGTTTTGTTTATGTACCCACCCATGTATCAAGTTTCCGGTTGATACAATTCTAGCATGAATAATAAACATTTATCATGAATAAGGAAATATAAAATAACAACTTTATTATTGCCTCTAGGGCACATTTCCTTCAGCCCGAACCTGGATAAAAGAGAGTTGTCCATCGCGGTGTTGCACTACTGTTTCTGCTCTTTGTGCAATGTGACCGTCCCCTTGCCGAACCACAAAGGGGCAGCCTTGCCCTATAGGTGATCGTGCTTCCACACCGACATGTTTGGTGCGCCTAGTAGGGGAGCATTGCTTGTGCGAATCTGAGGCACTAACCAGCGCGTCGATCTTCGTCACCTTTTACAATGTCAATGGCTCCCAAGAAGAAAAGTGGTGCGATGACACATCCTTCCACCTCGAAGGCTTCGTCGCCTGCAACTATGGGTGCTATGGACACCGCAGCTACGACGAGCTGGACAGGCACCACGGGCAACACAACTAACACTCCCACCGCGGCTGGAGTGGGAACCGGGGCCACAGGAGTGGCCCATCTTCCTCAACCTACTAGCGATCATACTCACACCGATGCAGCAAAGTAGAGTAAGTATTTCCTGCAGTTAAGAAAACAAGGTATCAATCCAGTAGGAGGCATAAGCAAGTCTCCAATATATGCACCTACACAAACTAACAAACACTTGCACACAATGCGAAAAAGGGGTTGTCAATCCCTTCATGGTCACGAACAAGAGTGAGATCTAATAGAGATAGGTATAAAAGATAAATAAAAGAGCAAAGTAAAGTAGATATAAATAAATTGCAGCAATGTATTTTTTTTGGTTTATAGATCTGAAAATATATGATGGAAAATAGACCCGGGGACCATAGGTTTCACTAGAGGCTTCTCTCCTAAAGATAGCACGTGGTTCGTAAACAAATTACTATTGAGCAATTGATAGAAAAACACATAGTTATGATGATATATAAGGCAATGATCATGAATGTAGGCATCACGTCCATGACAAGTAGACCAAAACGATTTTGCATCTACTACTATTACTCCACACATCGACCGCTATCCAGCATGCATCTAGAGTATTAAGTTCATAAGAACGGAGTAACGCCTTAAGTAAGATTACATGATGTAGATGGATAAACTCAAGCAATATGATATAAACCCAATCTTGTTATCCTTGATGGCAACAATACAATACGTGCATTGCTACCCCTTCTATCACTGGGTGAGGACATCGCAAGATTGAACCCAAAACTAAGCACCTCTCCCGTTGCAAGAAAAAACAATCTAGTTGGCCAAACCAAACAGATAGTTCGAAGAGAAATACAAAGATATATTAATCATGCATAAAAGAGTTCAGATAAGACTCAAATAATATTCATAGATAACCTGATCATAAAACCACAATTCATCGGATCTCAACAAAATCACCGCAAAAGAATATTACATCGAATAGATCTCCAAGAGCATCGGGGAGAACATTGTATTGAAGATCAAAGAGAGAGAATACGCCATCTAGCTACTAGCAATGGACCCATAGGTGTGTGGTAAACTACTAACGCTACATCGGAAGGGCAGCAAAGTTAGTGTAGAGTCCCTCCGTGATCGAATCCCCCTCCAGCAGAGTGCCGGAAAAGTCCCCAAGATGGGATCTCACGGAAATAGAGGCTTCAGTGGTGGAATGTATTTTGGTGGACGCTTCTGATGTTTACTTGAGAATATATATAGGTGGAACTAGGGTTAGGGGACTCCTGAGGGGCCCACAAACCTGGGGGGCACCCTAGAGGCTTGTGGCCTCCTCGGCACTCTTCTGGCCCTCTCTCCAAGCCACCTAGGTATCTTCTGGTCCAAGAAAAATCATCGTAAAGTTTTATTCCGTTTGGACTCCGTTTGATATTCCTTTTCTGTAAAAGTCAAAAACAAGGAAAAAACAAAAACTGGCACTAGGCAGTATGTTAATAGGTTAGTCCCAAAAATAATATAAAATAGCATATTAATGAATATAAAACATCCAAAACGGATAATATAATAGCATGGAACAATCAGAAATTATATATACGTTGGAGACATATCAAGCACCCCCAAGCTTAATTCCTGCTCATCCTCGAGTATGTAAATCGTAAAAACATAATTTTTGATGTGAAATGCTACCTAACATATTATCAATGATATCTTCTTTATTGTGGCAAGAATATTCAGATCCATAAGATTCGAAACAAAAGTTTAAGATTGACATAAAAATAATAATACTTCAAGCATACTAATAAAGCAATCATGTCTTCTCAAAATAACATGGCCAAAGAAAGTTATCCCTACAAAATCATATAGTCTGGCTACGCTCTATCATCATCACACAAAGTATTTCATCATGCACAACCCCGATGACAAGCCAAGCAATTGTTTCATACTATTTTTTTTCTCAAACCTTTACAACTTTCACGCAATACATGAGCGTGAGCCATGGATATAGCACTATAGGTGGAATCGAATATGGTGGTTGTGGATAAGATAAAAAGAAGGAGAAAGTCTCACATCATCAGTTGATATCAATGCAAGTGAGTAGAGATTGCCATGCAACGGATGCACTAGAGCTATAAGTGTATGAAAGCTCAAAAAGGAACTAAGTGGGTGTGCATCCAACTTGCTTGCTCACGAAGACCTAGGGCAAATTGAGGAAGCCCATCATTGGAATATAAAAGCCAAGTTCTATAATGAAAAATTCCCACTAGTATATGAAAGTGACAAAATAGGAGACTCTTTATCATGAAGATCATGGTGCTACTTTGAAAAAGGATAGTAACATTGTCCCTTCTCTCTTTTCTCTCTTTTTTGGCTTCTTTGGCCTCTCTTTTTATTTTGGCTTCTTTGGCCTCCTTTTTCTATAAAGTCCGAAGACTCATACCAACTTGTGAGGGAATCATAGCTTCCATCATCCTTTCCTCACATGGGACAATGTTATAATATTGATGATCATCACACTTTTATTTACTTACAACTCAAGAATCACAACTCGATACTAGAACAAGATATGACTCTATATGAATGCCTCCGATGGTGTACCGAGATGTGCAATGATCAAGAGTGACATGTATAAAAAAATATGAACGATGGCCTTGCCATAAATACTATGTCAACTACATGATGATGCAAAACAATATGACAATGATGGTATGTGTCATAATAAACAAAATGGTGGAAGTTGCATGGCAATATATCTCAGAATGGCTATGGAAATGCCATAATAGGTAGGTATGGTGGCTGTTTTGAGGAAGGGTATATGGTGGGTTTAATGCACCGGCAGAAGTTGCGCGGCACTAGAGAGGCTAGCAATGGTGGAAGGGTGAGAGTGCGTATAATCCATGGATTCAACATTAGTCATAAAGAACTCACATACTTATTGCAAAAACTTATTAGCCATCGCAACAAAGTACTACAAACATGCTCCCAGGGGGATAGATTGGTAAAAAAAGACCATCGCTCATCCCCGACCGCCACTCATAAGATAATCAAAAAATAAATCATGCTCTGACTTCATCACATAACGGTTCACCATGCGTGCATGCTACGGGAATCACAAACCTTAACACAAGTATTTCTACCAATCCATAATTACTCACTAGCATGACTCTAATATCACCATCTTTATATCTTAAAACAAATGCAACGAATCAAACTTCTCATATATTCAATGCTCCTTATATGAAAGTTTTTATTATATCCCTCTTGGATGCCCATCATATTAGGACTAAATATTTACCTAATAATAAAGGATGAGGATTTCATAGTTCTCCATAAGTCGTGGGCATATCTCCCAACCCCGCAGCAAAAAAACGTACACCAGCCTTGGTTCCACACAAACGCACAAGCCTTGGTCCGCACGTATGTTCCCTTGTCAGGAGTTGAAGCCGAACTCCAAATCCCTTAGAGTGGAACTCTTCCTACGTCCTCCCATATAAATATGTCGCCGATGAGGAGGGTCCAAGCAGGCCAAGCAGAACAGTAGGTCGCCATGCCTACCATAGAGAAAGAGTTGCGCCGAGGCCGATGGGAGACATCCCATGCCGTTACTACTCTCCTGCCTAGGCGCAATATCTCGCGTGGTGAAGAGCCGTGCCGAATCCCACAATGACGAACCCCATAGAGCCACACCATGAAGCTCATGTACTGAAAATCTCCTCGCCTCCAATTCCTCCTCTACTGCACGGGTCCATGAGTGATCATCGGATCCAGGGAAGTTTCCACCCCCACCCTCCTTCGCAGGTGTCAATGCTAAGATGACCAGCACGGTGTCGAGGGCCCTCCAATGAACACCATATTGTGTCCTCTCTTGTGTCAGAAGATATGGCCTAAAGAACACGCGTATGTTTCCAATTACAGCCAGATCTTGGAAGTGGAAGGATGAATCTGGCCGATAGGGACTTCATAATTCTGACGCTATCATGATGATGCCAGATTCATGCAACTCCATCTAAGCCACAGGTTATTTTTGTTCTTCCATCCTTAATTTACATGCATTTCTTCGACCTTGGTGCTGCAGCCTACATCCTGCATGGATATTGGATGGAGATAGTAGATTGAAGAAGCGTGCGATGCAAGCTAATATACCCATGAATAGGTTGAGAAGGTCCTCTACCAAGCATGAAGTCATGGAAGAGGAAGACCATCCTGAGAAGCTTGTCGAGGATACTAGGGTCCAAGGTGGAGGCCAACCTGACACATCGCTGATTGCTCACTGCCAGCTCCACGCTCGGGCAGGAAGCAACGTAGAAGCTGGGCAATGGAGCCAACGAAGGCGTTGGCGAGGATGAGTTTGCCGGAGGCTATGACGGAGGTGGTGGTGGAGTTCGCCGGAGGCTGTGACGGAGCCGGTGGTGGAGTCGGAGGTGCAGACGATTTCTGTGGTGGTAGTGGTAGAATGAAGTCATGGTTGGAGAGAGAACTTTTGAGCTGGAGCTGGGGCAGGATTGCTGTCGCGCCGGTGGGTGGAGGTGACGGCTTTCGAAGCTGTGACGCTGGTGGTGGTGCCCTTGTGGTATGGAGGCTTTGCCGCCAGTGGGTGGAGGTGACGGCTTTGGAAGCGGTGACGCTGGTAGTCGTGGCCTCGCAGGAATGAAGGCTTTGGCGTCGGTGACGCTGCCGACGAACATGGAGTGGGTGGATTTGGAACCGGTGACGCTGTAGGTGCAGCTGGAGATGACGGCATTGGTGTGCCTGCACCGGTGCGCATGAAGACGGTGGCTTCGGCACAACGATGCTGAAGGGCTAGGTGTCTGCTACGGTGCCAGCGACACAGTAGGGGGAGACGATGGCTTGGGCGCCGACACGGCTGGAGACGACGGCCTTGGAGATGGCCGCGGTGCGGTGGGAAGAGACGGAGCTGGCTTGGGTTCCTGCGCCGGAGACTGCAACTGCGTGGAGGCTACCGCGAGCAACTCCGACAGGAGCAACACCGAGCGAACGACGGAGCATTGTCACCTTTGACCCTGATCCATCATGGAGTCACCACAGACGCCGGTGACCTAGCTCACTCACAAGTATACACGAATTTATCTCCGACCGATGGCTGCAGCGGCGGTGGTGGGAACTAGCTAAGCTAGCAAGGCAGAGAAGGCGCACTAGCCGCAAGGCTACAATGTTGCTGACTGGGAAAGAGAATCTATTGTGACACGCCCAAAATGAGCAGCGCTTTGCCACTATTTTTGGCGTAGAGCACGGGGCAGTAGTGCAACAGCTGGAGTAAATTGCACGAAACCACCACTTTGAAGGCTAGGTTTGTAGAAAACACTACGTTACATTTTTTTGCAAAAAACACCGTGTCTATCGGAATCATTTTGCAAAATCCACTAATCGGCGGATCAGTGCGCTTTTAATATGTTTATGATAGGTGGGTCCAGATTTTACTGACGTGGCATAGCGACTCAGCCGAGAGGGCATTACATCGAGGATTTGACTAGATTTACAAACCAGTCCCTGTAATTTTACATGGAAACGCCTCAATCAAAATTAGAAAAGCAATCAGCTCCATGGGATACCAAGCACGACGAGAGCAGAACAGCCGATTCGATTCGATTCAGCTGCATCTCCATGCAACCCAACCCGGCCAACATGTACGCCCGCTGCCTTCGGGCGTGCATCGACATCATTGAGGGTGTCCCGTGCAACACCGCTGTCGGCTACTGCCCCAACTACTTCTCCTACCTCCAGCCATCGTGCTCCTGGTTCCGCGCTGGCTCGGAGTCCCCCGAGCTCCCACAGATCCTCCGGCGCCACCTCAAGCACCTGCTTGCCCGCCTCTGGATCTCGCTCTCCAGCGCCGAGTTTGTCTTCTCCGAGCCCCACTCCAAGCGTCTCCGCCTCAAGCTCCACCTCCGCCACGAGGTCCTTAATAGCGTCATTATCGAGCAGACCCACCCCATCGAGTTCGTCATCCACGATCGCCTTTGCGACTTGTGCGCCCGCGCCCATGCCAACCCCGACTAGTGAGTCACCCTCGTCCAGTTCCGCTAGCATGTTCCACATCGCTGCACCTTCCTCGCAGCTCCTCTTCAAGCATGGCCAGGCCATGCTCGCCTTCCGTGTCGCCTCGGCTCCCAGTGGCCTCAACTTCTTCTTCGGCTTGCGCTCACATGCCGCCCGCCTTGTCAACTTCTTGGTACAGTTGAGCTTGTGTTCCACCATGAGAAACGGGATCGAGAAAGGGAGTAATTTTGGGTGAGAGAAAGGTAGGAATCCGAGAAGAAGATCCAGCTAACAAGTGGGCCCCGTCTCTGGCGTGACGCCGTCTCGGCCGAGCCGTTATGCCATGTCAGCAAAATCTAGACCCACCTGTCATAAATGTACTAAAGCGCTCTAATCCGCCGATCAGTGGTTTTTGCAAAATAATTACGGTAGACACGGTGTTTTTTGCAACAAAAATGTAACGTAGTGTTTTTTTGAAAACATAGCCTTCAAAGTGGTGGTTTCATGCAATTTACTCCAGTGGCTGTGTAGTGTCTACTCCGGACGCGTAGCCTTGTTCTTGTATCTAGCTTCTACGAAGGCTTGCCCGGCCAACGCTACACGCGTTCACTGTGTACACCAGCTTGCAACACGCCACATAAGGCCATGTTCCAGTGTTCGCTTAATCCCGTCTCGCCGAACTACTACTACAAAGCCAGCATCTTGCATGAAGATCTCCACCAGGACTGGTTTTGGTGCAAGGACTTGTAGATGGATGGATAGAACTGATGGCTTGGTATGTCAGCGTTTTATTACCACTCCGCCGGCCAGCCACTACTGTGGCACCCCGGCTCAGAGAAAACCGGAACGCCCCGTATTCCAGTCCAGAGATTGAGATGAAGTCTTCTGGAATACATCACTACTTAGCATAGAACAAACCAGCCTTCTATTATTACATGAATATGAATACAAGGTCTCCGATATTACAATGAATAACATCGGTACGGTGACACTACGCCATCCTCAGTTGTTCTATGCAAGCAGCAGAACAACTCGAAGCAGCGGAATAACTCTAGCAGCGGAATAACTCTAGCAGCGGAACAACGACGACGGTGGTGAACTCCAATCCGCAAGGACTCTGGTTGGAATGCTTATCCTAGTTCGCACGAACGGAAACCACGACAAGTAAGCAATCAAATCCAGCATGACCTGCAAACTGGCATGACACGCCAGGTCAGTACATTGAATGTACTTGCAAGCTCACAATAACCAGAAGCATTCAAGACAGACAACAACACAGCAATTACAGGTTAAACATGAATTATCATGAGATCATCAGCATAACATGGGATGACCAACATAAACATGATACAACTAGCACAACATGAACATATTAATCCGACGATACTATCATGCAACATGATGACACTATATGCACCACTTATTCTGCTCGGGTTACCTCGTAACCAACACATGCATCACTTAACAACCTCGGACATCACACAATCATCTCAGTATCAAATCAAGCTTGGTATGAACAATACCGTAGTGATTATTAAATGGCCACAAGGAGCTTGATCTTTACCCACGACTCTCGCACAACATCACGAATATACCACATCTCGGTATCCTCGATACCACGGTGATCTTTCCGGCGATCACAACCACGACCAACACTTGGCCTCAAACCGTGATCCTTACGGCAATCACCACCAACTTATCTCATTGTTATTAAGCACATTATTCTTATTATTGTTGACTCACGGTGTACCCTATTTTCGAGCGAGTCCGTAACCGTGGACTCGGCTATTGATAGATTTATACACTCTGCAGAGGTAGCGCACTGTACCCACAGTACGGAACCCATGGCCTCGCACTCCCATTTGGGTGGACCAACGGCATTCCGACGAAACCACTTCATTGTCATGACACTCTCGCGGTCACTCCGACTCAATCCCCATCGGGCTAGTCCTGGGTGGGCCTGTGCCTACCTCGAGACACCTCAAACCACCGTCGTGGCAACGATCCACTCTAGGACCCAAACACTTACCTCATTAACTGGCACACAAGGTTATGCCTGCTTACCGGGCCAGGGTACAGCACGCCCATAACCTTACCTTGATGGAGGCACCGACCAGAGGCACGATAATGAAACACATTAAGGTCGTCCCATACAGGCAAATGTGGTTGCACTGGGGAAAAACTCGTTTCAGCGGCAGCATGACTCATCCAACAGTTGTTCAAGTTCAATTTAATCCGGTTAACTTGAATGCAAATATGCTGAGCCATGATAAAATGCATGAACATGATATCAACATAATCGTGAGGGTATCACATAACTATCCACCATACCAACAATAAATCATATCCACTGAGCATGGCATACTGACTAGCATGACCATCTCCAACATCAACATGTACTACTAGCAAGCATAAATATATGAAAAGAGATACTAGCAGGTAGAACATGATAACAGAGTACAAGACAACATAGTACAAAAGTGAACATGCAAACCTAAACATCACCGGAACTACGATAACCATCTTTCCAACAAGCAAACATTTAATAAAGATTCAAGTTGAAAACCATGGCTACTGCATGACTATCATGCAAGTGGGTATTGTGGCTTGCCTGAGGATGAAGAAGGCACCCGGGAGAAGTGCGGTGAAGCCGCGGAAAGATTTGCCGGAAACAGTTCTCTCTCAAAGGGGCGGTTTACGCGCAAGGGCAAAAAGGTCATTTTCATAGTGTCAAACCATAGTGAAAGTGATACCAACAGAACGGGCTCGACGAAACAAAGAAGTAGGCCTTGGAATCACCTCATTTGGAGCTACGGTTGAAAAGTTATGGAGGGTTGAAGTTCAGGGACTTATCTGTAAAAATTTCATCACAACAAGTCCCTGAGTGGATAAGACAGAAGCGTAAAATTAGAAATACGCTTTCGGCAAATGAAAACGTGGCGAGGCGGGACCAGGGCTGGTCAACACTATCGTGCGGGGCCCACGCGGGTGGGGCCCGCCACTTATCCACGCTGGCCCGCGGGTTCAACGTGCTGTGCGGCTGACGAGCGGGGCCCGCGACCAGCTGGCAGGGCGGCCGGGTCGTCTCCTTATTCTCCTCGCGCTCGCCCGACGGAGCAGAGGACGGGGCGAGCTCCGGCGAGGCTTGCCAGCGGACCGGCCACCTCCCGCGGCGTGCGACCTACCGAAGAGATCAGCGCGATAAGGCGGATCCATCCAGACAGGTTATGGCCGCCGAGGATCACCGGGAAAGGCATGGCCTTGGACACGGTGGAGGAGGGCTTCGGGTGTGGTTGGGCTACGGGGCTGCGGGGCACTCCGGCGAGGGGCAAGTAGGTGGGGAGGGCCGCAGGGGACTAGGTGGTGCTCTGGTGGTGGTAGAAGGAGGGAGGGGCTCGACTTCGGGCAAATTTTGCCGGAGCACCACGGCGGCCATGGCGAGCAGGGAGGGCTCCAGAGGCTCGGGAAGGGGCTCGGGAGGACTAGGGGAGAGGAGTAAGGCTGCTGGTGAGCTCGGAGGACTCGGGGAAGGGCTTAAATAGCTGCGGGGAGGAGCTGCCGTGCTGTCACCGCCGCGGACACGTGTTTGGCACCGCGGACGCGTGCTCGCGCGCATGGACTAGGATGCAAACGACGAAGGAGGAGCAGTGGGGGCTCTCACGGGGCAGAGGAGGCCAAGGGGCGCAGGGAGGAAGACGACGGCGACGAACGGATCCAAAACTCCACTGTGCATCCGTGGGCGTGCGGCAGTTTGCGTCGGCGAGGAAGCTACCGGAGGGGGAGAGGGGTCCAGGGGAACGACGACGATGAGAGGAAGCCAAGGGACATGCTCACGACCGCAAATACAGCGAGAGGGGGAGGGGGTCCAGCACAAACAGCCACTGGACACGCTCATGGCATGCCAAAACGGTGGTCAGCACCAGTGCTGGCATGGGGGGAGGCAAACAACTGGCAAACGTTGTCTAGTGGTAACTCCTTCGAAAGGTGGTTTCTACTGCGGTGGTAGTTTGGTGAAAACAGCTACGGTTAAAAGGTTAGTGAGCTCTGAAGTTTACTACAGTAAACTTTATCAGCTCAATGTGATCAACAGGGATATGCTATGGGCCAAATAAGTTGTCTGGGGTGTTTAGCTATGGAGGGACTATGATCCTGGAGGTTTTGAGGGTAAATGTATCAAGATTTACTGCAGTAGCTTCACAACTGACCAAAATGGTCCAGAAACTAGATCATGATGGTGCACTCACATGGAGTGTCCACTTGGGTTCAAATTGGGCAAGGCTTGATCATTTGGTCATATGAAGATGCTCAAAAAGTCTCATACCATTTGGCAAAGCCAAACTGGTACTTGCTTCACAAACATCTCCTCTGGACAGAAACTTGAAATAATTATGGTGATCAAATGGATCAATGAAATGATGCCAAATTGGGAGGATATATGTTTTATGGGTATAAGAAAGATCTGGTAATTTATCAGGATTTTTGAAGCAATATAAAATATACTTGCTTCACAACCTGAAAATATTGCCAGAAACAAAGATTTGCTCCTATGCTCACATAGGTGATTGGATGGGGTTGCAAATGGGTGGAAGGGGTTAATATGAGCACATTAAGGGGTGTGCAAAAGTTCAACTTATTTGGGTACTCCTAGCTAGTACTTCCTTCACAAAGCCTTCTGTTTGACAAAAACTTTGAAAATTCACTGAGGAAGATTGGCTAGGCAAATAAATTTGAACTTGTGCATGGGGCAATTATTTGGACGTAAACATGCCCAAAAAGGTTGGGAGCCACTAGGAAAAATATAAATGACACTTCCTTCACAAAGTGCCATTCAGGGCAGAATAGAAAAAGGAATATTGGGTAATTATTTTTGAACATGGCAATGAAAAGTTTTGCCATATTTGATCAAGATATGAGCCAAACAATTTATGAGAATTATTTGGGAATTTTAGGAGTGAGGGAAGTATAGGTTGCTTCACAACCTAGGGCAATTGGAGTTATTCCTTTAATAGAAAAGGAATATTCCCAATAAAAAAAATATTGGGATTTGGGCTCGGATGGAAATGGCAGGGTCTACGGAAGGATTTGGGAATGACAAGCCACTCTGGAAGCAAAGAAGAGGGCATCTTCTTCAGTTTCCAGACCACAAAGCCACGAAAAAGAAAAACTCAGGCAAAAACCTCGGAAAAACAAAAGAAAAGAAAGGGCCAAAAATCAGGTTGTCACAAACCTTACCCCCTTAAAGAAATCTCGTCCTCGAGATTTGGATGCTCAGGGAACAAGTATGAATATTCTGACTTAAGGAATCCATTTCCAACTCGGGTATCCTTTTTCCTTTATTGTTGTTCCCATTAAATTTTTATCTGACTGGCCCTAGGGTGGTTTGATTCACTGTATCCTCCTTCTGACAGATCTTACCTTGCTTGTTCATGCTTATATAGGCTCCAATTTATTTTTAGATCTGCTGACTAGCTGACTGTGATTTGATTATCACGACTAAAATATATGTCCGTCTCACAAATCCAAAAGGGATTTCCGCTGGGTGTGCCACCCGGCACTGACCTTTCATTTAATGATGATCAGATTTTTTTGATGAAAACTCAAACTCTGACTCATTGCATTGGGTTTCTCCACTAAATGCAGGTCCTTTGGGTTCCAAACAGTGAGTTAAAACATAACCGTTTCCTGACAAATTCTGACTCATCGCAAAAGTTTCTGAATCATCTTAACTGGTTACATTGTCGTGAGTATTGGATCCGTACCAAATATTTGATTGTCTCCAGGCATGGCCAGCATAAAGGGTTTGGACTGTATGATAATATATGCAGACTTGGCTGATGGTGGTTCTGACAGAAAAATTTTGTTCACGACAGGCTATCCATGATGATTCATATAAGTGAGGACTCAGGCTTCCAGACTGTTATTCCTCAAGCTGATTACTTATGCTGTGGGCATATCCATGTGGATCAATACTGACTTAGACTGTCCGGGGGATCTGCACCATGGGGGTCGTGTACAATTTTCATACCTGCCTCACTGGTCTCGCTCCTTCATTATTGTTTTCTTGGTCTGGACCTTTGGCTGAAAGAGCTGGGCCATATTGCTTCTTCGTATGGCCATAGGACTGTTGGTGCAATTTTTCGGCAATTGTAGTTTATCCTCATTTTTCTGATAGGGTAACCCATTAAATGGCAGGTTCAACACCTCTCATTTTCTGATTGTTGGGAAATGATCATCCAAAACCCTTGCAAGAAATCGGCAAATAAGTCAGTAGCCACCAGAACGGTCTTTACAACTCAGATCCGGGACATTACCGGAATAACTCAACCACGGCTCAAGACGGCCGAAAAGCAGCTCAGAGCATGAGACCGGGTTGATAAGAAGAAGGTGGCATCTCCCTAAAATAGCCAAAAAGCAGCTATAGGGCTACTGCCACAAAAAGAAACTCAACATCTGTACGAGACGGCCGAAAAGCAGCTCAGACTCGTGACAATTGTTGAAGAGAGAAACAAAAATCGGCATCCACCCCGGATAGCTAGAAACAGCTCAGATCACAGGCGTGGTGCCGTCATTGGAGAAAAAGGGGACAAGGGCTCATCAGGATCATTTTCCAGGTTCACGGGTACTTGTATTGAGCTCATTGATGTCGTCAATCCTCATAATCCTTTGTCACACTGCGGTGTATACTGGCTTTCTTCTTGTAATCAACCTCACATGGTTATCAGATCCTCATCCGAGTGACTTGTAAGATCTTGATGGTATGCTCATTGCATATATATGAGGACCTGATTCCGAGACAGACATGTATTCTGACTGATTTTTTGATTCTGACCAAAATGTTGTGGATCTGATCCTTGGGATTCACTGCCATATGCTGTCAATTCTCAGTGTACTACCTTGTACCAATGCCTTACTGAGGAGGATAGGCTGGCTTGAGCTCGAAACTTTCATCGGACAACTTGCTGAAGAAGACTGGGTATCACGGTTCAGAAGCTTACCCCCTTAAAGACTTGGCTGGGGAAAAACTCAGTACCTTATGCCGGAAGCTTTTGCGGT
This sequence comes from Aegilops speltoides, assembly GCA_021437245.1. Taxonomy (NCBI): domain Eukaryota; kingdom Viridiplantae; phylum Streptophyta; class Magnoliopsida; order Poales; family Poaceae; genus Aegilops; species Aegilops speltoides. The sequence continues at coordinate 331,124,301 of CM038143.1, forward strand.
TGCTTACTGAAGAAGGCAGAGTACCTTGTACGAAAAATCATCCACGCATCGTACTGAGGAAGGTAGATGAATCTTGCCTTGGAAGCTTCTCTGGTATCTTGCGTGGGAAAAGTGGGTTGCTGACACTAGAAACTTCTTATTGTGATATGTAGACTGAGTCCCACATATACCTACCATCTTAATATTTCTTGATGTTGATTTCTTGTATGAAACAGGGTTTTATTGGAATATCCTCCTTTCTGAGTATATGCCATACTTTTTCTTGCTTCCAGGTACATCGAGTTCCAAAATCATCCTCAACGAAAAATTAAACTTATATCTGAGCCATACCTTTGATAATATTCTGTCAACCTTGCACACAGTTTATCTTCTTGCTGATTTAATCATTTTGTTGTGATGAGTGCACGCTAATGCAAACTTGATACCGATGGTCCACCCAGGATTTCTTTTGCATTCAGACGAGATATTCCAATTTTCACGGCAGGCTACTAATGATTCCATTCTGTGTAGCTGAGTTTCCAAATATATGCATTTCTTGCTGACTCTTCGGGTCCAGTGTCGGCTGCCAAGCAACTTTAATAAGGGAAAACTTTGTAACACTGAAGGGCCAAAGAAAGGAACAAAAGAAACGACTAAAATAAGAGCACACAAGCATACTACTAAGATAATTAATCAAGCAATCATCACATATTACTGCTACTCACACAATAATATGCATGCACACCTAAGCACACAAATATCGCGGAATCTCCGGTACTACGATCTAGCATGTTGTGACAATGTGCACGAGGACAAATAAATGTGTGTAAGAATTGGTGTAAACAGCGCTACACCAAGTGGTAGCTTAGCCAAGTGGCAATCTGAACAAGCTTGGAGGCGAGGACGTACTTGGTAACCATGCAGTGGGACACGAAGGTCGCAACCACATTATTATCACGCGGACGGAAAAAGATCCGTACTCGTCCAAGAAATAGGATAGCGGGGAAAAGCTGAGGCTGCTGACATTGCCCTTTCTTGATAACTAAGATCATTAAGGGTTGCCAACATGACAAAATAAAAGAACGATCTGGGATAGACGCATGTCCATCACCGAAATGATAGACGGGACTGAAAGAAAGATATCGGCACGATACCTGAGCACCATTTTTGCAAATAGTGTCAGGATCACTTGGCATCACTCTGCTGGGACAGAAATGACACCAAACACCGAAATAAAAAGGGACTAGAGAAATGCAAAGGTTGAGCTGTAGTGGATCCGAACTGATGCCAGCTACACTCACCAGATAAATCGTTAGCGACTAAATAATAATCTATATGCATGCTACACGACAAAAAATGTAGCAACCGAGTGCAACAAACCAACTGGTGTCTGTACTACCGCTTTCTAACGTTCATGCGGTCTAGGGCGTCCTATAGCCAGACCTGCTTTGATACCAAGCCAGTGGCACCCCGGCTCAGAGAAAACCGAAACGCCCCGTATTCCAGCCCAGAGATCGAGATGAAGTCTTCTGGAATACGACACTGCTTAGCATAGAACAAACCAGCCTTCTATTATTACACGAATATGAATACAAGGTCTCCGATATCACAATGAATAACATCGGTACAGCGACACTAGGCCATCCTCAGTTGCTCTATGCAAGCAGCAGAACAACTCGAAGCAGCGGAATAACTCTAGCAGCGGAACAACGACGACGGTGGTGAACTCCACTCCGTAGGGACTCTAGCTGGAACACTTATCCTAGCTCGCACGAACGGAAACCACGACAAGCAAGCAATCAAATCCGGCATGACCTGCAAACTGGCATGACATGCCAGGTCAGTACATTGAATGTACTTGCATGCTCATAATAACCAGAAGCATTCAAGATAGACAACAACACATCAATTACAGGTTAAACATGAATTATAATGAGATCATCAGCATAACCTGGCATGGCCAACATAAAATGATACAGCTAGCAACATGAACATATTAATCCGACAATACTAGCATGCAACACGATGACACTATATGCACCACTTATTCTGCTCGGGTTACCTCGTAACCAACACATGCATCACTTACCAACCTCGGACATCACACGATCATTTCAGTATCAAATCAAGCTTGGTATGAACAATATCGTAGTGATCATTAAATGACCACAAGGAGCTTGATCTTTACCCATGACTCTCGCACAACATCACGAATATACCACATCTCGCTATCCTCGATACCACGGTGATCTTTCCGGCGATCACAACCACGACCAACACTTGGCCTCAAACCGTGATCCTTACGGCAATCACCACCAACTTATCTCATTGTTATTAAGCACATTATTCTTATTACTATTGACTCACGGTGTACCCTATTTTCGAGCGAGTCCGTAACCGTGGACTCGGCTATTGATAGATTAATACACTCTACAGAGGTAGCGCACTATACCCACACTACGGAACCCATGGCCTCGCACTCCCATTTGGGTGGACCAACGGCATTCTGACAAAACCACTTCATTGTCATGACAATCTCCCGGTCACTCCGACTAAATCCCCATCGGGCTAGCCCTGGGTGGCCCTGTATCTACCTCAAGACACCTCAAACCACCGTCGTGGCAACGATCCACTCTAGGACCCAAAAACTTAACTCATCAACTGGCACACAAGGTTATGCATGCTTACCGGGCCAGGGTACAGCACGCCCATAGCCTTCCCTAGATGGAGGCACCGACCAAAGGCACGACAATGAAATGCATTAAGGTCGTCCCATACCGGCAAATGTGGTTGCACTGGGGAAAAACTCGTTTCAGCGGCAGCATGACTCAGCCAACAGTTGTTCAAGTTCAATTTAATCCGGTTAACTTGAATGCAAATATGATGAGCCATGATAAAATGCATGAACATGATATCATCATAATCATGAGGGTATCACATAACTATCCAGCATATCAACAATAAATCATAACCACTGAGCATGGCATACTGACTAGCATGACCATATCCAACATCAACATGTACTACTAGCAAGCATAAATATATGAAAAGAGATACTAGCAGGTAGAACATGATAACAGAGTACAAGACAACATAGTACAAAAGTGAACATGCAAATCTAAACATCACCGGAACTACGATAACCATCTTTTCAACAAGCAAACATTTAATAAAGATTCAAGTTGAAAACCATGGCTACTGCTTGACTATCATGCAAGTGGGTATTGTGGCTTGCCTGAGGATGAAGAAGGCACCCGGGAGAAGTGTGGTGAAGCCGCGGAAAGATTTGCCGGAAACAGTTCTCTCTCGAAGGGGCTGTTTACGCACAAGGGCAAAAAGGTCATTTTCACAGTGTCAAATAGTAGTGAAAATGATACCAATAGAACGGGCTCGACGAAACAAAGTAGGCTTTGGAATAACCTCATGTGGGGCTACAGTCGAAAAGTTATGGAGGGTTGAAGTTCAGGGACTTTTTTGTAAAGATTTCATCACAACAAGTCCCTGAGTGGATAAGACAGAAGCGTAAAATTATAAATACGCTTTTGGCAAATGAAAACGCGCACCCAAAAGGCGTTTTCCACTTATCTGACATGGCGAGGCGGGACCGGGGCTGGTCAACGCTGTCGTGCGGGTCCCACGCGGGTGGGGCCCGCCACTTATCCACGCTGGCCCGCGGGGTCAACGCGCTGTGCGGCTGACGAGCGGGGCCCGCGGCCAGCTGGCAGGGTTGCCGGGTCGTCTCCTTATTCTCCTCACGCTCGCCCGACGGAGCAGAGGACGAGGCGAGCTCCGGCGAGGCTTGCCGGCGGCTTCGGTCACCTCCCGCGGCGTGCGACCTACCGGAGAGATCAGCGCGACAAGGCGGATCCATCCAGACAGGTTACGGCCGCCGAGGATCACTCGGAGAGGCAGGGCCTTGGACACGGCAGATGAGGGCTTCGGGTGTGGTTGGGCTACGGGGCCGCTTGGCACTCCGACGAGGGGCAAGTAGGTGGGGTGGGCCGCAGGGGACTAGGTGGTGCTCTGATGGTGGTAGAAGGAGGGGAGGGGCTCGACTCCGGGCAAATTTAGCCGGAGCACCGCGGCGGCCATGGCGGCGATGGCGAGCAGGGAGGGCTCCAGAGGCTCGGGGAAGGGTCTCGGGAGGACTAGGGGAGAGGAGTGAGGCTGCTGGTGAGCTCGGAGGACTCGGGGAAGGGCTTAAATAGCTGCGGGGAGGAGCTGCCGCCCTATCACCGCCGCGGACGCGTGCTCGCACGCATGGACTCGGAGGCAAACGACGAAGGAGGAGCAGTGGGGGCTCTCACGGGGCAGAGGAGGCCAAGAGCGCGCAGGGAGGAAGACGACGGCGACGAACGGATCCAAAACTCCACTATGCGTCTGTGGGCGCGCGGCGGTTTGCGGCGGCGAGGAAGCTATCAGAGGGGGAGAGGGGTCTAGGGGAACGGCGACGATGAGAGGAAGCCAAGGGACATGCTCACGACCACAAATACAGCGAGAGGGGGAGGCGGTCCAGCACAAACAGCCACTGGACACGCTCATGGCATGCCAAAATGGTGGTCACCACCAGTGCTGGCATGAGGGGGAGGCAAACAGCTGGCAAACGTTGTCTAGTGGTATGTCCTTCGAAACGTGGTTTCTACTGCGATGGTAGTTTGGTGAAAACAGCTACGGTTAAAAGGTTAGTGAGCTCTGAAGTTTACTACAGTAAACTTTATCAGCTCAATGTGATCAACAGGGATATGCTATGGGTCAAATAAGTTGTCTGGGTGTTTAGCTATGGAGGGACTATGATCCTGGAGGTTTTGAGGGTAAATGTATCAAGATTTACTGCAGTTGCTTCACAACTGACCAAAATGGTCTAGAAACTAGATCATGATGGTGCACTCACATGTAGTGTCCACTTGGGCTCAAATTGGGCAAGGCTTGATCATTTGGTCATATGAAGATGCTCAAAAAGTCTCATACCATTTGGCAAAGCCAAACTGGTACTTGTTTCACAAACATCTCCTCTGGACAGAAACTTGAAATAATTATGGTGATCAAATGGATCAATGAAATGATGCCAAATTGGTAGGATAGATGTTTTATGGGTATAAGAATGATCTGGTAATTTATCAGGATTTTTGAAGCAATATAAAATATACTTGCTTCACAACCTGAAAATATTGCCAGAAACAAAGATTTGCTCCTGTGCTCACATAGATGATTGGATGGGGCTGCAAATGGGTGGAAGGGGTTAATACGAGCACGTTAAGGGGTGTGCAAAAGATCAACTCATTTGAGTACTCCTAGCTAGTACTTCCTTCACAAAGCCTTCTGTTTGACAGAAACTTTGGAAATTCACTGAGGAAGATTGGCTAGGCAAATAAATTTGAACTTGTGCATGGGGCAATTATTTGGACATAAACATGCCCAAAAAGGTTGGTAGACACTAGGAAAAATATAAATGACACTTCCTTCACAAAGTGCCATTCAGGGCAGAATAGAAAAAGGAATATTGGGGAATTATTTTTCAACATGGCAATGAAATGTTTTGCCATATTTGATCAAGATATGACCCAAACAATTTATGAGAATTAGTTGGGAATTTTAGGAGTGAGGGAAGTATAGGTTGCTTCACAACCTAGGGCAATTGGAGTTATACCTTTAATAGAAAAGGAATATTCCCAATAAAAAGAATATTGGGATTTGGGCTAGGATGGAAATGACAGGGTCTAGGGAAGGATTTGGGAATGACAAGCCACTCTAGAAGCAAAGAAGAGGGCATCTTCTTCAGTTTCCAGACCACAAAGCCACGAAAAAGAAAAACTCACGCAAAAACCTCGGAAAAACAAAAGAAAAGAAAGGGCCAAAAATCAGGCTGTCACAACTACCTCCACTGGGACAGGTTTTCTTGCCCGGGCCTGTGCCTTTGGGGCGTGTTCGGTTGCCATTGTGAACAGTTCCTGCATCGCATACACTTCTTAACCTATCCTGGTTGAGTAAAAATAGGCCCTAATACGCCATCTGCAAGTTGTTTGGTTGTCTCCATCTAGTGTCCCTGCATTCGGTAATACGCAAATACACTTCGTTTGGTTGCCTGCATTGGCCCAAGCGGCACATGAACACGGCATTTGATTGCATACGGCGTACATGTTGTGCTTACCTTGTACCCTAGTTGGTGAGCTTACCCACAATGATCACACCTAGCACACCAATGCCACAACACAGTAATGGCGATGAATTGGGCGAAGATGATGAAGTTCTTCAACTTTAGCCCAAACTGACAATCCACCTTGACACCTCCAACCTTGCCACTATCAACGCTGCTGCCTCCATGCTTTCGCACCCAGTCGGAGTAAGATTGTTCTGCTGCCTGCATAGTCTTGAACCCTGTATGGTTGTTGTTACTATACAATGCCACCTGTGCACTAACTTCTTCCCACAAACTATAAGCCCCTGGAGCCTTACCGATGAACATGGCATACCACTTTCCCTAGCAATGCACAAGAGCAAGAGTTGAAGCAGCAAATCAATGGAGCACACAAGCAGCAAGCAAAGTAGCACACAAACAACAATGGATCAGAAGAGACAAAGTAAAGCATGCATGATCATACGGCATAGCAAGTTCAACCTAGCACTACCTTGGTGTTAACCTACCACCACATCCAAAAGAGGGTGTCGTCCTACCACCGCAAGTTCACCATCAGCGTGAGGGGTTAGTATATACCACCTCACCAAAATATACAGACCATCAAATTGTTTTTCAGCCCTAGCTACACAAAATGTACGTCATCGTCGTCGTCGCCACCGCCATCGCCGTCAGGGACCATGCGCGCTCACAGGCAGCACTACTCTAGTAGTAGTGCTTGCCCAGCCAGCTCCTGAGCCATAGAACCATGTGAGCGTCTGCCATGGCAACGAACCGAACACCCTGGGCCTTGTTGTCAACCAGGTGGCTGAGAGCTACCATGAGAGCCTCGTCGCTGAATCCACCCTGGGTCATGACAGCATCATACAAGTCAAGGTGGATGTCGAGGGGCTTGCACTCACTGATGGTTGTTGCCCCCTCCTTCACCGCCTCAGTTATGTTGTAGAAGACATTGATCTCCTCCTCCATCAGGCCTCCTCTCTTCCTCTTCCTATCATGGGCGGGTCAAATGGCTTGTCAAAGGGCTTCACAAAGGGCTTTTCAGGGCCATCAGGACCTCGACGTCCGGGGTCCCAGGGAACTCTGGCATGGGAGAACCAAGAGGCTCCCCGAGCCCATGGCATGCTTCCCACTTGCCAGCCCGAAGGAGATGATGTGCTGCATCTGGCTGTAGTTCTGTACGGGTGTGTTGAGGAACTCAGCGTCCCTTGGGTGGTCCTAAGAATGAAACACAAGTGTTGTTGGTTGCGATTAGGAGTAGGCAATGGTGGACAGTATGAAAAGGAACAGGGTTGTGAGCTAACCGCGACATGGCCGGCATAGTGCTCTGCCTCCAGAACTATGGAGCAAGTGTTCTCATCCCATGAGGCGCCGCTAAGGTCTCTCAGCTTGGACATTTGGATCCATCGACCTCTCCAGTTCCTCAGGTGGTTGTACGCTTTGGTGGCAGACACCTCCTGCCCACAGAACTCGAACACCTGCTTCGCAACGGTGTTCAAGTGCACCTCCTTCAAGCCCTTGTCAGTTCTAACTCCATGTCGCTGGAAACCGCGACCACCTATGGGACCAAGACGGCCCCTTGCTAGTTCGGCAGGGGGGAGTCATGTTGCACAAAGAGCAGACCAACGCAAGGCAGCGTGGCAGGGGATCACACAAACAGTTTTACCCAGGTTTGGGCCGTTGTGAGGCGTAAAACCCTACTCCTGCTTGGGTGGATTGATTGGGGAAAGGTGGTGGTGGTGCGTAGTACACTTGCCTGGCAGGGTCGCTTCGGGGCAATGGCCACTACATGTGTATGGGGGTGTGTGATCTAAGTTTTCCCAACCCTCTCATCATTGCCATGGGCCTCCTTTTATAGCTCAAGGGGTTACCATAGTGGCAAATAGGTCATTAGACACTAATATGACAGCAAATAGTGATATCATACCTAACTCTGCAGGCTGACAGCATGCATTTAATGCGCCGCTTAGCGTCACATCGTTGGTCACCCGGCAAGGCTTGCCGGGCTAATTCGCCAGCTCCACGCCTGCTTGCTTGACACGTCTCTGGACGGGTGTCATTTGTGGGTTCATTTGGTAGAAAGTGGCCGCCATGTGGTGAATGGTTGCCACTTAATCATCCTGCATCTTGACACCGCACTGATCCATGATGTGGGTTGTGGTGGAGCAGTCGATGGGGTGATCTGGTCTCCGTGAGTTCCGGCAGGCCCTGCCGGGACACCTTGGTCCTTCTCTTCTGGGGGTGGCCTTGTTGGTGTCAAAACCGGCAGATCTTGGGTAGGGGGTCCCGGACTATGCGTCTAAGGATTGAAGGTAACAGGAAGCAGGGGACACGATGTTTACCCAGGTTCGGGCCCTCTTAATGGAGGTAATACTCTACTTCCTTCTTGATTGACTTTGATGAGTATAGGGGTTACAAGAGTTGATCTACCTCGAGTTCATAATGGCTGAACCCTAGATGTCTAGCCCGTATGATTGAGACTACCCCTAAGGACTAAACCTTTTGGTGTATATAATCGCCAGAGGGGACTAGGGTTATACAAAGTCGGGTTTTATAGAGGAAGGAAACTACACATCCAGACGCCAAGCATGCCGTCCGCGCAAAGGAGAGTCACATCTGGACATGGGAGAAGACCTTCTATCTTGTATCAGCATGGCCCATCAGTCTGGCCCATGTCACATAGGCCGGCTACACGAGGACCCCACAGTCCAGGACTCCCTCAGTAGCCCCTGTACCGGGCTTCAATGACGATGTATTTGGCGTGCATATTGTCTTTGACATTGCAAGGCGGGTTCCCTCTCCGAATACTCCAAAGCAGCTTTCCGCACGCAAGAGCTGTATCTGGCCCTACTTAATACGTACAACCCTAAGCTGTAAAAAGCAACAATAATTAAAATAAGTCACGTCCACGGGCAATGTTTTTGGTGAGACGTTATGTTCTGGCCTTATTATTATTCTGAACCGTTTTACAACCCCGTTTCGCTTTTCGAGGCACGGCCATTGACACGTCTTGTCAAATCAGAGATCGTGTCCCCTTATCACGGGATTCTCATCAATAGCGGTTTTTGGTAATCCAACCGTGTCGTTCACACATCCCCTTTGGAATAGGCGAGATTTAAGGCTTTATGCAGGGCGCTTGATATCCGCTACCTCTATAAGAGGACAAAGACCCATCTATTCATCTCACGCCTTCTTCTTCCTCTACCTTTCAATCCTCCGAGCTCCAGCGCCCAAGTTCTAAACTTTCCCTTCGCCCGAACTTCTCTAGCAATGGCCGGACTCGGCTTTCAGGGCAAATGGATGGCCTCCTTCGTAATGGAGAAGAACATCCAGGATCTGCGTGAGGCTAGGTACTTGATGGCGGAGATCAATTACAGGCTTCCAACCTCGGGGCAGGTCATCTCCACCCCGGAGCCTGGTGAGAGGGTGGTTTTTATCCCCCACTTCCTCCGAGGACTTGGGTTCACCCTTCACCCTTCATCCGAGATCTCATGTACTACTATGGGCTGGATTTCCATGATCTGGCCCTGAATTCCCTCCTCCACATCTCGGCATTTATCGTCGTGTGCGAGGCATTCCTTCCTGTTCCTCCACACTTCGGCTTATGGCTCAAGGTTTTTAATGTGAAGTTGAAGGTGGTTGAAGGCCACCACGCCGAGTGCGGCAGCGCCATGGTGAGGAAGCTCAACCATGTTACCTGGCCCAAAAGGAGGTTTGTGGATACTGTCAAGGTGTGGAAGCAAGATTGGTTCTATACGAACCTTGCGGCACCAAGTGGGCTGCTGCTCCCACTTTCAGATCTGGGCCTCTGCTGCGGCTTGCATCCTGGACAAACAAGGGTCTAGATTGGGGATCCCCTAACGAAGTGTCAATGCTGCAGAAGCGTATCAAGAGCATGATAAAAAAGGACATCACCCTTGCTGATGTGATTTAGGTGGTGCTCATCCGCCGAGCTCTCCCTTGCCAACGACAGCCTCTCAAAATGTGGGAGTTCAATCCGGAGGGGCCACAGACCCTGCAGCACTTCTTCGGTACAACGCACAAAGGGATGTGCAAGCTGCTCTTTAGGAAGCAGAAGACATGGCCAAGGACGTTTGACCACACTGGCCTCGACAGCAACAATCCGGCATCCCCAGTAAGTATCTTATTTCCGAACATTACCTAGCTTGTCAATCTTAGGGAGGGATCCTAAAAAATTCCATCTCCTGAATAGGACTGGATAAAAAAGGCAGAGCAGATTAAGTGACCGGCCCCGCTCCCCGAAAACCCAGTCGAGCCTCTGTTAATGAAGATGCTGGTCCCGGCGCCCTATCAGGCGCCGGAAAAGAAGGACAAGAAGAAGAAGACCATGGCGGTCGGAAGAGGCCTCCATCACGAAGAAATTTCGGGCGCCGTGTCCGGAGGAACCGAAGCTCCTTCCTCTCATGAGGAAGACAAAGATGAGGACGAGGAGGAGGAGGAAACAGAGGACCCTCCTCCCAAAGGGAAAAAGAGGGCGGCCTCTGTAGATCCGGAGGAGGGGGCGTTGATACGGCTCCAACGTATCTATAATTTTTGATTGCTCCATGCTACTTTATCTACTGTTTTGGACTATATTGGGCTTTATATTCCATTTTATATTACTTTTGGGACTAACCTATTAACCGGAGGCCCAGCCCAGAATTGCTGTTTTTTTGCCTATTTCAGTGTTTCGAAGAAACGGAACATCAAACGAAGTCCAAACGGAATGAAACCTTCGGGATCGTGATTTTCCATGCGAACGTGATCCAGGAGACTTGGACCCTACTCCAAGAAGTGCCAGAGGCGGTCACAAGGGTGGAGGGCGCCCCCCTGGGCACGCCCCTCTACCTTGTGGGCCCCCTGACGCTCCACCGACGTACTCCTTCCTCCTATATATACCTACGTATCCCCAAACGATCAGAACAGGAGCCAAAAACCTAATTCCACCGCCGCAACCTTCTGTATCCACGAGATCCCATCTTGGGGCCTATTCTGGAGCTCCGCCGGAGGGGGCATCCACCACGGAGGGCTTCTACATCATCACCATAGCCCCTCCGATGAAGTGTGAGTAGTTTAGTTTAGACCTTCGGGTCCATAGCTAGTAGCTAGATGGCTTCTTCTCTTTTTTCGGATCTCAATACAATGTTCTCCCCCTCTCTCGTGGAGATCTATTCGATGTAATCTTCTTTTTGTGGTGTGTTTGTTGAGACCGATGAATTGTGTGTTTATGATCCAATATTATCTATGGAAAATATTTGATTCTTCTCTGAATTATTTTATGTATGATTGAGATATCTTTGCAAGTCTCTTCGAATTATCCTTTTTGGTTTGGCCAACTAGATTGGTAGTTCTTGCAATGGCAGAAGTGCTTAGCTTTGGGTTCAATCTTGCGGTGTCCTTACCCAGTGACAGAAAGGGTTGCAAGGCACGTATTGTATTGTTGCCATCGAGGATAACAAGATGGGGTTTTTATCATATTGCATGAATTTATCCCTCTACATCATGTCATCTTGCTTAAGTCTTTACTATGTTTTTAACTTAATACTCTAGATGCATGCTGGATAGCGGTCGATGAGTGGAGTAATAGTAGTAGATGCAGAATCCTTTCAATCTACTTGTTTTGGACGTGATGCCTATATACATGATCATTGCCTAGATATACTCATAACTATGCTCAATTCTGTCAATTGCTCAACAGTAATTTGTTCACCCACCGTAGAAAATCTATGCTCTTGAGAGAAGCCACTAGTGAAACCTATGGCCCCCGGGTCTATTCTCATCATATCAATCTCTATTACTTTATTTACTTGCTTTGCTTTTACTTTGCCTTTTACTTTTCACTTTGCATCTATCTATCAAAAATACCAAAAATATTATTTATCATCTCTATCAGATCTCACTATCATAAGTGACCGTGAAGGGATTGACAACCCCTAATCGCGTTGGTTGCGAATTGCTATCGTTTTGTGTAGGTGCGAGGGACTTGTGCGTGGTCTCCTACTGGATTGATACCTTGGTTCTCAAAAACTGAGGGAAATACTTATGCTACTTTGCTGCATCATCCTCTCCTCTTCGGGGAAATCCAACGCAGTGCTCAAGAGGTAGCAAGAAGAATTTCTGGCACTGTTGCCGGGGAGGCTCACGCAAGCAAGTCAACCATACCAAGTACCCATCGCAATCCCTATCTCTCACATTACATTATTTGCCATTTGCCTCTCATTTTCCTCTCCCAAACTTCACCCTTGCCGTTTTATTTGCCCTCTCTTTCCCAATCTCCTCCTCTCTTTCCCGTTTGCCTTTTTCCCTTTGTCTTTCTGTTTGCTTGTGTGTTGGATTACTTGTTGCCATGGCACAAGATAATACCAAATTGTGTGATTTCTCGAATACCAATAATAATTATTTCCTTAGTACTCCGATTGCTCCTCTTAATAATGATGAGTCTTGTGAAATGAATACCACTTTGCTGAATCTTGTTATGAAAGATCAATTCGCCGGCCTTCCTAGTGAAGATGCCGCTACTCATCTAAACAATTTTGTTGATTTGTGTGATATGCAAAAGAAGAAAGATACGGATAACAATATTGTCAAATTGAAGTTATTTCCATTTTCACTTAGAGATCGTGCTGAAGTTTGGTTTTCATCTTTGCCTAAAAATAGTATTGATTCTTGGAACAAGTGCAAAGATGCTTTTATCTCTAAGTATTTTCCTCCCGCTAAGATTATCACTCTTAGGAACGACATCATGAATTTTAAACAACTTGATCATGAGCATGTTGCCCAATCTTGGGAAAGAATGAAATTGATGCTTCGCAATTGCCCTACTCATGGTTTGAATTTATGGATGATCATACAAAAATTTTATGCCGGATTGAATTTTGCTTCTAGAAATCTTTAAGATTCGGCCGCGGGAGGCACGTTTATGGAAATTACGTTAGGAGATGCTACCAAATTGCTTGATAATATTATGGCTAATTATTCTCAATGGCACACCGAAGATCTTCTAGTAAAAAAGTGCATGCTATAGAAGAAATCAATGTTTTGAGTGAAAAGATGGATGAACTTATGAAGATGTTTGCTCCTAAAAATACTCCTCTTGATCCCAATGATATGCCTTTATCTACTTTGGTTGAGAATAATAATGAATCTATGGATGTGAATTTTGTTGGTAGGAATAGTTTTGGAAACAACGCTTATAGAGGGAACTTTAATCCTAGGCCTTATCCTAGTAATCCTTCTAATAATTATGGAAATTCCTACAACAACTCTTATGGAAATTTTAATAAGATGCCCTCTGAATTTGAGAGTAGTGTTAAAGAGTTTATGAATTCACAAAAGAATTTTAATGCTTTGCTTGAATATAAATTGCTTAAAGTTGATGATTTGGCTAGGAACGTTGATAGAATTTCTCTTGAAATTGATTCTTTAAAGCTTAGATCTATTCCTCCTAAGCATGATATCAATGAGTCTCTCAAAGCCATGATAATTTCCATTGATGAGTGCAAGGAAAGAACCGCTAGGATGCGTGCTTCCAAAGATGCCTTTATTAAAGCGTGTTCTTCCAATCCCTATGAAAATCAAGATGAATATCTAAAAGTTGTTGATGTGTCCCCCATTAAATCTTTGTTTTGCAATATGAATCTTGATGAATCTTAATATGATCTTCCTTTACCTAGAAGGTGTTCCAAGAATTCGGAGTTTCTAGATCTTGATGATGAATTTGATGATAGTGGGATTGAAATAAATAAAAACTGTGATGTTGCTAAACCCACTATTTTGGATCTCAAGGAATTTAATTATGAAAATTGCTCTTTTATTGGTTGTATCTCCTTGTTGCAATCTGTGCTAGATTCTCCTCATGCTTATAGTCAAAATAAGGCCTTTACCGAACACATTGTTGATGCTTTGATGCAATCTTATGAAGAAAAACTTGAGTTGAAAGTTTCATGCTTATGAAGAAAAACTCTATGATGAGTGGGAACCTACTATTAAAATTAAAATTAAAGATTTTGAGTTTCATGCTTTGTGTGATTTGGGTGCTAGTGTCTCTACTATTCCCAAAACTTTATGTGATTTGCTAGATTTCCGTGATTTTGATGATTGCTCTCTAAACTTGCATCTTGCGGATTCCACTATTAAAAAGCCTATGGGAAGAATTAATGCTGTTCTTATTGTTGCAAATAGGAATTATGTGCCCGTAGATTTTATCGTTCTTGATATAGATTGCAATCCTTCATGTCCTATTATTCTTGGTAGACCTTTCCTTAGAACGATTGGTGCAATTATTGATATGAAGAAAGGGAATATTCGATTCCAATTTCCATTAAAGAAGGGCATGGAACAATTCCCTAGAAAGAAAATAAAATTACCATATGAATCTATCATAACAGCCACTTATGGATTGCCTACCAAAGATGGCAATACCTAGATCTATCCTTGCTTTTATGCCTAGCTAGGGGCGTTAAACGATAGCGTTTGTTGGGAGGCAACCCAATTTTATTTTGTGTTTTTTGTTTTTGCTTCTGTTTAGGAATAAATAATCCATCTACCTTCTGTTTGGATGTGGTTTTATGTTTTAATTAGTGTTTGTGCCAAGTAGAACCTATAGGATAATCTACGATGATAGTTGATTTGGTTCTGCTGAAAAACAGAAACTTTGCGTGCACCAATATAATTTTGTTAAATCACAGGAACGTTCTTTTGCGGTGATTCTTTTTGCTGCTGTTCAATAAACAAATTTTCCAGGACTTCCTATTTTCGTAGAATTGTTAGAGTTCCAGAAGTTTGCGTTAGTTACAGATTGCTACAGACTGTTCTGTTTTTGACAGATTCTGTTTTTCGTGTGTTGTTTGCTTATTTTGATGAATCTATGGCTAGTAAAATAGTTTATAAACCATAGAGAAGTTGGAATACAGTAGGTTTAACACCAATATAAATAAAGAATGAGTTCATTACAGTACCTTAAGTAGTTCTTTGTTTTCTTTCTCTAACGGAGCTCACGAGATTTTTGTTGAGTTTTGTGTTGTGAAGTTTTCAAGTTTTGGGTGAATTCTTTTGATGGATTATGGAACAAGGAGTGGCAAGAGCCTAAGCTTGGGGATGCCCATGGAACCCCCAAGATAATCCAAGGACACCAAAAAGTCGAAGCTTGGGGATGCCCCGGAAGGCATCCCCTCTTTCGTCCACTTCCATCGGTAATTTACTTGGAGCTATATTTTTATTCACCACATGATATGTGTTTTTCTTGGAGCGTCTTGTATTATTTGTGTCTTTGCTTGTTAGTCTAACACAATCATCCTTGCTGTACACATCTTTTGAGAGAGCCATACATGAATTGGAATTTGTTAGAATACTCTATGTGCTTCACTTATATCTTTTGAGCTTGATAGTTTTGCTCATAGTGCTTCACCTATATCTTTTGAGCATGATAATTTTTGCTCTAGTGCTTCACTTATATCTTTTAGAGCACGGTGGTGGATTTGTTTTAAAGAAACTATTGATCTCTCATGCTTCATTTAGATTATTTTGAGAGTCTTTAATACATGGTAATTTTGCTTAATGTTAATATACTTAGTGTTCAAGATATGTGAAACTTTCTTTTGAGTGAATTGAATACTAAGATAAGTTTGATGCTTGATAATTGTTTTGAGATGTGGAGGTGATAATATCAAAGTCATGCTATTTGATAATTGTGAATTTGAGAAATACTTGTGTTGAAGTTTGCAAGTCCCATAGCATGCACGTATGGTTAAAGTTGTGTAACAAATTTGAAAATGAAGTGTACCTGGCTTGTGCATCCTTATGAGTGGTGGTCGGGGACGAGCGATGGTCTTTTCCTACCAATCTATCCCCCTAGGAGCATGCGCGTAGTACTTGATTTTTGATGGCTTCTAAATTTTTGCAATAAGTATATGAGTTCTTTTGGCTAATGTTGAGTCCATGGATTATACGCACTCTCACCTTTCCACCTTTGCTAGCCTCTTGATGCCGTGCATTGCCCTTTCTCACCTTGAGAGTTGGTGCAAACTTCGCCGGTGCATCCAAACCCCGTGATACAATACGCTCTATCACACATAAACCTCCTTATATCTTCCTCAAAACAGCCACCATACCTACCCATTATGGCATTTCCATAGCCATTCTGAGATATATTGCCATGCAACTTCCATCATCATTATTATGACATGCATTACTTTTGTCCTATTGCCATTGCATGATCATGTAGTTGACATCGTATTTGTGGAAAAAGCCACCATGCATTATTTTCCATACATGTCACTCTTGATTCATTGCACCATCCTGGTACACTGCCGAAGGCATTCATATAGAGTCATAATTTGTTCTAAGTTTCGAGTTGTAATTGTTGAGTTGTAAGAAAAATAAAAGTGTGATTATCATCATTATTAGAGCATTGTCCCAAGTGAGGAAAGGATGATGGAGACTATGATTCCCCCATAAGTCGGGATGAGACTCCGGACGAAACAAAAGAAAAAAAAAGAGAGAAAAAAAAGCAAGGCCAAAGAAAAAAAAAGCCCCCACAAAAAGAGAAAAAAATGAGAGAAAAAGAGAGAAGGGACAATGCTACTATCCTTTTACCACACTTGTGATTCAAAGTAGCACCAAGATCTTCATGATAGAGAGTCTCTCATTTTGTCACTTTCATATACTAGTGGGAATTTTCATTATAGAACTTGGCTTGTATATTCCAATGATGGGCTTCCTCAAAATGCCCTAGGTCTTCGTGAGCAAGCAAGTTGGATGCACACCCACTTAGTTTCTTTTGTAGAGCTTTCGTATACTTATAGCTCTAGTGCATCTGTTGCATGGCAATCCCTACTCCTCATGTTGACATCAATTGATGGGCATCTCCATAGCCCGTTGATTAGCCTCATCAATGTGAGACTTTCTCCTTTTTGTCTTCTCCACACAATCCCCATCATCATATTCTATTCCACCCATAGTGCTATATCCATGGCGCGCGCTCATATATTGCGTGAAGGTTGAAAAAGTTTGAGATTATTTGAGTAGGAAACAATTGCTTGGCTTGTCATCGGGGGTATAGAAGTTGGGAACATCTTTGTGTGACGAAAATGAAGCATAGCCTAACTATATGATTTTGTAGGGATGAACTTGCTTTTGCCATGTTATTTTGAGAAGACATGATTGCTTTGATTAGTATGCTTGAAGTATTATCATTTTTGTGTCAATATGAACTTTTGTATTAAATCTTTCGGATCTGAATATTCATATCACAAGTAAGAAGATTTATATTGAAATTATGCCAAAGTATCACTCCGCATCAAAAATTCCTTTTTATCATTTACCTACTCAAGGACGAGCAGGAATTAAGCTTGGGGATGCCTGATACGTCTCCAACGTATCTATAATTTTTGATTGCTCCATGATACTTTATCTACTGTTTTGGACTATATTGGGCTTTATTTTCCACTTTTATATTACTTTTGGGACTAACCTATTAACTGGAGGCCCAACCCAGAATTGCTATTTTTGCCTATTTCAGTGTTTCGAAGAAACGGAACATCAAACGGAGTCCAAACGGAATGAAACCTTCGGGATCATGATTTTCCAACCGAACGTGATCCAGGAGACTTGGACCCTACTCCAAGAAGTGCCAGAGGCGGTCACGAGGGTGGAGGGAACCCCCCTGGGTGCGCCCCCCTATCTCGTGGGCCCCTTGACGCTCCACCGACGTACTCCTTCCTCCTATATATACCTACGTATCCCCAAACGACCAGAACAGGAGCCAAAAACCTAATTCCACCGCCGCAACCTTCTGTATCCACGAGATCCCATCTTGGGGCCTTTTAGGAGCTCACGAGGGGGCATCCACCACGGAGGGCTTCTACATCATCACCATAGCCCCTCCGATGAAGTGTGAGTAGTTTAGTTTAGACCTTCGGGTCCATAGCTAGTAGCTAGATGGTTTCTTCTCTCTTTTTGGATCTCAATACAATGTTTTCCCCCTCTCTCGTGGAGATCTATTCGATGTAATCTTCTTTTTGCGGTCTGTTTGTTAAGACCGATGAATTGTGGGTTTATGATCCAGTATTATCTATGAAAAATATTTGATTCTTCTCTGAATTCTTTTATGTATGATTGAGTTATCTTTGCAAGTCTCTTCGAATTATCCTTTTTGGTTTGGCCAACTAGATTGGTAGTTCTTGCAATGGGAGAAGTGCTTAGCTTTGGGTTCAATCTTGCGGTGTCCTTACCAAAGGATGTAAAGGGTTGCAAGGCACATATTGTATTGTTGCCATTGAGGATAACAAGATGGGGTTTTTATCATATTGCATGAATTTATCCCTCTACATCATGTCATCTTGCTTAAGGCGTTACTCTATTTTTAACTTAATACTCTAGATGCATGCTGGATAGCGGTCGATGAGTGGAGTAATAGTAGTAGATGCAGAATCGTTTCGAACTACTTGTTTTGGATGTGATGCCTATATACATGATCATTGCCTAGATATACTCATAACTATGCTCAATTCTGTCAATTGCTCAACAGTAATTTGTTCACCCACCGTAGAAAATCTATGCTCTTGAGAGAAGCCACTAGTGAAACCTATGGCCCCGGATCTATTCTCATCATATCAATCTCTATTACTTTATTTACTTGCTTTGCTTTTACTTTGCCTTTTACTTTTCACTTTGCATCTATCTATCAAAAATAACAAAAATATTTTTTATCATCTCTATCAGATCTCACTATCGTAAGTGACCGTGAAGGGATTGACAACCCCTAATCACGTTGGTTGCGAGTTGCTATCGTTTTGTGTAGGTACGAGGGACTTGTGCGTGGTCTCCTACTGGATTGATACCTTGGTTCTCAAAAACTGAGGGAAATACTTATGCTACTTTGCTGCATTATCCTCTCCTCTTCGGGGAAATCCAACGCAGTGCTCAAGAGGTAGCAAGCGTCCAAGAGGGAAAGGATATCCCTCCCAGATGACTCGGATTCAGGCACCAAGGCCGTTCCCAAGCACCGCCCCTGAACCAAGCCCCTTGCCAAATCGTGAGTACCTTAAGATGCCTTGAATACATCAAATCTTTTTATAGATTATAAGAATAATATCAAATTTCATATTCCAGTACGGCTCGTGACATTCCTCAAGAATCGTCGTCTTCGGGGGATCTTTCGCCGGAGAAGATGGAGAGCGAGACGCCTCCACAAGCTTCCCCGCCTCCTACGGCGGACTATCCCGAGGTGTTGTCCCAAAGGATTTCTACAGGCTCCGGAGAAGTGTGGGAGAGGACCAAGGCAGCGCCGGAGGCTGCCTAGGGGGCGAAACCCCTAAGGAGACCGGCAATGGGGGTCCTGGATCATCAGACCCTTGGCTGGATACTGTTCCGGAGACCCAAACGGTTCCAGAATCGGGTCAGCAGCCCCCTCCACAAGAGGGGGGACGGCTATTTTGGTGGCGACCTCTACTAATGCAGAGGTGCCGAACATGCTAACGGATGCTCTGCAAAGTGCATCCGTCTTGGTGGAGCACTGTACCTTGATGGGTACGGTGGTTGAAAAGGTTCAGTCTGCTAAGAGTGGACTGAATGAAGCCTTCACGAGCCTACTAACAGGCTTCAAGGTATGCGATGTAATGTCTTTTAGCCGCTTTCCATAAAAAATTCGCATGTATATAGATAGTAGCCCCTGAGACTCTGTTTGGCCGATGAAGGAGGGCGAACAAAGGCTCAATATGTATCCACAGGAAATAACGTACTTATCTTTTTTGATAAATATTAGGCTTCACTATTAGCGGCGACCGCTCAGGCTGCCGAAGTTTCCGAACTGAAGCAGAAACTGCAGCTGGTCGACGAGGATAATGTCCGATTAACAAGCGGCTCGACGAGGTGCAAGGTATGTTTCAAGTGCTCCATACACAATTGAACTAGGTTGCAAATGCTAAGCTGAAGCTTGACACGCTGCTATATGCATAATTGTAGATGGTGCTGCTGAGGTCGAGACCCTCAGGAGTGACCTCGCCCGCGCAAAGGAGCAGGCGAGGGTGAGCGATGCGGCCACTGATAAAGCGGCTGCCGATTTGAAGGCCAAACAGGCCACCCGGCGCTAGTTCGAGGAGCGGGTATCCAAGGTTGAGCAAGAGCTCAAGGACGCAACTCTCAAGTGCAAGCTCCTCGAGGAGTAGAATAAAGCTAAAGTGGCCGAACTCGCCAAGTACCTTCAGGACGCCCAAGAGGGTCCGAATCCCGAGCGACTCGCGCAGAGCTCTGACAGGCCGGATAGATAGCGGATGGTAAGCCCTTTCTTTTACAGTCTAAGTTTGGTGATCAATAGTATAACTTACTTAATCGACTATGGAGTTCTCCAGACGCCTTTGCGGATCTTCTGAAGAGCGTCGCTGATGCTACACAATTCTCCCGAGCCCAGGAGGGGCATGCGACGGAGAAGCTATTCGGGTCACAATTTGCGACGCAGGAGCATTCGACGCTGCTGAACAACCAGATGGCGCAGTGGGCCGAGTTGCATAAGATGTCCGGAGCGGCCATGAAGGAGGTTATACTCTGGCTGTGGCCAGCCAAACCCGTTCCGAGCAGCTATTTTGGCCTAGTGCGGCGACTCCTCGATGCCGTGCCCTGTATCGACGCAATCAAGCGGTCATTGTTCATAGAAGGTGCGCGGATGGCCTTCGCCCGCGTCAAGGTGCACTGGGCGAACATGAAGGCCACCATTATCGCAATTGAGGGTCCCCCCCAAAGGCAAGGACCACCGCACGCCGGAGCGTTATTTAGACGAGGTCTTAGAGGGTGCTCGCTTGATAGAGGGCCAATGCTCGAAGGCCATTATATTCGATGAATGTATCCGAACGACCCGGACGTGTTTATTATATTAAGGCTTTGTAATATATTTGTACCATTATCTGAAGTTTCTTTCCTCCTGTGCGGCCGTTCTTGTATGCCTGAGAGTTTTCCAGTCATCGGCTTTGGGCCCCATGTAGAAGCTACGAGCGTGTTCAGAATAGCACATGAGCACTCTTGACGAATGTTTTAAATAGCCGGCTATAGCTCCTCTATAGCTCCGCTATAGCCTTTTCAGCATGGTGCCGCTAAATGGTCGCCTTCACAAATAGCCTGCTATATCCCGCTATAGCCTGTTATAACTCCGCTACAGTTATTTTTGGAGGCCCGCCGCTATTTTTCATAGCCCGCTATTTAAAACATTGCTCTTGACCCAACGTCTTGGTCCGTGATGGAGGTGTCAGTGCGGCGAACTAGGCAATCGGACTATACGGCATTACCGCTCTCACTTAGCCATAGGAGTTTGATGATGGGGCTATAAAATAGCCCCTGGTACGTATGCTACTATACGAATGTGGATGCATTACGCATATGACTGGAAAAACAGTCCTTCATTTAATACGGAAAAATCATGAAAGATTTAGTAAGTCACCGAGCGGCTGACCAGCTCTTGCCGCATCATGACAGTCAGCTTTCGGCTTTCTCTACTAAGGTGCTTGAACGGACGAACCAGAAACACAATCGTAGTAGTTCTCCCTTTACTACCCTAGCTGAACAAACGGAACGTAAGGTAGCAAAGACAGGAGCCGGGCAACACAACTATTGACCAAAGACATGATTCGGAGCTGGTGCATATAATGCCAAGTTCGGGACACTGAAGTGTGCTACAGAGCTGTTCGGGCTTTTGTTTGGCGGTACATATGTGGCTGTATAGAGCCCCTGGCAATGGGTGTCGAGGTATGTGAGACGACTGGAGAGACGGAGTACAATTTTATGAATAAAGTTGATACCGAAAAAATGTCCCTACTAGGATCTGATTGATACGTCAAAACATGATCTTAATGAGGGTACCATAAGCACCAAAATCATTTTACATGCCGGGGGTCTAATAATAAGGAGAAAAGCTCAGTACAGGTCCTTTAAATAAGGTTTGGTCCAAAGAGTTCTTTGGATATCCTGCCGCACGTCTGCGCCGCTTTCGCCTTGTAGAGAGGGGTTCCTTGAAGGGAACGGTCTTCGGTTATCTGTATGAAACCGGGCTCGAAGAGAGTCCTTGTAAGTCGGTAGGATATATAGGTTCAAGCACACGTGTGGTAGGAGAGAAAAATAATCAAAGAAAGGTGGAAGGTCATAGAGGATCGAACCATACTATAGACATGTTCGTATTGTGCATCCGTTGATGCCTATGGTATTTTGAGTGTGTAGTGATGCATGCGCGGTATGAATTCCGTGGTTGTGCACGGTGATTGGTGGAGGTGAAACTACTAGTCTAGCTCTGGAGGTATCGAGCCGTCAGCTTGCGGGACTGACCTGACTTTTTTTAGCAAAGTCTGGCGGCTTGATGGACGATGAGGTGTGCGGATTGAGGGGGAGGCTCTATACTTCGGCTGCGAGAGCCGCAATGTGCTCCTCGGTGCCGAGGGAGCATTTCGTGTTTCCGTTGATCGTTAGGACGCCATGTGGACCGGTCATCTTGAGCTTTAAATAAGCCTAATGCGGCACCGTGTTGAATCGAGCAAAAGCGGTCTGGCCGAGCAGTGTGTGATAGCCACTTCAGAAGGGTACGATATCAAAGATCAAGTCCTCACTGCGGAAGTTGTCCGGCGAGCTGAAGACAACTTCCAATGTTATTGAGCCTGAGAAACGGGCCTCTACGCCAGGTATTACTCCTTTAAAGGTAGTTTTAGTGGGCTTGATTCTTGACGGATCGATACCCATTTTGCAGACGGTGTCCTGGTAGAGTAGGTTAAGGCTACTGCTACCATCCATGAGGACTCGCATGAGGTGGAATCTATCGATGATTGGGTCGAGGACCAGAGCTGCCAAACCTCGATGACGGATGCTGGTCGGGTGGTCCTTTCGGTCAAAGGTGATCGGGCAAGCCGAACATGGGTTGAATTTTGGGGCGACCGGCTCTACGGTGTAGACGTCCCTTAATGCGCGCTTGCGCTCCCGTATGGGGATGTGGATGGCATAGATCATATTCACCGTTTTCACCTCGGGGGGAAATTTCTGCTGTCCCCCTGTGTTCGGTGGGTGAGGCTCTTCTTCGTCGTCCTCGCTGGGCGGCCTTTTCCCCTTGTGTTCGGTGTTGAGCTTGCCGGCCTGTTTAAAGACCCAAGAGTTTCTGTTGGTGTGATTAGCAGGCTTATCGGGGGTGCCATGAATATGGCAAGGCCAATCAAGTATTCTGTCCAAACTGGATGGACCATCTTTGTTTCCTTTGAATGGCTTCTTTCGCTGACCGGATTTGGAGCCACTGAATCTGGCGTTGACCGTCGTGTCTTCGGTATTGTTTCGACGCTTGTGCTTGTTGCATCATGGCTTACCGTTGTCGTCCCTGGCTTCAGAGGTGCCTCGGTCGCTGGTGCTATTGCTTCTACGAGCTAGCCAGCTATCTTCTCCCGCGCAAAAGCGGGTCTTAAGTGCGATAAGGGCTGCCATGGACTTCGACTTCTCTTGGCCGAGCTGTCAGGCAAGCCACTCATCTCGGATGCTGTGTTTGAAGGCCGCGAGGGCTTAGGCGTCCAGACAATCCACAATCTGATTCTTTTTTATTAGGAACCTGGTCCAGAGCTTCCGGGCTGATTCGCCGGGTTGCTGGATTATGTGACTAAGGTCATCAGCGTCTGGGGGGCGAACATAGGTACCTTGGAAGTTATCTCTAAAGGCGTCCTCCAAGTCTTCCCAGCTACCAATAGAGTTTTCTAGGAGGCTGTTCAGCCAATGCCGTGCTGGTCCCTTCAGTTTTAGGGGGAGGTACTTGATGGCATGTAAGTCATCACCGCGGGCCATGTGGATATGGAGAAGAAAGTCTTCAATCCATACTGCGGGATCTGTTGTGCCATCGTATGATTCAATGTTCACAGGCTTAAACCCTTCTGGGAATTGGTGCTACCTCATCGGTGAAGCATAGGGGTGCGGGGCTCCTCTATATCGGGCGATGTCACGCCCAGTTCAGATCGAGTCCGTATGCAGTTTTCGGCCCGGGTGAGGTTGTGTTTATCGTGCCAGGCCTGATGGCCGTCTTCTCGCGTTGGCACACACCCCCTTGATCCATAAATTGATCTGGTATGACCGGCTCTATTGTCCAGGTCCTGTCGCATCTCGTGCATTGATAACCCACCAGTGTAGGGGAACAATTCTAGCCTCTTTCGATAAGTAAGAGTGTCAAACCCAAAGAGGAGCTAAAGGTAGAACAAATATTCCCTCAAGTTCTATCGACCACCGATACAACTCTACGCACGCTTGACGTTCGCTTTACCTAGAACAAGTATGAAACTAGAAGTACTTTGTAGGTGTTGTTGGATAGGTTTGCAAGATTATAAAGAGCACGTAAATAAAAGCTAGGGGCTGTTTAGATAAAGAAGCAATAAAGTAAATATAGTGAATGTGGAAAAGTGGTGGTAGGAGTTGTGAAATTGTCCCTAAGCAATTGACTACTTTACTAGACCGATAACAAGTCTTATGTGGGAGAAGCATAAGCTAACATACTTTCTCTTCTTGGATCATATGCACTTATGACTGGAACTCTAGCAAGAATCCGCAACAACTAAAGATCATTAAGGTAAAACCCAACCATAGCATTAAAGTATCAAGACCCCTTTATCCCATACGCCACAACCCCCTTACTCGGGTTTATGCTTCTGTCACTCAAGCAACCCACTATAAGCGAATCATGAACATATTGCAACACCCTACAGCAGGAATCCCTCACGCTTGCGCGACACGGAGGGCATAATATATAGGAAAGCAACATAACCACAAGCAAATTAAACCAATCATAACAATTCATCAATCACTGGTAGGACAACGAAAATCTACTCAGACATCATAGGATGGCAACACATCATTGGATAATAATATGAAGCATAAAGCACGATGTTCAAGTAGAGGGTACAGTGGGTTGTGGGAGAGTGGACCGCTGAATATAGATGGGGGAAGGTGATGGAGATGTTGGTGAAGATGATGAAGGTGTTGGTGTAGATCGCGGTGATGATGATGGCCCCTGGCGGCGTTCCGGCGCCACCGGAAGCAAGGCGGAGAGAGCCCCCCTTCTTCTTCTTCCTTGACCTTCTCCCTAGACGGGAGAAGGGTTTCCCCTCTGGTCCATGGTCTCCATGGCATGGGAGGGGTGAGAGCCCTTCTGAGATTGGATCTGTCTCTCCATCTCTCTCTGTTTTGTGTTCTTGGGATTCTCCCCTTTCACCATTTCTTATATATCTGGAGATCCGTAACTCCGATTGGATTGAAACCTTCGCCCAGATCTTTCTCCAAAAAATAGCTTTCTTGTGGTAAAAGAAGAAGCGTCAGCCGCCTTATGGGGTGCCGACGAGGGTCAGGGGCGCGCCTGCCCCCTGGGGAGCGCCTGCCCCCTGGGGCGCGCCCCCTGCCTCGTTGCCCCCTTGGGCACCGTCTCGTGTGGTTTTTCTTGCCGAAAATCATAAATATTCCAAAAATGATCTCCGTCCATTTTTATCCCATTTGGACTCTGTTTGATATGGGGTTTCTGCGAAACATAAAACATCCAACAAACAGGAACTGGCACTGGGCACTGGATCAATATATTAGTCCCAAAAATAGTATAAAAAGTTGCCAAAAGTATATGAAAGTTGAATAATATTAGCATGGAACAATAAAAAATTATAGATACGACGGAGACGTATGATGCGTGTACCCTACAGCCGCTGTTTCTCTGCCTCTAGGGCGAGGTGGCGCAGGCTGGTGTTCGGCTTAGGTTGCCGCTCTGTCCCGGCCACCAGGTGGTCGGTCAGGCCCGTCAGCCGCGTTACGCGCTGTCGGTATAGGCTCTAGGACCTCATCATGAATTGGGAGAGCAACCTGCGCTTTGGGTAACTCCTAGTTGGGCGCTCGAGGCCATATTCCTTAGCTGCCAGGATATTGGTCCATCTATCATTGGGTAAATCCTGATCGGCTTGAAGTTGCTGCCGCTTCTTTTTCAGGCTTCTTGCTGTGACTATTAGCCGGCGCTTAAAGCGTTCTTGCTCGAGGGGTTCCTCGGGCACGATGAAATCTTCGTCGCCAAGGGTCTCGTCCTCTTTGGAGGTCGGTAGGTAATTACTGTCCTCCGAGCCCTCGTTCCCGATAGGATTGTCGGGGTTGACTTGCCCGTCTTCCCAATCATCCTGTTCAGATGTTGGCTCGACCGGGGCGTCTTGGTCTTCGACGTTCTCCGGGGTGTTGTTCTCTCCGGTGCTGGTATTGCTGTCTTTTTCGCGACGTGATTTTGATCTGCACCGCTGACGTCGACGCTTCGGAGGTGCTTCAGCATGCTTGTCCTCTAGATTCTTCCCATCATCGGCATCATTCTTTTTGGGTGTGTCCACCATGTATACATCATACGATGAAGTGTCCGTCCAGCGTCCGGTAAATGGCGGGTTCTGGCTTTGCTCCTCTTCGGCATCGTCATCCATACCGTCGATGTCTTCAGAGGCGTAATCGAGCATGTTGGTTAATTCATCGACAGTGACTATAAAGTGGGTGGTGGGTGGGACGTAAAATTCCCCGCCCTCAGCCCCTAGTGTGGGCTGGGCATACTTTGGAAGCAATCCTTCTGTAATGGTGAGAGATCACATTAAGTCCAGGGCCTTGTTTAAGAGTGAGGTTTGGACAGGGAAGTGAGAGTTCGTGGAGTAGGGCGGGATAGGAGTTCCCTGGCCGAGCTCACATAGCACGGACCTCGAGAGTTCGGATCTGGTGTTCAGGGATGAGTCCAGCTTCGTGTTGATGAAGGGAGTCTGGTATGACTCCGGTCCTATCGGTGAAACGATCCCCTCTGTATGTCCGGTGTTGAGCTCTATGGTTGCAGAGAGTCCAGCGAGCTCTAAACTCCCGTCTTTGGACTCGGTGAGGTGTTCCAGATCTAAGGCCGGAGCTGCGGTTGAGGCCACGAACCCTTGGAAGATCAAGTCTCCTCGGATATCAGCGATATAGTTTAGGTTTCCAAAACTGATCTGATGACCAGGGGCGTAGCTGTCGATCTGCTCCAGATGGCCAATCGAATTGGCACGCAGTGCGAAGCTGCCGAATACGAAGATTTGGCTGGGGTGAAAAGTCTCCCTCAGGGCGGTATTATTGTGGATGATTGATGGAGCCATCGAGCCTTCTGGTGACGTTACAGTGGAACTCTCAATGAAAGCACCAATGTCGGTGTCGAAACCGATAGATCTCGGGTAGGGGGTCCCGAACTATGCGTCTAAGGATCAAAGGTAACATCACTACAAAAAAAGACACATCGGTGACATTTTGGGCCGAATGAAAAAAAATTATGTCATACATATGACACTTCTATGACAATAATTGTGACAAACCCGGTATCATCATAGGTGTGGTGGGCTCCTACTTCTATGACAAAAAATCATGACATAAAATGGGCTTTTCGTCCTGGGCGGGCCGGAGACGGAGCTGCATGACATTCTTTGGGCCGTCCATGACGGAAAAAACCATGGTAGAATCGAGGGCGAGGAAAATTTCGGGGAGTTTCCGGTTACGGTGGGAGGTCGGGGGCCGAGCGATGCGTGTTTCTCTCATACACGTACGCGCGTGTGTGCAAGGCGTTGGCTCTAACTGAACCCAAGCGAGGCATTGGGCTCTAACTGAACCCGAGTGATTGCACTGCAGGCTACGCGTTACTGAACCCGAGCGATCGATCGATGGCTGTTAACTGAACCCAATCAAGCGATTCCTTCGCTACTCCTGCTAACTGAAGCCGATCGATTGGATGAACAGTGAGCGTTATGGGGGGGGTTGGATGAACAGTGAGCGGTGGCGTTGCCTCTGGATAAACAGGACCCCGTGGTGTAGAGGGCTGCATGAACAGTAGACGGTGGAGAGGTGCCCGTGGAGGGGTGGTTGAACAGTAGCCGGTGGAGTATCCCGCGGTGGAGGCTGGATGAACAGGAGCCCGTGGAGGCTGGAGGAGGTCGACGGTAGCCCATGGAGACAGGAGGAGGTCGACGGTGGAGATAAACAGTATCCCGTGGAGTCCCGTTTTGCGGTACGCCACACCCCTCCCGATGAACAGGACCCCCGTTCCGACCATAGCGATCCAACACAAGTCTGTTTCATCCATTTTGCGATACGCCACACCCCTCCCGATCTACAAGACCCTCGTTTCGACCATATGAGGTCCGTTTCGTCCGTTTTGCGGTACGCCACACCCCTCCCGATCAATAGGACCCCCGTTTTGACCGTAGGAGGTCCGTTTCCTCCGTTTTGCGGTACGCCACACCCCTCCCGATCAATAGGACCCCCGTTTCAAACATGGCCGGTCGAACACAAGGCCGTTTCCTCCATTCTACGGTATGCTAGGCCTCGTTTCCATCCGCTATTCCGTCCAAGCCCTCCCGATGAACACGACGATGCATTCCACTCCGACCCAGCCGGTTGGCTCCCCATGAACACAACGACGACGCTGTTTCTCCGTTCCTACCCAGCCATGTACACGAGTCCTGGCCGTACGTATGCGCGAGTAGGCGTTCGAGACCCCGCCCATATGTACACATACGTGGCCGTATTTTCTTTCTTGCACCCTGGCCATCATACGTATGTGTACATGCTACGTGCGCGCCTCTACAACGACCAGTATGTACGTACATGTTTGCGACCAGAATGACAACGCTACGTACGCTTTGACCAGGTGGGTCCCGACTATCAAGCACTTCCTTGCCTGTGAAGATGTAGCTGGTCGGTCCCAACAGTCAGGGGGCGAATCGTTTTGTTTTTTGCCTGGACGCACTTCCTTGCGTGCGAAGAGGTTGTTGGTGGGTCCCAGCAGTCAGGGGGCGAATCGTTTTTTTTGCCCGGACGCACTTCCTTGCGTGCGAAGGTGTAGCTTGTGTGTCCCAGCAGTCAGGGGGGGGGAAACGGTTTTTTCGGAAAATACGGTGGCCCGTCCGGTGGGTCCCCGCTGTCAGGTGGAGGAATAATTATTTTGCGCATAATAAGGAGGCACTTCCTTGCTGCGGCCATGGACCCAGCTGTCAGCCTCTCCACGTACAGTCCACGTCCGATGGAAGCCGTTCCTTGACCACATTGACCACGCCGCGCCGAGAGCACCAGGGCGGTGGACGGCGGCGAGGCCTAGGAAGGGGACGATGCGGGGCCGGGAAAACGCGGCGATGGATGCCACGCGTGAAAGTCTGAGGTTCACTGGTTCGCTGCGGTGTGAGGCTGCCGTCGCCGCAGAATAACAGGGGGTGTTGGTGAGTAGAGGGATGGCCTGGCCAACGGTGGGAGTAGTAGGCGGCGGTGAGGCCTCCGCCGCATCGTAGCCGGCCATGGGAGGCAGGAGCACGAGGCACGACCGACACTGGTTTGGGCGGCTGGAGCAAGAAGACCAGATGTTGAAGAAGCACTACGGCCGTTGGATGGATATCGTATGGTCACTGGAGCAAGAATCGTGCATATTGACTAAGTTGACAAAGCCCTCCGTCCCCGTCAACTTAGTAGGCCCACAAGTCAGCCTGCCACTATACTGGGTCCCAGCTAACATGGGGAGTATTCATTTTTTTGTGTAATAAGGAGGCACTTCCTTACGTGCGAAGATATAGCTGGTGGGTCCAAGCTGTCAGCGGCGGTAACGTATTTCGCAAAATACAGAGGCCCTTTCGGTGGGTCCCTGATTTCAGGTGGAGGAATCATTATTTTGCGTGTAATAAGGAGGCATTTCCTTGCATGCGGTCATGGACCCAGCTATCGGCCTCTCCACGTATAGTCCACTTCAGATGCATGTCGGTCGTTGACCACGTTGACCAGGCCGCGCCAAGAGCACGAGGGCGATGGACGATAGCGAGGCCTAGGAAGGGAACGACACGGAGGCAGGGAAGACTCGGCAGTTGTTTCCATGCGGAGGGGAGTACGACTGTACAAGGGTTTACTGGTTCGTCTGCCGTCGCCGGAGAATAACAGCAGGTGTGGGTGAGTAGAGGGATGGCTAGGCTAGCGATGGGAGTACGGTGGGGCGGTGAGGCCTGCGCGGCAGCACAGCCGGCCACGGGAAGGAGGGAGCAGGTAGTCCCGCCGGCGCTTGTTTGAGCGGCTAGAGCAGGAAGAGCAGAGATTGAAGAAGCACGGCGGCCGTTGGATGGACATCCAACAGTCACTACTTGTGCATCAACCTTTTTTTAGGAAAGCCTGAAATATGTGGAAAACAACATACAACCCATCTGCCATCATTTCTGATAATTTACAGCCCATTTGCTAATTCTTAAGGTTTTTTTGGAGCCCATATTCTTTTTGTTAGCATTACAGCCCACATTGTGGCCACGGTTAAAAAATTATACGATATTTTGCATATTTTGGTGCGGTCCGAACTGTTTTTAATCCCGAAATTTCGACTCACATTCAAACTAATTTTAAAAATAATTGTATATCAATATAAAATCTAACAAATTCTCCACGCATAAAAATTAATGTAATTTAAAATCTCGAAATGAAAAAAGATATTTGAAACTAATTGCCAGTTTGGTGTGTTTTAAAAATGTACAACCCATTTCTCATTAATGACGGGCCATTTTCTCGGCCAGCCGAATGAAAGCTCTCCTTGCCTTGAAAGATTTGCAGCCCAACAGGCCTGACAAAGCGACTTACTTGGCAAATCACAAAAAAACTGGGCTGTGGCCGTGGACCGAGCTGTCAACCTCTCCACGTACAGTACTCTTCTGATGGAAGTCGTTCCTTGACCACGTTGACCACGCCGCGTAGAGAG
Organism: Aegilops speltoides; assembly: GCA_021437245.1. NCBI lineage: Eukaryota > Viridiplantae > Streptophyta > Magnoliopsida > Poales > Poaceae > Aegilops > Aegilops speltoides. The sequence continues at coordinate 331,155,137 of CM038143.1, forward strand.
CACCACGGCGGCGGAAGACGGCGAGGCCTAGGAAGGGGACGACGCGGATCCAGGGAAGACGCGGCAGTGGAAGCCCGCGCGGAGAGGAGTACGAGGGTTGACTGGTTCGCAGTGTTGCTGGTTCGGCTGCGGTGTGAGGCTGCCGTCGCCGCAGGGCCTGGCCAGCGGTGTGAATAGTAGGGGGCGGTGAGGCCTCCGCAGCAGCATAGCCGAACACGAGAGGCAGGAGCATGCGGCACGACCGCCGCTGCTTTGGGCAGCTGGAGCAAGAAGACCAGAGGTTGAAGAAGCACTACGACCGTTGGATGGACATCGTACGGTCACTAGATCTAGAATCGTTCATATTGACTAAGTTGACAAAGCCCTTCGTCTCTGTCATCTTAGTAGGCCTACAAGTCAGCCACCCACCAAGGTGGGTCCCAGCTAGCCGGGGGTGTATTCATTTTTTTGTGCGTAATAAGGAGGCACTTCCGGTGGGTCCGAGCTGACAGCGGGGGGAACGTTTTTTTCGCGAAATATGGTGGCCCATCCGGTGGGTCCCAGCAGTCAGGGGGAAACGTTTTTTTCACAAAATACTGGTGGCCTGGGTCCCCGCTGTCAGGTGGAGGAATAATTATTTTCCGCGTAATAAGGAGGCACGTCCTTGCGGCTGCCGTGGACCCAGCTGCCAGCCTCTCCATGTACAGTACTCTTCTAATGGAATTCGGTTGTTGACCACATTGACCACGCCACGCCGAGAGCACCACGGCGGTGGACGATGGCGAGGCCTAGGAAGGGGACAACGCAGAGCCGGGGAAGATGCGGTAGTGGATGCCCAGGCGTAGAGGAGTCACTACTAGGGAAAAGGCTAGCAGCAGCGCGGGTTTTAGATGTATCAGTAGCGCGGGTTTTAGATGTATCAGTAGCGCAGGTACACACGCTAACGCATAGCAGGAGCGCGTGCTCACCCGCGCTACTGCTACACAAGTGTAGCAGCAGCGCCGTTAGAGGAAGCTCGCTATTGCTAGTAGCGCTTAGCGCTTTGGCTGGACAGCCATCGCTATTGAGGCACCGCCGCTAACTTTTATACACTCGCTCATTGCTAATTTAAGTAGTTTTTTTGGCATATTTGTTTTGTATTTGAACAGGCTTTGTAGAAGAATCTTTAGCACATAGAAATGTCATCATGATACACATACGAATGCCTGCGAGACCACAAATGTAATCATAGCATGTACATACGAATAGTCTCATCATAATAATCATCCAACACAAAGTGATATCTTGTCATCATCTCGAAAATAGCAATACATGCAAGTCTCGAATACTTGCAACTACAACAGCGTCATCCATCTAAACAAAGGTATACGCAAGAAGTGCTATCACTATGAGTGAGTGCGGAACTATGCAGTACATGAGGTGGCAGTTACGAGTCCTCTCTCGCGCTAGCGTGAGCCTCAAGTAACTAGCTTCTCCTTCTTGTCTGCTTTTGTAGCCTATATGGCTGGCGCCCGTGAACCCATTCACTTGTGCCTGACACTCATGCCACTCGTTGTACACCCCTGGAACCTTCCCCTTGTACACGACATTGCATTTCCATCTCGCCATCAAGAAACTAGGTACCTATTAGAGATGCATGTTCATGAAGAGGATGCACAATCATATATATGCAACAAAATATACTAGAGCAACACTGAAAAAGAAAGGGCTAGCAACTAGATGTAACATATATAGTATGCAAATTAATTAACTAGAGGTACGCAGGTCATCGTACGCAAACTAACAAAGTAGCGTTACGCAAGTTCGGCAGGGACCCTGGACATCACAAAGTTTCATCGCTACAAAAAGTATACAAGTTCAACCGACACATATCATCATCAGCAGCATCATAAATCACTAGAAGTTCCATACTTCCATATCATCGAGGACGAACCCTAGCTTCTTGAACGGCGTGAGGTCTAGACGTTGCATGCCTATGCGATTTCGGACGTCAGCTCGCGATATAGGGCCATGGTGGAACATCCCCTTCTCATCGACGACTTCTTTCATGATGATCGTCGCAATGTGGATGCGAAAGAAGTCATATCTAAGTTTATAATTCACTTCTCCATGAGATTCTAGCCACTTGTGGATATGATCATCATTTATGCTGTTAATGCGAAGCTTTTGGTGATCCATGTTGAACTGAATCATGAGATGGACGATGTAGAATCCATCCTTCTTGCTTGGTTTTGGGACATGGATGCAGGACAAGTTAGTTTTATGCGCGAAACCCATCTTCTTGTTCCTTTGTTTCTTGATCTGCACATGGCCACCTCTAAAGCTAAAGCCTTGGAGAGCATCATCTAGAATATTCATTATGTGGGTGTAGTCCTTTTTCTCGTAGTCTCTGGAAGGGTCAAAATACACGGCGTGGGAGACTTGCGGGTAAAGAACGATAAGGCGGCGCCCTGTTGCTGCTGGGAAAAGACACCTCAAATTATTCCCCATATGAGAGAGAAGGAATGATTGAAATGTACGAAAGGGTTGTCCGGAACTGACTTACTTTGGATGATAAGGCATGAGGACAATTTCCCGGTCCTTATTCAGTACCATGAAGTTTTGGAGGTACTCCCTAGCAGTTTCACGCTCAAAGTCGCCGAGACTCAAGAAAGACTCGTGCATGTAGTACGGATCCGCCACACAGATTTGCGAGACTTCTTCACTCTTCATGACGGAGCTCATATGTAGCGCAAAAAGGCGAACGATAGTAAAATCAAGCCGCCTTGTTAGAAACATCTCAAAGATATGGTCAAACCACAGGAAGAACACCTCCGCGGGCCGTGTGTCGACGTAGCACTTCCCCTCAGGCACACGAGCCGCGTATGTCGGATATCCTGGATCCTTTGAGGCTAGTAGGCTTTTCTCAGTCGACAAAGCACATGGTCGCAGATCTCCTCGAGATCCCGATAGTGCCTCCAGCGGTTTCGGCGGTAGCATCGACTCGCCCGTGAGATGGAACATGACCGCAGCTTTCACGGGTACATGCTCTTCAGAGTGCATCGTTTGGCTGTTGTGTGCTCTGGCTTGTTTGGAGGCAATTACCTTCCCCGATCTCTTCCTCTCCTTTTTCTTGGGCACACCTTCCAGACCCTTCCTTAACCCCTGCCCCAGTGTTCCCGGGCTAAGTACCGTATGACCATCGCGCCCGGCTAGTTGAGCCTGTGTTGAGGCGGCATCTTCAGGCGTGTCCTGTGAGGATTTCATGAAGAGAGACTTTTTGCAATCCATGGTACGACCCTGCCGGGCATATCATCCATATCCTCATTAGCAAGCTGATAGCCCGATTCGTCATATGGTTGACTCATCATATCTATGTCACAGTCATACGCGTTTGTATTGAGGTAATCCGTAGGGTCGACCTCCGTCTCATCATCCATTCTTTGTTCTATAGGAGAAATTACATCAGCCAGTACTATTGCACCCCCTTCATCATGTCGTCCGCTGCTCTCACCCAGCACTACAGGAGCTGATAATTGCGTAGGCGGGGTGGTGGTCTCCGCACATGCTTGTTGATGTGTGGTAGTATTGGTGTGCTCTCGGCCGGCTCCAGACGAATAAGATTCTTCGGCCATAACAGCACCCAACCCTTGCAGCTTCCAATCCGCGGCGGGGTCTCGTCGTCTGCTCCCACATGCTGTACTAGAGGAGGCAAATCCTCGTGCCATGATTTCACACTGGTCAAGCTAACCCTGAAGTGCCCAGCGGGGATCGGCTGGTTGTGGAACGTGCGTTGAGAGGGGTCCATTATCATCCCCTTTCCCACGTCCACCTTCGGCCTTTGATCAAGTAGAGTATGGTGCACGGGTTTCTTCGCGCTGCAAACACATATGTTTGTGGCGTAAAACAACCGAAAGGCAACAAAATGGAATATTATCTATATATATATATATATTGGTGCGACATGTAACTACCGTGGGCGTCGAGCTCAGCTAAAGACGAAGGCCCACCTAAGCGCGCTGAGGCCGAGGACGGGCTGCTATGAGCGGAGGCGGCTGCGAGAGGAGGTCCGGTTGCTTGAGCAAGTGATGGTGCGATGGTGTTGTTGTTCATGGAGTTGCTCGCGACTGGCGGGCATCGGGAAATCATGTACCGTCTTGTGCTGGATTTTCCTTCGCCCGATTGATGATAAGCTGGAACCAAGTTAGTAGTGAAATCATTTCTGCAGCGATTCTGCTGCATTGATTGCCTGCTGTAGCAACTCATATTTGTCCTCGGCTGCTTTTTTCGCGTCCTAAGCTGCTATTTTCTCGACCGCAAGCTTCACCTTTGCGTCGATGTCCGCCTGACTAAACTTCTTTTTCTACTTCTTGGCCTCCGGGCCGTCGTTGTAAAACACCTTCCACGTGGCGCCGTCTCCAGCGCCGTGCACACGACCATATTGCAACCGCCGGTCCAAAGGGAGTCCCTTAAGTTCGTTCAAGGCCCGGTTGAGAGGGGTGTCCCACTTGGGCCTCATCGGAGAAGTAGGGCTTTCGGCTGCAAGCCGGTGTTGCTTCTCCAATAGTCTAATCAATTTCCTCGTGATCTTGTCCGTGTAAAAAACCTTTTTCTCCTTGTCCCACTTGTAGCGAGCCCTGATGAAGTCATGCTCCAAGGGGTTGGTGAACTTCGCAAAGGGGTCTGGGAGACCCGCGGCTTCATGTTCCACGTCCTCCTTATCCCATATGGGCCTTTTACCGAGGTAGCCACAGCTTCCGAGGCGATGCTTCCCCGTGTTCCTTTGCTGAAGGCTTTTGAATTTCGCAGCCTTAGCCTTGGCTGCCTCGGTAGCGCAAGTGTCCTTGAACTTTTCGAACTCCTCTTCAGTAAGTGTCGGATTTTCCTCCAGAATCTTGGATAGGGGTTCATCAGCCTCAATAGTTCGTTTCACCCTCCCTTTCCAGGAGGCCAAATCATTGCTGAACATGCCCATGGCATGATTGTTAATCTTTTTCATCTTCGGATCATCCCACGGTTGTTCTATGTTATCATCCCGGTCAGGGAACTTGAATCTCTTGTGCAACTTCGTTAGGAGCAACTACGTCAAATGTTCTTTACTCCTTAAGTCATCGTCGTTGATGCTCGCGCATTCCCATAGGATGCATCCTACTTGGTTCCCATAGCACTTGCGAGGTTCTTAGGCTCTAACGGCTCAAACTTGCTGTGTGCCATCTTTGTGATCACAAGTCATCCAATCCCTAGTTTGTTAGGTTTTCGTATCCTTTGCTTCTTATGCTTCCTCTTTTCGGTAGCGGCATCGGGGCCGGTACCTTCCCCGCCGGTATCTTCCCCACCGGTCTCGGTGTCGCCATCGGTGCCAGCGCCGTCGGTGTCGATGTCGGCGTCAGTACCATCATCGAGGCCGACCTGCAAACCTTGCTTAGCAGTCAAATAGTCAAGGTACTCTTGTTCACCCTCATAATCCATCTCGTATGCATCTTGGTCAGAAGGCCCAGTTTCTTCGTTGTTCAACATGTTTCCTATGATTAAGTGGCCTCATTTATTTCTAAAAGTATGAATAAATGAGAAATGACATAAAAAGAAATCTATGTGCCAGCACTCGATATGCCAACTATGTAGCACAAATCATGCCTTTGTTCACGGGAAATTTCGGCATGACCTTTGCTAAAAAAAATGGACGTATCGAGCGCCTGAAATTCACCGGAACGGAAATGAATCAACATTCCAGCGTAACATAGGCCACTCGGATCATTTTCCAAACATGACATGTACAAAACATGACATATGCACATATCAAGTGTCCAGTTCAAATTTGCATATAAATTCAGCTAATTTTGAAACCTAGCTAAATTCATAACTAAATAGATAACCTAATTAATTAACATAACCGAAGAACCCTAGCAGAGAGAGGGGGTTTACTGAGAGTGCTTGGGCGAGGAGGCAGTCCGATGACGGCCGGGCAGGGAGAGGATAGGGAGGCGAGGGCCGACGGTCAGGGGCGAGGCTGGGTCGGGGCGAAGCGCCGCGCCGAGTCGGGGCGAGGGCCAGCCGGGTCGGGGCAGCGGTGGGGTCGGGGCTAGTGCCGCGCGCTGGTCGGGTCGAGGGTGGGACGGGCGAAGCGAGGTCGAGGCTAAGCGCGGCCAGGAGTCGGGGCGAGCGTCGAGGGCGGGTCGGGCAGCGGCAAGTGCGACGGGGAGAGAGTGGGGATTTGGGGAAATGGCGGGATGAAGCAGGCGAGTGAGAATTTTGGGTTAAGTGGGCGTAGCAGATGGCTGTTATGTCAAAACGCGCTGCTACTAACGTCGAGAGCTGTAGCGGTTTAGGGAAAATCGCTACTACTAAATTCAGTAGCTGCAGCGGTTTATGCAAAACGCGCTACTACTACCATCGCTATCGCCAGTTTTCCTTTTCTTTTCCTTTATTTTATCCCACTTTTATTTCCGAGGCAGTGAGCGAAGGAGGCGATATATATTGCATCATTTGACGCTTAAATATGTATGCAAAATAGGAACATATATATTACACATCATTGGACCCATAACATACATTTCCTCAGTCTTTGGCGACGCTGCTTTTTGAGTCAGCTTCTTTCCTTCTTGTTCGTCAAGAATAATTGAGCCCCTCATTGTGACTTTGCCTTTTCCATGGAGTACGATTTTTCTTAGGTAATGTAGTATTGATTCTTCTTTTGACGTATACTTCATCATCGTCGTCATCTTCCCTCATTGGGTTGCCGTCTCGATCATAGTCTTCCTCGTTGGCGACTCCATCCATTCCAATGATGTTCCTTTTGCCTCTCCTCACGACAACACGGCTGGGATTCTTTGGTCGAGTTATGAAGAAGCATTGTGTCACATGCTTAGCGTGTACCCATGGCTCGTTTTTTGCGATAGTGTTCACGGTAGCGCTCTTGGCGTCGGGTATAGTCATGGTAGTGAACATCCGGCTTTCTCTTTCGACATTCTTAGCCCATCTGACACGGAACATCGTCGTGTTGTGCGATCGAGTAGTCAAGCTCCCAGATCACCTCGACCCTTCCATAAAACCGTTCGATTCTTGCCGTTGTCGCTGCCGGTCATGCATTCCATCGTCACCCCTGAGTTATGATCATCACTGTCCATATCTTTGGCCTCCGTGTAGAACATGTATCCATTGATATCATATGCCTGATAGGTTACGAGGTTGGGCGAGGGGCCATGTGCTAAGGTGTATATGAGCAATCCATCCTTAGAGCCCTCCTCCGGAGGATTAGCAATAATATGCTCTTTGAACCAATGCAGGAAAGTGGAGTTGTGCTCTCTAGTAACTTTGGCGTCTGTCCTGCATACCCCGGTCACGATACTTCTTTGCGATAATTTCTTTATGCAGTGCCACGAAAGGATCTACCTCGTCTAGGTGTTGTAGCACTAACAAGTTTGCTCTGTCAAAGTCGTTGCGTCAATCTGAGTATGCCACGTGTAGTTCCCTGCGACCGTTGCAGTGACCATCTCCTTCGAGCCTCCCATCGTGCTTATTAACGGGCAAACCAACACTAACACCAGGCGGCTGGTCTGCGCCATATAGAAAATTCTCACAGAAAGAGATGCACTCTTGTGCCAAATAGCCCTGGACGATGCTTCCATCCGGACGGGACATGTTCTGAACAAATCCTTTGATGATCCCATTCATCCTCTCAAATGGCATCATGTTGTGCGGGAATGACGCCCCAGTCTATTATGTCATCCACAATATGGACACACAGATGCACCATCACGTCGAAGAACGCGGGCGGAAGTACATCTCAAGCTCATTCAAGATCACAATGATCTCTTCCTCAGTAGCCTTTGGAGCTGCTTCACATCGATCGACTTTCGAGAGATGGCGTCGAAAAAGTTGCAGAGACCAATAAGCGTCACGGACGTGCTTGTCCATTATCCCTCTAAGGGCAACGGGTAGTATCTGTGTCATCATCACATGCGATCATGAGACTTCATCCCGCTGAACCTTTTCTTGTCCATGTCTAGATATCGCTTATCTTGCCACAATGCGGAACTAACTTTGACTCGGTAAGGCACTTAAAGAATTGATTGATCTCAGCCGACGTAAGGTGAAGCAAGAAGGGGCAATAATCCTCTTTCTTTATTTTCTTGCCCTTCTTCTCCCGTGCCTCTCATCTCCGTCTCTGTCTCGTCGACATTTTACGGGCGGCATGTGCAGATCTTCCCTGATTTTCAAATCTTGCAAGTCTTTTCTTGCCTTCGCCCATCCTTGGTCTTATCCGGCATGTTCATCGCTGTTGCGAGCAAGCTCTCAAGGACATTCTACAGATATGCATTTGATCAAGGCAATGAGGTGTATCGAGTTTGTGCCGGTACTCAAGTCCCGAACACGACCTCGTCTTCCATACCTTCAGCAGCTGCTCGGCACCTTTCTCATCGTCTTTCTCGGCGGGGCACTCCTTCCAGCTTTTTCAACAGCTCATCAATTTCGCACCGCCCGCTTACGTGGAGGTCCTCGATGCTCAGCGTGACCATTGAATAGATCTCCATGGTTTCTCCATGGGTCGTCTGTTCAAGCCATCTTTGATGCCCCATGTACACGATTTTCCTGCACCGCCATCTTTCCTTTACGTTAGCTGCCGAGACGTCAGATCATCCATGCACCGCGTGCATCCGCAATATCCATGCACACCTAGCTCGCCACATATCCAGAATCGAGATAGTCCTGCCTTTGCCGTGATCAGTAGCGACTCTCATGTTGAAATACTCACCTTGTTTGGCGCCCCATGTCTTGGCTGGTGTTTTCCATAACGTGTCTAACTCCTCTTGAAGTAGCCCGGATACAAATTAATATTATTTCCTGGTTGTTTTGGCCCTTGAATAAGCATGCTCATGTGAATGTACTTCAATTTCATGCACAACCAGGGGGGAGGTTGTACATCCATACAAACACGGGCCATGTGCTATGGTTGGTGTTCTGGTTGCCAAACGGATTCATGCCATCAAGACACGTGCGAGCATGATGTTCCTTGCATCACATTCAAAATATCGATAGAAGCTGTTCAACGCTCTCCACCGCTTCCATCCTTCACGTGTCTCACTTGGATCATCTCCATCGCGGGCTTCTTCCTCTCCACGTGCGGCAGCATTAGCTTAGCTTCCTTGGGATCTACAAAATATCTCTCGAGACGGGAGTGATCGGTAAGTACCATACAACTTTTGGGGACATTTCCTCCGGCCTTCTTGTATCGAGAAGCATTGCACATCGGACAACTTGTTTTTTCTCGTGCTCCTTCCGATAAATTATGCAATCGTTGATGCATGCATGGTATCTAACGTGTGGCAGATCAAGAGGGCACACGATCTTCTTGGCCTCATCAACACTAGTAGGACATAGATTACCCATGGGAAGAACATCCTTTAGGTACTTGAGATGCTCATCGAGGCTAGTGTCGGTCCATTTGTTTTTAGCCCACGCCTTGTGGAGTTGGGCGTGAAACTCAAGCGGGTCACCTCAGATTGCAACCATCATACAATGGAGTCTTGAGTCTACCACCGTTGCTCCAGCTTAGCCTCCTCTCTAGAAGCAGCTCTCTCAAGATTGCCTCCTTGCGGCAATGCTTGAACATGAGGGTCCCGCACAATTGAACTTAGTACCGACGAACTCTGCTGCGTGGAGTCCATGTCGTTCTCTCCGCCGCCATGTCCGGCCCCTTCTCCTCTGCCATGTCCGGCCCCTTCTCCGCCGCCATGTCCGGCCTCTTCTCCGCCGCCATTATCGATCATCTCTTCGTCTTGCCCCGTGTCGGTGTCAAAACCGGCGGATCTCGGGTAGGGGGTCCCGAAATGTGCGTCTAGGCGGATGGTAACAGGAGACGAGGGACACAATGTTTTTACCCAGGTTCAGGCCCTCTCGATGGAGGTAATACCATACGTCCTGCTTGATTAATATTGATGATATGGGTAGTACAAGAGTAGATCTACCACGAGATCAATGAGGCTAAACCCTAGAAGCTAGCCTATGGTATGATTGTTGAGATGTAATGTTGTGTCCTCAGACTAAAGCCCTCCGGTTTATATAGACACCGGAGAGGCTAGGGTTACACAGAGTCGATTACAATGGTAGGAGATCTAATATCCAGATTGCCAAGCTTGCCTTCCACGCCAAGTAAAGTACCTTGGGACACGAGCCGAGTCTTCAATCTTCTATCTTCGTAGTCCAGGAGTCCGCGGATATTGATAGTCCGCTATCCGGACACCCCTAGTCCAGACTCCTCAAGAGTCCCTGAACCAGTCTTCAATGACGATAAGTTCGGCGTGCATAATGTTCGGCATTGCAAGGCGGGTTCCTCCCTAGAATAATCCGGAGAAGATAATGAACACCAGGATAGTGTCCGGCTCTGCAAAATAATTTCCACATTCCAACGTAGAGAGAATAAAATACACACTTAATTCAATCTGCTGACGTATTACGCAGCGTGATGTCACACCGCAGCCAAGCCCTTGTTTTTATTATTCCGCCTCAGCACATTTAGCGAAGCGGCTTCCTCGGCACGTCCTGTCGAAGCAGAGATCGTTTTCCCTTTTATTCCGTGATCCTCATCAATACATGCGTGGGTAACCCAACCGTTCCCGTCGCCACGCCTCCTCAATCGAAGGGGAATCTCAAACGGTCATGGAGACGGCCCTTGGTATTATTTCCCCTTTATAAGAGGACCAAGGCTTGTCCTTGTCTTTCAACCTCGTGATCAAATCTTCCCTCCGCTCCCGGCCCAACACCAAGAGCTTGAGACTTCGGCGCCGGATCCATAGCAATGTCGGCCCGACCTCCGGGGCGGTGGGTGCCCTCCTCCGTCACGGAGGAGGACATATTGAAGTGCGTGAGGCCAAGTACACTGCCTCTGAAGTCAAGACAGTTGCCGCCCTGGGCAGGCCGTGCCAACCCCGAGCCCGCGAATATGTCGTTTCGATCTCACCTCCGTCGGGATTAGGCTTCGACGGATCCTTTCGTGAGGGGGCTTGTTTTTCACGGGCTGGACTTCCACGACTTGGCTCCGAGTCCATCCTCCATATCTCCGCATTCATTATTGTCTGCGAAGCCTTCCTCCGCGTCATCCCCACTTCGCCTGTGGCTGAAAACATTCAAGGTGGAGCGAAGATGATCGGGGCGCCGGCGGAGTGTGGCGGGCGACCATAAGCAAGAAGGTCAATGCCCCGTGGCTCGAAGGTTCCTTCCAAGAGGAACAGGGATTGTGGCAGCAGGAGTGGTTCTACATCACCGCTCCAAGGGGCAGCAAGCAGAAGCCGCCGCCCTCCTTCCGCCCGGGACCTCCACAACAATTGATGTCGTGGGTCAACCAAGGGCTCAAGTGGGGGCTGTCCGAGGACGTGCCCACACTGCAGGGCCGGATTCGGGACCTCCAAACAAGGGAGATTGATCTGGTCAAGGTGACGCAGGTCATGCTAACTAGGCACCTCCTACCCTGCAAACGCCGTCCTCTCCATTTATGGGAGTTCAATCCGGAGGGACCTCGTATCCTCCAGCATTTCATGGGTGCGACACCCTTGGAGATGTACGAGCTGTTCTTCGGACCGCAAGTGGCGTGTCCGGATTCGGCCGAGGATGCTGGACTAAGCCGCGATCGTCCGGATACTCAAGTAAATAGCTCAAAGCCCGGACATCCTGTTTTGTATGCCTTTCAAGAGATCGTCTCCTGACCCTTTGTTCTTTTACAGGAATGGGTGGCACGATCAAGGCTGATAAGGTGTCCGGCCCCCCTCCTAGAGACCGCACTGGAGCCCGTGCTGGTCAGAATGTTGGAGGTTGCGCCCACAGTGGGGGGCGACGGGGGAGATAAAGGAGCTAATACTTCGTCCAAAGGGGCGACTGAAGAGGAGAGGGCCAAGGATCCCTCCCTTCAGAGGGAGAAGAGGACCGCCTCCGAAGATCCGGAGGTCAAAGCCCCCAAGCGTGGGAAGAAATCCCCACCGGAGGGTCCGGCGTCCGGAGAGAATCCGGACGCGCAATCATCGCCCACGGACCAGCCCTCCAACGAGCCGTGAGTATGAAAGAGGAAGTTTAATAAGAAAGTACCTTCGATTATGCTTCTGTAGGTAACCGAAATATTTATATCGCAGTTCGGATCTGCAGCCGTCTCAGATGAGTTCGTCCTCGGGGGATCTTCTTCCTGAGATGATGGAGAGCGATACGCCTCCGTCCGACGCGCCGCCAGATGAGGCAAAGCGAGCCGAAGTGTCGCCACGAGGGCGCCCCGAGTCCGGAGGGGTCAAGAGTTCAACACCCACCGAGCCCGGGAGAATCAAGAGTTTGCTTGAGAGGCGCCCATTTCAGAAGATCACCGCGTTAACGCGCACGGTGGTTGAAGGATTTCGTCCGCTGAAAGCGGATTATGCGTGATGCTGCCATGAGCTTATTGGCGGGATTTGAGGTATGCAAAATAGCGCACCTTTGTTTTTAACAGTTGTGCATATAAAAATGCACCTCAGATAGATAGTAGCCCTCGAGACTCGGTAGGTTGTCGAAGACGACAGCTGCGTCGAGGATCGAAAATCTAAACATCTCGGGTAATAAATATTGCCGCTCGACATGGTGGCGGATAGTCCGGGGCCAGCCGGATCGATCGGTTCTTGTTTAACCGAGTCGACAAGCTCGACATGGCGATCTTGACATAGCACTTGTCAATCAGCGATTTGACGAGTCGCAAGGTAAATAAATTCTGCATAGCCGCTTATTGAGTGGGTTAAAGCCCTCCTCGATAAGTTATATGCTGTTTGTACAGATAGTGCTGCTTTGCTGTGGAGAGATTTGGCCGAGCTTGCACATACCAAGGAGCAAGCCGAAGGAGTGATCGGCTGCCTTGAGGGCGGCCGAGGAGTTGAAGGTCGAAAAGTGCGCGACCGCCTAAGCGAGGCGGAGGTGGCGGATTGGCCAAGAAATTAAAGGATGCTACCGACCGTGAAGCGAGGCTCTTGAAAAGGATCGCCTATTGGGCGGGAAGACTGAAGAAGGCCACCGCCGAGACCAAGGATGCTCGCTCGCAATGCGGGCTATGAAGGAGGAGCTGCGCCAAGCCGAGAAATCACGGTGGCAAGCCGCTTATGCGTCGCCGGTTTATGGATGCCAAGTATGCCAAATTTGAAAAGCAAAGGAGTTCGGAGGATCCTTACATGGACTTGGCTGAAAAGGGCGGACGCTGTTAAGCACTTCCGGAGCTGGGGATCACGAGGTGGAAGAGTTATATTGACTCAATTCCACAGTCCGGATCGCCCTCTTCCACCGTCGGACAAGTTGGCGAATGGGCCGAACTGAATAGACTGTCCGGCTGGCTATGATCGACATCGTGGCCCCTGTGTGGCGAGAGAGGTCCAAGGCGACGAGCTATTTTGGCCTCATCGCAGTTAGTTCCTTGGGGCGGTGCCGCATATCAAGGAGATGAAGCGGTCGGCCTGCATCGAGGGCGCGCGGATGGCTCGCCCGTAAAGGCGCATGTCCGGAGATGGATGCCATTGCTGCTGCTGCCTGTGGTTCGATGGGAACCGCTTCTGCCGAACATTATTTCGGGAAGTTATGCGCGCGCCAGATAATAGAGTCGCAGATGCTCGAAGAATGTAACGCTCAATTGAACGCATTAACTTGTTTATGAATGATTATAGTATGAATGCTTTTTATACTTGTGCTTCCAAGTAGTAATACTTCTCCTTGCGGCCGCTTAAGTATACTTGTGTATAACCCGAAAGATGCATCTTCGCTTCAGCCCCTTGCACAAGGTGCTGGGGTGTTCATAAAATAGCGCTTTTTCACACTTTAATCCGACGCCTCGGTCCTGTTATAAGGAGGTGGTAGCGAGTAACGAGGCAATCCGGACTATAATGCTTTATCTCTTTCACTTAGCCAATGGAGCTCGAGGGTGGGCTACGATATAGCCCCTAATGGCACCGCACATCTCCGGATTCGAGTGCGTATGTGCCTGACCGAAGCGCCCTTCGTCAAAGCGGGAATTCTAAACATTCCGTAGTCGATCAAGTGGTGACCGGACTCTCGCTATATCATGACGGTCAGTTTTCGGCTTTCATCGAGGTGCTCGCCAAATTAACCGGGGCACAATCGCAGAGTTCTCCGGTGCCGCGTTAGCCGGGTGATACTGAACGAAGGCAGCAAAACACAGGAGCCGCAAACCCAACATTTGACCAAAGACATGATTCGAGCTGATGCATATAGTGCCCAATCTTGAGACGCCGAACACTCCACGAGGTGTTCGGACTTTATGATAACGGGCAGAATTATGCCCTAAGCCCCTTGTGTCCGTGTGCGGGCATTGTCTTCGACGCTGCCAATGCCAAAGCGTGCCAGCTCCGCCGCCATAGGAGGAAGCCGAGGGTGATTTAGCAACAAGAGACAAGTAATAAAAAGGTCTACGAGGGTCTTAATCGAAAAGAATCCTTGCGACGGGTCCCTCACCGCACGTCTGCGCTGTGGTCTCCGCGCAGCCGTTATCACGACGGGTATGCACGTTGTTCATCTCAGAGGAAAGAGAGGAACATTTCAAAAACAGTTCGTGCGAAAATAATGCAAAAGAATAAGCGTAAATAATTAAAGCCAGGTTTATATGAAACCGATGTTAGTTGTCGCGCAGCCCCTTGTGGAAGGGTATGCGGCTAGGGAGCCCTAACTCGCCTGAGTCCGGATTCGTCTATCCGAATCCGGGTCTTTAAGTGACCCTCGATGAAATGGTGCCACGTGGACCGGCATCTTAAGTGTAAGAGACGCGAATGCGGTATGGCGTTGAAGCGGACAAAAGCCTTCGCCCTAATAGTGCTTGATGTTCACTTTTAAATGGGACGATATGGAAAATTAACTTTTCGCCGGAAATTGTTCGGTGATCGAACACGACTTGAGTAATATCGAGCCTGCACTTGGCGTAAGGGCCCTGGCGTAACTCCTTTGAAGGAAGTGCGGCTGTGTCGAATTTTGGTAGGGTCTATCCCCATCCGACGGATTGTGTTTGAATATAGCAGGTTTAGGTCACCGCCTCCGCCCATTAGGACGTTTGTGAATTGCAGTCCGTCTATTATCGATTCAATATCGGGAGTCCGCCTCGCGGTTCGAACACTTTTGGAGTAATCCGGTGGTCGAAAGTGATTGGTTTTGATATCCAATTCTATGGTTTATGGGCGGACCGTGCGAAGCTCTTTTAGAAAGTGCCGACTTGTTTTTCCGTGTCCTCACATGAAGTGAGTTTACTGCTTTGACCCCTTGTGGGAAAGTCTTTTATTTTCCGGTGCCCTGCTGGCTGGGTTTATCTTCTTCGCTTGACGCGTCGAGCCCCTTGCGTTCGGTGTTTAGTCGGCCGGACTGTTTGAAAACCCAACAATCCCTGTGGGTGTGATTTGCAGGCCTTCCGGGGGTACTGTGGATTTGACAGATCCGACCCAGGATTTTGTGTAGGTTAGACAGTTCGTCGATGTCGTCCTTGATGGGTTGAGCTTTATTATTCGGTCGTGAGCTTTTAAATCCGGCGTTGACTGCCGTGCTCTTTGGGATTTTCTCTTTATTCCGGCGCTGATCTTTTCTGCGCCGTGATTTTCCGTTTCCATCTCTTATCTCGGATGTACTTGGGTCGCTGGTGCTGCTTCTTGCCAACCAGCTGTCCTCTCCTGCGCAAAAGCGGGTCATGAGGCTTGTTAATGCGGTCATTGTCCTCGGTTTCTCTTGACCGAGGTGCCTGGCGAGCCATTCGTCTCGGACATTGTGCTTAAAAGCTGCTAAGGCTTGGCGTCCGGACATCGATTATTTGGTTCTTTTGGTAAGGAACCTGTTCTGCATTTCCGCTACTGACTCTCCGGGCTGTTGAGCTATGTGACTTAGGTCGCTCAGATCCGGAGGCCGGACATAAGTCCCTTGAAAATTTGCTCTAAACGATTCCTCGAGCTCTTCCCAACTTCCAACAGTGTTTTCTGGGAGGCTTTTGAGCCAATGACGAGCTGGCACTTTGAGCTTGAGGGGTAGATATTTTATGGCGTGGAGATCGTCTCCTCCGCCATATGTATATGCATATATAGTCTTCTATCCGCACTCTGTGGTCTGTTGTTCCATCGTAGGCTTCTATGTTGATGGGTTTAAACCCTGCTGGGAATTCATGTTCCAAAGACCTCGTCTGTGAAACATAGTGGGTGTGCGGCCCTTGTATGCGTGCCGCTATCATCGGACACTTTACGTGTTCCTTTGCTTATTGGGGCTTTCCTTTTGGGTCCAGTAGATGGACTGGCTGGGCCATTTGACGGTGGAGGCTTTATGGCCTCTTCGTCGTCTGGGAGCAGCTTGCGCTCGGTAGCTCTTCAATTGGTGGCTGTTGCCTTGTTTGCTGCGGTTTTGAGCACTTTGCTCCATCTTATCCGGAGCGCGTCTTCCGCTGTGTTGAGCTTCGCTTTTCCTTCTTGAGCTTCTTGCAGAAGCGATGAGCCTGCGTTTGCAAAGATCTTGTTCGACGGGCTCTTCGAGTTAAATCGTCATCGGGCTTGATTCGTCCTCGGAGGGAGGTACATAGTTGTGATCCTCAACCTTTTCTTCTCGCCGCCCTTTCGTGAGGGCTTGCTTCTACATCCTCCTTCGCCGAGTCTTCTTTGGAGGGTTTGTCTTCGCACTCTCCGAGTGTTATTATCCGCCGTGCGGATTCTCCATTCTTGTTGTGGCGGATTTAGAGCGGCGCCACGACGCCGGGCGTTTAGGCTGTTTCTTCAAAGAATCTCCTCCGCTACTTTTTCGCCATCCCTTCCTTTGGGGTATCCACCATGTAGACGTCGATGACGAGGTGGCCTTCCGGTGTCCGTGGGCGCTGGTTTCGATCGTCTCGGCATCATCGTCCATAGCGCCGATGTCCTCGAGTCGTAGTCTAGCATGTCGGTTAGATCCTCGGCAGTGGCTACAAAGTGGGTGGTGGGTGGGCTCAATTTCTTTGTCGTCCGAACTCCAACCGCCCCGCCATAGTCCGCCAGATTCTCCGATAGCGAGAGATGCTTCAGGAATTCAGGATATCGCCAAAAGGCGAGTGTTGAAAGATGTCCATGGCGGTGAATTCCATAACCGCGCCTAATCCGCTTAATTGGCGGGCGCGGGAGGCTCGGAGTCCGTGAGGAGTCCGCGCCGATCATGAGTTTCGCAAGGACAAAATCGGTATTCGCCCATCACCGTAGATGTTGAAGCCCCCGGCGGCGTCTATCCATCGACCCTCATCATAGGCAATCGGCCCGTAAGTAGCCGGGCGGATTCAAGTCGCGCCACCAAAGCCTTGTCCGCGGCAGAGCTAGATCATGCCCATCGTTGCAAGCAGCAGGCTGGTGGTGGCTCGAGTCCGTCGAAGATCAAGTCTCCGCGGTCATCGGCCGTGAAGTTTAAACTTCGAATCGACTGCCAGGGCGTAGCTTCGATCCGCTCCGGATGGCCGAGAGAGTTGCCCGCATGCAAAGCCGCCGAATATGAAGATCTGTCCAGGAGAAAAGTCCCACCCGGACAGCGTTGAAGGTTGAAGATGCCATCGAGCCTATTGGTGACGCACACGAGGAACTCTCAATGAAAGCACCAATGTCGTGTCAAACCGGCGGATCTCGGTAGGGGTCCCGAACTGTGCGTCTAGGCGGATGGTAACAGGAGACGAGGGACACAATGTTTTACCTGTGTTCGAGGCCCTCTCGATGGAGGTAATACCCTACGCCCCGCTTGATTAATATTGATGATATGGGTAGTACAAGAGTAGATCTACCACGAGATCAATGAGGCTAAACCCTAGAAGCTAGCCTATGGTATGATTGTTGAGATGTAATGTTGTGTCCTACGGACTAAAGCCCTCCAGTTTATATAGACACCGGAGAGGCTAGGGTTACACAGAGTCGGTTACAATGGTAGGAGATCTACATATCCGTATTGCCAAGCTTGCCTTCCACGCCAAGTAAAGTACCTTCCGGACACGAGCCGGAGTCTTCAATCTTCTATCTTCGTAGTCTGGGAGTCCGGCGGATATTGACAGTCCGGCTATCCGGACACCCCCTAGTCCAGGACTCCCTCACCCCGTGTCATCATTGCCTGCCCCGTCGGCATCCTCAACATCGTCATCCTCATCTTCAATTATCCACCGAGTATAGCCATCCATGAAACTAGTCATGAGCAGGTGCGCTTCGACACGATCATCGTCATGGGGGTCGAGCCAAACTATTCCTTTGCATTTTCGACACGGACAAAAAACCTCTATCCGGTTATTTTCTTTCATGTCCTGCACCGCCGACCGCAACCACCTGTCCACCATCGTTCCACTGACCATTGTCAACTCTGCACGGTAATAATAGACAAATTGATTATAAAAATGCATGCATGCATCAAAGTCATAAAAAAAATTGGCATGACCTTCCCTAAAAAAAGGACATATATGGATCTAGAGTTTGCCCGAAATTCGCCGAAACAGAAATAAATCGACATTTCGGCAAAACATAGGCAACTCAAAAGCACAATTTGGCGGCGTCAACTCATGCCACACACACAATTTCCACAAACATATCACACACACATAAACATATTTCCATTTTGCAAAAGCATGAAATTTTCATCACCTCTATCTCGATCGAGATCGAGCACACAGTGGAGATGATGTTGTAGGGAGATCAAAAATGCACAAACCTCTTCTTGACAAAGATAGATCTAGTTAGGAGGCAAATAGGTCACTTAACTAAATCCTACATCTACCTAGCTACCTAATTTGGGAGGAGATAACTTCAACTAGTGGAGGGGGAAGGAAAAAGAGAAAGGAGATGCATTAATGGAGGTGGTGTAGTTATGTAGGAGTAATGAAGAGAGAAAATGGTGGATAGAAGAGAGAGAGTAATGGGGGAGAAGTATTGAGGAAGAAGAAGAGTGAGAGTGGGAGCATGTGGTGGAAGTAGGGGAAGGGAAGAGAGGAGGGGAGGGGAGGTAGGGGAAGGAAAAGAGATGAGGGGAGGGAGGGACGGGTGGGGAAAGGTGTTGGGTTGGTGCGGGTTAGCGATAGCGCTGATCTAAACGCTGCTGCTAAGGAATTAGCAGCAACAAGACTTTGTGGTCTGGCGCCCCGCTAATCGGGACAAAAAAGTGTGGCAATTTGAAATTTAGCAGCAACAATCTCGGGAAAAGCGCGCTACTACTACATATTTAGCAGTAGCGCGGTTCTCGCGACCGCGCTACTGCTACTTAGAGTTAGGTGAACACCACCGGTCGATATTTGTAGCAACGCGTTTTAAGACGACCGCGCTACTGCTAAATCCTTAGCAGCAGCGAGTTTACAGAACACGCGCTACTACTAGTTAGCAGCAGCGCTCATTTTTGAGCCGCGCTACTGCTAAGATTCTGTGTATAGGCTTTTCCCTAGTAGTGAGTATGAGGGTTCACTCGTTCGGCTGCGGTGTGAGGCTGCCGTCGCCGCAGAATAACAGGGGGTGTGGGTGTGTGGAGGGATGGCCTGGCCAGCAGCGGTTGTAGTAGGGGGCGGTGAGGCCTCCGCGGCATCACAGCCGGCCACGGGAGGCAGGAGCAGGCGGCACGATCGGCGCTGCTTTGGGCGGCTGGAG
The DNA here is from genome assembly GCA_021437245.1 of Aegilops speltoides. Taxonomy (NCBI): domain Eukaryota; kingdom Viridiplantae; phylum Streptophyta; class Magnoliopsida; order Poales; family Poaceae; genus Aegilops; species Aegilops speltoides. The sequence goes on from CM038143.1 coordinate 331,174,684, forward strand.
CAAGAAGACCAGATGTTGAAGAAGCATGATGGCCGTTGGATGGACATCGTACGGTCACTGCAGCTAGAATCATTCATATTGACTAAGTTGACAAAGCCCTCCGTCCCCGTCAACTTAGTGGGCCCACAAGTCAGCCTCCCACCAATGTGGGTCCCAGCTAGCAGGGGGAGTATTCATTTTTTTCTGCTTAATAAGGAGGCACTTCCGGTGGGTCCAAGCTGACAACGGGGGATGTTTTTTTCGCGAAATAAGGTGGCCCGTCGGTGGGTCCCAAAGCGATGTGGGCAAACGTTTTTTCGCAAAATACGGTGGCTCGCCCGATGGGTCCTCGCTGTCGATTGGAGGAATCATTATATTCAGCGTAATAAGGAGGCACTTACTTGTCGCGTCGTGGACCCACTGTCGACTCTCCACCTACAAAGATACTTCCGATGGAAGTCGCTTGACCACGTTGACCACGCCGTGTTCCGCTGCATGCATGCGTCCATGGGCGTGGTGCGTCCCCACTATCAGCCTCTCATGTACATTCATCTTCCGATTAGTCTCGGTTGTTGACCATGTTGACCACACCGTCGAGCGCACCTGCATCGAACGACCGGAGATGCGAAGACGGGCAAAGGAGTCGCAGATGGAGAGGAGGGAAACTTCTGGTTGGTCTTGCGGCAGGCAAAGACAGCAGCAGTGCCGCCACGGAGACAGGAGCAAGAACAGAGGTTGAAGAAGGAGCACGGCTGTTGGATTAACATCCAACGGTCCAGCTGCTAGAATCATTTGTTGATTAAGTTGACAAAGCCGTGCGTACACATCAGCTTAGTAGGCCCACAAGTCAGCCACCAAATCTTACGGGTCCCAGCTGTCAACGGGATGAATAATTTTTTTCGCAAAACAAGGAGGCACTTCCTTCCGTGCGAAGATACAGTCGGTGGGTCCCAGCTGTCAGGTGGAGGAAACATTTTTTCAGCTTAATAAGGAGGAACTTTCCTTGCGTGCGACCATGGACCTCGTGGGTCCCAGCCGTCAGGCTCTCCACGTACAGTCCTCTTCCGATGACTCTCATTTGTTGACCATGCCGCACCGAGCGCAACGAGGCGGTGGACGACGGCGAGGCCCTGGATGGGAACGAATCAAAGGTGGGAAGACGCGGCAGTGGAGTCGCAGATTGAGAGAAGGAGAAGGGTTATAACTAGTTTTGTTGCGGCGTGGGGCTGTAGTCTGTGGAGAATAACAGGAGATGTCTAGGGGTGGAGGGATAGTGTAACACCCACGATGCGGCTATATCTCCCAAGTGTCGAAGCACGACTTAGAGGCATAACCGCATGGTGGTTTTGTCGCAAGAACTGTCATCTTCACACAATCCCATGTAATGAACAAGAATGGGACAAAGAGAGTTTGCTTACAATCGCCACTTCACACAATACATAATATAAATCATACATCATTGAAAATACACTCATAGACCGGCTACGATCAAATCCAAATGAAAAGAAGACAACCCCAAATGCTAGATCCCCGATCGTCCTGACTGGGCTCCGCTACTGATCATCTGGAAACGAAACATAGTAACGACCAAGGTCCTCATGAAACTCCCACTTGAGCTCGGTTGCGCCACTTGCGCTGGTTTCCTCGGCACCTGCATCTGTTTTGGTAGAATCTGTGAGCCACGGGGACTCAACAATCTCACACCCGCGAGATCAAGACTATTTAAGCTCATAGGTAGGAAAAGGGGTATTATGGTGGAGCTGCTGCAAGCACTAAGCATATTTGGTGGCTAACATACGCAAGTGAGAGTGAGAAGAGAAGCAACGCGTCAGTCGAGAAGCTGGAAGTGATCAAGAAGTGATCCTGAAACTACTTACGTACATACATAACCCAAACCGTGTTCACTTCCTGGACTCCGCCGAGAAGAGACCGTCACGGCTACACACACGGTTGATGCATTCTAATGAAGTCAAGTGTCAAGTTATTTACAACCGGACATTAACAAATTTCCATCTGCCTCATAACCGTGGGCATGGCTTTCGAAACATAATATACCCTGCAGGGGTGTCCCAACTTAGCCCATCACAAGCTCTCACGGTCAACGAAGAATATACCTTCTCCCGGGAAGACCCGATCAATCTCGGAATCCCGGTTCGCAAGACATTTCGACAATGGTAAAACAAGACCAGCAAAGCCGCCCGATGTGCCGACAAATCCCAATAGGAGCTTCACATATCTCGTTCTCAGGGAAACACCGGATGAGACTAGCTATGAGTAAAACCAACCCTCAAGCTTCCCCGAGGTGGCCCCGCAGGGAGCTCAGTTCGGACCAACACTCGAAGGAGCACTGGCCCCGGGGGGGTTAAAATAAAGATGACCCTCGGGCTCGCGAAAATCCAAGGGAAAAAGGTATAGGTGGCAAATGGTAAAACCGAGGTTGGGCCCTGCCGGAGGAGTTTTATTCAAAGCGAACTGTCAAGGGGGTCTCATAAATCACCCAACCGCGTAAGGAACGCAAAATCAAGGAACATAACACCGGTATGACGGAAACTAGGGCGGCAAGAGTGGAACAAGACACCAGGCATAAGGCCGAGCCTTCCACCCTTTACCAAGTATATAAGGTGCATTAATTAAACAAGAGATATTGTGATATCCCAAAATATCCATGTTCCAACAAGGAACAAACTTCATCTTCACCTGCAACTAGCAATGCTATAAGAGGGGCTGAGCAAAAGCGGGTGACATAGCCAAACAACGGTTTGCTAGGAAAGGATGGTTAGAGGCTTGACATGCCAATATGGGAGGCATGAATAAACAAGTGGTAGGTAGAGCTAACATAGTGATAGAGCGAGCAACTAGCAAAGCAAAGATAGAAGTAATATCGAAGGTATGGTCATCTTGCCTGCAAATTTCTCAGAGTTGTCGAAGGCTTGATCCTCGTAAGCATTCTCAAAAGGTTCCTCGTGCATGTACTCATCTCCCGGCTCTACCCAAAGCAAGAACACAAGCAATGGAACCACAATCAAACATGGAGCAATGCACAAGCAACATGATGCAATACATGGCATGATATGCGAGATGTGATATGCAATGCTTATGCGTGCTCTGGAAGAAAAATGATGAACAAGGCATAAAATTGGCAAACCAAGTATGCCGCTGGAAAGATGAGATGATTTCGGTTGAAATTGATATAAAGATCACCGGAATCGGATGCACGGTTTGCAAATGGCAAGCAAAACAAGAATGACACAAATCTGCGATTAACAGCACGATGCTACTTAGCATGCAACAAGAAACTATGCTACAGCACCCCAACATAAAAACAAAGCATATGGCAGTGATCTACAGGAGATGCTTGACAAAAGAGGAACACTGAGCTACGGCTAAATCACACCATAACAGGTTCAAACAAGCATGGCAAAAGTACAAAAGATATCAGCTTGGACATGGCATAAACAACATCAGGTAGCAATGTTCAGAGCAAGCAATCAACATGCTACAGGAACTTATAATAGTAAACAAGGCATGACATGATTCTACTCAAATCATAGAAGAAAAGTCCCTTACTGACCATGAGCCAAAAAGGATCAGAAGATATGATTGCACCCATGTAAACATAGCAAGTCTCGTTAACAGATTCAGGAAACAGAGCATGGCATTAACAGCATTATGAAGGCATCTTCGCAAGCTCGATTCACTCACCACAAGTCATTGCATGAAAAAATAAGCATAGCATCAGCAAGAAGACATGTTTATGAAGCTATCAATGGCAAGAACAAGTTCATAGCATGCAAGGATCAACTACAACAACCTTGGCAAAATTGAATAACATGTAAACAATCTGCCAGGAAACATTTTGTAGCAAAAGTAGAGCACACAAATGACATGCTAGGCTACTCCATAATTGCAAACAGGTGAATGAATGGATATAGCATAACCATATGTTCAAAACATCCTTACTGAAGTATCTCAAAATATGCATGGATCTCTCTGTAGCATCATGTTTACATGGCATAAAAATAACAGCAGAACAGGGACTGAAATCAGCAACATCACGAGGCCTAGTTTGCAAGCTTGTGCTAGTCACCACATTGATCACAAAAATACATGGTAAGCACCTCTGTAAATAATACATGGCATAGTCCAAACACCTGTAGAGCTCATGCCCATAAGATGCACACACTAAATGTAGCAAAAATGACAAATGCACACATTCTGTTAAGAATCAGAAACTAACATCATCTAGCACTCTTTCATCAGAGATTCAGGCATCTAGATGACCTCAAATGAACATGGCCCAATGGAACAAAATGAAGAGCACATCCTGATGAACATTTTGATATATTATGCGCACGAAACGGAGCTAAGATGACGGAGTTATGATGCGGTGAACATGTCATAATATTATGCAGACTTGGCGAAAAAAACGAAGTCAACCTATAGGGTTCCAGATCTGGATCGGATTGGGCGTGCGGATCGAGGTGGCCGGAGGCTCGCCGGAGCTGCAGGTCAGGAAGGTGGCCGGAGAAACGGCCGGGGGCGGCCGGGTGCTCGGATCCGCCGGGCGCGGCGAGGCGACATGGGCTGCCGAGAGCTTGACGCGGCGGCGGAGGTCGGCGCTGGCGACCGGGCGGCGCGTAGGGTTCATGGCGCGCGGCGGGCGGCGGCTGGACGGCGGCGGGACGACAACGACTCCAAAGCGGCGGCGAGGGCGGCGACGGCGCTGAAGGCGGCGGACTCGCAGCGGCGAGATGGGCTCAGAGGGGGGCAACCGGCCTCGCCGCCCGGGCGGCAGAGGGCGGCTGCTGGCGCCACGTGGCGGTGCGTGGTTCGTCCGGGCGGCGGGCGGATCGTCGGCCCGCCTGCACGTGTTGGCGGCGGAGACGGAGCGAGGCTAGGGTTTGATCTGCGAAATTTTCGGGGGGAGCACCTATTTATAGGGAGAGGGAGCTAGGAGGCTCCAAACGGAGTGCGGTTTTCGCCCACACGATCTTGATCCGACGACTGAGAGCACGGAAGTGACTTAGATGGGTTAATGGGCTGTTTTGGAGGGGTGTTGGGCTGGAACCCAAAAGAGGCCTTTGCGGTTATGCGGTTAACCTTTGGCACGAAACATGACAGGTGGTCTACCGGTGGTGTACCAAGGCCACTTGGCAAGCCTCGGTCCATTCCGAGAACGTTTAACACCCCACACGAAAAGAGACAAGAGGGGTGCGCCGGTGCACGTGGGAGTGTCGGATTGCAAAACGGACAACGGAGAAAATGTTCGGATGCATGAGACGAACACGTAAGCAAATGAGATGCACATGATGACATGATATGGGATGCATGACATGAACAAAAAGCAAAACAAAATACAAAACCCAACCACGGAGGGAATATCATAACACATAGCCGAAAATGGCAAGAGTTGGAGTTAAAAAGATGGAAAGTTACATCCGGGGTGTTACAACACTCCACCACTACAAGAGGATCTCGTCCTGAGATCTAGGACTGAAAGAACTTCGGATATTCGGAACGGAGGTGGTCCTCGCGCTCCCAGGTGGCTTCTCGGTCGGAATGCTGTGACCACTTGACTTTCAGGAATTTGATTGACTTGTTGAGAGTCTTGCGCTCGGTTTCTTCAAGAATAGCAACGGGGTGCTCATGATAGGACAGATCTTCTTGGAGGTCAATCTCTTCAAAGTTGATAGTGTGTTCAGGAGTCTTGAAGCACTTGCGAAGCTGTGACACGTGAAACACATCGTGCATGTTTGCAAAGTTGGACGGAAGCTCAAGTTGATAGGCGAGATCGCCTCTTTTGCCAATGATCTTGAAAGGACCCACGTATCTAGGGGCAAGCTTCCCTTTGATACCGGGCGGACGAAAGTGCCTTTCATTGGAGAGACGCGGAGGTAGACATGGTCTCCGATATCAAAAACCACATCACGGTGCTTGTCATCATAATAGCTCTTCTGGCGCGATTGCGCGGCTTTGAGATTCTCACGAATGACTTTGCACATTTCTTCGGCTTCTGTGATCAAGTCGTTGCCAAGAAGTTGGCGTTCACCTGTCTCGGACCAATTAAGAGGAGTACGACACTTTTTGCCATAGAGAATTTCGAATCGGGCCTTGCCCGAACTTGCTTGGAAGTTGTTGTTGTAGGAGAAATAGGCATATGGAAGACAATCTTCCCACTTCATACCGAAGGAAATGACACAAGCCCTGAGCATATCTTCAAGGATTTGATTGACTAGCGCGACTTGGCCACTTGTTTGAGGATGGAAAGTTGTGCTGAAACGAATGTTGGTGCCCATGGCCTTCTGAAAGGAGTCCCAGAACTTAGAAGTGAAGATGCTTCCATGGTCTGAAGAAATCAATTGTGGATTGCCGTTCAAGGAGACAATCCTGGAGGTGTATAGCTCTGCCAGCTGAGCTGGTGTGATAGATTCTTTGATGGGAAGAACATGAGCCACTTTTGTAAGCCTGTCAATGACAACGAAGATAGCATCATTTCCACGCTTGGACTTAGGAAATCCAGTCACGAAGTCCATCTCGATATGATCAAACTTCCATTCCGGAATAGCAAGAGGTTGGAGGAGACCAGCTGGTCGTTGGTGTCCTGCTTTCACCCTTCTGCAGACATCACATTTGTTCACGAATCGAGCAATCTCTCGCTTCATTCGAGTCCACCAATACGACTGCTTGAGGTCATGGTACATCTTCGTACTTCCAGGATGAATGGATAGGAGGGAATTGTGTGCCTCGTTCATAATGACTTTTCTCAGATCACCTTTTGGAACCACAATTCAATCCTCAAAGAAAAGAGTATCTTTGTCATCCTAGCGATAGCACTTGTATTTGGAAATGCCCTTGTCGATACCACGTTTCACCTTCTTCACCATGGTATCCAGGAGTTGTGCCTCACGAATTTGATCTTCCAAAGTAGGAGAGACTATGAGGTTGGCAAGAAAGCCCTGAGGAACAACTTGAAGATTCAGTTTGCGGAAAGCTTCACAAAGATCCGATTGAAATATCTTGAGAATTAGACTGTTGCAATAAGCCTTTCTGCTCAGAGCATCTGCAATCACATTGGCCTTGCCAGGAGTATATTCAATACTTGGATTGTACTCTTGAATCATTTCGACCCATCGAGTTTGTCTGAGGTTGGGTTGAGTGAAGATATACTTGAGGCTCTTGTGATCGGTGAATATGTCCACTTTCCTTCCCAACAAGAGATGTCTCCATGTTATCAATGCATGGACAACTGCCGCCAACTCGAGATCGTGAGTGGGGTAGTTCTTTTCGTTGGGCTTCAACTGGCGAGAGGTATAGGCCACAACTTTCTTCTCTTGCATTAACACAGCACCGAGACCTTGAAGAGAAGCATCACAGAAAACTTCGAATGGCTTGGATTCATCAGGAGGAGTTAAGACAGGAGTTGTGACTAGCTTCTCTTTGAGGGTGTTGAAAGCAAGGTCACACTCAGGCGTCCAGACATACTTGACATGCTTATGGAGGAGGTTGGAATGAGGGTTTGCAATCTTTGAGAAGTTCTCAACGAATCTTCGGCAATAGCTTGCAAGACCAAGAAAACTGCGGAGCTGCTTGACATTCTGAGGAGGTTCCCAATTCACAATTGTAGACACCTTCTCGGGATTAACAGCAATGCCGTTGGCGGAGATGATGTGACCAAGATAAAGAACTTCATCAAGCCAGAACTCGCATTTGGAAAACTTCGCATAGAATTGATGCTCTCTGAGCCTGTCGAGCACCAATCACAAATGTTTGGCATGATCCGACTTATTCTTGGAGAAGACCAAGATATCATTGAGATACACCAAGACGAATTCATTTGTGTAGGGGTTGAAGATAAAGTTCATCATGCGAGAGAACGTTGGAGGAGCATTGACAAGGCCGAAAGACATGACAGTATATTCATAAGAACCATAGCTTGTTCTGAATGCTGTCTTGGGAATATCTTGTTCACAAATGCGAATCTGATGATAACCCATACGGAGGTCAAGCTTGGAGAATACTTTAACACCTTTGAGTTGCTCGAAAAGCTCATTGATGTTGGGAAGTGGATACTTGTTCTTGATTGTCTTCTTATTCAATGGACGGTAATCGACGCACAGTCGGTCCGTGCCATCCGTCTTCTGGACAAAAAGAACTCCACAACCTCATGGAGATGAAGTCGGTCTGATCTAACCCAGACGCTCTTGTTCGTCGAGCTGTTTCTTCAATTCCATCAGTTCTTCAGGTCCAAGCTTGTATGGATGCTTGCAAACGGGTTCAGTGTCGGGCTCAAGATCGATAACGAATTCGACTGGCCGATGCGGAGGCATACCCGGAAGCTCTTCAGGAAAGATATCTTGGTACTCACAAATGACTGGAATTTGAGAAATAGCATCCAACTCGCCCTTCTCATTGAGAGAAAACAACCGAATAGTTTCATCATGAGCGGCATAGATTATAACATCCCCAGAAGAGTGTGTCAATTGAATTTCCCTGGCAGCACAATCAAGTTGAGCTTTGTGCTGAGAAAGCCAGTCCATCCCAAGAATTAGATCAATATCAGAGTCCCCAAGAACAATTGGAGAAGACAGAAATCTATAGTCGCCCATCTTGATACCGACATTCGGAACCATCATGCTAGAGCTCAAACGCTTAGCCGGAGAAATAACTTGCATAGCTTTAGGTAATTCCTCTGTGTCAAAACTGTGCTTCGATGCAAAAGGATATGACATGAAAGAATGCGATGCACCGGTATCAAATAAAACTTTTGCAGGGATATCATTAACTGGAAGATTAAACATTATCACATCAGTAGATTCCTCCGCTTGTGCTGCATTCATCATGTTCACCTTTGCAGACTTGGGATTATTCTTGACCACCGCATTGCTTGAAGATCTCATAGGAGGAGGAGGAAGGCGCCTTTGGTTGAAGCACTTGTTCGCGTAGTGACCTTTCTGCTGGCACTTGTTGCAAGTCTCCTCTGAGAGCGGACCGTGATAAGGAGCATTTGACCTTCGAGCTTGAGAATTTGACTTGTTCTGATAGCCTGGGTTGGGTGGGTGGGAAGATCCACGACCACCTGAGTTCTTCTGCTGGTAAGGCTGACGAAACGGAGGAGGAGGAAGGTAGAACTTTTGCTGCTTAGCTGCCACTTGAGAGGAAGAAGAAGACTGAACTGCATCCTTGATTCTCTTCTTAGAAGCCTCACACTTAAGCTGAGCACCTTCTTGCTTGAGGGCCGTATTGTAGAATTGATCAAACTGAGTAGGCTCAACAAGAACAAGAGCTAACTGCAGATCCTCTCTAAGGCCACCTCTAAATCGATAGATCATACTCTTTTCATCAGGAACGTCTTGTTTAGCAAAGCGAGCAAGTTCCTAAAACTGCTTGTTGTATTCGTACACTGACATGTTGCCTTGCTTGAGATTGCGGAACTCCTCACGCCATCGTCAACAACTTGGTAGGAATGTGGTGAGCTTTAAAGTCCCAAGAAATCAGTCCAAGTAATCACCGACCTCCTCCGAATCCTTGTATTTTGGAACCAACCAGCTGCTTGGTCCTTGAGCTGAAAAGAAGCAAACTTGACGTAGTCCTCAGGCCTGACATTGCTCCATTCAAAATGCTTGTTGATATCCACGAGCCAATCGTCGGCGTCTGTGGCCTCGGCACAGTAGCTGAAAGACTTTGGCTAATTTGCAAGGAATTGGTTGAGGGTAGGAAACTGAGGCTGATGATTGAACTGCCCTTGAACTTGATTCCCTTGGTTACCTTGGCCTTGGTTGCGCTCTTGCATCAGCTGAATCAACAACTGAGCATTGGCGTGTGGTTGCCATCAAAGCTTGCCATGCCTCCGGAGGCGGAGGTGGAGGTGGTGGGTTCGCTTGACTCCCATCATTGCGTTCCGGATTCTGACGCGTTGGCGGAGCCATCCTGAAGAGGGTGACATCCGTTAGCATCTTGATAGACAGATAGACAAGTTGAATCAACGGATAGAAATTGCAACATATAGTCTTCACAATAAACATTCAAACAAGGATGAACAAATGAATTCCAAAGTAAACATCACGTCCATTAAGGTGAGAAGCCACTTGATAAGGGGTTGATGAATGAAATAAACAAGGTACAACTGGAACAAATAAGTGGTAAGGATTACCCAATCACAAACCAAATATCTGCGGGAAGAAATGCTAGAGCTACTTGAATCCCACCTATAAACTCCCGAAACTTTCTAGTTATGCAATCAGGTGTTGGGGATACAGGGGAAGCAATATATCTCACCCAAACTAACAATCCCTACATCCAGCTGTATCCATCCGTCAACACATAACCAAGAAAACTCCGGAAATCGTGTACCTCAACCTTCGAAAAGCATCCGTTATACAAGCTATGGCAATACTCCCGAACTCCCCAGTACTGGGTGACGTCGAGGTTATCTCACCAACAACTGCATAAAGAGATTTTTGATGTCGGCAAATCTCAGGTATTCCAGAATTGCAACGATAAAATTGCGACGACAACACCTCGGAGCTCAACTCCCCGGGACACTGCCACAACCCCTAAATGTCAGGAGGCACCAAGAACAATGTTCTCGTCACAAAACCATCGGAACGATTCCAAGATACCCGCGTGATCCTAAATTTTTTTTTAGTGAAATTTGAGGAGAGGAGAGTCAAAACTTCTACGTCAGGAGACGTCACTAGAGCGACGAAGGGACTGAGGAGTAAAAAGAATCCTAGTCTCCGATATATATATATAATCCTAAGACTCAAAAAAAATTTTTGTTCTAGACTCAACGACGCCAGCAATCAATCAAGCAGGGGGCTCCTAAGTCGGGGATGGCTCTGATTACCAACTTGTAACACCCACGATGCGGCTATATCTCCCACGTGTCGAAGCACGACTTAGAGGCATAACCGCATGGTGGTTTTGTCGCAAGAAGGGCCATCTTCACACAATCCCATGTAATGAACAAGAATGGGATAAAGAGAGTTGGCTTACAATCGCCACTTCACACAATACATAATATAAATCATACATCATTCAAAATACACTCATAGACCGGCTACGGTCAAATCCAAATGAAAAGAAGACAACCCCAAATGCTAGATCCCCGATCGTCCCGACTGGGCTCCGCTACTGATCATCTGGAAACGAAACATAGTAACGACCAAGGTCCTCATCAAACTCCCACTTGAGCTCGGTTGCGTCACTTGCGCTGGTTTCCTCGGCACCTACATCTGTTTTGGTAGAATCTGTGAGCCACGGGGACTCAGCAATCTCACACCCGCGAGATCAAGACTATTTAAGCTCATAAGTAGGAAAAGGGGTATTATGGTGGAGCTGCTGCAAGTACTAAGCATATTTGGTGGCTAACATACGCAAGTGAGAGCGAGAAGAGAAGCAACGCGCCGGTCGAGAAGCTGGAAGTGATCAAGAAGTGATCCTGAAACTACTTACGTACATACATAACCCAAACCGTGTTCACTTCCCGGACTCCGTCGAGAAGAGACCGTCACGGCTACACACACGATTGATGCATTTTAATGAAGTCAAGTGTCAAGTTATCTACAACCGGACACTAACAAATTCCCATCTGCCTCATAACTGCGGGCACGGCTTTCGAAAGATAATATACCCTGCAGGGGTGTCCCAACTTAGCCCATCACAAGCTCTCACGGTCAACGAAGAATATACCTTCTCCCGGGAAGACCCGATCAATCTCGGAATCCCAGTTCGCAAGACATTTTGACAATGGTAAAACAAGACCAGCAAAGCCGCCCGATGTGCCGACAAATCCCGATAGGAGCTGAACATATCTCGTTCTCAGGGCAACACCGGATGAGACTAGCTACGAGTAAAACCAACCCTCAAGCTTCCCCGAGGTGGCCCCGCAGGCAGCTTAGTTCGGACCAACACTCAAAGGAGCACTGGCCCGGGGGGGTTAAAATAAAGATGACCCTCGGGCTCGCGAAAACCCAAGGGAAAAAGGTATAGGTGGCAAATGGTAAAACCAAGGTTGGGCCTTGCTGGAGGAGTTTTATTCAAAGCAAACTGTCAAGGGGTCCCATAAATCACCCAACCACGTAAGGAACGCAAAAATCAAGGAACATAACACCGGTATGACGGAAACTAGGGTGGCAAGAGTGGAACAAAACACCAGGCATAAGGTCGAGCCTTCCACCCTTTACCAAGTATATAAGGTGCATTAATTAAACATGAGATATTGTGATATCCCAAAGTATCCGTGTTCCAACAAGGAACAAACTTCATCTTCACCTGGAACTAGCAATGCTATAAGAGGGGCTGAGCAAAAGCGGTGACATAGCCAAACAACGGTTTTCTAGGAAAGGATGGTTAGAGGTTTGACATGGCAATATGGGTGGCATGAATTAGCAAGTGGTAGGTAACATAGCATAGGCATAGCAAAAGAGCGAGCATCTAGCAAGCAAAGATAGAAGTGATTTCGAGGGTATGGTCATCTTGCATGCAAAGTTCTCAGAGTTGTCGAAGGCTTGATCCTCGTTAGCGTACTCAACAGGTTCCTTGTGCACGTACTCATCTCCCGACTCTACCCAAAGCAAGAACACAAGCAATGGAACCACAATCAAACATGAAGCAATGCACAAGCAACATGATGCAATACATGACATGATATGCGAGATGTGATATGCAATGCTTATGCGTGCTCCGGAAGGGAAAATGATGAACAAGGCATCAACTTGGCAAACCAAGTATGACGCTGGAAAGGTGAGATGATTTCGGTGTAAATCGATATAAAGATCACCGGAAACGGATGCACGGTTTGCAAATGGCAAGCAAAACAAGAATGGCACAAATCTGCGGTTAACAGCATGATGCTACTTAGCATGCAACAAGAAACTATGCTACAGCACCCCAACATAAAAACAAAGCATATGGCAGTGATCTACAGGAGATGCTTGACAAAATAGGAACACTGAGCTACGGCTAAATCACACCATAACAGGTTCAAACAAGCATGGGAAAAGTGCAAAAGATATCAGCTTGGACATGGCATAAACAGCGTCAGGTAGCAATGTTCAGAGCAAGTAATCAACATGGTACAGGAACTTATAATAGCAAGACAAGGCATGACATGAATCTACTCAACGCATAGAACAAAAGTGCCTTACTGACCATGAGCCAAAAAGGATCAGAAGAAATGATGGCATGCATGTAAACGTAGCAAGTTTCGTTAAGAGATTCAGCAAACAGGGCATGGCACTGACAGAATTACGAAGGCACCTTCGTGAGCTCGATGCACTCACTACAGAGCATCTCATGATAAACTAGGGCGGCAAGAGTGGAACAAGACACCAGGCATAAGGCCGAGCCTTCCACCCTTTACCAAGTATATAAGGTGCATTAATTAAACAAGAGATATTGTGATATCCCAAAATATCCATGTTCCAACAAGGAACAAACTTCATCTTCACCTGCAACTAGCAACGCTATAAGAGGGGCTGAGCAAAAGCGGGTGACATAGACAAACAATGGTTTGCTAGGAAAGGATGGTTAGAGGCTTGACATGGCAATATGGGAGGCATGAATAAACAAGTGGTAGGTAGAGCTAACGTAGCGATAGAGCGAGCAACTAGCAAAGCAAAGATAGAAGTGATATCGAAGGTATGGTCATCTTGCCTGCAAGGTTCTCAGAGTTGTCGAAGGCTTGATCCTCGTAAGTGTTCTCAACAGTTTCCTCGTGCACGTACTCGTCTTCCGGCTCTACCCAAAGCAATAACACAAGCAATGGAACCACAATCAAACATGGAGCAATGCACAAGCAACATTATGCAATACATGGCATGATATGCGAGATGTGATATGCAATGCTTATGTGTGCTCCGGAAGGAAAATGATGTACAAGGCATAAACTTGGCAAACCAAGTATGCCGCTGGAAAGATGAGATGATTTCGGTTGAAATCGATATAAAGATCACCGGAATCGGATGCACGGTTTGCAAATGGCAATCAAAACAAGAATGACACAAATCTGCGATTAACAGCATGATGCTACTTAGCATGCAAAAAAAACTATGCTACAGCACCCCAACATAAAAACAAAGCATATGGCAGTGATCTACAGGAGATGCTTGACAAAAGAGGAACACTGAGCTACGGCTAAATCACACCATAACAGGTTCAAACAAGCATGGCAAAAGTACAAAAGATATCAGCTTGGACATGGCATAAACAACATCAGGTAGCAATGTTCAGAGCAAGCAATCAACATGCTACAGGAACTTATAATAGCAAAACAAGGCATGACATGATTCTACTCAAAGCATAAAACAAAAGTCCCTTACTGACCATGAGCCAAAAGGATCAGAAGCTATGATTGCACCCATGTAAACATAGCAAGTCTCATTAACAGATTCAGGAAACAGAGCATGGCATTACAGCATTATGAAGGCATCTTCACGAGCTCGATTCACTCACCACAAGTCATTGCATGACAAAATAAGCATAGCATCAGCAAAAATACATGTTTATGAAGCTATCAATGGCAAGAACAAGTTCATAGCATGCAAGGATCAACTAGAACAGCCTTGGCAAAATTGAATAACATGCAAACAATCTGCCAGGAACCATTTTGTAGCAAAAGTAGAGCACGAAAATGACATGCTAGGCTACTCTATAATTTCAAACAGGGGAATGAATGGATAGAGCATAACCATATGTTCAAAAAATCCTTACTGAAGTATCTCAAAATATGCATGGATCTCTCTATAGCATCATGTTTACATGGCATAAAAATAACAGTAGAACAGGGACTCAAATCAGCAACATCACGAGGCCTAGTTTGCAAGCTTGTGCTAGTCACCAAATTGATCACAAAAATACATGGTAAGCACCTCTTTAAATAAGACATGGCATAGTCCAAAACACCTGTAGAGCTTATGTCCATAAGATGCACACAATAAATGTAGCAAAAATGACAAATGCACACATTCTGTTAGTAACAGAAACTAACATCTTCTAGCACTCTTGCATCAGATATTTAGGCATTTAGATGACCTCAAATGAACATGGCCCAATGGAACAAAATGAAGAGCACATCCTGATAAACATTTTGATATATTATGCGCATGATACGGAGCTACGATGACGGAGTTATGATGCGATGAACATGTCATAATATTATGCAGACTTAGCGGAAAAAAACAAAGTCAGCCTCTAGGGTTCCAGATCTGGATCGGATCGGGCATGCGCATCGAGGTGGCCGGAGGCTCGCCGGAGCTGCAGGTCGGGAAGGCGGCCGGAAAAGAGGCCGGGGGCGGCCGGGACGCCTGGATCCGGCCGGGCGCGGCGAGGCGACGGCGAACGGCCGGAGCGCAGACGCGCCAGCAGCGGAGGTCGGCGCGGCGATCGGGCGGCGCGGCAGGTTCGGGCGGCGGCGGCTGCTAGACGGCGGGACTTCATGGCGGTGGAGATGGGCTCGGGGCGACCAGGCCTCGGCGGGCTGGCGGCGGAGGGCGGCTGCGGCGCCACATGGCGCGTGGTTCGTCGGTGGCGGCGGGCGGACGCGTCCGGCTCCGTCCGGACGTGTCCGGCGGCGGAGAGGGAGCGAGGCTAGGGTTTGATCTGCGAAATGTTCGGAGGGGAGCACCTATTTATAGGTAGAGGGAGCCAGGAGGCTCCAAACGGAGTGCGGTTTTTGCCCACACGACCGTGATCCGACGACGGAGAGCACAAAAGTGACTTAGATTGGTTAATGGGCTCTTTTGGAGGGGTGTTGGGCTGCAAACCAAAAGAGTCCTTTGCGGTTATGCGGTTAACCGTTGGAGTATCAAACGGCCTCCAATTGGCACAAAACTTGACAGGTGGTCTACCGGTGGTGTACCAAGGCCACTTGGAAAGCCTCGGTCCATTTCGAGAACGGTTAACACCCACACACGAAAAGAGAGAAGAGGGGTGCGCCGGTGCACGTGGGAGTGTCGGATTGCAAAACGGACAACGGGGAAAATGCTCGGATGCATGAGACGAACACGTATGCAAATGAGATGCACATGATGACATGATATGGGATGCATGACATGAACAAAAAGCAAAACAAAAGACAAAACCCAACCACGGAGGGAATATCATAACACATAGCCAAAAATGGCAAGAGTTGGAGTTACAAATATGGAAAGTTACATCCGGGGTGTTACAGATAGCCTGGTCGGCGGTGGGGTAGTTCTTCGCAGCGATGCGTGTTAAGCAGAGCCGCTAGCCGCCGGAGGCCGGACCAGGCAGTCCCGGCGACGCTGGAGGAAGAAGAGGAGAGATTGAAGGTGCATGCCGCCGTTGGATATAAATCCAATGGTTGTGGATGACACAATCATTTGCTGACCAAGTTGACAACGCCCTGCATAGGCTTCGACCTATTGGCCCACATGTCAGCCTGCAAAAATGTGGCATATATTTAACCCATGTTTTCTAGAATGTATAATCCATTTGTTGGTCTAGGTGAACAAATAATTTCGCGTCAATCAGGCCCATTTATATTTTTCTAAGAAATACCAGCCCATTTGCACTTCCTTGAAATACACCTATTAGGTGGGCCCATTTATATATATAATGTTATGTTAGAAGGAGCAACTAATATCAAAGAATAAACCGGAGAGGCACATTTTTTATTAACAAATTAGTGAGTTATTGCTCAAAATAAAAATGAGCGCGTTATCATTAAATTGGTCCTTAAAATCTTCGCAAGCTTTTGTACGCAATCACCAGGATTTTCCTTGCCTGTGAGTCAAAAACAACCAGGATTTTCCTTGCCAACTTCCGTTAAACATTTACTTTTATAAGTTAATAACATGTGGGATGTTTTTATAATGTATATATAAGTCTCTATAAAATATACGATAATAGTAATAATATAAATATATATAATGTGGTTAGAAGGGAAAATATAAATTAGACACAACATTATTATTCTTATATATAGATAAATAGAACAGAGACCTGCGTTTTATACCCCACAGTAGGCATAATAACAAGTTCACACACAAATACAACAGAAAAGGTAAACATTCGTATCAAACTCAGGTTCATATGACACGTTCATATTCATAGCCAACATTCACTATCAACAACTCAAAAGATTCATATATACACAAGCTCAGCATATATATGCATCCAAATGATTGATAGATCACGCGACAATATTCATACATAATTCACAAAAAGATTCAGATATACACATGTTCAGTATGTTTATGCATCCAAATGATTGAGATCACAGCCAATACGATCCATGGATGAACTTTAATTACCTAGGGTACAGACTGGTAAATGGTGTTCAATCGGAGGTACTTCTTGCTAAAATTAGTTCTTGCACGAGTAAACTTTCGAGTACATAAGAGGCAGCACAAACAATCTGAACTTTGCTTGTAGATTTATCCTCAAATAGTGGCCTCGTGCCGAGGGAAGTTTGAGCAACTTGGCCACTACTTTCATCCAACTAGTTTACTGGCTCATCTTGGTCCTGTATCTTGCCAAAATTCTACATTGCAGACGAGAAAGGAGGCGGTTGAGAAAATGAACCACCCAAATTTTTTGTGCAGTTCAACTGAAATGGAGCATCCTTGGCGTGTAGACTAATTAAGTGCCAGATGAATATACACGTCAACCAACTTGTCTGGAATCTTTAGACTCCATGCCATATAGTTCGCTACCATATGTGGCGATGACCAAAAGGCACAAGTTGGGACCAAAGACTGGACTGCGTTTTTTTGGGTTATGCACCAAGCAATATTTTTGGCGTTCACTCTCCTAATACTTGGAGTTTGACAATTGGTTGACGCCGGTATATAGGCACTTCTTCTTGTCAATATCGATGCTTGTTTGAGTGAACTTTGGAGTACATAGCAGCAGCATAAGTACCTATCCATCTGATCATTTTGTGCAGTTCTACTGAAATCACCTAATGTAATGATTTGCCTGCAAGTTCAGGCTCCAAATTACTCCTTTATGAAATCGGCAAACAGTAGCACAATACCAAATTACGAATATATATGACAGGCACAATAATCAGGATAAAGACCAGTACCAACTTGTGTGAGGTAGCATATCAATTACTATTTCCTTTGACTGGAAGCCGAGATAAGTCAAGCGACTGACGGCAAAGGAAGAAAGCAAGCCGAGATTAGCGACTGACAGGAAAGGACGGAAGTTGTCAAGGCAATGAAGCACCCAAAGTTTTTGTGTAGTTCCACCAAAATCGAGCATCCCTGTTGGCACATATATTGAGAGAGTGAGATTACTTTAATAGTGGGACTAGTTGATGAAACATACACTAACAAATAGAAGCACCCTCATTATCTTAATGGGTAAAGTTAGCAACATAGTAATCTTTCTTAAAGAGAGGTATTAGTTTATTTAATCAGTGCCAATTATCCCAACACTCAAAGCATTGCCATTTAGCATAGGTTGCAAAACTTTAACGTGCAAAGATAAAGGAGTTTCTCATGACAGTAGCACGATACAAATAGAGATGACAGCATACTAATATGGATGAAGGCCTTAGGCCCGTACCAACCTAAGAAAAAAAGCTTATTCATGTTGTCCCATAAGAGATGATAAAGCACTCACTAGAATCACACAATAGTATATATTTTTGTGCACTTCAAATGTATGGTTGAAATCACTCTTGTTTACCAGTGCTGAGATTATATCGAAAGATTATCTAGAACTTCCAGCAGAGTTAAAGCATTGCCTGGGATACAGTTCATTGTATTGTCTTGTGTGGTTCCACTAAAATGTATGATTGGCACAACATGATCCCTGTTTGCACAAGTAGGAACAAGGTGAAACCTTCATTAGCTTAATGAGAAAGGATAGGAAGACATTAGCATATTACTCAAACAGTAGCATCAAATTCATGATGGACAATACGCAAAACATTGCCTCATTGAACCAATGGCAATAAATTGACATGCAAAACAATAGCACTATTATGTCATGACACTAATAATATTCCCTCCCTGCTCCACCACATGATTCACCTCCATAGACAAACATACACACGCACATGATTCAGCATAGGGTCCTACTAAAGATTTGTTTAACTCCAACAGAAAATTAGGCAAGAATAAATTAGTGGTACTTAAGTACTCCTAATTAATTAAGTGAGACAGCAGAAGTGGAAGGGCTCTCGGAGGATCGCCTCACATGTAAGGTAGTCGTTGCGGAGCCCTTGAATGGCCTCGATCGAGGCCTCACGGCTTCAAACAAGATCGCCTTGGCACTGTTTATTCTTCCTCTTCATGCTCTGTTTCTCTTTCTCCTCACCAGTTGGTGAAACCAAGTAATTGATTGGCCTTCTAATTCAGAATTGGTTTTGTCAGTGAGGGAGTACAAGTGTACTAGTAAAAAAAATAGCATTATTTTCTCATGGCAGTCGGAAAATAGAGATGAACACATGCATTAAATATCATTCTTACCTAAAGGAAGGTTATGGTGCCAATACGGATGATGAGGATTGGAACACAGATCTCCCCTTGTGCAGTTCCACCGAAATGAACCAACTGTTCCATTCTGACATTCTAGTTAAACATCACAAAAGTCACTTCTTTTAAGAAGAGTTTTGTGCAGTGCACCAAAAGGTCACAACAACAACTAGGTGAATTGGATATCCCTATTTGCACAAAAAGGTACAGAGCAAACAGTCAGAGTCTCAAACAATTACAGGCAAAAACATTTGGCTAAACTTGTCATGGCTTATAACAGTGGCATGGCTTCATTTTTACTAGGGACATTAGATTAAGAACAACTAAATATTTGGTATAAGGGCATGGGACAGTGGGTGCACCAGCAGTCAAGCACCATGTACGTAAACAGGGGCATAAAGTGGTGATTCATAGTTTGTTGCCCCGAGAATCAAACATCCAAGAAATATATTTGGGTTGGTCCCATTTTTGTTCACTCTAGCCACCTACTCCTACGTGTGGATAGCAAATCTAGTCCTGGTCATACCACTGTGTACAACATTACCCCTATATTTCCCTTTTCGACCAAGAGACCGGTTGGGTGACCAGTCTGTACTACTTTCACCCCCTTTCCTTCCTGTTTGTACCAAGTCCGATGTACATACTAAATTCCCTCACCCCCACTTTATTTCTTGTTTGAACCAAGTACTCCCTCCGTCCGGAATTACTTGTCATCAAAATGGATGTGTCTAGAACTAAAATACATCTAGATACATCCATTTCAATGACAAGTATTTTCGGACGGAGGGAGTACAAGATTCGACTCCATGAAGTAGCTTTACCTCTACATTAGAAGAAAAAAATAGGTGACGTTGGACCATCCGATCAAGAGGGGCTGAGAGGTAGAAAATGATGCACATGCAACGACGTAGCGAGCTGGGGAAGTAGAGCTAAGGCGGTTTCAAACGAAGATATACCTGAAGGTCGTCGGGATGTGGATAGGTGGGCGGCGGGAGGCCGGATCCGCCAGCAGGAAATGACGAAGGGATCGGTGGACCTCCCGCGCCGGCGCTCGGCCAGAGATAACGGTGCGGCCGGCAGTGGGTCTCCTCCCTCGCTGTCGACGATGGCCTAAATGCTGCCCCTCCTCCCCTTCACCGGCGGAGGGGGATACATCCAGATCTGTAACTGGCGGTGAGGATAGAAAGCCAGTGTTTTTTGAAGGGAGAAAGACAATGTTACTACCCCTATCTTGTTTAGATCTAGAGAGGATGAGAGTGTGCGAATAGAGCAACCCTAGCAAGCAAGCGCGGAGGCTCCGGCCTATATATAGGTAGTGGGGTAGTTTTCCTTTTTCACTCCATCAAAACAATCGTTTAAAATTGTGTAGTACTACATGCTAGGTCGCGGTTTTTTAGTTGTTGATTGTTTCTTGAGATAGCTACCCGCTTGTTCCAAGTGGTGTTACGGTGTGCCAGGTCGCACTTTGTATCGTTCAAGTCTGGTACTACAAGTCCCTCCACTAAATGAACAGACACCCCCTCGTAAAAATTGTGAACAAGCCCACGGCTAAAATTAGCGGAAATGTGGGTTGCCCCAACATGCATTATTATTTATATTTTCTACTCCCTCCATTCCTAAATATAAATCTTTTTTATTAGCCACACCTACGACAAGAATTTGTTTTATTAGAAGTGAACCCCACATGTCATAGACACAAAATCTATGGCAAGATTCCCTTAGGCAAGCCAAAGTGTGTCTAACAATTTGAGCAACTCAGGTTAGGAAAGTGTGGCAAGTGTGGGAAAAATAATGTGGCAACATAAGACAAACATAGTCACAATCCAAACAGCCCCGTAATTTTTTGTGACATGCATGAAAATTTGGTTAGTTAAATTTATAGTCAAAATTTGGCAAGGTGCATCAAATCAACACATGCAAGTATCAAAAGGAAAGTCACGGCATGCATGCATGCATTGTACTCCCTCCGTTTCCAAATATAAGTCTTTTTAGAGATTGCAACAAGTGACTACATACGAAGCAGAATATGTCTACATACGAAGTAGTCCATTTGAAATGTGTAAAAAGACTTATATCGAGTGCAGTGCTTTGATGTGTCGCATCAACTCGTACAAGACCGAGAAATTTGATTACTACAACGCCCTCTCCCTCGCAGAATGAGCTCCGGTGCCTTAACTGCACCTACCTTTGGCTGCATGACAGGAGGGCCAACCACCTATTGGGCCCACCTGTCATAGACGCAAAGGCAGGAGTAATAAGTAGAAGCTTTCGCTACACGCTATCCCTCCCGCACGAGGTGGACAGACATGCAGCAGTGGATTCAATACTGCAGAAGTAGGAGTAACATCATTGTTCATCTTCTCAAAGAGGCGAAGAGCCTAGCACAACCCAAACGTGGCAGTTGCGAGCACTCACGTGGTGCGGTGCCTTGGAGCACGCATATACTAGCCGGGCTCTTGCATGAGACAAAATTGCTATTGTTTAACAATTAAACTCCATCATCCATTTGTTGATACTCATTCTACATAGGTCCATGCGCTTAGCACCATTTCTTCCTGGGGTCACCAATGTTTATTTGCTAATTAATAGCATTGCTTGCAATGAACTCGCCATTGTAAGTCATTAAAAGCATGCACACCTCTCATCTCTTATTGGTTGATATGTGAAGAAACAAGAAACAAGGTAGAAGTTAATGCACCGCGCCTAAGTGTTTTTGGACTATTTGGTTTTTGTAAGATGACTTACACACCTAGACGGAGGGAGTAGTATAGCCCTATAAACCGGAAAGGAGTATTTGCCTTTCTAGAGATTTCAACAAGTGACTAGACTACACCGCGTGCAGCCGTGCAGTACTCCCTCCCTTCCGGTTTATAGGGCTCAAATCTCATGTACCAAGGCATTTTGCGATTGGAGGAATGTATCTCGTACTTTACAAAACTACTAATTAAACTCATGCATTAATTACGTAGTTCTCTCATTTTCCTCTCCGCCTTGGTCGCAGTGCACAATATTGAGCACTCCTATATGACTAGCCGTTGTATCTACATGCGGGACATTTCAAAGCATCTGGGCCCGCGTGCCATCCACCAAATCACAGCGAGGTGCTACAGTTGAGACTCACCTGTCACCCCGGTGTGGCCGTCATGACCAGTCATATCACAAAACCCACACCTTTACGAGCAATGGTAAGGTGGCCTCCAAGTTGGACTGGACGAAGCAACCATCATTTCACTGGAATGTAACACCCACGATGCGGCTATATCTCCCACGTGTCGAAGCACGACTTAGAGGCATAACCGCATGGTGGTTTTGTCGCAAGAAGGGTCATCTTCACACAATCCCATGTAATGAACAAGAATGGGATAAAGAGAGTTGGCTTACAATCGCCACTTCACACAATACATAATTTAGATCATACATCATTCAAATACACTCATAGACCGGCTACGGTCAAAAATCCAAATGAAAAGAAGACAACCCCAAATGCTAGATCCTCGATCGTCCCGACTGGGCTCCGCTACTGATCATCGGGAAACGAAACATAGTAACGACCAAGGGCCTCATCAAACTCCCACTTGAGCTCGGTCGCGCCATCTGTGCTGGTATCCTCGGCACCTGCATCTATTTTGGTAGAATCTGTGAGTCACGGGGACTCAGCAATCTCACACCCACGAGATCAAGACTATTTTAGCTCATAGGTAGGAAAGGGGTAATATGGTGGAGCTGCAGCAAGCACTAAGCATATATGGTGGCTAACATACGCAAGTGAGAGCGAGAAGAGAAGCAACGCATCGGTTGAGAAGCTAGAAGCGATCAAGAAGTGATCCTGAACTACTTACGGTCATACATAACTCAAACCGTGTTCACTTCCCGGACTCTGCCGAGAAGAGACCATCACGGCTACACACACGGTTGATGCATTTTAATGAAGTCAAGTGTCAAGTTATCTACAACCGGACATTAACAAATTCCCATCTGCTTCATAACCCGGGGCACGGCTTTCGAAAGATAATATACCCTGCAGGGGTGTCCCAACTTAGCCCATCATAAGCTCTCATGGTCAACGAAGGATAAACCTTCTCCCGGGAAGACCCGATCAGTCTCGGAATCCCGGTTCGCATGACATTTCGACAATCGTAAAACAAGACCAGCAAAGCCGCCCGATCTGCTGACAAATCCCGATAGGAGTCGCACGTATCTCGTTCTCAGGGCACACCGGATGGGCAAGACGTCGGGTTGGTATAGACCCTAGTTGCCCAGGGGACGCCGGACATCGCCCAGGTTGGACCAGCATTCGAAGGAACACTGGCCCGGGGGGATAAATAAAGATGACCCTCGGGCTCGCGAAAACCCAAGGGAAAAAGGCTTAGGTGGCAATTGGTAAAACCAAGGTTGGGCCTTGCTGGAGGAGTTTTATTCAAAGCGAACTGTCAAGGGGGTCCCATAAATCACCCAACCGGTTAAGGAACGCAAAAATCAAGGAACATAACACCGGTATGACGGAAACTAGGGTGGCAAGAGTGGAACAAAACACCAGGCATAAGGCCGAGCCTTCCACCCTTTACCAAGTATATAAGGTGCATTAATTAAACAGGAGATATTGTGATATCCCAAAGTATCCATGTTCAACCAAGAAACAAACTTCATCTTCACCTGCAACTAGCAATGCTATAAGAGGGGCTGAGCAAAAGCGGTGACATAGCCAAACAACGGTTTGCTAGGAAAGGATGGTTAGAGGTTTGACATGGCAATATGGGTGGCATGAAATAGCAAGTGGTAGGTAATGTAGCATAGGCATAGCAAAAGAGCGAGCATCTAGCAAGCAAAGATAGAAGTGATTTCGAGGGTATGGTCATCTTGCCTGCAAAGTTCTCAGAGTTGTCGAAGGCTTGATCCTCGTTAGCGTACTCAACAGGTTCCTCGTGCACGTACTCGTCTCCCGGCTCTACCCAAAGCAAGAACACAAGCAATGGAACCACAATCAAACATGGAGCAATGCACAAGCAACATGATGCAATACATGACATGATATGCGAGATGTGATATGCAATGCTTATGCGTGCTCCGGAAGGGAAAATGACAAACAAGGCATCAACTTGGCAAACCAAGTGTGCCGCTGGAAAGATGAGATGATTTCAGTTGAAATCGATATAAAGATCACCGGAAACGGATGCACGGCTTGCAAATGGCAAGCAAAACAAGAATGACACAGATCTGTGGTTAACAGCATGATGCTACTTAGCATGCAACAAGAAACTATGCTACAGCACCCCAACATAAAAACAAAGCATATGGCAGTGATCTACAGGAGATGATTGACAAAAGAGGAACACTGAGCTACGGCTAAATCACACCATAACAGGTTCAAACAAGCATGGGAAAAGTGCGAAAGATATCAGCTTGGACATGGCATAAACAGCATCAGGTAGCAATGTTCAGAGCAAGTAATCAACATGCTACAGGAACTTATAATAGCAAGACAAGGCATGACATGAATCTACTCAATGCATAGAACAAAAGTCCCTTACTGACCATGAGCCAAAAAGGATCAGAAGAAATGATGGCCTGCATGTAAACATAGCAAGTTTCGTTAACAGATTCAGCAAACAGGGCATGGCACTGACAGAATTACGAAGGCACCTTCGTGAGCTCGATGCACTCACTACAGAGCATCTCATGATAAACTAAGCATACATCCATCAAGAAGACATGGCATAGAAGCTATACATGGCAAGAACAACATCATAGCATACACGGATCAACTACAACAACCTTGGCAAAATTGAATAACATGTAAACAATCTGCCAGGAAACATTTTGTAGCAAAAGTAGAGCACGAAAATGACATGCTAGACTACTCCATAATTGCAAACAAGTGCATGAACGGATAGAGCATAACCATATGTTCAAAACATCCGTACTGAAGTATCTCAAAATAAGCATGGATTTCTCTGTAGCATCATGTTTACATGGCATAAAAATAACAGCAGAACAGGGACTGAAATCAGCAACATCACGAAACCTAGTTTGCATGCTTGTGCTAGTCACCACAGAGATCACAAAAATACATGACATACACCCCTGTAAAGATGTCATGGCATAGTTCAAAACACATATAGGGCTCAAGTTCATAAGATGCACCCATCAATCATGGCAAAAATGACAAAAGTGCAAGTTCTAATAAGAATCTGAAACTAACATCACATAGCCCTCTTCTAACAGCATTTTGGGCATCAAGATGAGCTCAAATTAAAATGATGCAATGATACAATTCGGTATGCTATACGCCCAAAACGGAGCCACGAGTACAGAGTTATGGTGCGATGAAAATGCAACAAATAATCTGCAGAATAAATAACTTAGAGGATTTCGAGGGTCAGCCGGATAGATCTAGGGTTCGTCGCGCGAACCGAGGCGGCGGCGCGGCTCGCCGGAGAGGCGCCGGAGAGGAGGAAGGAGGGCCGGGGAGGGGGAGTCCCGACCGGATCCGGGCGGCGCTGCCCGGATCCGACGCGGGCGGCGACGGTGGCGGTGGAGGCGGGAGGCGCGCGGTGGGACGCGCGACGAGGTAGGCGGCGGAGCGGAGGCGGCGGCGCGGGGCTCGGCAGCGGAGGAGGCGAACGGGCGGCGGGTCGCGGAGGCGAGGCTGGGCGCCAGCGGCGGGCGACGGCGATGGGCCTCGGGGCCCGGGCGGGCTCCGTGGGCGGCGGTGATGTGGGCGCACGCTCGCCCACGTGGCACGCTGCGGTTGGCCGGGGCGGCGGCGGCGGACTTTTTCCGGCCGGACCGGACGTGTCCGTCGGGGCGGAGAGGAGTGGGGCTAGGGTTAGGGGTGGATTTGATCCGGAATTTCGGGGGAGGAGGTGTTTTTATAGGTAGAAGGAGCTAGGAAGCTCCAAATGAGGTGCAGTTTTCGCCCACACGATCGTGATCGGGCGACGGAGAGCATGGAAGTGACTTAGATGGGTTATTGGGCTGTTTTGGAGGGGTGTTGGGCTGCAACCCAAAAGAGGCCTTTGCGGTTACCCGGTTAACCGTTGGAGTATCAAACGAGCTCCAAATGACTCGAAACTTGACAGGTGGTCTACCGGTGGTGTACCAAGGCCACTTGGCAAGCCTCGGTCCATTCCGAGAACGTTTAACACCCACAACGAAAAGAGACAAGAGGGGTGCGCTGATGCATGTGGGAGTGTCGGAATGCAAAACGGACAACGGGAAAAATGCTCGGATGCATGAGACGAACACGTATGCAAGTGAGATGCACATGATGACATAATATGAGAAGCATGACATGAACAAAATGCAAAACGAAAAACAAAAACCCAACCACAGAGGGAATATCATAGCACATAGCCGAAAATGGCAAGACTTGGATTTACAAATATGGAAAGTTACATCCGGGGTGTTACAACACTCCACCACTACAAGAGGATCTCGTCCCAAGATCTAGGACTGAAAGAACTCCGGATATTTGGAACGGAGGTGATCCTCGCGCTCCCAGGTGGCTTCTCGGTCGGAATGGTGTGACCACTTCACTTTCAGGAATTTGAAAGACTTGTTGCGAGTCTTCCGCTCAGTTTCTTCAAGAATAGCAATGGGGTGCTCATGATAAGAGAGATCTTCTTGGAGGTCAATTTCTTCGAAGTTGATAGTGCGCTCAGGAGTCTTGAAGCACTTGCGAAGCTGTGACACGTGAAACACATCCTGCACGTTTGCAAAATTGGATGGAAGCTCGAGTTGATAGGCGAGATCATATCTTTTGCCAATGATCTTGAAAGGACCCACGTATCTAGGGGCAAGCTTCCCTTTGATACCGAAGTGACGAGAGCCTTTCATTGGAGAGACGCGGAGGTAGACATGGTCTCCAATTTCAAAAGCCAAGTCACGGTGCTTGCTATCATAGTAACTCTTCTGGCGCGATTGCACGGCCTTGAGATTCTCACGAATGACTTTGCACATTTCTTTGGCTTCTGTGATCAAGTCGTTGCCAAGAAGTTGGCATTCACCTATCTCGGACCAATTGAGAGGAGTACGACACTTTCTGCCAAAGAGAATTTCGAATGGGGCCTTGCCCGAACTCGCTTGGAAGCTGTTGTTGTAGGAGAACTCGGCATATGGAAGACAATCTTCCCACTTCATGCCAAAGGAAATGACACAAGCCCTGAGCATGTCTTCGAGGATTTGATTGACTCGCTCAACTTGGCCACTTGTTTGAGCATGGAAAGCTGTGCTGAAACGAATGTTGGTGCCCATGGCCTTCTGAAAGGAGTCCCAGAACTTAGAAGTGAAGATGCTTCCACGATCTGATGAAATCAATTGTGGAATGCCGTGCAAGGAGACAATTCTGGAGGTGTATAGCTCTGCCTGCTAAGCTGATGTGATAGATTCTTTGATAGGAAGGAAATGAGCCACTTTTGTAAGCTTGTCAATGACAACGAAGATAGCATCATTTCCACGCTTGGACTTAGGAAATCCAGTCACGAAGTCCATCTCGATATGATCAAACTTCCATTCCGGAATAGCAAGAGGTTGGAGGAGACCAGCTGGTCATTGATGTTCTACTTTCACCCTTCTGCAGACATCACATTCATTCACGAATTGAGCAATTTCTCGCTTCATTCGAGTCCACCAATATGACTGCTTGAGGTCATGGTACATCTTCGTACTTCCAGGATGAATGGATAGAAGGGAATTGTGTGCCTCGTTCATAATGACTTTTCTTAGATCGCCTTCTGGAACCACAATTCGATCGTCGAAGAAAAGTGTATCTTTGTCATCCAAGCGATAGCACTTGTATTTGAGAATGCCCTTGTCGATACCACGCTTCACCTTCTTCACCATGGTATCCAGGAGTTGTGCCTCACGAATTTGATCTTCCAAAGTAGGAGAGACTATGAGGTTGGCAAGAAAGCCTTGAGGAACAACTTGAAGATTCAGTTTGCGGAAAGCTTCACAAAGATCCGCTTGGAAGGGCTTGAGAATTAGACTGTTGCAATAAGCCTTTCTGCTCAGAGCATCTGCAATCACATTCGCCTTGCCAGGAGTATATTCAATACTTGGATTGTACTCTTGAATCATTTCGACCCATCGAGTTTGTCTGAGGTTGAGGTTGGGTTGAGTGAAGATATACTTGAGACTCTTGTGATCGGTGAAAATGTCCACTTTCCTTCCCAACAAGAGATGTCTCCATGTTATCAATGCATGGACAACTGCCGCCAACTCAAGATCGTGAGTGGGGTAGTTCTTTTCGTTGGGATTCAACTGACGAGAGGTATAGGCCACAACTTTCTTCTCTTGCATTAACACAGCACCGAGACCTTGAAGAGAAGCATCACAGAAAACTTCGAATGGCCTGGATTCATCAGGAGGAGTTAAGACAGGAGCTGTGACTAGCTTGTCTTTGAGGGTGTTGAAAGCGACGTCACACTCAGGCGTCCAGACATACTTGACATGCTTCTGGAGGAGGTTGGAAAGAGGCTTTGCAATCTTAGAGAAATTCTCAACGAATCTTCGGCAATAGCTTGCAAGACCAAGAAAACTACGGAGCTGCTTGACATTCTAAGGAGGTTCCCAATTCACAATTGAAGACACCTTCTCGGGATTAACAGGGATGCCCTTGGCGGAGATGATGTGACCAAGATAAAGAACTTCATCAAGCCAGAACTCACATTTGGAAAACTTCGCATAGAATTGTTGCTCTCTAAGCTTGTCGAGCACCAATCGCAAATGTTTGGCATGATCCTGCTTGTTCTTGGAGAAGACCAAAATATCATCGAGATACACCAGGACAAATTCATTGGTGTAGGGGTTGAAGATAAAGTTCATCATTCGAGAGAAAGTTGGAGGAGCATTGACAAGGCCGAAAGACATGACAAGATATTCATAAGAACCAAAGCTTGTTCGAATCTTTGTCTTGGGAATATCTTGTTCACGAATGCAAATCTGATGATAACCCATACGGAGGTCAAGCTTGGAGAATACTTTAGCACCTTTGAGTTGCTCGAATAGCTCATTGATGTTGGGAAGTGGATACTTGTTCTTGATTGTCTTCTTGTTCAATGGACGGTAATCGACGCAAAGTCGGTCCGTGCCATCCTTCTTCTAGACAAAAAGAACTCCACAACCCCATGGAGATGAACTCGGTCTGATCAAACCCAGGCGCTCTTGTTCATCGAGCTGTTTCTTCAATTCCTTCAGCTCCTTTGGTCCAAGCTTGTAAGGATGCTTCCAAACGGGTTCAGTTCCAGGCTCAATATCGATAACGAACTCGACTGGCCGATGAGGAGGCATACCCGGAAGCTCTTCTGGAAAGACATCTTGGTACTCACAAACGACTGGAATCTGAGAGATAGCATCCAACTCGCCCTTCTCATTGAGAGAAAACAACCGAATGGTTTCATCACGAGCGGTATAGATGATAACATCCTCAGAAGAGTGTGTCAATTGAATTTCTCTGGCAGCACAATCAAGTTGAGCTTTGTGCTTAGAAAGCCAGTCCTTCCCGAGAATTAGGTCAATATCAGAGTCGCCAAGAACCATTGGAGAAGATAGAAATTTATAGTTGCCCATCTTGATAGAAACATACGGAGCCATCATTTTGGTGTTCATGAATGAACCCGGAGAGGAAACCGCTATCGGCTTAGACAGATCAACAGTATGCAAATCATGCATGGATGCAAAAGGCTTTGATATGAATGAAATAGAAGCACCCGTATCAAATAGAACTTTTGCGGGAATATCATTAACTGGAAGATTACCCATTATCACGTTTGAAGAAACCTCTGCCTGAGCTGCATTCATCATGTTCACCTTTGCAGACTTGGGATTATGCTTGACCACTGCATTGCTTGAAGATCTCACAGGAGGAGGAGGAGGAAGGCACCTTTGGTTGAAGCATTTGTTCGCATAGTGACCTTTCTGCTGGCACTTGTTGCAAGTCACCTCTGAGAGCGGAAGGTGATAAGGAGCATTTGACCTTGGAGCTTGAGAATTTGACTTGTTCTGATGGCTTGGGTTGGGTGGGTGGGAAGATCCACGACCACCTGAGTTCTTCTGTTAGTAAGGCTGACGAAACGGAGGAGGAGGAAGGTAGAACTTTTGCTGCTTAGCTGGCACTTGAGAGGAAGAAGAAGACTGAACTGCATCCCTGATTCTCTTCTTAGAAGCCTCACACTTGAGCTGAGCACCTTCTTGCTTGAGGGCATCCCTGTTCGCATGAAATTTCGATAATGGTAAAACAAGACCAGCAAAGCCGCCCGATGTGCCGACAAATCCCGATAGGAGTCGCACTTATCTCGTTCTCAGGGCACACCGGATGGGCAAGACGTCGGGTTGGTATAGACCCTGGTTGCCCAGGGGACGCCGGACATCGCCCAGGTTGGACCAGCATTCGAAGGAACACTGGCCCGGGGCGATAAATAAAAATGACCCTCGGGCTCGCGAAAACCCAAGGGAAAAAGGCTTAGGTGGCAAATGGTAAAACCAAGGTTGGGCCTTGCTGGAGGAGTTTTATTCAAAGCGAACTGTCAAGGGGGTCCCATAAATCACCCAACCGCGTAAGGAACGCAAAAATCAAGGAACATAACACCGGTATGAAGGAAACTAAGGTGGCAAGAGTGGAACAAAACACCAGGCATAAGGCCGAGCCTTCCACCCTTTACCAAGTATATAAGGTGCATTAATTAAACAGGAGATATTGTGATATCCCAAAGTATCCATGTTCCAACAAGGAACAAACTTCATCTTCACCTGCAACTAGCAACGCTATAAGAGGGGCTGAGCAAAAGCGGTGACATAGCCAAACAACGGTTTGCTAGGAAAGGATGGTTAGAGGTTTGACATGGCAATATGGGTGGCATGAAATAGCAATTGGTAGGTAACGTAGCATAGGCATAGCAAAAGAGCGAGCATCTAGCAAGCAAAGATAGAAGTGATTTCGAGGGTATGGTCATCTTGCCTCCAAAGTTCTCCGAGTTGTTGAAGGCTTGATCCTCGTTAGCGTACTCAACAGGTTCCTCGTGCACGTACTCGTCTCCCGGCTCTACCCGAAGCAATAACACAAGCAATGGAACCACAATCAAACATGGAGCAATGCACAAGCAACATGATGCAATACATGACATGATATGCGAGATGTGATATGCAATGCTTATGCGTGCTCCAGAAGGGAAAATAATGAACAAGGCATCAAATTGGCAAACCAAGTATGACGCTGGAAAGATGAGATGATTTCGGTTGATATCGATATAAAGATCACCGGAAACAGATGCACGGTTTGCAAATGGCAAGCAAAACAAGAATGACACAAATCTGCGGTTAACAACATGATGCTACTTAGCATGCAACAAGAAACTATGCTACAGCACCCCAACATAAAAACAAAGCATATGGCAGTGATCTACAGGAGATTCTTGACAAAAGAGGAACACTGAGCTATGGCTAAATCACACCATAACAGGTTCAAACAAGCATGGGAAAAGTGCAAAAGATATCAGCTTGGACATGGCATAAACAGCATCAGGTAGCAATGTTCAGAGCAAGTAATCAACATGCTACAGGAACTTATAATAGCAACACAAGGCATGACATGAATCTACTCAATGCATAGAACAAAAGTCCCTTACTGACCATGAGCCAAAAAGGATCAGAAGAAATGATGGCATGCATGTAAACATAGCAAGTTTCGTTAACAGATTCAGCAAACAGGGCATGGCATTGACAGAATTACGAAGGCACCTTCGTGAGCTCGCTGCACTCACTACAGAGCATCTCATGATAAACTAAGCATACATCCATCAAGAAGACATGTCATAGAAGCTATACATGGCAAGAACAACATCATAGCATACACGGATCAACTACAACAACCTTGGCAAAATTGAATAACATGTAAACAATCTGTCAGGAAACATTTTTTAGCAAAAGTAGAGCACGAAAGTGACATGCTAGACTACTCCATAATTGCAAACAGGGGCATGCATGGATAGAGCATAACCATATGTTCAACACATCCTTACTGAAGTATCTCAAAATAAGCATGGATCTCTCTGTAGCATCAAGTTTACATGGCATAAAAATAACAGCAGAACAGGGACTGAAATTAGCAACATCACGAAGCCTAGTTTGCATGCTTGTGCTAGTCACCACAGAGATCACAAAAATACATGGCATACACCCCTGTAAAGATGGCATGGCATAGTTCAAAACACATGTAGGGCTCAAGTTCATAAGATGCACCCATCAATCATGGCAAAAATGACAAAAGTGCAAGTTCTGATAAGAATCTGAAACTAACATCACATAGCCCTCTTCTAACAGCATTTCAGGCATAAAGAGGAGCTCAAACTGAAATTATGCAATGAGGTGAAATGATGTACTCGTCGAGACGAACAATTCGGTATGCTATACGCCCAAAACGGAGCCACGAGTACAGAGTTATGGTGCGATGAAAATGCAATAAATAATCTGCAGAATAAATAACTTAGGATTTCGGGGGTCAACCGGATAGATCTAGGGTTCGTCACGCGGACCGAGGCGGCGGCTCGGCTCGCCGGAGAGGCGCCGGAGAGGAGGAAGGAGGGCCGGGGAGGGGGAGTCCCTACCGGATCCGGGCGGCGCCGGCCCGGATCCGACGCGGGCGGCGACGGGCGGCGGTGGAGGCGGGAGGCGGCCGGCGGACGTGGCGGCGAGGTTGGCGGCGGAGCGAGGCGGCCGTGACGGCTCGGCAGCGGAGGAGGCGAACCGGGCGGCGGGGTCACGGAGGCGGGCCTTGGGCGCCAGCGGCGGGCGACGGCGATGGGCCTCGGGGGCCCGGGCGGGCTCATGGCCGGCGGCGATGTGGGCGCGGGCTCGCCCATGTGGCACGCTGTGGTTGGCTGGGGCGGCGGCGGCGGACATTGTCCGGCCAAACCGGACGTGTCTGTCGGCGCGGAGAGGAGCGGGGCTAGGGTTAGGGGTGGATTTGATCCGGAATTTCGGGGGAGGAGGTGTTTTTATAGGTAGAAGGAGCTAGGAAGCTCCAAATGAGGTGCGGTTTTCGCCCACACGATCGTGATCCAACGACGGAGAGCATGGAAGTGACTTAGATGGGTTATTGGGTTGTTTTGGAGGGGTGTTGGGCTGCAACCCAAAAGAGGCCTTTGCGGTTACCTGGTTAACCGTTGGAGTATCAAACAAGCTCCAAATGACTCGAAACTTGACAGGTGGTCTACCGGTGGTGTACCAAGGCCACTTGGCAAGCCTCGGTCCATTCCGAGAACGTTTAACACCTGCACATGAAAAGAGACAAGAGGGGTGCGTTGATGCATGTGGGAGTGTCGGAATGCAAAACGGACAACGGGGAAAATGGTCGGATGCATGAGACGAACACGTATGCAAATGAGATGCACATGATGACATGATATGAGATGCATGACATGAAAAAAATGCAAAACGAAAAACAAAAACCCAACCACAGAGGGAATATCATAGCACATAGCCGAAAATGGCAAGAGTTGGAGTTACAAATATGGAAAGTTACATCCGGGGTGTTACAGGAACGCTCGTTCAAGCCCTTTCTTCCCTTTCTTGAAGAAAACCTCACTCTAGACTACTCACTTCTGCCATTTTTCTTCTGTACCGACAAAGGAAAGGTGGGCGAATCAGTTATGCTTCTATATTTTTCATTCCAAGAATCTTCTTTTTGCGAAGCACCAACCGATTCTCACATCCTATTTTTCCCGTTTTCATTGCGATTGTGGTTTCCTTTAGATTGCTTTTTGTTTGTCAGTTCATTGATGGATCCTGGAGCACTAGGCAAAGAGTTGCCGGCGGACAACCCACTAGAGACAGCGATCTCTAGGAAGCGAGCACCGACAAACGAGTTGACCATGTTGGCGGGCCAACCCATGGAGACAAAGAACTCCAAGAAACAAGCACTAGC
Source organism: Aegilops speltoides (assembly GCA_021437245.1). Lineage (NCBI taxonomy): Eukaryota > Viridiplantae > Streptophyta > Magnoliopsida > Poales > Poaceae > Aegilops > Aegilops speltoides. The sequence continues at coordinate 331,209,034 of CM038143.1, forward strand.
CAAAGAGTTGACGACGTTGGCGGACGAACTCCTCAAAGAAAGTTGGAAGAACAGCAAGGGCCCCACCGTGCCTACCCCAGGAACTCTGATTGCCACATATGTGAGGCTCAAGACCGAGTTTGAGGAGATAGTCACCGTTGAGAAGCAGTATTCCCTAGGCAAGGTGATGGCCCCCATCGAGGACGAGGAGATGTCCCCCGAAGGGATGAGATCCCCCGGTGAGCTGCACAAGGTAAAAAATAATGGATTATTATCATAATTGTGGTTTTTGATTATTTGCAATGTGCTTGCTAATATGTTAGGGTTGTGCAGGTGCCAGTGGACGTCCTTGATGATTCCGATGTCGTGGCCCGTCCTGTTGGCATCGCCCCAGAGATCGATTCCGATGTCGTTGTCCATCCTGTGGACATCGCCCCAGAGATCGATTCCGATGTCGCGGTCAGTCCTGTGGACATCGCCCGTAAATCGATTCCCATGCATTTGTTCGTCTTTGTGGTCATTGCAGAGATCGATGACAAGAAATAGTTGGTCGTGCTAATCCTTCAGGGTAGTTTGCATTGCCCTGTGTTTAATTACCAGAACGATGCGTGTTATCAAACCATCTTAGGGCTAGTGCACTGTCTTGTGTGGGCGGATCTTGCTACTTTTGTTTGATAGTGAATCATGCGATGAATCATGCGAACCCTCTCCGAGTTATGGAAACAGATGTATCCTCACCAGCTTTTGATGTAATATATGGCATGCTTAGATGTAAGTTTGAATTGTTTATCATATCAGCAGGGCTTGTTTGATGATTCTTGGTGTTAGTAGGCTAGCTACTGTGTGAGCTATAGTACTTGCAAAACACTCACCGAAGAGAAACGGTGGGGCTGATGAGCTCGTGGTACGCTTATACTTATCCCTCGTCGATCGACCAATAGCCCTAGCTCCTAAAATTGTAGGCTTAGCGATCGATCAGACAATAGTCGACACGGATACATTCAGGCCTCATTTGGTTCATACGGTGGGAAAATTGTATCAAAAGTACGGAGAACGTGCAACACAAAATCATAGCAGTGCAGAGACATACTCCCTCTGTTCCAAAATAGATGACCTAGGTGGGCTAGTGAAAGCACATTTGCTCCCTAGGTGGTTTTGGTAATTAATGACAACATACTTTGTGGTTGGTCTAATGCTTTCATCAAGTATGTTTCAGGAAAGTCAATCACTCTGGCATGGCAAAAGGACTAGAAAGGTGAACCCCTAGGATGCTAAGGAAAACATTGGCAAAAGCTCAAGACTCTATTTTTTGGTTTAGTGATCCAAGATCACATTGAGTCCATAGGAAAGCCAATACTATTAAAAGGGGATGAGGTTATGATGATGATCTGGTTGCTCAAGTGCTTAGTGATTTATCTCTCAAACTATCAGCAATCTTTCATTCCAACATAAACCCATAAGTAATCTCGGTCCCACCGATTCCATAAACTCACCACACCGAGATGAACCACCTCACCATATAGCCAAACCCTAGTAATTTGGATTTTCCGATTCCAAACTCGGTCATACGAAATTGGTGTTGCCAAGCTTCAGAACATTCAGACTCAAATCGGTGTCACCGAGATGAGAAAGTCGGTCCCACCGAGATTGGCAAACCCTAGACTTTGGAAGAATCGGACTAACCGAGATTGTATTTTCGGTCCCACTGAAAATCCCAACGCTCACAAGATTTGAACTTTCGGTCTCACCGAGTTGTCAACTTCGGTCCGACCGAGATTGGTCAAATGTGTGTAACGGTTGGATTTTGTGTGGAGGCTATAAATACCCTCCACCTCCTCTTCATTCGTGGAGAGAGCCATCGAAAGAACTACCACTCCTACCTTACATTTTCGAGAAGAAAACTACCTACCCTTGTGTTGAGATCAAGTTGCTCCACTCCCACCATATGAAACTTGATTTCTAGCCTTCCCAAGTTGCTTTCCACTCAATCCTTTCTTCCACCACAGCCAAATCAGTGAGGAGAGTTGAGTGTTGGGGAGATTATCATTTGAAGTACAAGAGCAAGGAGTTCATCATCACCAACACCATCTATTACCTTTTGGAGGGTGGTGCCTCCTAGATTGGTTAGGTGTCGCTTGGGAGCCTCCGTCAAGATGTGGAGTTGAACCAAGAAGTTTGTAAGGGCAAGGAGATCGCCTACTTCGTGAAGATCTACCCCGAGTAAGGCTAGTCCTCCGTGGACGTAGGCCATGATGGCATAGACAAGGTTGCTTCTTCGTGGACCCTTCGTGGGTGGAGCCCTCCGTGGACTCTCGCAGCCGTTACCCTCCATGGGTTGAAGTCTCCATCAACGTGGATTGACGATAGCACCACCTATCGGAACCACGAGAAAAATCTCTGTGTCTCCAAATTGCGTTTGCTCTTCACAATCTCTCCCTTACTACTTATGCAATTTACTTTCCGCTGCCCATACTCTAGAATTGCATGTGTAGTATGTTGCTCGACTTGTATGCATGATACTTGACTTGCTCATCATTGTGAACTTGCTAAAAACTTGCCCTAATCAAAAGGCTAAACTTTTATCTTGTCGAGTAGTCTAATCACCCCCCCTCTAGACACTCTTGCCTTCAACGATCCTACAGCTAGTTTGGCCTAGTGGGTTTCAGTGATATGACGTGGTACAGTGCCGTCCAGTCTTCGCGTGTGGTAGCAGTATTGCGGGTACGGTAAGTTTTCTTGAAGAAGCGGAATTCAACGAAGTCATGATGGTTCCTTCGTCCGAACAACTTACAGTGGGAAAGGTTGGGCCTGCGATACGACTTGGGTAGACCAGGATAATTTTGTGCATGGCAGGTGGACCAGCATGGTCGATGTCCCACATGTCGGCGAATGAAAGTATTCTTTCCGATATAGAGGACGAGCAACGAGTATTCATCGTTTATTTTTGATGAAAGCTATTGTCTCCACTGTTACGACGGAGGAGTGTGAAACACGGCAGCCCAGTGAACTTGGCATGTGCACCACTCCCTCCTTCCTCATGTAATGCCCAGGTTACAACTTTTTCTCACTTTCTCTCTATCTATTTCCTCTCAAATGTTTTTTACCTTTCTTTTTTACGACACAATTGTTTTTTATGCCTTTTTTAGAAATTTTTTTATACCTGGCAGCACGTGTAGAGACGGGCTCTTGTAGAGCCCACTCCTTGACTTTGTCAATGCCTCTCTCTCCTCCACATAAGGAGTACTACTTGCTATGCATGCATGCGACGCGCAGCTGGTGTCTTGAGGGGCCAGGGTGGTGAGAGCAGGCTCCAGAAGTGGTCCGGACTCCAGCATGGCCCACCTCACATTATCACCATATATTTCTTGGAGTCCGTGCACGGCGGGCGGGCGATCTCTTCTCCCTCCCCCGTTTCTCTCTTCTCAGCCAACGCCCGCTGAGCGATTAGATTTCGGCTATCGATGGTTTATTCAATTATGGTCCCACATGTCAGTGAAATTGCAAGACAATGTGTGTCCCCTCTGGTGAGCGGCGAGCGAGCCGGACTGTCGGGGGTGTGACGCGTACGAGTCGTAAGTGTGCCGCCTTTTCCTTTAGAACTTGCGAAGCGTAACATTTTCGCGCGATCGATCGATAGAAATCCAGAACAAAATGACGAGGGCGGTGCTTTCCCGCTCGTTAGGCGGGCTAGTTCGAGTGATATGACGTGCTACAGGGCCGTCCACTTGCTCCATTTTTATGTAAGCAAGAGTTTATACTCTTACGCGGGAGGAGTGCAAAACACCGCGGATCTGATTTTGATCGTGGGATAACTGTTCCCTGCCAAATAATGGAGGACTACTAGCGATTACAGCATGATAGTTAGTTCATCTCCAGCGCTGGCCCACAAATTTACACTGGCATCTATCCGAGGACACTGATGGATGCCATCCGATGCTACCCGCAAACCTTTCGACAACTATATGAACTAACCGGACAAAATTCGTGCAAACAAAGCAAATTCAAATTAACAGGATGAAATTCATTACATTTCAAAAACTTTTCCTGCAAACTGGACGAAATTCATTACATATTTCGCACAAACCATACTAAAACCTACTGTAAACCTAATCTAAACGATCACCGGTGCCCGACCACCATGTCCGGCCATGAACCCGAGAAAGCCGGCCATTGCCTTTGCCTCCTCCTCATCCGCCTCGATAACCTCCTCCTTCGGAGCACAAGGTTCTGAAGATTTCCGCCTCCACGTCATCGTCAAGTGGCTAATCGGCTGCAGATGTTTACCCCACCAAGCTTGGCGTCGACTGAGTGGAGTAGCGGTGGCCTTCCCGGGACCAGAGCGGCCGCGACCTACCGTGTACTACTCTTCCTCGCTGCCGGCTGCGCCCATGCACGCGCGTCGGCTTCATGGTCGTGGCGGCGCAGGGCGGCCGGGGGGATGCCGGCGATCTCCTTCATTTGCTCCTACGACAGTACGTCAAAGAGAGCATTGGAGCGCGCCCGGAGCAGAGCCGCCGATGTCCCTCGTCTGCTCCTGCGACAGTACATCCAAGAGAGCTTCGGAGTGCCAGGAGGGCATGGTTGGAGTGGTGCCGACAAAAGGAAGGGACCGGAGGAGAATAAGTGTGGGTCTTTGGCTATGGCTGGGAGCTGGGGCTCAAGTTAATATAGCGGGCGAATGGCAATGAGCCACGGCAGACGGATGGACAACTGGCACCGGAGTAGGTTCGTCAGGCATGAATGCGGACGCTGCTTTAGTGACTTAACTGCAGATGCATTGGGTTACTAACATGTGGGCCCAACGGGCATCTGGCCCGCATGTCAGTGACACACCAATTGCACCTGCAGTTAAGTCCGGTGAATGCGGCATTGACATTCTGGAGAGACGGTGACCGTTTCAGGTGGGAAGCGCGCACTAGCGATGGAAGGGGTTTTGGTGTGCAGCGGCAGTAAGGTTGGTCGCTCACATAGTACATACTCCGTACCATACTACCATAGTACCCTCTCTAGCTAGGCTGTTTTATAGATTGTCGTTGTCATTGACGATATACATGAGCAAGGCGGTCCGAGTATGACCGTTGGTGTTGAGCCAAGTGAATACATGCTCGGCGTTCGCGTAGGCCTCCATCAAACGTCTAAACAGTAATGTCAGGCACCGCCGGGGAGCGCAGGTGATGGGCTTGCCATTTGCATTGCGCCATGAGCAGGACTTTGATTTAGAGGGCGACGTGCATGCATTAGCATGCTTTGATAGCGTGAGCGTGAGTGTCTGACGCGAAGTATTTCATTTTCATTTGGCTGACGAGGGTGCGTTGCAGCGACGAGTTCGTGGTTTGATTCCCCACATACACATAATTTTGGTTTTTACAGTATTTCTTTCTCCATTGACAGGTAGGCCCGCATAGATAGATAAAGAACACGAGCTGATGAGGCGCATGCGAACCGTTTGACTGGTCAACCAGACAAATACGGAGCTATACGCTGAGCCAGTGACTGTATAATCACCATATCTCGTATACAATGATCAAAGTGAGCTATCAAGACAAGTTCGATAACCGCCAATGCATTTTACTCGGTAATAAATGACCAGGATTGAAGGCGAATCCAAATTTGCTTTGTCTTCTGTCCTTGAGCTCTTGACAAACCAATGCACTATACGGTTGTCTGTCCAATCCATCCCAGAGCTCTCACCAAGCGTCGTTCATGCCACCGTGCCACACACTAACCGGTAAGGCAGCGATGGCATCCCGCCGCACCGAGTTCCTCGCTGCCCACGACTGCACACAAAATGGTAGGGAAGCGATGGCATCCCGCTGTGCCGAGTTCATCGCCGCTCGCGACCTCACAACTATGTGGGAGGAATTTGAAGATGCCAAGGCCGAATGGTCAGTAGAGCAAGAGGCGGCCAAAGCCGGACAGAGGGAGCGGAAAAGTCAGAAAGCACTCAAGAAAAGAGAGGCCCGCCGCCGCAAGAAAGAAAAGGACGCACGCGCTGCTACGGAGAGGTCGGCGGAGATCCAAGCACGGCGGGGTGTTGCCAACAAAGCTGGGAAGGAGAACGACAGCGTCTGGCCAGCATGTGAGAAGTAGTAGTACTAGTAGTTTGTGTGTGTGTGTGTGTCTGTGTATGAGTACGAGCATGTACCAGTACTACTAGTTACTACTGTAATTTTTAGAGCAAATTACCAGTACATTAGCCTAGACTAAATGGAAAAAATTCCAATCCTATGCATCAAATGGCATCTCTTTCTCTATAGGAATTGAGATGCATGTCATCTCACGTCCTATGATTTTCGTATTCCTATAAAATTCCTATCCTATGAACGAAAGGAGGCCTCTGTTGGAGTAACTACTATAGCTAGCAGTACTGCTGGTACAGTAGTTTTCTTCAAGAAGCGGAATTCAACGTAGTCATGATGGTTCCTTCGTCCGAGCAACTTCAAAGTGGGAAGTGGGCCTGTGATTTGACGGCTCATTAGTCAATGTTACTGGGGCGCGACGACCTGGATGACTCTCCCTTGGAGTTCTGCGTGCATGGCAAGTGGACCAAGATGGTCGACGTCCCACATGTTGGCGAACGGAAGTATTCTTTCCGATATCGAGGAGCAAGGAAACCGCGTGGTATAGTATCACTGCTGATTGGTTCGCAAAAAATAGTATCACTGCTGATTTATAATTATTTTTTATTTATGATGAATGCTAGCATTTCAACTCTTACAACAAAGGGTGCCAAACACGACACGTGCTGGATGTCCCACACGTCAGCGAAAGGAGTGGGACATGAACAGCATGGTAGAGCCCAGCGTAAAAAAACAGCGTGGTAGAGCGTCTCCACTTCTTCTACTTCTGGGTCGGAGACCACACGTAGCAGTACTTAGTGGTATGAACGATACAAAGTGCAACCTGGAGAGAAAGACACGTCTAGTTGGAAGGTCTCGGGGCATACACGTAAACAAATATAAAAGTTAATATGTGCCTCCAACTAATATAGTAGTAGTAGAGTACTTAGGCACGTACTCCATAACATCACCGTGCATTGCATGTACAACATTTAGTGGTAGTAGGTAGTAAGAGACAAATGCCGCCCAAGAGTTCCCTTCTCGACCTACTTTTGGGTGTTTGGTAGAGTGTATGGAGGGTGCATGAGTCCACACTAGTTTAGAACAAATACACTAGAAGCATGCATGAAGAGAGCATGCATGAAGAGGGGTGTTGAGTTGAGCATGCATGAAGAGGGAACAACTATGCTGAGACGAGAACGCAACCAAACACACCCTATATGCCACGCATATTCATACCATTTGTGCCTTTCTACTTCACTTACTGCGCTACATTACTCAGGTTCGTACGTACACTCCTAGGTACATGTATGTATCGTAGTTCCAGTCCCACGTGTTCTTCATATAGATGGAATGATCCTTGCATAACACGTGCACCTTGATGCTAGATGTCTCGTGTGTTGGCGAAAGGATGAACAAAGCTCATGTAAGAAAAATAGAGTGGAAGAACATAGATTCCGGATGACCAAGAAGGAGCAAGGAACCTCGCGGTGGAGCATCTGCACTCATAATATTTAATATTATTCAGCGATATAAAATTAACCAATCATCTCCACAGTGGACTGGAAGAGTACGAAACATGGCAGCCCAGTGTAGTTACAGCATACTAGTATATGGCTAACCCACGCTATCACCATATTTCTTGGCTTCCGCGCGACACCTATCTCTAGTAATCCAGCAGCCTATATCGCTTCTCCCTCCTCGTCTCTATCAAAATGTGGCGGGCTGGCGTTTTTGCCGTCTATTGAGGTAGGTTAACTCATCACATGTTAGCGACATGCCAAGAGCATTCTAAAAAAATTCCTTTCATGTTTCGTTTTCAAAAAGAAAAAAATCCTTTCACGTACGAATTTGCAAGTATGCTTTGAGCAACTTGCATCTCCTATACTGCTCATGTTTGATACTCTAACTTAGCTAGAGGTTAGACTAACTCATGACTAACCCTGAACTAACTGTAGCCAAACAGGTGTTTCGGTGACAGGGTTAGATTGACAATAAATGCACTTGATGGAGAGAGAAAAGTGATTTTTGAGTGGTCCCAATGAGAACTATCTCCAGTTAGCACCTCTTGGGTGGGATAGTTTTTTTTTGGTGGGTTCAGTGCAACTTGCTCCAATTTAAACCCTCATGCTTGGATACTTTAGGGCTATTTGAGCCCCAACTAACTCAACCTAACTCTAACCCATGGATCCAAACAGGGCCTATGGCCAGTCTCAACGCGGAGGAGTCGCATGCACCGGGAAGCGGCGCTCTCTCGGTCGTCGTGCCACTTCAAAGCCAGCACCAGTGAGAGGTCGCCTCTGCTCTGGCCGGGTTAATGCGGCACTGACGCTCTAGGGCGACGCTGACCGTTTAATGCGGGAAGCGCACGCTGGCAAGGGAGTATAGGTTTTGAACCGTTTCAAGTGTAGTACTGGTAGTTTGCAAAACTACTCAATTATTGCACTCAGTTTCCTAAGAAATTGTGGTAAAAAAACGTTACTCCACAGCCCGCTTCCCTTCTTATTCCTCTTCCACCGCCAATGCACGTCCGCGGGAAGCGACCGGTCAACCCTTATATAGGAGTGCTAGGACAAAAAGATGCATGCATGACCACTAAAATTTCCATATTAAAGCGCCGCTCCGGCGGGAGTCTGGCGTATGTTGTTACCTTCGGCCAGGCCATGGCTACCGGGCGACGGCGACCAGAGAAGAGGCGGCGGGAGGGGAATGAATGTAGCTACTGTTTGGGTTCGCCTTCCTGCTTAAATAAATGCGCAGCATCACGTGTACCCGCGGGTGCACAAATTGTAACATACATGTCTGCTTAAGTGGGCATCACATAACTGGTGTGTGTGTGAGAGAGATTCTGAGAGACATAGTGCGTGTGTGCGACTCTACTCTTCGGACATGTACTCAACCTTTTGCATCGGGATATAAGTATAATGGTATTTACTTTAGCTAGTGATTTACGTGGCCATGTTAATGTGGTTGTGTCAAAAAAATGTCACTTCCTGCTCATGATTTGTGTTATATAATTACAAGCAAGATTCCCGTGCATTGCACGGAACATCAATATGCATTTTTTTACAAAACACCTGTTGTGATTGTCAGCGTTCTGGGAATGGGGTCCCCAGACTTTGCCTGCCTGCGGCCTACAGCGTGGCTCAGGTGGTGGCCCAGTACGGCCCATCTTCATCAGCACAAGACTCAAGACCCTCGCGAGGGGCCAAGCCTCGCGGGGCGGACGACGCAAGGCTTCCTCAGGAACGGCCTCGCTAGGCAGGCTCGCGAGAAGGCGGAGAGATCAAGGCAGGGTACCTCGCGAGGTGCTCATGACGCAAGCCATGACGACGAGACCGGTGAGGCGCCAAAGGCGCCGCCCGCTGCAGATTCCTTGTTTCCTCTTTGGTGCAAAGGGGGCAAGCACAGACGTGGAGTACCGAGGCATCAGGCAAAGGTTGCCATTTTAGTGCAACGAGACCAAGACCAACGGAGCGGTGGGATGGAGGTACCGTGGAGCCCAAGGCGGCTTCATCGCTAGTGCTTTTGGCAGCCGAAGACCAACTTTAGTCAGTATAACTTGTACTGGATGTTCCCCTTTGAAATGGCCGTTGTTGGCGCCCTTCCCGCTCAATATTTGGGAAGAGGCCCAGGGCCTCTATAAATAGGGCTAGCCACCACAGAGTAGAGGCATCGGATCCAGACTTTGGGAAGCCTAGAGAGAGAGAGAGAGAGGCGATCAAACTCACCCTAGCAGTTCATCGCACCAGCTCAAGAACACCTCTCGCGAGGCTGTTCTCCCTTTGTACTATTCATCATCAGCCCCTGAGGCAATCCACCACACCACACACTGGAGTAGGGTATTACACCACAACGGTGGCCCGAACTAGTATAAATCACGCGTCCCTTGTGTTGTTCATCGTTTCCAGCTTAGATCTCACGAGGCGATCGGACGTAAATCGGTAGGGGAGAGATCTTCGTGCGCACCCCAGTGTTCGAACCTTAAGGGTCTGCCAGAACCCAACATCCGACATTTGGCGCGCCAGGTAGGGGTGCGCCGGATTCTTTCTTCCGATGTTCGCGTTCGCTCTTCCGTTGTGTCCATGGCTGACGCTCGTCGGGCTCACGTTGAGTGTCGGGCTGCTCTCACCGCCCGCGTCGCCCATATGACGCCCGTCGGCGGGTGCCCCCATCGTTCCCAGTCGCCTGCCGCCAACGCCGCCACCGGCCCGGTGGGGAACGAGCAGCACGCCTCGTCTCTGCATCCTTTGGTGCGGCGGGAAGGCCGCACCGCCACCCAGTCGCTGACTCCTGCCGGTTCGTCATCCAACGCCTGTCGCGCCCCCATGGATGCGCACGCCGTGCTGCTCCTGGCGCGTGAGCTCCTGCACTACCGCCCGTTCGATGACCTCTATGAGGACTGGCTCGCCCGCATCACCGAGCTCGTCAGCGCCGCAGGGGGCTCTCCTATGTCGTCCCTCTCGCCGCCTCGCCCTCCATCCTGCAAAGGAGGCGTGGATCAGGAGGTGCCTCTGCCACCTCCTCCCCAAGAAGGTGCCCTGGCTCCAAGACGCGTGGCCCCAGGACCAGACCCACCGCGTCCGGCGCCTGCACGACAAGAAAGGAGCTGCCAAGAAATCCCTCGGCCCCAAGAAGGTGCTCGCGTGCTCCTGACACCGGTGCGCCATGACCACATCCCTGCGCCACCATGTCAAGACCCCACGCTGCTCCAAGCGGCGGCACGTGGGAATTTCCAGGAGCAAGCCCAGCACCAGCAAAGGGCTCTGGTGGCCACCGCGGGCTGCCGCACCTTCACCCCCGAGCTATGCAGTGTCGCCTGGCCAGGCAAGTTCAAGCCTGACCTGCCTCCTCGCTATGACGGCACTGCAGACACCGCGGAGTTCCTACAGTTCTACGAGCTAGGCATCGAAGCCGCCAACGGGGACTAAAAGGTCATGGCAAACTGGTTTCTCATGGCGCTCAAGGACGGTGCCCGCACCTGGCTCCTGAACTTGGCTCCTGGCACGATCTCCTCCTGGGACGAGATGCGCTCCCGCTTCATCGCCAACTTCCAGGGCACTCGCGATTGTCCGCCGGCCGTGGGTGACCTGCACCGCATCAAGCAGCAGCCTGGAGAGACCTTGTAGAAGTACATCCACCGCTTCAGCAATGCTCGCCTCAAGATTCCCAGGGTGACTGAGGAGGCCATCATTTCAGCGTTCTCTGATGGCGTTCGCGACGTCAAGATGAAGGAGGAGCTGGCAATCCATGAAGATATGTGCACGTCTCTGGAGTTGTTCAACCTGGCGACCAAGTGCGCAAGGGCTGAGGAAGGGCGCCTCTCCCTTCTCGAGCTCCCAGCAGCGTACCCAGAAGAGAAGAAAGCCAAGGTCAAGGATGTGAAACGTAAGGGAGCAGCTGTACTCGCAGCGGAGCTAGACAAAAAGCATGGCAGGGACCAGCCGGAGTTATCCAAGGGCAGCCGGTACTGTGTGTACCATGACCTCCACACTCACAACACCAACGAGTGCCAAGAGCTCAGGGCCGTGCGAGAAGGCCGTGTCGGTCGATGTCCCGAGCGCAACGATTGGGGCTACGGCCGAGGCAGAGCAAGAGGTGGAGGACGAGGGGACGACCGTGGCCCTCACCAAGGGTGGCGTGACCGACCTCACGAGGACCGCTGGCAGGACCAGCCTCGCGAGGGAGCCTGGAGAGATCAGCCTCGTGAGGACCGCCCACAAGGCAATGCAGGCCTTCCTCCTCTGCCACCACCACCAAGAAGGAAAGAAGACCATCATCAGGATGAGGGGGCTGGGGGCTTCTAGGAGCCACGTGCGATCGCTTGCATCCTGGGCGGCGCTCAGGCCCCAGCCTCACAGCGCATCTTCAAGCAGTTTGCTCGTGAGGTGAATGCAGTCCTCCCCAAGCTTGAGGCCACGCGCCCTCTCAGGTGGTCTGCGTGCGCCATCACGTTCAGCTCAGCGGATCAGGTCAAGTGCGCGGCAACGGCCGGTGTCCCCCCAATGCTTTGTTCCCCAGTTATCAGCAATGTGCAAGTCACCAGGATCCTTATCAATGGCGGAGCAGGACTCAACGTTCTGTCCGTCGAGACGTTCAACAATCTCCAAGTGCCATATGATCTGCTTCAGCCAACCAAGCCCTTCTCAGGAGTCATTGATGGTTCCACTGTCCCGATAGGGCAAGTCTGCCTTCCTGTCACCTTTGGACAGCGCAGCAACTACCGCACCGTGCTCATTGACTTTGACGTCGCTCACATTCGCCTGTCATACAATGCCGTCCTCGGGTACCCAGCCCTGGCCAAGTTCATGACAGTGACTCACCATGGCTACAATGTCCTCAAGATGCCAGGAAGCGGTGGGGTCATCATGGTCCCCTACGAAGAGAAGGATGCAGTGTGCTCCCTCGAGCGTGCCTTCTAGGACGCGTCGATCGAGGACCCAGACAGCAAGAGTGGAAACCTCCCTAGAGCAGCTCCCAAGAAGAAGAAGACATCACCTGGCTCAAGGCCTCAGGAGGCAAGTACCTCCGGAGGCGCCGTGTCTGGACATGCGCCTGTCCCAGGGGTGCCACCCTCCATCGCATAGGCAGGCGCGCCCGGTGCCCACCTCGGGCAGGGCTCGGGGGCTCTCTCCTGGGGAGCCACTGACTTTGGCAAGGTCACGAGGGAGGCACTTGGGCACCACTTGGAGGCGTGCTTCACGGCACGCTTCCCTCAGGGAGGCGTAAGGAAGGAAGGACCCAACCCTCAGGAGTTCATCACCAAGGCCGCTCAGGATGTGGAGGAATCGAGAGTCATGCGCGGCAACCGCCGTCTGCCCAGCATAGCTCCCCATCCAGGCGAGAATGGCGGGCTACGTGTCTGCATCGACTACCCAGGGCTCAATCGAGTCGCTTCTTAGGAGTGCTTCTGGCCTTCGCGCGTGGGGCGTTACGCGGGCCCACCGCACAGCTTCGTTCGCATGCCCTTCGTCTTGCCGAACGCGGCTGCAGCCCACCAGCGCCTGATGAGGAGCATTCTAGAAGCTCAGGTGGCCAAGCATCACGCGTTCTTGGAGGAGATGGAAATGGACCTTGTCAAGAAGCCCGGACCTCCTAAGTCTCCTGAGGATCGGAGTCCCGAGGGCTCGTGAGGATCTGCTCCTTCACCCCGCATCGTCAGCTACTCCGACAATCATTCTGCCACAGCATCTGACTTCTTTTCAATTTTCGTTTCGGCTGGGAGCGCCCTCAGGGCTGCATCATTCCCAGGTCGCGTGGGTCCGTCCCTGCGGCATGTATCCGTTTTGCTTATGTTTTCTGCTTACCTTGTTGGGAGCGCCCATCGGGCTGCATCATCCCCAAGCTGCTCGGGCATGACCCAGTGGTGTTTGCTTTCTCCGTATCTATCTAAGTTGATTTGCTCATTCATGATTATCATCCGCAGCCCACCACAGGCCTATTTTTCCTCATGTGAATCGCTTGCGCGTTAAAAGGGGGGCGCCTGAGCATCGCGACTCATGAGCATCGCGACCTGTCATACCAGCGGCGGCTGAGCTTGCTCGAGGGCCGGACCTGAGGACGTAGAGCATTTGCATTCTAACCACCTTGCAGGAACATACCATTCACAAAGGCCCAGAGCCAGGCGCAACCCGCCTCGAGTTAGGGCCTCGTGGGTCCCGCGATGGCTCACGGGTGCCCAGATACACCTCGTCTAGCCCTACCGTGCCGGCCACGTCTCAGGGCGGGGCTGTACACGCCCCGGGGGCTCCTCCCGGAGGGGAGCCCCCCCTCCCACGCACCATTGGAAGCACCATGCTCCGTGCTGGCTGACGACACTGCCGAGGAGCGGCTATGCCCATACACATATGGAAGCGCTATGCTCCACGCTGGTCATAAACAACTGAGGGCAGCCCACGGCTGTGTCAACCTCAGGGAGCCCAGAGCTCAGTGTCTGGCACCATCGCAAAGCCTTCCCTCGGGAGTGCCACGCGAGGGGGCTAGGCACAGGGGCTGCACCCGGGCCACGCCCGAGCACATGCCACCCAACCAGGTCCCTCAGACCTGGTCATCGCGCGCCTCTCCCCGAGCGGAGCCAAGGTATGAAGACTCGTTTGAGCATCAATGGGGACTCCTGAGCATCATGACTCAAGAGCCTAACTGGTCACGTAGCCCCTCACTCCTTAGTTCCAAAAGGCTAATGGCAGTTGAGGTATGCGCGGGGCCGGGCCCTACCGACGTAGAACGACAAAAATCCTCTCCTCCGTCCCCTCCCTATTTGCTGTTTGCGTGTCAAGGGGGACTCCTGAGCATCGCGACTCAGGAGCCTAACTTGCCACGTAGCCCATCACTCCTTAGTTCCATCCTAATGATCCGGTCAGGGCTAACGGCGGCTGAGGTATGCGCGGGGTTGGGCCATGCCGACGTAGAACACAAGCAAATAGGAAAGAGATCGCAAAATCTAGCAAATCCAGAAGCAAATATTACAGACCATAAATTGTTCGCACAATGCCAGACATAAATTTAAACGCCTCCATGAGGCATGATGCATGTTGCAGGAATCAAAGCAGGAAAAAGGCCACGAGAAGATCACCCCTGGGCTGCACCACCGCTCGTGGTAGAGTCACGCTTGGTAGCCCCGCCTCCTAGAGTTGCGGGGCCGGCAGCACCTCGCTTGGGCGCGGTGTTGAAGGGACGGAACTTCGACAGCAAGGCATCCTCTCGGCCCTTGACGGCTTCAGCAGCGACGGCGGAGCGCTTGGCGTCCACGGGCTCCAGCAGGTCATCCAGGTTGGCATCGGGGTTGTGGAGGTAGACATGGCTGAGGATCCGCGTCAGTGCTACGGAGGAGAGGGCGCGAGCCTCGACTTCAGCCATGGGGCCGATGCCGATCACGACCTCCTCAAGCGCCTCGACGAGGAAGGGAACCAGCTTAGCGGGGCCTTCCTTGGCTCCGGCCAGTGGCTTCTCCAGGCCCCCGTCGTAGAGTGTTTTCAGCGCTACGTGGTCCCTCTCCTCGTAGAGCGCGAAGGCCGTGCAGTCTTCGGCCAGGATCTTCGCCCCGGCATCCAGCTCGACCCTCTCCATCTTTAGCGCCTGCTCCAGCATCTTCAGCTGGTCGCGGTCGGCTGACAGTTCGGTGTCGCACTCCTTGATAGCAGCCTCCCAAGCTTTCATCTCCTCCTCCTTTGCCTGGACGCCGCGAACCTCTTTGGCAAGCTCAGCACGCAGCTCTCCCAGCTCGCCCTCCAGCTTCTCGCAGTGGCCCTTGATGGTTGAGGCATCCTTCAGCGCTGCATTGCGGGCGGCCACGGCCTAGGAGGTGGCTTGCTTCCCCTCCTCGGAAGCCGTCACGGCCTGGCTTAGCGCCGCTCAGACGGAGGCGTCGGAACTAGCCCAGCTAGAGACCAACTCCAGGCGTACGGCCACCAGGCGGGGGTCCGTGCTCCAGAGATCCTCCCGCAGCCGACTCAGTTCATCGGCGGCACGGTCCAAGGCAGTGGAGCAAGCAGAGGAGACGGGAGCCGGCGGAGTAGGAGGAGAACACGGCAGCGTAATCACAACCTGGGAGGCAAGGACCTCCGAAGTCTTGGCAACTTTGGCGCCAGCGTCAGGCACGGGCGCCTCCAGAGTCAATGGGGCCACGGGGGCTGACTCCTCGCCGGAGCGTTCCTGCTGGCCTCGCGAGGATGATCAGGCGGGGGACGCGGCCACGGCTGACGAGTCTGTTTCAGGCGCGGTCGCCGCGCCTCCCTTTAGCCTCTTCGCCGCGAGCAGCAGCCTGCCCAATGGGAGATGTCAGGTCTAGACAGCAAAAGACAGGAGCAAGGCAGAATTCGAACAATTACTTGTTGACCGCCGAGGGATCCCATGGACTCCGGCCAAGCTTGAAGCCTGAAAGCCTCTTGCGGGGCTCAGCCTCAGGAGGCCCAGTCGCAGGAGAAGGCGCGCCTAAAGGGTTGGAGCTGACTTCGGCCGATGCAGGGGCCGGGGTGGCCCCTCGGGAGATCAGCCCGGACCTGTCCTTCCTCGGGACTAGGGGCGCGTCCTCCCCTCCCCGCCTGGCGTTGGCCTCGTCGTCGTCAGGCATGGAGCAGAGGGTGCTCGCCCTACGCCGGGGAGAAGTCTCCCCCGTCCCCTCGAAGGTCGCCTCCGAGTCATGCTCCTCGTCATCGTCGTCATCTCCTTACTCTTCCCCGCTGGATTCACCGGAGGATAGCTTCACCATCGCCGTCACCTGACCCTCAGGATCCTCCGCTGGCACCAGGCCGACCCCGTCGAAGCTGGGCATGGCATCCACCACCAGCTCCCAGTCATCACGGAGGAACAAAGGGACCGGAGCACCCACCGGGCCTGCCACTTCCTCCCCAACCAAGCAGCGCAGAGCCGCGGTCAAGTCCTCATCGCTCAGGGAGTCCAAGCTCAGGCAGAGGACGACATCCGCATCCGCGAGCCTCCACAGCGGGCGCGAGTGCGCCCGAAGAGGGGCCACCCGGTGCGACAGAAACTCCCTCAGGAGCGAGGCCCCAGACAGCTTTGCTGTCCTCGGGCTGCCCGGCCTGAGGTCGGCGTGCATCTTCTCCAACACCTGCTTCGCCCACCGATCATCGAGCTTCGCACGGGACCACTGTAGGACCTTGAGAAGAGGTGTCTAGAGGGGGGTGATTAGACACTAAGTACCAAAGTTGCAGTTTTTAAGTTTCCTTAAGTTTAAGTGGAGTTTAGGCACAAGTTTAACACTCACAATACATATCAAGCAAGCATGCAAAGAGCATATGAGCAGCGGAAAGTAAAGCATGCAATTTGCAAGAAAGTAAAGGGAAGGGTTTGGAGGATTCAAACGCAATTGGAGACATGGATGTTTTTGGCCTGGTTCCGGTAGGTGGTGCTATCGTACATCCACGTTGATGGAGACTTCAACCCACGAAGGGTAACGGTTGCGCGAGTCCACGGAGGGCTCCACCCACGAAGGGTCCACGAAGAAGCAACCTTGTCTATCCCACCATGGCCGTCGCCCATGAAGGACTTGCCTCACTAGCGGTAGATCTTCACGAAGTAGGCGATCTCCTTGCCCTTACAAACTCCTTGGTTCAACTCCACAATCTTGTCGGGGGCTCCCAAGTGACACCTAGCCAATCTAGGAGACACCACTCTCCAAGAAGTAACAAATGGTGCACTAATGATGAACTCCTTGCTCTTGTTCTTCAAATGACAGTCTCCCCAACACTCAACTCTCTCTCATAGGTTTTGTATCTGGTGGAAAGAAGATTTGAGTGGAAAGCAACTTGGGGAAGGCTAGAGATCAAGATTCATACGGTAGGAATGGAATATCTTTGCCTCAACACATGAGTAGGTAGTTCTCTCTCAGAAAATGTATGCTGGAAGTGTGGGTTCAGTCTGATGGCTCTCTCCACGAATGAAGAGGAGGTGGAGGGGTATATATAGCCTCCACATAAAATCTAACCGTTACACACAATCTACCAAACTCGGTGGGACCGAATCGTTAAACTCGGTCAGACCGATTTAGCAAATAATGTGACCGTTAGGATTTTCGGTGGGACCGAAATGCAACTCGGTGAGACCGATTCGGTTAGGGTTAGGGAAAAACGTAATCTTGGTAAGACTGATTACACAAACTCGGTGAGACCGATTTGGTAATAAGCTTTCCAGAGAGTTGGTCAGGCAAACTCGGTTTGACTGATTACACAAACTCGGTGGGATCGATTTGGTAATAAGTTAACCAGAGAGTTTGCATTGTAATCTCGGTAGTGCCGATTGCTCAAACTCTGTGAGACCGATTTTGATAATGGACATACACAGAGAGATTACAATCCCATCTCGGTGAGACCGAGATCCCTATCGATAAGACCAATTTGCTTAGGGTTTGTGGCAGTGGCTATGACTTTTGGAATCGGTTGCGCTGGATAGAAAGAATCGGTGTGACTGATTTTGGCTTTGGGTTTAGGTCATTTGTGGAAGTGGGAAAGTAGCTGAGGGTTTTGGAGCATATTACTAAGCACATGAAGCAAGAGGCTCATTAAGCAACACCTCATCCCTCCTTGATAGTATTGGCTTTTCCTATAGACTCAATGTGATCTTGGACCACTAAAATGTAAAAAGAGGAGTCTTGAGCTTGAAGCTTGAGCCAATCCTTTGTCCTTAGCATCTTGAAGGAGTTCCCACAACCTTTAGTCCATGCCACTCCATTGTTGAACTTATCTGAAATATACTAGATAAAAGTGTTACTCCAACAAGAGATATGTTGACATTAATTACCAAAACCACCTAGGGAGCACTTGTGCTTTCAATCTCCCCCTTTTTGGTAATTGATGGCAACATACATCAAAGCTTTAGATAAAGATATAAAGAATAGCAGGTAAAGCTTTGGAAAGACATGTAACAAACATAGGCTCCCCCTACATGTATGCAATCATGTGAATATGGAATGTAAAAGCATGTGAGAGCATAAACATGATAGAACAGGCAATGTGTTCCATGTATCTTGGCCATATGCATCAGAGCAAATAATATTAAGGAAAATACCTTCATGCTCATGAGTCCTTCTTGCAAACAATATGTACATCAGCAAGAATTCCTCATACACATGATTGTGATACATATACTTACCTTGTATTCTTAAGTTGGCTTAGGATGAAATGAACCTGCATAAACAAGGTTAGATAACACAGATGCATCTACTAGCCAGAGCAAATAGAAGAAACTACAAGAATACCAAGACTGGGATGACATGTAGAGAGTGAGTACTAAGTACCACATTGGATTAGACATGTCCCCAAGAGTAAAGATATGCAATGAATTTAAATGATTTGTTTCCCTTAGATGTCTTGCTCCCCCTGAATATAGCATGGGATACTGGGAGAAGATAGGGAATAGAAAATCAGAGCTGAAAAAATCAGGACTGAAAGATATGAATGATGATCAGAGCTAATGTATGCTGATGCAAATAAGCACAAAAGATCATTAGAACATGTCTCTCCGCTCAAGAAGACATGTGACCATCTCTCCTCTTGAACACCAAGCATCTGGGATCCTTGAGAAATACTTTCTACTTAAGTATTCTCTCCCCCTGGAGATCTCTCTCTCTCTCCCTTTGAGGGTCTCTCCCCCTAGAAGATCTCTCTCCCCTTAAGGATCTCTTTCTAAATGATAAGCTTTGATGTTCTCTCTCTCCCCCTTTGACATCAATTTCCAAGAAGGGTTTTCTGGAATCCGTCGAATGGGTTTGGTCCTTGAGACACAGCACAAAGCATTGATAAAAATGTGATGCTTGTAGAGGACAAGATTCATTGAGAGGAGCTGGATCAAAAGAAGAAACACAGGATATGTGGCAAACTGTTTTTCCTGATGTGAAATCGGTGGCACCGAGTGGTATGCTTCGGTTGTACCGAAAAGATTCGGTTGGGACGAAAATAACAAATCGGTGAAACCGAGTTCATCTCAGAGAAAACACTTGTCACCTCAGCTCACTTAGACTAGTAAGATCTCACAAGGATTTGCAAGGAATTTACTTAAAGATGTGCAATGAATTGGAATGCAGAAAATGCAGAGCGAACAGAAAGAAAGCTAGATGAAGTTTTTTGATTGAAAGGGGAAACAAATATGCATGAGACAAATGCAAAACACAGAAAAAAATAAGAGAACTTCATCTACAGATGGTCGGCGACAAGGTCACCTATGTTAGAGTATATTGACTTAGGAGTCAAGTGAGATCACTTGATCATAGGTCATGCTCATCGTTTAAGCTCAAAATGGGGTTGCCATTTTTTGTTTAAGCATCTTGATGTATTCACATCTTGTCGAGTTGCTTTAGCTCATGACTCGGAGTAAAGCTTCTCTAAGATGGAATGACATACCTTGGTTGGTGGTGTAGTCCATGTAGTTGAACTTGTGTGGGTTGCTCAAGGTTGATGTAGCTCATCAAGAATTTGGAGCGCCACTTGGAATTTGAGTCCATCTACCTACATGGGTTAGTTCTTGCAAGGAAGAGCAGTTGTGTATCCAAAATGACAATCATGAAGTTCAACATAGAATTTGTCAAAGGATATGTTTGAATGATTTGGTGCTTCCTTGACTTCATCCACCATAGTGTAGAGACTTGGTGATGTAGAGATTGCTCAAGATATGAGTAGATTATAATGTCATGGAATTTGATTCCACCAAGTACCTACATGGATTAGATAACATGCAAGATACAAATATATCCAAGACATAAGATTTTCATCATAAGAGAAATATCAAGGATTAGTCATAAGCTCATGTCTTGCATGTATCCAATGGAGTTTCTACTCCAAGTTTGAAGCATCAATGATGTTTAATTCAACTCTTAACCTGCAAAACACTTTCTCATCAAGAGGTTTAGTGAATATATCCGCTAATTGCTTTTCGGTGCGAACATGCTTAAGATCAATGTCTCCCTTAGCAACATGATCTCGAATGAAATGATGACGAACTTCAATATGCTTAGTTCGAGAATGTTGCACAGGATTATGACCAATTTTCATAGCACTTTCATTATCACAAAGCAATGGAACATGTCTCACATATATCCCATAATCTTTAAGAGTTTGGGTCATCCAAAGTAAATGAGCACAACATGAACCAGCGGCAATATATTCAGCTTCGGCAGTGGACAAGGATACCGAGTTTTGTTTCTTGGAGGACCAAGACACAAGAGATCTAGTCTGAGTCGGAATAGCCAACAAGATCGAAAGAGGCCCTCTTAGGATATCAAATGCCAAAATTTGGTGTATGGATTAAGTATCTCACTATCCTTTTCACGGCCTTAAGATGACATTCTTTAGGAGCAGCTTGATATCGTGCACACATGCACACACTTAGCATGATATCGGGACGTGAAGCACATAGATATAACAATGAACCAATCATAGAGCGACAAACCTTTTGATCAACCAGTTCACCATCTTTGGTCAAGTCATTATGTCCACTAGTAGGCATGGGTGTAGACATACCTTTGCATTCTTGCCTATTGAACTTCTTGAATAAGTCCTTGGTGTACTTCATTTGAGAAACAAAGGTACCTTCCTTTGTTTGCTTGATTTGCAACCCAAGGAAGAATTTGAGTTCACTCATCATGGACATCTCAAACTTCTCCGACATTAGCTTCCCAAACTTTTCACTAAAATGAGGGTTAGTTGAACCAAATATGATATCATCAACATAGATTTGGCACAAAAATAGTTCTCCATTAACCCTTTTAGTAAAAAGAGTAGAATCAATTTTCCCAATTTCAAAGCCTTTTTCAATAAGGAACTTGGTCAAGCATTTATACCATGCTCTAGGAGCTTGTTTAAGACCATAAAGAGCTTTGTGAAGTTTGTAAACATGATTGGGTTTCTTAGGATTGATAAAGCCGGGAGGTTGCTTAACATAAACTTCCTCCTCTATTTCACCATTTAGAAAAGCACTTTTAATGTCCATTTGGTACAAGGTGATATCATGATGATTAGCATAGGCAAGTAAGATGCGAATGGACTCAAGTCTAGCAACAGGAGCATAAGTCTCACCATAGTCCATACCTTCGACTTGTGTGTAGCCTTGGGCGACGAGACGTGCTTTGTTGTGAACTACTTGTCCATCTTCATCTTGCTTGTTGCGAAACACCCATTTGGTACCGATGACGTTGTGGTTGTTGTCGGGCTTCTCAACCAATGTCCAAACTTGGTTCCTCTCAAAGTTGTGTAGCTCTTCATGCATAGCATTTATCCAATCCGGATCTTCCAATGCTTCTTCAACCTTCATAGGTTCAATGCTAGAGATGAAAGAATAGTTTTCACAAAAGTTAGCTAAACGAGTTTTAGAGTGAGTGATTCTCCCGGTTTGAATGTCATTGTAGATTTGCTCGACGGGATGATCTTTAGCAATTCTTGCTCGAACTCGTGAAAGCTTTTGCTTGGGTCTTCGTTGAACATCTTCTTCATCTTGTTCTTCTTCTTGGCCTTCTTCATTGTTGGCGTTGTTGTTCTCTTGTCGTGGTGGAGAAGGAGGTTGTTGACGTTCATCTTGATGCACTTCCTCGTTTTCTTCATCTTGGTGTGTCCCACTTGTGGATGCTTCCGTATCAACTCTTGGTTCACCTTGTCGTGAAGTTGAAGCTTCCACTTGGAAGGACGAGGTACTCTCCTTCACCTCCGTTGGACGAACCTTGCCAATAGCCAAGTCTTGGATTGCTTCCGAAGGATCTTTGTCACCTACATCAATTGGCAATTGCTCTACTTGCGAGCCGTTAGATTCATCAAACTTCACATCTACCGTCTCTTCAACCTTTCGGGTGAAATTGTTGTAGACACGGTAAGTGTGAGAGTTTGAGCCATAACCTAGTAGGAAACCTTCATGAGACTTAGGAGCAAATTTAGAGCGACGATGCTTATCAAGAATGTAGCACTTTGAGCCGAATACTCGAAAGTATCCAACTTGGGGTTTGTTACCGTGAGGAGCTCAGATGCCGCCTTGCCGAGTAGCTTGTGAAGATAAAGCGATTTGTTGCATGACAAGTTGTCTCAACCGCTTCTGCCCAAAAGTGCTTCAGCGTCTTGTACTCGTCAAGCATCATTCTCGCCATTTCAATGAGCGTCCAGTTCTTCCTCTCAACAACTCCGTTTTGTTGAGGTGTGTACGTAGCCGAGAACTCGTGTGAAATCCCTTCTTCATCAAGAAAGGTGTCCACATTTGCGTTCTTGAACTCCGTTCCATTGTCGCTGCGAACCTTCTTGATCTTCACTTCAAATTGATTTTGGGCCTTCCTTGCGAAGTTTTTGAAGATATTTTGGACCTGCGATTTATCACTGAGAAAGAATACCCACATAAATCTTGAAAAATCATCAACTATAACTAGACCAAAAGAATTTCCGCTGAGACTCTTGTAAGAGTTGGGACCAAAAATATCCATGTGAAGTAGCTCGAGTGGCCTCCTTGTGGTCATGATGTTCTTCACGGGATGCCTTCCTCCAACCTGTTTACCTGCCTGACAAGCGCTGCAAAGTCTATCCTTATCAAATATGACATCATTAACTCCAAGGATATGATTTCCTTTAATAAGCTTGTCAAGGTTTCGCATACCAACATGACCTAGTCGTCTATGCCATAACCAACCTTTTGAGGATTTAGCAATGAAGCAAGTTTTAGGTTGAGCCTTTTTAGTGAAATCAACAATGTATAGATCACCTCTACGCACACCGGTAAAGACCATTTTATGATTGTCTCGATGAAACACTTGGCAATCTACTTCAGTAAATAGAACATTGAAACCGAAATCAGTAAGTCTAGATACTGAAAGTAAGTTGTATCCAAGAGATTCAACGAGCATGACATTTTGTATGGAGCTATAATGTGATATGGCCACCTTACCGAGGCCGACCACGTTACCCTTTGAGTTGTCACCGAAAGTAACATACTTTCGAGGACTATCATTATCAGCAAGCTCACGAAACATGTCTTTATCTCCGGTCATGTGATCGGTACATCCACTATCAAGAACCCATTCCTTTCCTCCTGACATATATCCCCGAAGATTTGCCATAAGACCAAAGTGTCTCATTGCATCATCAAGATCGAAGTCACTATCATCATCCTCATCATAGTATCCATGTTCAACATCATCATGTGGTGGATCAAGTACTAGAGAGGGTGATTCATTAGAGTGAGTTTGACAATGATCTTGCTTATGAATTTTTATAGCTTGGGAAATAATATCACTAATAATACCAACATTTCCTTTGGCATGCATAAGGTTAGTAAGCTCGAATAGACGATCACCAAACATAGGATCACTAGAATTCATCCTACTCAAGGCAATAGACTTATGGAGAATTTCATCAAGATTTTTCAAGGAATAATCTGGAAATCGTTCCTCAAGAAATTTCCATATAGTTTAGGCACACTTAAAAGTAGGCAAGCATCCAATAAAGTTTCTAGGCAATCCTCTAATGATAAGTTTGGTAGTTCTAAGATTCGTAATCATGTCAATTGACTCATCATGGGTAGGATGCATAGGATCAACATAAGGTGCACAAGGGCTAGCAATGTACTTGTTCAAATGATATTGATTGAAAATAACAAGCATCTCATTTTTCTACTCATGAAAATACTCTCCATCAAGAATAGGCACTCTATGTCTAAGACTCCCAATAGTAGACTCATCCATCTTCCTCCAATGGTGATTAAACCAAAGAAATGGAGACCAATGCTCTGATACCACTTGTAGGACCTTGAGAAGAGGTGTCTAGACGGGGGTGATTAGACACTAAGTACCAAAGTTGCAGTTTTTAAGTTTCCTTAAGTTTAAGTGGAGTTTAGGCACAAGTTTAACACTCATAATACATGTCAAGCAAGCATGCAAAGAGCATATGAGCAGCGGAAAGTAAAGCATGCAATTTGCAAGAAAGTAAAGGGAAGGGTTTGGAGGATTCAAACACAATTGGAGACACGGATGTTTTTGGCGTGG
Source organism: Aegilops speltoides (assembly GCA_021437245.1). NCBI lineage: Eukaryota > Viridiplantae > Streptophyta > Magnoliopsida > Poales > Poaceae > Aegilops > Aegilops speltoides. Next base: position 331,233,532 of record CM038143.1, read on the forward strand.
TTCCGATAGGTGGTGCTATCGTACATCCACGTTGATGGAGACTTCAACCCACGAAGGGTAACGGTTGCGCGAGTCCACGGAGGGCTCCACCCACGAAGGGTCCACGAAGAAGCAACCTTGTCTATCCCACCATGGCCGTCGCCCACGAAGGACTTGCCTCAGTAGCGGTATATCTTCACGAAGTAGGCGATCTCCTTGCCCTTACAAACTCCTTGGTTCAACTCCACAATCTTGTCGGAGGCTCCCAAGTGACACCTAGCCAATCTAGGAAACACCACTCTCCAAGAAGTAACAAATGGTGCGTTGATGATGAACTCCTTGCTCTTGTGCTTCAAATGATAGTCTCCCCAACACTTAACTCTCTTTCATAGGTTTTGGATCTGGTGGAAAGAAGATTTGAGTGGAAAGCAACTTGGGGAAGGCTAGAGATCAAGATTCATATGGTAGGAATGGAATACCTTGGCCTCAACACATGAGTAGGTAGTTCTCTCTCAGAAAATGTATGCTGGAAGTGTAGGTTCAGTCTGATGGCTCTCTCAACGAATGAAGAGGAGGTGGAGGGGTATATATAGCCTCCACACAAAATCTAACCGTTACACACAATCTACCAAACTCAGTGGGACCGAATCGTTAAACTCGGTCAGACCAATTTAGCAAATAATGTGACCGTTAGGATTTTTGGTGGGACCGAAATGCAACTCGGTAAGACTGATTACACAAACTCGGTGAGACCGATTTGGTAATAAGCTTTCCAGAGAGTTGGTCAGGCAAACTCGGTTTGACCGATTACACAAACTCGATGGGACCGATTTGGTAATAAGTTAACTAGAGAGTTTGCATTGTAATCTCGGTAGTGCCGATTGCTCAAACTCGGTGAGACAGATTTTGATAATGGACATACACAAAGAGATTACAATCCCATCTCGGTGAGACCGAGATCCCTATCGGTAAGACCGATTTGCTTAGGGTTTGTGGCAGTGGCTTTGACTTTTGGAATCGGTGGCGCCGGATAGAAAGAATAGGTGTGACCGATTTTGGCTTTGGGTTTAGGTCATTTGAGGAAGTGGGAAAGTAGCTGAGGGTTTTGGAGCATATCACTAAGCACATGAAGCAAGAGGCTCATTAAGCAACACCTCATCCCTCCTTGATAGTATTGGCTTTTCCTATAGACTCAATGTGATCTTGGACCACTAAAATGTAAAAAGAAGAGTCTTGAGCTTGAAGCTTGAGCCAATCCTTTGTCCTTAGCATCTTGAAGGAGTTCCCACATCCTTTAGTCCATGCCACTCCATTGTTGAACTTATCTGAAATATACTAGATAAAAGTGTTAGTCCAACAAGAGATATGTTTACATTAATTACCAAAACCACCTAGGGAGCACTTGTGCTTTCAACCACGCCTCAACGGCCTCAGGCCGCTTTGTCGGCAGCTACAGCAGAGGGTTGTGGCACCAAGCGTTCACAATAACCCACTTGCTTCGGAAGCCCTCGGCCCTCTTCCCGGCCTTCGAGATGGCGTTGGACTTGGAGTACGCGACAAAACTCGCGCATGCTGAGATATTGCCGCCGGATACCCGGAGGGAGAAGAAGTGGTGCAGTAAGGCCACGGAGGGCACCACCCCAACGTGCGTCTTGTAGTAGTAGGCGAAGATCGACAAGAGGAGGATGGAGTTGGGGTGGATGTGCAGAGCATGCAACTGATACTGGCGAAGGACGGAAAGGAAGAACTCAGAGAAGGGAGGAACCAGACCAGGGACGATGCCATTCATGAAGAAGGGATAGAAGGTGCTCCCCTTGTCCTCCAGCTGGGCGGAGCCAAGACGGAGCGCAGTCTCCCCAAACTCGTTGATCTGCGATGCTGCCATCTGGTGCGTGAGGGCGAGATTCTTCTCCGTCACATTGGGGGAGACCAGGGCTGGCGAGTACCAGGACAATGCAGCCCCAGCCGGAGTCTTGCAGGGGGCCATAGTTCGCCGAAGGAGAAAGAATGCGGCAGATCTGGAGATTTTGGAGGCAGGTAGGCGGAGAGCAAGGAAGGGGATCTGGAGCAAGGAGAACAAGGGTAATGAGGTAAGGCTAACCCAGAGCCAGCCTTTTCTCAGTCGAGCAGTTGCCGAGGCAGCGTGGGGAAGCGGAGACGCCCACATCCAATCAACCGGCACGCGACGCCTAAGGCCGCAGGTTGATGGGGCCCGCGGTGCTCCGCACTTTCCCATTCGCTTCTCTGCTAACCAAGTCTGAGCGCGCCTTGGGCCTGGGGGCTATTGTCAGCGTTCTGGGAACGGGGGTCCCCAGACTTGCCTGCCTACGGCCTGCGGCCTGGCTTAGGTGGTTGCCCAGTACGTCCCATCTTCATCAGCACAAGACTCAAGACCCTCGCGGGGAGGACGACGCAAGGCTTCCTCAGGAACGGCCTCGCCAGGCAGGCTCGCGAGGAGGCGGAGAGATCAAGGCAGGGTACCTCGTGAGGTGCTCGTGACGCAAGCCATGACGATCGAGACCAGGCGGGCGCCGGCCTGCGCAGTGTCCTTGTTTCCTCTTTGGTGCAAAGGTAGCAAGCACAGACGTGGAGTACCGAGGCATCAGGCAAAGGTTGCCACTTCAGTGCAACGAGACCAAGACCAGCGGAGCGGCAGGATGGAGATCACCATGGAGCCCAAGGCGGCATCATCGCTAGTGCTTTTGGCAGCCGAAGACCAACTTTAGTCAGGATAACTTGTACTGGATGTTCCCCTTTGAAATGGCCGTCGTAGGTGCCCTTCCCGCTCAATATTTGGGAAGAGGCCTAGGGCCTCTATAAATAGGGCTAGCCACCACAGAGTAGAGGCATCGGATCCAGACTTTGGGAAGCCTAGAGAGAGAGAGGCGACCGAACTCACCCTAGCAGTTCATCGCACCAGCTCAAGAACACCTCTCGCAAGGCTATTCTCCCTTTGTACTATTCATCATCAGCCCCTGAGGCAATCCACCACCCCACACACTGGAGTAGGGTATTACACCACAACGGTGGCCCGAACCAGTATAAATCCCGCGTCCCTTGTGTTGTTCATTGTTTCCAGCTTAGATCTCACGAGGCGATCGGACGTAGATCGGTAGGGGAGAGATCTTCATGCGCACCCCAATGTTCAAACCTTAAGGGTCTGCCGGAACCCAACATTCGACAGTGATTGACCCATGCAAGAGTAATCCCATGTGTAAAAACTAATGATATCTCGAGAATTTTATCAGAAAACTGGTATCTCGAGAATGTCATCGAAAAAATGAAAGATGAGAGATAAGGCAAGGAGGAGTGGAGTGTGGTGGTAACTGGTGGTCGGAATGGGCGGAGGCATGGGGATGGACAGCGCCGGCAGGCGGCAGGCGACCACCATGCATGCTAGATTGTTCTAGAGACTTATTCCTTTTTAATTGCTGAGCAATGAGATTGTGGGAGATAATGACGTGGAGAGAGGTGCGGGTATCTTTTGTAAAATTATCATAGTTTGCTTTCTATCCATCAGATATAGATCATATGGTCTATATTACAAGATGGCAGGCACACCATCATCGCCAACTCGTTTTCTATAAGGGTACAGATGATAAGTTTGCTGACTACTAAAGTAAAGTGGAATTTGTCCATGTTATGCAAGTAAAATAAAGGTGATTGTTTATCATACGGGTAAGGTTGGATGAAGGGTGGTAGGAACAAATGCTCCGCCTAGAGCATGTGTGTGTGAGATGGAGTCTTAGTGTGTGTGTGGGGGGTGAGAGAGAGAGAGAGAGAGAGATGGAGTCTTAGTTTGTGTGTGTGTGTGTGAGAGAGAGAGAGAGAGATGGAGTCTTAGTGTGTGGGGGGTGCGTGCGTGTGTGTGTGTGTGCATGTGTGTTAGAGAGAGGGAGATGGAGTCTTAGTGAGTGTGGGGGGTGCGTGTATGTGTGTGTGTGTGTGTGTGTGTGTGTCACGGGGTCCTCTGTGGCGGATGTAATTTAAGTGTGCATGGCTTCATCATAGAGAGGTGATGTGTATGGCAGAGGCCACCAACGATGGGGTGCGAGAGAGAAAATGCCTGTAGAAAGGGAAGCGAAGGTGTGTGCGCGTGAGAGGAGTCGACATCGAGAGAACGTGTTTGTTCGAGAGACACCGAGGAAGACTACTATATATCGATGGTGCATGTAGGCGGGAATTAAAAAAAGGGATGGTCTTATTGGTTTCGGGGATATAGGAGAAAAGTGAGAGGCGGGGGGGGGGGGGGGGTAGCTAGAAGGAGATTGTTAAGTGTGAGTGTGTGTTTTACCCATCCAGGCGGAAGTTATGTGCGCAAAAGAGGAGAACGATTCGATGTGGCGTTAGGATTGAGGGTAATTAACTACGTATGGAGACATAGAGACCTTGAACGTGCATGTGTGAGAGGTATACATGTATACGTGGGATGTGTGTGTGTGCGCGCGTGCATGATCGAGATAAAAGAAAGAAGACATAAGTCATAAGATCAACGACATGGGAGAGACGGATCGGTATGACAATATGCATGCATGTGAGAATGCAGGGAAGAAGGCCCGACAATTGAGCATGTGTTTTTGTCTTTAAGAGATAGTGGCGTGGGCTGGAGCATGCATCTATGGTGAGCAGAGGGAGTGAGGCACAACGATTGTGCAAAAGAGATCAACCTATAAATGCATATGTATGGAGAGACATATATAGTGTGGGTGATAGGAAGCAAGACTCTGTGCGAGAAAGAAATGTTGACAGAGAAACTACAGATAGATACCGAGATGGAGATGCTAGCTAGAGGGACATCCGCTAGTTTGGGTGTTGGAGATGACCGCCGGGTGGTTCAGAGGGTGAAGTTATATATGTGTGTGAGAGGGCACTTGACTGCATGTAGAGAGAAACATATGTAGTGTGCGTGATAGGAATCAAGAGTGAGGGCGAGAAAGAAGGTTGATGGAGAAACAGATAAATAGAAAGATAAAGATGCTAGCTAGTGTGCGTTAGAGATAGGAGTCGAGTGGATCAGAAGGCTGAGTTATGTGTGTGGGTGTGAGAGAGATAGAGAGAGGGTGCATGTGAGTCATATACAAACAGATATAAGAGAGAAATGAGATCCTGAGAGACGGAGTTTTGTGTCTGCGAGAGAAAGATATTACACAACGAGAGTGATAGCTAGAGAGACATATGAGGGAACGCAAGATATCTCTAGGGAGAGAGAGTGTGTTTGAGCGACATACAAGAGAACAATGGAGAAATATCAGACCCTTGGGGACAGAGTTTGTGTTTGTGTGTGAGAAAGAGATATTTAAGAGGAAGAGTCGCAGGTTCTCATATCTAAGGAGCGAAAGACATCTCTGTATGAGGGGTGTGCGAGTGGCACACATGGGAATAGTAGAGAGAAATGAGACCCCGGGAGATAAAATTTTGTGTTTGCGTGAGAGAAAGAGAATCCACATGGAGAATCATAGTTAAAGACACATAGCAGGGAGCGAGATATACTTAGAGAGAGAGAGAGAGAGTGATGAAGGTTGAGGGAGAGAGTACCGTCAGTGTGTTACGAAGATAAAACATCATTGTCGACATACAGGTAGCACGAGTGATACCTGAGAGACAATGAATGCGTATAGGTCCAGAGAGATAGTGCTATATAAGCATGAGTGATAGCTATATGAGACGAATATCTGGATTAAAGGGGATTCAAATATTTAAACTAGAGATCATGACATCGATAATATCATAACGCAAATTGGTGTATCAAACATGCATATTCATTTCAATTTGGGCACACGTGTAATGTTATATAGTTTATCAATATTGGTGATCCATAGATTCTTTAATTACAAACAATTCATGGTTTATATGCAATTAATGTCTAAACGGGATTACAAACAATGCATGGTTTATATGCAATTAAAAAACCCGCATGAAACACACATTAATTGGAGACAGTTAGCGAGGAATGCATACATTGGATTTCAACATAAAGTGGTTCCAAATATTTGAAAATCCAAATTGATGGATACAACCTTATGAATCTGAGATCATGCCATTTGTAAACCATATTTATGTATAAATAGTGTTGTGGTTTTGAAAGTATATATAAAAAAATGATGTATATAGAATGTAATTCCAATTGAAAATGGATCCCGCCCAAAAAAATAGAATACAAACGGGATTCGAATTGAGTTGGCACGGTAAACGTGCACTCTGCAAAATTTGAACGAAGCGGGAAAGTCGCAAAGAATCACCAAAACCAAAATCATGAGATGGAAATTACTATCGCCTATCCTCGCCACGCAAAGCCTATCTGCTGGATTTCTATAGGTTTCGATAGGGGTAGGTTTGTAATTTCACCCAAATGTGACGTAACCACCTCTCGCCCGGATTCATACACGGTGGGCGCCAAAACACAGTGTGTCCTAGGCCAAAATTGACTCCCTCCCCGATTCATATTCATACACGGTGGGCACCAAAAACAAACTCTCGTCGGCAAATATTCGGTGTATGCGAGATTACCGTCCTATCCCGAACCGACTAATGTTGTTGTGATGTAGTAGAAATTTGAAACGGGGGCTAAGTTTGTAAATTTCCTCGCATTTGAGACAAGTGCGCCCTGAATACATGGTTCCCCCCTTCCTCTCTACCTCCCTTTTCCCCATTCGTACTCCGTGGACGCCAAAACACCCTCTCCACCCCACCCTCCTCCGTCCGCCACCCCATCCACCGCCGTCCTCCTCCACCATGCCGGAGCTGATACCCCGACACTGTCGTCCATTACAAGAGATCGACCTCTCTCATCCACGGCTTCGAACCGGGATCCTTGCATCCCGTCCTCTCGCTTCATCCCCGCCGTCGTCCACCTTGCCGGCGCTGCTCCTACGACCGTCTCGTCCACCGCGCCCCGCCGCCACCGTCTACCCTCCTAGATCTGCTTCCACACTGCCTAAAGCCATCGCTACCACAGCACCATCAAATTCTCAGCAGATGCATACACGGCGCCGCACCAGAGGCGGTACTCTTTCGTATCTGCTCAACTTATTTATTGCAGCAAGAAAATAGATCGCCACTGCTTTACTCTGATTTCTTGTCTTGGTTGCGAAGTTCCCTTTGTCTGGTTTGCACCTTTAGATCCGCCATGGCACGCTCAACACTATACTCCCAATGCTTATGGTTTTCCCCTTTTATATTCCACACTAGTTAAATCAGTAGACTAAATTTCAAAATTGCGTCAGTCATTTTTCAGAGCTCGCCGGAGTTCGCCGGTATGAACGAAGGGGCTCGGGTGGTTGTGGGGCCTCACCGAACGAAGAAAACTCAATGCGGGTGGGGGTTGGGGCGGGGGTGGGGGTGGGGGTGGCGGAGGAACACAGGCAGCAAGGGCCGGTGGTCCGACCGGCAGCCTATGCGGTGTTCTCTATGGGAAGAATCAGAGACAAGGAAGAAGATGTGTTAGGATATGTAGGATCTTCAGCCAACCGCCTGAAATGGTCGAGAGACAGCTGGGAGTTGCATTCTTAATGCGCTTTGGTTCATCATGTGTGGGCACTGCGCAACCAACATTTTATTATCCAAAATCTGCTTGCTCTTCTTTACCATGTTCCTCTTCCGTTCTTCTTTAATATGTACTCTCTCCATTCCTAAATACAAGTCTTTGTATAGGTTCTACCATGGACTACATATAGACAAAAATGAGTGAAGCTACACTCTAAAATGTATCTAGATACATCTGTATGTGATCCATAGTGGAAATCTCTACCAAGACTTATATTTTGGAATGGAGGGAGTATGATAGTAGTACAGTATGTTCCTTGTACTGAAGATGAGCAGGGACATTTGCAGTGTAGAGGTCTATACGGTCGGTTGTGATGGACACTTTGAGCCTCTTTGATTCATAGGATCTTGTAAACATAGGAATAGGATTTGTAGCACCTGCCCACTTGAATCCTATAAAAATAGCAAGGAAATGCGGGGAGTTGTGTCGCCTTTGAGAGTAACACTGATATTAATAGTACTGCACCTTCACTGGAAGAGAGCTGGTATCCGAAGCCTTTCTAGCTGTACCGGCAAACTAGCACATATATTCCAGCAAGTTCCACTTTGCTGATTTTACTCTGATGCTTAAGGTTTTCCCGTTATATCTACACTATGATCTGTGTAGCTGCTTTGGGTCGCACTAGCAGTAGTCCACTCTTGAAGCTAAACATTGCAATGACTTACAAAATTGGCACCAAGGCATTGAGTGCCATTCTAGATGCAATGAAATTCATACACTCCCTACCTGTTGATTCTTGTTCAGAATATGATCCTATTGACTCTTGTTCAAAATTGCCACATATACAGAGACAGCATGGAATTGCATTTCTTTGGGCGCCGTGATTCATCATGAGTGGGCAACCAACATTGTATGCAATGAAGCGAAACCTCAAGAATATGCTTCCTCTTCTGTTCTTTAACATGTTCCTCTTTGTTTATGATGTATTTAATACATACAGTATGTTCCTTGTCAGGAAGGGGCGCAAGGACATCTACAGTCAACAACTGATAGAGTTGGCCCATACGTGATCGATAGGCTTTCAATTACTAGCGGAAATACAACACCGTATTTTCAAGCCAGTTCCACTTTCCTGATTTATATATCGTGGTTATGGTGTACCCCTGTTATGTACACTATGATCTGCCTAGTTGTTGTGTGCTCTTGTTACCATGGTTTGGCAATAAACTCTCTATACAGTATATTATGAACCTATCATCTGCCAGCTATCCTTACTTCTGGAGCCTATTTTTTGTGTACTTGTGCCAGATTATATAAATGCACGCACTATATTACAAAGACGCATGAGCTCTCTCATCGAATCCAAAGGATAGCACACAAGTGTTTACTGAGGCGCCCTATATTAGAATATCATCGCATTACAAAGATAATCTCACAACTATTTATGTTTTCATGGTTCTCGATATTATACGCAATTACAAAGTGAATATCGAATCCGCGATCGGAAGAATATTGTGGAACACTACAATGACTTACAAAATTGGCACCAAGGCATTGATCGACATTTCGAAGCAATGAAACTCATACGCTCCCCACCTGTTGATTCTTGTTCGGAATATCATCCTAAGGACTATCCTAACCTCGAGGAGTCAAAGGCGATGGTTCGTCTTGTGCACCCATCAAGGTGCCTGTTCTAATTTGGCAAGGTTTTATTGATTGCGCGATCTTGCATATGTTGTCTTGCATTTCTTCTACTTTGTTGCACCACCATCCGCTTAATTTACTCAAAGATATAACTCGAGATGCCATGCCCATCCATTATCAATACATATTCCATCCGTCATCATACCATGTTTTTTCACTCAAATGATGTTCTTGTGCATCGACATCAAAAGGAAGAAGGTGATTGCCGAACTCAAGGAGCACCAAAGAAAGTCCTTGAAAAACATGGTGGTGCCGAGAAATCGACAAATACCCCACTTATATTGGCTATACAACCAAGGACACAAAACATAGGACCGACTCCAGCAGACTATACCCATACTTCACCGCCACACCACTAGCCCCACCACACAGACCTGCACTCCAAAGAAAAGGTATACCGATTTCATTTGCCATAGCACCAGCCGCACCACGAAAAATCCCACTCCAAACAAAAAGTACAACAAGTCCACCGGTCAAGACCTATCCCACCGCAGAGACGGCCAATTCCTCTGATTGGAACCCCATTCCATTTATTCCCAGTTTAAAAGACAATGCTTTCAATGTTGTTAGGGACTACGTGCATATATTCCCATCATGGGAAGATTATAGTGAAGACAAACACCATTTTCACATCTTCCCGCCCAACTTACGTGTAAGTGCTATTATTCATGGTTATTATTTTCTGTTTTCACTGATCGAACACATCAATGATTTACATTACATTGTTGTAACTAGGCGAGGGTCAATCTGGATAGTCATGACGAGCAAAGCTTGCTTGTGCTTTTCAAGGAAGCATTGCATCAGTATCGGTGTTACCTGAGGAAATCACACTTTGATGGCAAGTCTATAAACGAATTTCCGGTGAAGTCTCCTATGCTAAATTTAGAAGACATTGAATGGAAAAACCTTGTTAAGCACTGGTCTCGTTCCCAAGATGAGGTATTGTCTATGAAATCACATGACAATTTGAACTTCTACTTTTCTGTATGTGCCTTACGGATCTTTTTTTGCAGGAAATCTGCTCGAAGAAGAATTCCGGTTTGAAAAGAATGACATGATATTGCAAATATGTTGCTCGCTGCTTTGCTCTTGTTAGTACTTGTTGTCCTGTATCACTGTACTTGCATACATGCCTGCTTCATTATGTGACAGCAGTATGCATGATAGCTTGCTTATCAATTGTTCGCTCCAAATTATCTGATCTGTATGAATGGTTAATTAGTGTAGAATATATCCAATGCCAATGAATTTTTTAGCTCTGCATTGTTCTTGTAAGTACATGCTGTCCTTTATTAGTGTACTTATATTGACAGGTAGTTGTTCATGTACCATCACTCTGCAACTTATTTTCCTTTGCCCTCCATTTTGTACACATCAAATCTATATTTACTATTACCATAAGGTTGGTACTGAAGAAGTTTAGCTGTGCATTGCTCTTGGTTGTGCCTTTTGCCTGTATCGTTGCACATACATTTATAGCTACTTGGTTATGTAGCATCACTCTTCATCTTATCTTAAATATTCTCCATTTTTTCGTATATTATCACATCTATATTTACTCTTAACAAAATGTAGAATAAAGGCAATGCTTATGAAGAAGATTCTATGGTAAACTTCTTGAATTGCTCCCCCCCCCCATCAGCATGGACAAGGGCTTTATAGAGCCTGTCTTCACCAGTAATGTAAGTTTGTCCTTCTCAAGCCTTCAAACTTTGTTGTGTATATTTGGTTAGGCATGACTGCAACAGTTGTTTATTTTTGGTGTTTGCATCAAATTGCATGTTTAAGGTTTATTATGTAGTTCATAAACAAAAGTTTGTCCTTCTCAATTTAAGTTTTCAGTTGTACAACCAAGTTCCTTCTTCATACCATGTAATTAAACTATACAGAGCAAGTGATCTTCTTTTGCACTGCATGTATGCTTATGTTCTTCATCCGTAATCCAGTGGTGTGGTGAACCTACCCACTACAGCACAATGTCATATTCTGCAATGTCTTAACTATGAACAATGTCATATCATTCTACTATTATTTAAACCGTCTCTTTATTTGCCAATCAGAAATGGGATAAATTGACAACACACTAACCACTGATACTTATGAGTTCTTGTTCTGTAATCCAGTGGTGTCGTGAAGCTGCCAACTCCTTCATAATGTCATTTCCTGCCATGTCTTGACCTGAACAATGCCATATTGTTTTAATGCAATTTTAAACTATGTCACTTTATTCGTCAGTAAGAAATGTGATGAATTGTTAGCACTGATACTTTTATGTGCAAAACATGTCATCTGTCTGCTTGTTTATCTTTTAGAGTGAGGAAGATATAAGTGTTGAACAAGCGCAGTCTCATCATCTTGCTCAGGTGCTTGCGCTGCAGCTCGCCAGCAGGGCTAACCTTTCTTGAACTCTATTGAAGTGCTATCGGTTTTGTATATTATTTTGTCGGCGTCTTTATTTGCACTGGTGGGGATCTTTGATGCCCAGTGTATGTAATCTGTTGTCTGCTTGTGCTTTATTATCATAGCGGCAAACTTTGATGCCCAGTGGATGTAATATGCCATAATTTCTTTATTGTATAGTCTAGGTTTTTTCTTATTCACGATGCTACAGTTATTTTACTGTATATATATCCAATCTTTGCAGTAAACCGGCCAAACCGTAAAATTACGGTACATAATCGGGCTGTCATGCAATCACGATGTATGATCCGCATCATGGGCCCCGCCAAACCGCCCACTAGTAGATTCGGCCTTTAATAGGCCGAGTAACCCCGCCCTCTTTTCGCAAGAAAACTCAATGGGCTTTAGGAGGCTCGAGAAGTAGGTTGGGCCCAAACGCGTCGAACAGCTCACGGGCAAGAGTCCGAAATGGACCCCGGCCAATGATTGTGTGAATCAAATCACGGGCTTTTAACATGCCAAAATTGTCTCGGTCCTTGTTTGGCCCAATCAGATATCGGTCATGAAGCAGGCGGATGCAAACCGGGTCGTAGTTAGGCCCAACTATATGACGGGCTTTTAACAGGCCGAAATTAATATAGGGCCGAAATGTTAAACGGGCCCTTAACAGGCCGATACTAATATTAGGCCAAATTTCTAAATGGGCCTTTAGCAAGTGGGCCCAAAAGCATAGCGACCAGTTAACGGGTCGAATCTGATATGGGCCATAATTGAGTCCAAAGCCTCTTAAAGGGCTGGACCTGATCTGGGCCGTGATTTGGCCCAGAACGTGGGAGGCTTTTAACGGGCCGGATCTCATATGGGCCATTATTGGGCCCGGAACGTGGCAGGCCATTAATGGACCGGATCAAATATGGGCTGGCATTTCGCCCAAAACATGGCAGCAAGTTAATGGGCCGGCCTACTAGGGTCCTCAAAATCTTGTGGGCCTACAGCTGGGTCGGCCCATTCGTGTCGGCGAAATCTCATGGGCCTTTAGCTAGGCCGGCCCATTATGATCCGTAAGAATTTCGTGGGCCTTTACTTGGGCCGGCCCATTATGGCACACAAAAATCTTGTGGGCCTTTACGTGGGCCGGCCCATTATGGCCCGTGAAATCTTGTGCGCCTTTAGCTGGGCCAGCCCATTATGGTCCGTAAAATCTCGTGGGCCTTTAGCTGGCCCGGCCCATTATGGTCCACAAAATCTTGTGGGCCTTTAGTTGGGCCGGCCCATTTAAACTTGATTGGCCGTGCCACGTGTCGACGTATCATAGGTGCCTTCTATCCAATGAGTGGATGACATCTGTCCCAACGATGAGCCGACACGTGTTTCCTCCAGCCAATGATGATTTTACACGTGGAAAATCCCCATTGGTCGCGGCTGTTAACGGGCTATCGGATCCAAAACCTGACCCGATAGCTTAACAGCGTTCCATTACAGTGGATGCCACGTGTCGGTCACCCTTGATGAGAGCACTTCTGTGACGCGCGATTTATCGTCATGGAAGTGGACACTTCCGTAATGATAATTTTGGTAATTTCATGGAACACTTCTACAACAGCACAGGAATGACTATCTTGATTCTGTCATAAAATCATCATGGATGTACATGCATGACAAAAAATCGACCTACTATGACAAACACGTATCATCACGGAAGTGTATTTTTTTGTAGTGCATGAGGCAGGGGACACGATGTTTACCTAGGTTCGGGCCCTCTTAATGGAGGTGATACCCTACTTCCTGCTTGATTGACTTTGATGAGTATAGGGGTTACAAGAGTTGATCTACCTCGAGATTGTAATGGCTAAACCCTAGATGTCTAGCCCGTATGATTGAGACTACCCTTAAGGACTAAACCCTATGGTTTATATAAGAACCGGAGGGGACTAGGGTTATACAAACTCGGTTTATAGAGGAAGGAAACTACACATCCAGACGCCAAGCTTGCCGCCCACGCAAAGGAGAGTCCCATCCGGACACGGGTGAAGACCTTCTATCTTGTATCTTCACGTCCCATCAGTCTGGCCATGTCACATAGGCGGGCTCCCTGAAGACCCCATAGTCCAGGACTCCCTCAAGCCTCGCCCCTTGTTAGGCTCGCCTGCCCTGCAAGGGAGGCCTCTGTTTCAACGATATCTTGCTCCTTGTCTTGGTCTTGGTTCCTTCTGCTTTGTCTCTAGTTCTTCGAGTCTTTTGGTCTCTGGTTCTAGTGCTCCACTCTTGATCTTGTCCCTGTGCACAGTCAAGTCAACAGGCCCTGGGTCTATTGCATCGATAGAAGCCCCCAGGCCTGCCCCGAACGCGCTGTCAAGCGTCGTCGGGGTAGGGCCTAACAAGTGCACAAGTAGCACTGTTGAAGAAGCTGTTCTCTAGAGATCTCCTTTGCTTCTTCATTAGTCTTGATTTCGAGCCAGTTTCTGGTTTTCCTGCGCGTCGAGCAAGGCCAATGGTGGTTGGACCGCTCCAGTAATGGCCCATGAATGACTTTAACGCACGAGATAGAAACTGCCAATTTACTCTTCCCACCGTGCCCTTCTCCTTAGCCACATTTGCCGCATGCATCGCGCAGGGTAGTAAATGAGGCGCGTGGCGTGGGAGAGCATGACGGCAAGGGCCCGACTCCCTCGAACTAGTGGAGGACGGCAGTGGTCGCTCGCCATGGATCCAGCCCCTAGCTCCTCTTGTCTTCCTATAAAAGGGAGAGCGGGGGTGGAATGGAGGCATCCAATAGCATCCACTTCTTCTGTCTCGCTTCACCATGAGTATGCTGGAAAGGGGAGCCTGGGGCTGGCCCCCAGGTTTCAGCTTCGAATCCCTTTGCGGCCGTGAAGATGCTCGGGCGTTGCGGTGGTAACACCGGGGTGGTGACTCTGGTGCATCTATCGTCGCGCTGCCCATAGCCTTGATTTCGGTGGGAGGGGATGTGAATGGCACCATGCCGCGGCCCATGACGGGTGCGGCGTGGTAGCCGGTTGCTCCTCGTTCTTCGTCCCTGCGTGATGTGCAGGAGGAGCATTGGAAGAGGCCTGCCGTCGGCAAGGGCAGGTCCGGCTCCTCCAGGTGTCTCCCTTTGTTTGTGTAGGAGGGTTTCTCGTCTTCGTACATGTCTTCGGGACGTGCGGTGATTTTGGACGTTGGGGCTGCTAGGGAAGACCAGGCTCTCTGTGTGGGGAGCTAGAGAGCATGGTGCTTGGTGTAGCTGACGATCTGGGGTCTCCGGGTGGTAGTGATGTGGACGATGACGGCAACCCACGGAGCGTCAAGAACGGGGGCGACCATTCCGGCGAGTCGTGTTTTCCGGTGACTCCATGTCCTTCCACCCGAGCCTCCGGCAGCGTCACCATCCACGTCCTTCGGGTCCTTATTCCATACTGGGGAATGGCGCTGTCCTGATCCTAGGGAGGCGCCGGACTCCAGCCATGCCTGCTCTCTGCCTCTTCGACCTTGCCCTGTAAGAGATGGACAAGGGCAAAGGCATCACGAGGCACTTATCTTTTTTCAATCTTAAATCTATAGGCACTTGCCAAATTTTAATTCATATAATGTAATTTCTCAAGTCCATGTCTGTGTTCTGTAATGCTTGTACTCGTATCAGCATATTAATGAAAAAGATAAACCTTGTCGGGAACTCATGCATGTGTATGTCCATGCAGAGGTGACATGCCTCTTTAGTGTAAATAAACAAGTTTGCCCTGGCAGGCTATCCTGCCGGCCTTCTTTTTGCCTGCAGGAGAACCTTATCTGCCAGGTTACAGACAGAAGGACTAGTCCCCCCGCCATCTTCCCTTTACCAAAGGCAACTACAACCATTCTGAATGAAGCGGCATTTAGGCAGGGAATGAGAGCACCTAATTAAGTCTAAAAGGAGTGGCGAGGGTTTCTAATGCCTAAGTTGTAGCTTACAGAACATGAATGGACAAGAGGTAGAACTTATCTGTTTGGCTTGCCGGGGTCGCAGTGTCGGGCAATCTTCTCATCCTTTCATCGAAGCCAAGCCCATGGTGAGAACCTGTAACTTCATGCAGATGAGAATGAATGCAATATGCAATCCTATCTATATGCATATGCATATGCTCATGAAATGCTTATGCAGTAATCTGAAATGCTCATGCATGCATGAAACCTAGGTTGGGGCCCCTCTATAGCGCTTCTTTTTCCTAGCACGGGGTCATCGCCCCGGCTTTGTACAAGGGGTTACATGCAACTAAGGCAAGGCCTGTACAATTGGGTGGCTGCCGGGCAAGGCCCGGCAGCCTCGCGCCTTACGGTAGAACTTGCGGAGATGCTTAATATTCTATGATTTTTGCAACAGAGTGCCATCTCCGGTCTCCAGATGGACTGCGCCGGTTCTGGTGACTCATACTACCCAGTAAGGTCTGATACATCTCTATCGTATCTATAATTTTTGATTGTTCCATGCCAATATTATTCAACTTTCATATACTTTTGGGAACTTTTTATACTATTTTTGGGACTAACATATTGATCCAGTGCCCAGTGCTAGTTCCTGTCTGTTGCATGTTTTATGTTTCCCAGAAACCCCATATCAAACGGAGTCCAAACAGGATAAAAATGGACGGAGAATTATTTTCGAATATTTGTGATTTTTGGGGAGTAAAATCAATGCGAGATGGTGCCCGAGGTGGCCACGAGATAGGGGCCCACGCCCACTCCAGGTGGGCGTGCCCCCACCCTCCTAGGCACCCTGTAAGGCGGTTGACGCTCTTCTTTTGTCGCAAGAAAGCTCATTTTATGAGAAAAATCTGGGCGAAAGATTCACCCCAATTGGAGTTACGGATCTCCGGATATAAAAGAAATTGTGGAAGGGCAGAATCAGGGAGCGTAGAAACATAGAGAGGCAGAGAGATAGATCCAATCTCGGGGGGGCTCTCGCACCTCCCATGCCATGGGAGCCAAGGACCAGAGGGGAAACCCTTCTCCCATCTAGGGAGGAGGTAAAGGAAGAAGAATAAGAAGAAGAAGGGGGGCTCTCTCCCCTTTGCTTCCGGGGGCGCTGGAGCGCTACCAGGGGCCATCATCATCACCGAGATCTTCACCAACACCTCCATCATCTTCACCAACATCTCCATCACCTTCCTCCGTCTATATTCAGCGGTCCACTCTCCCACAACCCGTTGTACCCTCTACTTGAAGATGGTGCTTTATGCTTCATATTATTATCCAATGATGTGTTGCCATCCTATGATGTCTGAGTAGATTTCCGTTGTCCTATCAGTGATTGATGAATTGCTAAGATTGGTTTGAATTGCATGTTTTATTATTGGTGTTGTCCTATTGTGCCCTCCGTGTCGTGCAAGCGTGAGGGATTCCCGCTGTAGGGTTTGCAATGTGTTCATGATTTTCTTATGGTGGGTGGAGTGAATGACAGAAGCACAGACCCGAGTAAGTAGGTTGTTTGCGTATGGGATAAAGGGGGCTTGATGCTTTAATGCTATGGTTGGGTTTTACCTTAATGATCTTTAGTAGTTGTGGATGCTTGCTAGAGTTCCAATCATAAGTGCATATGATCCAAGAAGAGAAAGTATGTTAGCTTATGCCTCTCCCTCAAATAAAATTCCAATAGTGATTATCGGTCTAGTAACGTAGTCAATTTCTTAGGGACAATTTCACAACTCCTACCACCACTTTTCCACACTCGCTATATTTACTTTATTGCTTCTTTATCTAAACAGCCCCTACTTTTTATTTACGTGCTCTTTATTATCTTCAAACCTATCCTATCACACCTACAAAGTACTTCTAGTTTCATACTTGTTCTGGGTAAAGCGGACACTAAGCGTGCGTAGAGTCGTATCAGTGGCAGATAGGACTTGAGAGAATATTTGTTCTACCTTTAGCTCCTCGTTGGGTTCGACACTCTTACTTATCGAAAGAGGCTACAATTGATCTCGTATACTTGCTGGTTATCAAGACCTTTTTCTAGCGCTGTTGTCGGGGAGTCATAGCGTGGGGTGAATATTCTCGTGTGTGCCTGTTTGCTTTATCACTAAGTAATTTTTATTTGCTGTTCTAAATTGTTCTCTATCTTTAGTTATGGATATGGAACACAAAATACCAAAAAAATTAGGTGTACTTGCTACTCATGGAGATGGGGAACCTCCTAAAACCCTCGATGCTCGTTATGTTCAAGATATTATGTACTACTTTGATAATCCTGAGAAAACCCCATTCAATTATGTTATGGGAGACACATTGGATCAACGCGAATACTTTAGGGATTATCGCTTGATAGAAAAAGGTAAACTATTATGGGATCAAATTCATACATTACATTAGTATGCTTGTCAACTATGCTTGATACATGATTATACTTGTTGCTCTAGGATGAAGCCTCCACACCTTCCCTTTTCATGCAAATTCAATGATAATAAAACCTTGGCTTCTTATGCTAATGGTATCTATGATTACTATGATGTGGAACAAATAGAAGAATTCGTTGCTTTTATGGGTGCTTATGAGATTGAATCTATGTTAAAAACATTTGAAGATTTTGATGATGCAGTTTACAGACCTGACAATTTTGCTATACTTAGATATTGCTATGCAAATTATGAATACAATTCCAATATTGATGCACTTATTGAGAAAGTCTCCGCTGTCCAAGAAGAGACTAATATTTTGCAGGAATCTATGGAAGAAGAAATTGATGAGATTGTGAGCCCATTGGATGAAAAAAATGATGAGGAGAGCGAAGAATAAAAGGAGGAAGAGCGGATTAGCTACCCATGCCCACCTCCTAATGAGAGTAACTCTTCAACTCATACATTGTTTAATTCCCCTTCATGCTTATCGAAGGATGATTGCTATGAAGATTGCTATGATGATTGTTATGATCCCGTTGATTCTCTTGAAATATCCCTTTTTGATGATGCTTGCTATGCTTGTGGCCAAGATGCCAATATGAATTATGCTTATGGAGATGAACTTGCTATAGTTCCTTATGTTAAACAAAAAATTGTTGCTTTTGCACCCACACATGATAGTCCTATTATCTTTTTGAATTCTCCCGACTACACTATATCCGAGAAATTTGTGCTTATTAAGGATTATATTGATGGGTTGCCTTTTACCGCTACACATGATGACTTTGATAGATATAATATGCATGTGCTTGCTACTCCTACTTGCAATTACTATGAGAGAGGAACTATATCTCCACCTGTCGGTGTCAAAACCGGCGGATCTCGGGTAGGGGGTCTCGAACTGTGCGTCTAGGCGGATGGTAACAGGAGACAAGGGACACAATGTTTTTACCCAGGTTCAGGCCCTCTCGATGGAGGTAATACCCTACGTCCTGCTTGATTAATATTGATGATATGGGTAGTACAAGAGTAGATCTACCACGAGATCAATGAGGCTAAACACTAGAAGCTAGCCTATGGTATGATTGTTGAGATGTAATGTTGTGTCCTACGGACTAAAGCCCTCCGGTTTATATAGACACCGGAGAGGCTAGGGTTACACAGAGTCGGTTACAATGGTAGGAGATCTACATATCCGTATTGCCAAGCTTGCCTTCCACGCCAAGTAAAGTACCTTCCGGACATGAGCCGGAGTCTTCAATCTTCTATCTTCGTAGTGTGGGAGTCCGGCGGATATCGATAGTCCGGCTATCCGGACACCCCCTAGTCCAGGACTCCCTCAGTAGCCCCCGAACCAGGCTTCAATGACGATAAGTCGAGCGTGCTTGTAGTCTTCGGCGTTGCAAGGCAGGTTCTCCCTTCAATTCCATGTTCCTTCCGAGCAGTGTCCGCTTTACCTCGAATATCAGGCTTCTTGGCTTTACGCCAAATTATGGCCCTCTTCCACGCGTCGCCGCACGAATGCGAAAAGCCGTGGAGTCTTTACATTTCACCCCGTTTGCTGGTCATCACCTATCAAAGGGCAGGATCCAGATCCAAACCGCACCATCCTCCTCCCGCAGATACCCATCAAGCGCCTCGACTCAAATCCATTCCACCATGGATCGTCAACGCGCTCTTCCTCACGCGCCCCAGCCCATCGCCGGGATTGGAGGAGGTGCTCTATTTCGCACAACGAGCTAGTAAAGCTCCAAACAGAGGGATGGCTTCCTCCGGCATTCATGGTTCCGGTCCGAGCCGGACTGGTTACTTATCGAGGAGGAGCAGCGGAGGACACCCAAGCCCCAACAGGGGGAGCGGGTGTGCTTTGTCCCTTATCTAATAAGGGGCTCGGGTTTCCAATACACCCGCTCCTCCGCTGGCCTCAAGTTCTACGGACTTCAGCTCCATCACCTCACGCCCGCTTCATGTTGCACATCGCGGGCTACGAGCTCTTTGCAAGCTATTCACGGGCATCGAGCCCTGCTTCGCATTGTGGAAGAGGCTATTCTCGCCTCGCACTCGTTCTCACCAGGGGTCCATATATCAAGTGGGCGGCGCGAAATATGGCGCATCGCTGGGACCGGATACCTATCCGCACCCCCAAGAGGGCGTCCAAGACTGCCCCTGAGTGGTTTTATATAGTAGACGCCCGTTGCTCGACCCAGTCCGGATTGGCCTCCGGAGTTTGATGTCTGCTCCCTTGAAGAAACGCCACCGGCGCGCGCGCAGCCCCCGCTTGGAGGAAGACAAGAGCGCCCATTACTTGATGGGCCGGATAAGATTAATGGCTCATTCCGCTTGACCATGTTTGGAGTCATGGCGACGCAGCATCAGCGGGGTGCAGCCGCTGCAATACTGAGGCCACCCCATGTGGGATTTCAACGGGAAGACGATGCTACCGGCACGGCCAAGAAGGGCGGATTCGACCGAGGATCCGTGAAGATCCTATCCGCCTGTATAAGGGGAGAAGGAGGACTTCCTTCGTCCAACCCCGTAAATGGGTTTTCTATGGTCAATCCCGGAGGATGGGTGTT
Organism: Aegilops speltoides; assembly: GCA_021437245.1. Classification (NCBI taxonomy): domain Eukaryota; kingdom Viridiplantae; phylum Streptophyta; class Magnoliopsida; order Poales; family Poaceae; genus Aegilops; species Aegilops speltoides. Next base: position 331,254,042 of record CM038143.1, read on the forward strand.
TAATGCCTCAAAAGGGCCTTTACCCGTATTTTGAAGTTTAAGCTTTTATATTACATCTTGGCGCAGAGTTTACGCCGGACCGTGGAGGACATGGTGAGTCTCGCCCACGCCCGAGGACCCGGAAGGATCTCGGTCCGGCTCCAAGAGGATCCGGACCTTGGGGTGGAGCTAATCGACGGGTGTATCACCAACTAAGCATTGATGATGCGCTGGTCGCCATTCTGGCGGACTACCCCGGCTGAGTTCGCATCCTGTGACCAAGACCGAATTCCGACACCATTATTTTATCCTTGCCTATTCTGACCTCCGCGAACGATGGTATTTTGCAGGAAGCGCCATTACGGCAGGAAGCCGAGCCTGCGGCGGCCGACTTACAGAGGTCAGGCCGAACCAGCAGGAGGAAAAGGAGCGCCGTGCGGGCGGAAACGTCGCCGCAGAGGTATAGCTCGCTTTTGACCTTTCTGAGCAACGTTCTGAGGAAACTTCTAAGTGCTCATGATCTTCATAGGAGAAAAAGCGCTCGGCGGACTGCGAGCACAGGAATTGCCCCCCCAATCAACTCCCACCAGGCTCCAACGCCCGGACTGGAGGGGAGACAAGCGCAAGACGCGAACCGGATCCTACTCCAACGGAGGATACCGACAGACTGTCCGCCACAACGTCGGAGGTGGAGAGCGCTATGGATCATAGACGCCGCTGGACAGTTCTTCAAGAGGCGTGCTTTTCCCCTGAGGCATTGGATGCCTTTAAAGCAGGGGACGCGCATCTCCGGGCTGCCCAAAATGGTTTTACCAGAGCTACGGAGCAAAGATGTTAAAGACATACGGTAAGGGAATTTTAATGGTTGTATACACCAAGAGCCCCGAGACTTAAATTAGTTATGTTAACTGATTTAAGGATCATGTAAACTTTCGTGCTCTTAACGAGAAGAACGCCCACTGTCCCGGAGCCGCAAGATTGCAAGGCCCAACTTGAGGTCAAGACTTGCTCGCCGCAGGAGGAGACGGAAAGACCCCTCTGGTAACACATTTGTATAAATGAATATAAGCGATGCGTGCGGCGTGCGCACGAGTCTAATAACGACATCAGAGGTCTTGCCGAACAAGATCCGGACAGTATCGCTACTACGCCACTAAAAGTCGGCGAAATGTGCCGAACGAGTTCAGCAGAAAGGAACAAGCTTCAAGATGCCAATGCCAAGCTCGGAGAAGAGCTGAAAGGCGCCTGAGCCGAGCTGTCCGCTCCGTTAAGGAGAATCAACGGCTTCGTCGCAGCATCTATAGTAGTGCTTGAGCGAACTCTCTTAGGAAGAAGAGTTCGCGAGGAAGCGATTTGACGTGATATGTCTTGTAGGTATACTCACGGGCCATCCTGCGGAGGAGATGCCCGTATCAATGGGTGATCAACTTCCCGAACTGTTGCGGCCAGCGAACGAGTTCGGCAGCAATGAGTGGCGTCAGACAAGCTTTATGGCCATCCTCGTCCCGCCCGAGGGCCTCGGGAGCTTGCAGAGAAGCTACAGGAGTGCGGCAGCGCTCCATTTGTGGAAGGTTTCGGCCTGCCATCAAGGTGCCAGGGAGGCTTGGGCCATGGTGAAGACGTGGTACAAGAAGGCGGATCCCAACCATATGGTCAAGTTGGACCGGTGGGGCCCGACGAGAAGGAGATCCCCGTGAGTTTAGTGTACAGCCGGTAGAACTGGCTGCTAAATTTTCCTAACGGATGTAAGCTAGACAGACCGTTAGACGGGATTGAGGAGGAATACAATCAATAAACTTGACAATGTATGTTATCCTTAAAATGACATGTGAAATGCCTTCTAGCTGGATTGTAGATCGCTTGCCGCTGCCAACCTTTTCGCTTCGACCTCGGGACCCCGGAGTCCGGAGTGTGTCCGAATACCTTTTGGTTAATAAATAACCGTGGTATGCATGGAGACTAGGCGAGGGGTCATTAGTGCTTTATCGTGCAAGTGCCCAACTAGTTATGTTATATTACATGGTTAGTAAGAAACATCTTCCAGGAGAATAGTTCCGCTAAGGGTTCCTTTCGCTGGGGTGGCATGCCCTAAAGTGCATGTCCGACCGCCAATGGAGCGAAGAAACATCCGGGGCAGATGGAAAAATAGGTAAAAGTCATCTTTTAAATCACCGATCGAATATTCCCTTAAGAACGCTTAGCTTTCGCTTCACCCACCGAGGTACACATCCGGCCGACCGGCAAGAATAATCGCAGAGGTGCTCCTTTACCACCTAGCCGAACAATCGGGAACGAGGGGTAAGCACAGAGCCAGCAACCCAGCTTGGCCAAAACTTAAGTCATATCGATGCATATAATGGCGAGTAAAAGGTACATGTGGAAGCATGACACATGTGTTGGGTGTAAACTCAGATAGTTGAGCTTCGTAAAAGAAGCCCTCAGAATAACGAAAGGGTGGCACGTCAGATGTATGCAAAGAATGCGAAAATAGGCCCCAAGGATTTGTTAATTTTAAAAGGATAAAAGAGAGATAAAAGACAGCCAAGTATAAAAGATTGGACGGGGAAGGGGACGAACTCTTAGTCCGGCGCTAGGCATAGAATCGCCGGAGGCGGGCTGCGCTCCATGGGTTCGGCTCGAGTCGGTTGTCCGACGATTTAAGAGACGGCACGCCCACGGTCAAGATTTTGGTCGATGATGAAGGGCCTTCCCATCCGGGTTTGAGCTTGTCCTTTTCTTGTCCGCAGCGAGAACTAGTTCACCAACGTTATAGGTCTTGGCCCGTACTTCTCGCTTTGATATCTTCGAGCTGCTGCTTTGGTAAAATGCGGAACGAGCCTTGGCGATGTCACGTTCTTCCTCCAATGTGTCCAGCTGTCCCGCCGATCAAGCTCGGCTTCTCTTTCCTCGTATATGCGCACTCGAGGTGAGTCATGAATAATGTCGCAGGCAGTACTACCTCTGCGCAGATACCATAAAAATGGTGTGAATCCGGTAGTACGGTTAGGCGTTGTCCGTAGCCCCTGAGTACGGAGTCGAGCTCCTCGACCCATTGGGTGTCGATTTAGTGAGTGACCTCACTAGTCCGGGTTTAATGCCGCCATTATTAGACCGCTTGCTCTTTCCACTTGACCGTTGGTTTGAGGGTGATAGATCGACGATAGTCGAGCTTAATGCCCATATTTTTGCACCATGCCTTGACCTCATCGGCTGTGAAGTTCGTGCCGTTGTCGGTGATGATGCTATGGGGACTCAGAACGGTGTACCACCTCGATATAAAGTCTATCACTGGTCCGGACTCTGCCGTTTTGACCCGTTTGGCCTCTATCCATTTGGTGAATTTATCCACCATGACCAACAGGTATTTTTCTTGTGGGTTCCCCTTTAAGGGTCCCACCATGTCAAGCCCCTGCACCGCGAACGGCGTGTAATGGGTATGGTTTTGAGGGCGGTGGGTGGCATATGGCTCGATTAGCGAAGAGTCGGCAACCGACGATCGCTGGACCAAGTCCTGCATCCGCCCGAGCTGTTGGCCAATAAAATCCGCATGGAACGCCTTTCCTACGGGGCCGGGCTGCTGCGTGGTGTCCACCTAGTCCGGCATGGATTTCAGCCAGAGGTTTCGCCTTCTACTTGGAGATACATCTTTGAAGGACTCGGTAGTACTTTTCTTATAAAGTTCTCCTCGTGAACCTTGTAGGCCTTCGATCACGGACTATGCAGCGGGCCTCATTTTGGTCTTCGGGAGTTCTCGCCTAAGTAAGTAGGCCAGAAAGGTTACATCCACGCGCGCGATTCGCCATTATGTCATGGGCGGATTGTGTTACGTTGTCTGCTGAATCACCAATTGGTGCGGCTTTCTCCGGTTTGTCGCTACCGAACTCCTCTTCCCACAGTACGGATGGCTTGAAGAGCCGTTCCAGGAAGATATTTGGAGGGACAACATCACGTTTCGCACTGATGCGTGCCAAAATGTCGGCCGCTTGGTTGTTATCTCGGGCTATGTGATGGAATTCGAGTCCTTCAGACCGAGCTGACCTTTTTATGACGGCATTACGATATGCTGCCATTTTCGGATCCTTGGCATCAAAGTCTCCATTTATTTGGGATATTGCGAGGTTTGAATCCCCGCGCACCTCTAGGCATTGAATGCCCATGGCGACTGCCATCCGGAGACCATGTAACAAGGCCTCGATTCGCTGCGTTGTTGGAGTCGTGTACATTATTTGAAGTACATCTTCGATCTGTATCTCCGTGGGGACGCCAAGACGACGACAGCCCCGATCCGCCAACATTTTGGAGCCGTCGAAGTGCATAGTCCAATTGGAGTATGCGCCGTACTCTTTAGGTAGTTCGGCTTCCGTCCATTCGGCGACGAAGTCAGCCAAGACTTGCGACTTTATGGTTCGTCAAGGTTTGTAAGTTATGTCAAATGGCAAGAGCTCAATGGCCCATTTTGCAATCCTGCGCATTGCGTCGCGGTTATTTATAATGTCATTGAGTGGTACTTCAGAGGCCACTGTTATCGAACACTCTTGAAAGTAGTGCTGGAGCTTCCGGGACGCCATGAACTCCGCATATGCTATCTTTTGATAGTGCGGGCAACGGGATTTGCAGGGGGTTAACACAATGGATACGTAATACACTGGTTTTTGAAGAGGGAATTTATGCCCTTCTATTGCTCAATCGACGACGAGGAAAGCGCTCACAACTTGATGTGTTGCAGCGATGTATAACAACATTGGTTCGCCTTGAGTGGGCGCAGCCAGGACCGGATTTGTTGCCAATATGGCCTTTATTTCTTCGAGTCGGCAAGTGGCGCATCCGCCCACTCGAAGTGTTCGTGCACCTTAGGAGGCGAGAAGAGGCAACGCCTTCTCTCCTAAACGGAGATAAACGGCTTAAGGCTGCCACGCATCCCGTTAATTTTGTATTTGCTTGAGGTCCTTTGGGATATCCAAGCGTGATGAGCTCGGATCTTGGCCGGATTTTCTTGATTCCTCTACGGATACAATGAAGCCCAGCAGCTTTTCGGCTGGTACGCCAAAACACATTTCTCTGGATTCACTTAATGTCATATGCTCGAGGTTGTCGAATGTGAGCCTCAAATCGTCTACTAAAGTTTCGACGTGTTTTGTTTTGATGACTCGCCGCTCACGTATGCCTCGATTGTTTTGCCTATCTGGGTAGCGGACATGTTTGAATCATGCGCCGATATGTTGCGCCGCATTTTTGAGTCGAAGGGCATCGTGTTGAAGCGAATGGTCCGTATGGAGTGATGAATGCCATTGCGGCTTGGTCTGCTTCCGCCATCTTGATTTGATGATAGCCAGAGTATGCATCCAGGAAGCACAACGAATCGTGTCCTGCCGTGGCATCGATAATTTGATCGATGCGGGGGAGGGGGAAAGGATCCTTTGGGCAAGCCTTATTGAGGTCTTTGAAGTCGACGCAGAGGCGCCAGGATTTGTCCTTCTTTGGTACCATCACCAAATTTGCTAGCCAGTCCGGATGTTTGATATCTCTGATGAATCCGGCTTCCAATAACTTGGCTAGCTCTTCTCCCATTGCTTGTCTTTTGGGCTCGAAAAATCGTCGAAGAGCCTGTTTGATTGGTTTGAATCCTTTCAGGATGTTTAGGCTGTGTTCTGCCAACCTGCGAGGGATTCCGGGTATGTCCGAAGGGTGCCAGGCGAAGATGTCCCAATTTTCCTGAAGGAATTCGCACAGTGCGGCATCGACTTCGGGGTTCAACTGTGCCCCGATGGAGGTCGTCTTTGTTGGGTCCGTTGGGTGGACCTGAAATTTAACTATCTCCTCTGCTGGTTTGAAGGAGGTGGACTTGGATCTTTTATCAAGTATCATGCCGTCCCTGTTTACCGTGAGCGAAGCGTGATAAGTTCCTCTGCCGCTAAGGCTTGGATAGTGCCTCGAGGGCTAGTGCGGCTGTCTTATTTTCGGCGTGGAGTCTTGTGTCCGGATCAGCGGCGAGAGTGATTATTCCATTGGGCCTGCATTTTGAGCTTCATGTACCCGTAATGAGGTATTGCTTGAAAAATTGTGAATGCCTCTCGTCCTAATATGGCGTGATAGCCGCTGCTGAACGGGGCTACCTGGAACATGACTTCTTCGGATCTGTAATTGTCCGGAGAGCCGAACACCACATCGAGTGTGATTTTTCCGGTGCAGCGCTTCCGGCTAGGGATTATTCCTCTGAAGGTTGTGCTACTTCGCTCAATACGGCTCAATCGATTTCCATTTTCCGCAGGTTTCCTCATAAATGAGGTTTAGTCCGCTTGCCGCCGTCCATGAGTACCTTTTGTCATCGGAAGCCGTCCACTATGGGACTAAGTACCAAGGCGGCCGGGCTCGTAGTTCGAGATGTGGGCTCGTCGCTAGCGCTGAAGGTGATAGCTATGTCGCTCCATGGATTTTTGTTGCTACTTGGTAGACTTGGCGAGTTTTGGATTGTTTGTTTTCGCATATTATTTGATGTGAAAGTCTCGAAGACTGTTGACACCGTGCTGGTATTGTTGGAGTGGTTTCCCGGAGCCAGAAGCTCTTCGCCACTTTTGGCCACCTGCCGTAATATCCAACATGCTTGAAGGCTATGCGTTGGGATAGCTCCCCCCGTATTGTGAAGTTTACAGGGTCCATTGAGCCATCCCTCCAGTACGGTTCCGTTTCCCTTGCTGGGTTTTTGCTTTTTGATTTTTGCGTATGGGGCCTGATTGTGAGGCGCCCTTTTACCGCGGACTGGGTTTGGGGCCGGATTATCCCAAAATTGATTTTCAGTTTTCCGAAACTTTCCGTCGACAAGATACTTCGCACTATGGACGCCAGATCGGTAAAACGCGTAATCTTGCGACGATCGATGGCGTTCAGGATTCCCTTGTCCGTGCAGTTATTGCAGAATATTGAGATTGCGTTCTCCTCTCGGCAGTCCTTTATCCTGTCCATAACCGGAGGAATCGGCCCGATAATGATGTCTTGTTCCGAGGGCTCTTGCCGAACTAGAGATAAGTCGCATATGTCCGGGCGGGAGGGTGGAACAAAATCCGGATCCCTGCCCATCTTTGGGCTCAATGGCGAGGACTTCCGATTTGGAAGCTTGATTTCTTGAAACAGCCTGGCGAGTCCGGAGCGACGATGATTTTAGGTTCAATGCTCGATCGAGTCCGTACCTCCTGGAATCCGGCGTGGAGGGTTGGAGTCCGGACCTGATTGTTTTCAACAATGGCAACGAGTTGCCGAGTTGTTCTTCTACCACTTCGATGTGGTGGGTAACCTTGGGAGAGTTAATCTCTCTCAGATCGGTTTTAAGCCCAATCTGATTGTAGTCTGTTGCGACTCCTGAGCGGCGATGCGATCCAAGAGCTCGTTAACGAGCGAGAGCTCGATTGATCTAACTGCTCGCAGCTTTAGGGCTGACTCGAAGATTGCTTTCGACGACTTGAGAAGTCATTGCCGAAGTGACGGCCGGACAGGCGGTCATAAGGAAACCGCCGAGCCGGATTGTCTGACCGGCGGCCAGGGCCCCTCCGGTGAGAACACCGTCTTTGAAGACGGGTAAAGGCATCCGCTCTGTCGGCGACACGAGGAACTCTCAATGAAAGCACCAATGTCGGTGTCAAAACCGGCGGATCTCGGTAGGGGGTCCCGAATGTGCGTCTAGGTGGATGGTAACAGGAGACGAGGGACACAATGTTTTTACCTGTGTTCAGGCCCTCTCGATGGAGGTAATACCCTACGCCCCGCTTGATTAATATTGATGATATGGGTAGTACAAGAGTAGATCTACCACGAGATCAATGAGGCTAAACCCTAGAAGCTAGCCTATGGTATGATTGTTGAGATGTAATGTTGTGTCCTACGGACTAAAGCCCTCCGGTTTATATAGACACCGGAGAGGCTAGGGTTACACAGAGTCGGTTACAATGGTAGGAGATCTACATATCCGTATTGCCAAGCTTGCCTTCCACGCCAAGTAAAGTACCTTCCGGACACGAGCCGGAGTCTTCAATCTTCTATCTTCGTAGTCTGGGAGTCCGGCGGATATCGATAGTCCGGCTATCCGGACACCCCCTAGTCCAGGACTCCCTCACCACCTCTCTATGTTTCCAATATGATAAAATTGCATGAAACTGTTTATACTCTTCATTGGCCTTTACTATGTGTGCATGAATTGTTCTTTTATGACATGCCGATGCATAGGAAGAGAGTTAGACTTCGTTGTTACATGATATATTTTACCTTGTGCTCACTACTAAATTACAAATCACTATTAATTAAAATTGGCTTTGATATACCTTGGGATCCGGGTGGATCCATTACTTGAGCACTATATGCCTAGCTTAATGACTTTAAAGAAAGTGCTGTCAGGGAGACAACCCGGAAGTTTTAGAGAGTTATTTATTTCTGTTGAGTGCTTTTATATAGTTTAAAAACAATAATAATAAAGAGGGGAACCTAAAACTTTTTCAAAAACGAAAGTGAAAGCGAGAGAGACAAGCATTGTTGAAGTGGGAGAGCTCCTTGAACTTTGTTCATGCTCACGGAAACTTTGTGAATCTTGATTACAGAAAATTTTCATCAAAAGTAATTATCCCCTTGTACAATTCCGTTGTATTATAAAAATATTGTGCCAAGGTTTGCCTTTAGGATGTTTACAATGCTTGTTGGTTTGTACGGTGCAGGACAGAAACTTTGGCTGTAGTGCGCGATTTTACGTTTTTTGCTGGATCATCAAACGGTTCTGATTCTTTTTGCATTGTCTTTCTGTACAAATTTTTTTATTTTTCCTAATTTTGGTATAATTTTGGGGTACCATAAGTATGATGAATGTTCAGATTGCTACAGACTGTTATGTTTTTGACATATTCTGTTTTTGATGCATAGTTTGCTTGTTTTGATGAAACTATCAATTTCTATTAGTGGATTAAGCCATGGAAAGCCTATATTACATTAGACACAATGCAAAAACAAAATATGAATTGGTTTGCTACAGTACTTAGAGTAGTGATTTGCTTTATTATACTAACGGATCTTACCAAGTTTTCTGTTGAAGTTTTGTGTGGATGAAGTGTTTGGTCTCGATATGAGGAAAAGGAAGAGGGGCAAGAGCTCAAGCTTGGGGATGCCCAAGGCACCCCAAGTAAATATTCAAGGACACTCAAGCGGCTAAGCTTGGGGATGCCCCGGAAGGCATCCCCTCTTTCTTCAACAAGTATCCGTATGTTTTCGTATTCGTTTCGTTCATGCGATATGTGCAAGTCTTGGAGCGTCTTTTGCATTTAGTTTTCTCTTTTTATTTTATGCACCATGCTGGTATGAGATAGTCCTTGGTTTATTTATAGAATGCTCATTGCACTTCACTTAAATCTTTTGAGTATGGCTTTATAGAATGCTTCACGTGCTTCACTTATATCATTTGGAGTTTGGATTGCATGTTTCTCTTCACATAGAAAACCGCCATTTGTAGAATGCTCTTTTGCTTTCACTTATATTTGTTAGAGCATGGGCATATCTTTTTTATAAAGAATTAAACTCTCTTGCTTCACTTACATCAATTTAGAGAGATGACAGGAATTGGTCAATCACATGGTTAGTCATAAATCCTACATAAACTTGTAGATCGCTGAATATGATATGTTTGATTCCTTGCAATAGTTTTGCGATATAAACATGGTGATATTAGAGTCATGCTAGTGGGCAGTTGTGGATTGTAGAAACACTCGTGTTGAGGTTTGCAAGTCCCGTAGCATGCACGTATGGTAACCGTTGTGTGACAAATTTGAAGCATGGGGTGTTTCTTTGATTGTCTTCCTTATGAGTGGTGGTCGGGGACGAGCGATGGTATTTTCCTACCAATCTATCCACCTAGGGGCATGCATAGTAGTACTTTGCATCAAGGGCCAATAAACTTTTGCAATAAGTATATGAGTTCTTTATGACTAATGTGAGTCCATGGATTATACGCACTTTTACCTTTCCATCATTGCTAGCCTCTTCGGTACCGCGCATTGCCCTTTCTCACCTCGAGTGTTGGTGCAAACTTTGCCGGTGCATCCAAACCCCATGATATGATATGCTCTATCACACATAAGCCTCCTTATATCTTCCTCGAAACAGCCACCATACCTACCTATCATTTCATTTCCATAGCCATTTCGAGATATATTGCCATGCAACTTCCATCATCATCATATACATGACTTGAGCATTCATTGTCATATTGCCTTGCATGATCGTAAGATAGCTAGCATGATGTTTTCATGGCCTGTCCATTTTTTATGTCATTGCTATGCTAGATCATTGCACATCTCGGTACACCGCCGGAGGCATTCATATAGAGTCATATCTTTGTTCTTGTATCAAGTTGTAATATCGAGTTGTAAGTAAATAAAAGTGTGATGATCATCATTATAGAGCAGTGCCCCATGAAAAAAATAAAAAAATAAAAAAGAGAGAGGCCAAAGAAGCCTAAATAAAAAAGAGGGGCCAAAGAAGCCCGCAAAAACAAAAAGAAAAAAAAAGAAAAAAAAGAAAAGGGGCAATGTTACTATCCTTTTACCACACTTGTGCTTCAGAGTAGCACCATGTTCTTCATATAGAGAGTCTCCTATATTGTCACTTTCATATACCAGTGGGAATTTTTCATTATATAACTTAGCTTGTATATTCCAACGATGGGCTTCCTCAAATGCCCTAGGTCTTCATGAGCAAGCAAGTTGGATGCACTCCCACTTAGTTTCAGTTTGAGATTTCATACACTTATAGCTCTTAGTGCATCCGTTGCATGGCAATCCCTACTCCTCGCATTGACATCAATTGATGGGCATCTCCATAGCCCATTGATTAGCTGCGTCGATGTGAGACTTTCTTCCTTTTTGTCTTCTCCACATAAAGTCCACCATCATATTCTATTCCACCTATAGTGCTATATCCATAGGCTTGCGCTCATGTATTGCGTGAGGGTTGAAAAAGCTGAAGCACGTAAAAAGTATGAACCAATTGCTCGGCTTGTCATCGGGGTTGTGCATGATGGGGGCATTTTGTGTGATGAAAATGAAGCATGGCCAAACTATATGATTTTGTAGGGATAAGCTTGCTTTGGCCATGTTGTTTTGAAAAGACATGATTGCTTTGTTGGTACGCTCGAAGTATTATCATTTTTTATGTCAAATGATAGACTATTGCTTTGAATCACTCGTGTCTTAATATTCATGCCATGATAAGACATATGATCAACATTATGCTAGGTAGCATTCCACATCAAAAATTATCTTTTTTATCATTTACCTACTCGAGGACGAGCAGGAATTAAGCTTGGGGATGCTGATACGTCTCCGTAGTATCTATAATTTTTTATTGTTCCATGCCAATATTATTCAACTTTCATATACTTCTGGCAACGTTTTATACTATTTTTGGGACTAACATATTGATCCAGCCAGTGCCAGTTCCTGTCTATTGCATGTTTTATGTTTCGCAGAAACCCCATATCAAACAGAGTCCAAACGGGATAAAACAGATGGAGAATTATTTTGGAATATTTGTGATTTTTGGGAAGTAAAATCAACGCTAGACGGTGCCCGAGGTGGCCACAAGATAGGGGCCCACGCCCACTCCAGGTGGGCACGCCCCCCACCCTCCTGGGACTCCGTAAAGCGGTTGAAGCTCTTCTTTTTCCGCAAGAAAGCTAATTTTATGAGAAAAATCTGGGCGAAAGATTCACCCCAATCGGAGTTACGGATCTTCGGATATAAAAGAAATTGTGGAAGGGCAGAATCAGGGAGCGCAGAAACAGAGACAGACAGAAAGATAGATCCAATCTCGAAGGGGCTCTCACCCCTCCCACGCCATGGGAGCCAAGGACCAGAGGGGAAAACCTTATCCCATCCAGGGAGGAGGTTAAGGAAGAAGAAGAAGAAGGGGGGCTCTCTCCCCCTTGCTTTCGATGGCGCCGGAGCGCTACCGGGGGCCATCATCATCACCGCGATCTTCACCAACACCTCCATCATCTTCACCAACATCTCCATCACCTTCCCCCATCTATATTCAGTGGTCCACTCTCCCCCAACCCGCTGTACCCTCTACTTGAACATGGTTCTTTATGCTTCATATTATTATCCAATGATGTGTTGCCATCCTATGATGTCTGAGTAGATTTCCATTGTCCTATCAGTGATTGATGAATTGCTATGATTGGTTTGAATTGCATGTTTTATTATTGGTGTTGTCCTATTGTGTCCTCCGTGTCGCACAAGCGTGAGGGATTCCCGCTGTAGGGTTTGCAATGTGTTCATGATTTGCTTATGGTGGGTGGCGTGAGTGACAGAAGCATAGACCCGAGTAAGTAGGTTGTTTGCGTATGGGATAAAGGGGACTTGATGCTTTAATGCTATGGTTGGGTTTTACCTTAATGATCTTTAGTAGTTGCGGATGCTTGCTAGAGTTCCAATCATAAGTGCATATGATCCAAGAGGAGAAAGTATGTTAGCTTATGCCTCTCCCTCAAATAAAATTGCAATAGTGATTATCGGTCTAGTAACGTAGTCAATTGCTTAGGGACAATTTCACAACTCCTACCACCACTTTTCCACACTCGCTATATTTACTTTATTGCTTCTTTATCTAAACAGCCCCTACTTTTTATTTACATGCTCTTTGTTATCTTGCAAACCTATCCTATCACACCTACAAAGTACTTCTAGTTTCATACTTGTTCTAGGTAAAGCGAACACTAAGCGTGCGTAGAGTCGTATCAGTGGCAGATAGAACTTGAGAGAATATTTGTTCTACCTTTAGCTCCTCGTTGGGTTCGACACTCTTACTTATCGAAAGAGGCTACAATTGATCCCGTATACTTGCGGGTTATCAAGGTCCTTCCCACTTTGGTGCTAATTTTGTGTGTACCCTTGGCGGACTGAACCCGCCTAAGGACAAGGTCACGTTCCTCAAAACTCCGGGAATGAACCTTGCAGCTATGATAGCGATGCAGGGCTTGCTGATAGTGTGCAGCACGTGTAGCATCCCGGAGACTGTTCTCCTCGAGTAGCACAGCGTCGTCACGTCAGTGCTGATCTTGCACGATCTCGTCGTAAGCAAGCACTCGAGGTGACCCATAAATGAGTTCCGTGGGGATAACTGCTTCGGCCCCATAGACTAGGGAGAAGGGAGTCTTCCCGGTAGCTTGGTTTGGTATCGTTCTGAGGGACCAGAGAACTACCGGCAGCTCCTCGATCCACCGCCTATCATGCTTCTACAGCGTATCAAAGTTTCTTGTCTTGAGTCCGCGTAGCACTTCAGTGTTCGCCCTCTCAGCTTGTCCACTGCTCCGGGGGTGTGCCACAGAGGCGAATGAGATCTTGCATCCGAGGGCATGAACATATTGCATGAAGGCGCAGCTCATGAACTGGGTGCCGTTGTGTGTGATAATCCTTGCTGGAACTCCAAAACGACACACCAGATCTTTCAAGAACTTGATAGCTGACTGAGCAGTCACCTTCCTCACGGCAGTCACTTCCGACCACTTTGTAAACTTGTCGATGGCAACAAACAAGAATTCAAAGCCCCTCGGTTGCTTGGGGGAAGGGCCGAGGATATCAAGCCCCCGGACCAAAAATGCCCATGATAGAGGGATTGTCTGAAGCGCTTGGGCAGACAGGTGAGTTTTCTTGGAATGGAACTGACAGGCTCCACACTTTGTGACTAGCTCGACGGCATCTTGGAGGGCTGTGGGCCAACAGAATCCATGTTGGAATGCTTTCCCAACTAATGCTCTTGATCCAATGTGGGAGTCGCCCATTCCTTTGTGTATCTCAGCCAGCAGTTCCTTTCCTTCTTCCCGGGAGACACATTTCAATTTCACAGCATTGGGCCTCCTTCTGTATAGAGTGTCATAGACAAAATGATACATACTGGCCCTCTGGGCTACTTTTTCTGCTTCGTCTTGATCGCTGGGAAGCTCTCCGGTTTGGAGGAAGTGGACAATGTGCCTTGCCCAAGTGGGAGCATGTGGCTGGACAACGAGGACTAACGGCACCTCCTCTGCTGCGGGGAGCAATGTCCTCGTGTGCGGTGTCCGTGGACCCGACAGGAGGGGGTGGTCCGGCAGGCTGTGAGGAGTTGTTTTCGGCAGGGTCTCTGCCGGGAGCAGACGGCTCGACCGGGAGAGGCTTTCCGGTGTCCAACTTTCTCCTCTTCCCGGCCATTGTTGCTGGGGATACAGAGGGCTGAGTAAGACAGAGAACAACAGTCCCTGGTTCCACAGGAAGCTTCTGCGCATCACACTTTGACAGATGATCTGCTATGCTATTTTCCGCACGGGGTACGTGCTCTGTTTGCAATCTGTCAAAGTGCTCCTCCAATCTTCTCACTTCCTTGACGTATGCCTCCATTAATGGACTTTGGTAATCCTTGTTAACTTGTCTCACCACCAACTGTGAGTCTCCTCGAATAATCAGCTTCTTAATTCCCAGCTCTGCTGCAATCCTGAGCCCGGCAAGGAGCTCTTCATACTCTGTTGTATTGTTGGTGGCTTCTTCCCATGTGAAATGCATCTGGACGACGTAATTCAAGTGCTCCCTGATGGGGGCAACAAGAAGCACGCTAGCCCCCACACCTTGCACGGAAAAAACACCATCAAAATACATGATCCATTCTTGGGGTGATTCCTTCCCGGGGACAACTGTCTCTGTCACTTCCTTGTCAGAGGTTGGTGTCCATTCAGCAATAAACTCTGGCAATGCCCTACTCTGGACAATTGTTGTGCTCTCAAACCTCAAGCCAAAGCTGGATAACTCCAAAGCCCACACCACTATTCTGCCGGTAGCCTCTAGGTTTCGAAGTATCTGTTGCAATGGGAAATGAGTAACAACCATGATCTCATGAGATTGGAAGTAGTGGCGCAGTTTCCTTGAGGCCATGATGAGGCCAAAGATCAACTTTTGCATGCCAGAGTACCTCGATCTAGCCCCCTATAACAAGGAGCTGACAAAGTACACTGGGCGCTGCACCACTTTCTTCCTTGCCTCGTCCTTGGGGTTGTCATCTTTGTCGTGCTCGCTGTTGCTTTGATCCCTCTCTGGCCCTGCTGGCCTCTGCTTACTCTCTTTCTCATCCACTTGTCACTGAGCTACTAAGGCTGCGCTGACCACTTGGTTTGTTCTCGCCAAGTACAACAACAACGGCTCCTGGGGTTTGGGTGCAACCAGGGTAGGCACAAAGGACAGGTAGGTCTTCAGCTCTTGCAAAGCTGCATCTGTTTCGGGGGCCCACTTCATGGGTCCTTCCTTCTTCAAAATTTTGGAGAACGGCAAGGCTTGCTCAGCAGACTTGGATATGAATCTGCTAAGCACACCAACACATCCTGTCATGCGCCTCACATCGTTGACTATCCTTGGCGCTTGGATCTGCTCGATGGCCTTGATCTTGTCGGGATTGGCTTCGATCCCCCTATGGGACACAAAGTATCCAAGCAGCTTGCCGGAGGGGATGCCAAACACACATTTCTCTGGGTTTAACTTCAAGTTGATCTTGCACAGATTTCTAAACGTCTCCTCCAAATCCTAGATGAGAGTTGCTTTGTCCTTGGTTTTGACCATAATGTCATCCATATAAGCCACAATGTTTCTGTGCAATTGAGGTTCAAAACCGATCTGGACTGCCCTTGCAAAGGTGGACCCAACACTCTTTAATCCGAACGGCATGCGGACAAAACAATACATACCACATTGAGTGATGAATGATGTCTTCTCCTCGTCCTCCTTTGACATGAAGATCTGGTGGCACCCAGAATAGGCGTCCAGGAATGAGAGTAAATCACAACGTGAGGTGGAATCCACTATCTGATCAATACGCGGCAAGGGGAACGGATCCTTTGGGGGAAGCCTTGTTGATGTCTGTGAAATCAATGCACAGCCTCCACTTCCCGTTCGCCTTCTATACTACTACTGGGTTTGCTAGCCAAGTGGGATGTAGCACTCCTCTAACCAAACCAGCCGCTTCAAGCTTCTTGATTTCTTCTACAATGAACTGTTGCCTCTCCAAGGCCTGCTTCCGGACTTTCCGCTTAATAGGTCTGGCATGTGGGAAGACGGCAAGATGGTGCTCGATTACCTCCCTGGGAACACCGGGGATATCAGATGGTTGCCAAGAAAACACATCGATATTCGCCCGCGGGAAGGCAACGAGCGCACTTTCCTATTCGTAATCAAAGGTGGCGCTGATGGTGATAGTGCCATCAATGCTAGCCAGCCCTGCTGGGACCTTTTTCACTTGCAGAGCAGCAACCTTAGATATGTTGCTGTTGGAACACTGTGGCACATCATCAACGGGTGTCGTGCACTCGGACGGGGCACGCTTCCCAGACTCTTTGCCTGAGGCCCTACAATCTTGTTTCTTTCCTTTGCTCTCCTTGGCGGGAACTATTGCCGTTGCAGCCTCTGCCACAACTGCGTCCCTGTACATCTTGTCTAGACAAATGATGGCGTCTTTCTCATCTGATGGGATGGTGAGGACTCCCAGCGGCCCATGCATTTTCAAGTTATTGTAGGCATAGTGGGATGCCGCCATGAATTTAGCCAAGGCTGGGCGTCCAAGGATCCCATTGTACAGCAGGGGGAGGTCAACTACGTCAAACACGATCTTCTCAATCCGGTAGTTAAGCTCCCCACCAAATGTCACTGGCAACGTCATCTTCCCTTTAGGATGACTCCTACCGGGGTTGACTCCTTGAAACATGCCTGTAATCTCTAACTCTTCTTTTGCTATCTGAAGCCTGTCGATAACTGCCGGGGAAATCAAATTCAGTTTGCCCCCACCATCCACCAACATCTGTGTGACCTTGAGGTTGCGAGTTGTTGGAGAAACCAACAAAGGCAAGCATCCTACCATAGTGGTGCGGCTAGGATGATCCTCTATGTCGAAGATGATGGGCGTACGGGACCATTTGAGCAGCTTCCGGGCCTCCGGCGTTGGTTCCACGGCATTGACTTCCTGAGCCCATCGCTTGAGTTGGCAGTGGGAGGTGTGCAAAGATGCACCTTCGTCAATGCATAGGGCGTTCGTGGCCTTCTGAAACTCCTGCTCACTGGTTTTCTCTTCATCCCCCTTGTCACTCTCATCACCACAAACTTCTTTCTCCTGGACCCCGGCGGGTTTTCCTTTGTTCCGAAAGGGCTTGGCGGGGCGATTTGCTCCATCGCCTCGGCCCTTACCGCCAGCGGCATTCTGACCCTTTTCCTTATCCTGCTTCTCATACACTGCTCTCTGTCTCTTGACCAACTGCTTGACCTGATAGCACTCCTGAAGTTCGTGGCCCTTGGTTCGGTGGATCTTGCAGTACGGCCCATCGCCCTTCCTGGCCTTCTCGGCAGCCGCAGCTTCCCGACAATCGGCGCACGCGGCAACCTCCTTCCCGGGGGCCTCAGGCTTGGCGATCCTGCCGGTACTGGGGGTGCCTGACCCTTCAGCGGTCAACACTGCCTTATCCCTTCGCTTCTTGTTGCGCTTCTTACGCTTCTTATGACTGGTGGATTCATCATCATCCTCTAAATCAACATCAACGCAATCCTCCTCTCTAGGAAATTTCCTCCCTTCCTCCATCCAGGCACACTTATCTGCTAGGGTGTATAGCTCCTTCACAGTCTTGGGCAACCGCACGTTCATCTTGGCATGAATTCGACAGTTGCGCACGTTGGACTGGAAGGCAGCTATCACGGCTGCCGGATGGATATTTGGAATATTCCTATGAACTTTACTGAATCTTTGCAAAAACTTACGGAGGGTCTCTCCTTCCTTCTGCTGGAGAAGCTGCAGATCGCCGGGGCGGCCTGGCTCCTGGTGGCCACCGGTGAAAGCGCTGATGAACTCGTGGCACAGATCTGCCCATGACAAAATGGAGTTCTCCAGCAGATGCATCAGCCAGGACCTCACGTTGGATTTGAGTGCCAACGGGAAGTAGTTGGCAAACACCTTCTCATCTCTTCCCCCGACAGCCTGAACAGGGATGGTGTAGATGCTCAGGAAATCTGTCGGGTTCAGTCTTCTGTCGTACTTCTCATGTATCTCTGGCTTGAACGTGCGAACAGACGGCCAACAGACTTGCCGCAACTCCTGGGTGAAGGCAGGGTAGCCAACCTTGAAGGGTAGGAGCCCGTCAGTGCCAAGAGTGGTTCGTCAATGTCGGGGCTGCCATGCCCATTGACTCGGAGGAGGTTGCCGTGATGCCGCTCGGCGACGCACACGTCTCCTCTCCGCCCTCCTTCCGAGATTCGTCGTTGGCCTGGACGTGTTTGAGGATCGAAAGACCATCTAGGCGCCGTCGAGGTCTTGATTTGTTTGCCTGCGCCGGCCGCCGCGGCGGGGATTGGACCATGGGGATGGCCTCCTCTGCGCAGGCAGCAGCATGGGCTGTTGCCGGGGCTTGGGGAGGTCGCAGCAGGGCAACTCATCATGAACCTTCGGCTTCAGCGAAACCAAGTAGACTTTGAATTGTGGCACGCCACTCGTCCATCTGCTCGGCCGCTGGTGGAAACCTTAGCAGCAGCTGGGCCCGCGCCATGGCCTCTGAGGCCATGCTTGGCATAGACGATGAAGATGTCAATCGCGCCGTTGCTCAGCTCCTGGCGGAGCCAGTGGCGGCTGCATTGCGCCCCTGCTAATGTGGTGCGACCATCTGGGTAGCAGGGTGGTGAGGCGGAGGTGCTTGAGGTCCATCAGCTCCGTTGGGCGCCCAAGAAGAAATTAGCTACTTCAACGCTGGGGGGCGCCATCGAGGTGGACGGATGAGCTAAAGGAGCTGATTTCTTCTTGGGCGCCATGGTCGATGGCGCCGTCGACGATGCAGACGGTGATGAAGATGACGCACTGCTTATGTCTTCAGGTTCGCACAAGCGATCCCCTACCTAGCGCGCCAAAGATGTCGCGGGAAACCGCAACCATCTATAGGACTAGGACGGCCCCTTGCTGGTTTGGCAGGGGGGAGGTGCATTGCACAAAGAGCAGACCAACGCAAGGCAGCACAGTAGGGGATCACACAAGCAGTTTTACCCAGGTTCGGGCCGCCATGAGGCGTAATACCCAACTCCTGCTTTGGTGGATTGATTGGGAAAAGGTGGTGGTGGTGCGTAGTACACTTGCCCGGCAGGGTCGCTTCGGGGCAATGGCCACTATGCGCGTACGGGGGTGTGTGATCTAAGTTTTCCCAACTGCTCTCATCATTGCCATGGGCCTCCTTTTATAGCTCAAGGGGTCACCAAAGTGGCGAATAGGTCATTAGACACTGATATGATAGCAAAGAGTGCTATCTTACCTAACTTTGCAGGCTGACAGTGTGCATTGAATGTGCCGCTTAGTGTCACATCATTGGTCGCCCGACAAGGCTTGCCGGGCTAATTTGCCAGCTCCACGCCTGCTTGCTTGATGCGTCTCTGGACGGTTGTCATTTGTGGGTTCATTTGGTAGAAAGTGGCCGCCATGTGGCGAATGGTTGCCACTTAATCATCTTGCATCTTGACACCGCATTGATCCATGACGTGGGTCGTGGTAGAGCAGTCGATGGGGTGATGTGGTCTCCGTGAGTCCCAGCAGGCCCTACCGGGACGCCTTGGTCCTTCTCTTCTGGGGGTGGCCTCGCCCCTTGCCGGGCTCGCGTGCCCTGCAAGGGAAGCCTCTGTTTCGACGATATCTTGCTCCTTGTCTTGGTATTGGTTCCTTCACCTCTGCCTCTGGTTCTTCGAGTCTTTTGGTCTCTGGTTCTGGTGCTCCACTCTTGATCTGGTGCCTATGCATAGTCAGGTCAACAGGCCCTGGGTCTGTTGCACCGACACTCCACTAGAGATGAGCTCACACATCTTGTTCAGCACGAACATGGACATCAACGGCTTCCACTTCATGCTATTTGACCTACCATCCTTCTTTGCCTTTGCCGCTGCTACCTTGAGTGCAGCGGCGGTAGCGGCAGGAGTTGGCTCAACGAGCACTACTCGCACATAGAGGGAATCAGACGTGAACACCACTGAATTAGGTGCCATCTCAGACATAGGCTGTGAGTCCTCGACAAACGATGGAGCAAACTGGCTGTCTGACAGGACAAGGGCCTGACTAAGATCTTGCGTCTGCATGGTCATGTCCTACAATCGTAGCATGCATTGCAATAAGTATAGCACACAACATACCGGACAATCCATGAAAGTAGGAGCATACATGTACATGGTTCATCACTATCATAGCAAGCACATGCTTCATCACTATCATACTAAGCACATATGGTTCATCGCTATCATACTAAGCATACCGGACAATCTATGAGCACGAACATACATCTACAACAAACAACATGCTACAAATGGACCACCAATAGCTACAAATCATAGATCTAAGCACGAATCAACACAAGCACAAGGTTCAACTTCAAAGTCTACTACTAATCTAGCCTACCACATACTTGAACATCTAGCCCTAGCACTAATTGCAACCGCAGCATAGCAATCAACCATATCAGCTCACAGATCAGACCACTAATCAACCATGAATCTAGATCAAACCCTAGTTGCAGCTTAGATCTATCTAGAAGGAACAGAGAGAAAGGGGGACTGAACTCACAGAGACCATGGCTGCAGCTCAAGGACGAGGGGGGACGGTTGTGGAAGATCAACGCCGGCCAGTGAAGGAGCGCCGACGCCGTGGACCGCCGGCCGATGAAGATGTGCCGTCTGCTCGTCGGTGCCGATGCGCGTTGGCGGGAAAGCTCGAACGGAGGGAGAATGGTGGTGTGAGTTGGGGCGGTGAGGGAGGGGGCTAAATAGGGGTGGACTCGGCGGGAGGTCAGCCAAAATCCTCCTACCGATTTTTCGGCGACACGGGCGAGCTCACGCCATCTCCCTACTCGTACGAGGAGAGAAGCGCGTTGCCGTCCCCTGCCTCGCCCGAGCCAGGCTCGCGAGCTGCTGCCAATTCGGGCGTTTCCCCTGGGCCTCGCCTGGACGTGCTTTAAGTTTCGTGTGATGCGGGCCGCACAGTAAACGCAGGCAACCAAATGGACCAAGTCCTTCCCGCACGGGCCAGTCTGGGCCATATGCAGGCAACCAAACACGTCCTTGATGGCCTGGAAAACAGGTCGCATTCACATGCCTCCGAAGGAAACTGTGGTGTGGTACATTGGACAGGCTCGCGACGGTGACGAGACGACACACACACACACACACACACAATTCAATGGAAAATGTGCAGCGCTAAGCTGTTGTGTGTTGTGCCAAGCAGCCATGGGCGGATGCTACAAGCCTGCAGGCGTTTCGATCCGGGCAAAGACGCGTGGCCGGCAAAAGCTAGCGAACAAGACGAGCAGTGAATCCCTTTTCTCTTATTCCGCGCCATGTCCGGCCATCCAGTGTGTGTTGCTTGGATATCAAATGGGATGAACTGCTTTTGTTCTATACTTCTATTTATGTGTTTGATACGTGTACAAAAGTGAAGTGGGTTGGCTCCATTGCTACCTTTGGTTAGAAAGGTGCTGAGGTGGAAATAAGATCAAGCATAATGTTTACTCTCAGATATATATGGTGAAATCATGAACACATCGGAATGCTCTGAAGACTGACCTCAATCAATTTTTGTATTTTGAACAAACAAACCATAGCATGTCGCGCTATCTAATAAGCACATAATGTCCGAGCTCCCATGAATGCATGCCTGCCTCTCAGCACATGGCTGCACTGTCTTTGGGATAGATCGATTAGAATTTGTAGTTGCAGGATAGTTGAGTACTCATCCATGGGTGACAACAATATTGAATTTACAAATTGTTTGGGCACTACAGCATGGAGCGGATAAGTTTGAAGGTGTACAACATCATCGTATCATCGTTCTGCCTTCATTATCAACAAGGCATTACCTTTCGAAGACATGGCAGGTGAAACTCTATACGATTTCTCAAACTGGTGGGCAACTGCAAACTCATCGTAGTACTGTAACACATACAAGGTCAAAGCTTCTCAGAAATTTCAACTTAACTCAAAGTAATTCTGTCCATTATATATTTTTTGTGAAATACATATATACTTAATAAGTTTACTTAAGGATTCCTTCATGGCCTTAATTATCATTATTTACTAATATAACAACTCAAGCCCGTTAAGAAGTGTTTGGGGGATCGTTGTGACGGT
The DNA here is from genome assembly GCA_021437245.1 of Aegilops speltoides. NCBI lineage: Eukaryota > Viridiplantae > Streptophyta > Magnoliopsida > Poales > Poaceae > Aegilops > Aegilops speltoides. Next base: position 331,276,190 of record CM038143.1, read on the forward strand.
TGATTTAGATTGTGTCTTCATTGTATAATAATAATAATAATAATAATAATAATAAAAATAAAAATAATAATAATAATAATAGAATATCTTTAAAAATAGTTCACTGAAATTTGCATGATTGAAATTGTTAGAATTTTTTCTGTTGCCTTTGACCAAAGCCCCTCTAAAACAATATTATTCCAACAACACCATAGGGTAACCCATAACATTAATATTGATGGTGTGTCTTCCTGTGGTACTATTGTAAACCTTATGTCATTAGTCTGCATACTATGTAAGATATAATTAGAATGACAATTGTGAAATGAAAAATTTAATGAAACATCAAGAGGTCAACATTATTTGTTACAATGTATCTTGGATGTGGTGACCTATCTACAATGACGTATGAGGTGTTTTACACCTGTTGGTTGTATATCTCATGTGTGATTACAGACACCAAAAAATCATCACATCACCAGCGACGATGGCAAATAGGAAAAGTGGCAACACAAATGGCTCGCTTGAGGCAGGTGATGATTTATTTTTTCCGGTGCAACACACGGGCACATTTACTAGTTCATAACCTAAGAAAATTACCATGTTGTTTAAGACTCTAAAAATAATATCAGTGAAACATGGATTTCAAGAATTTCTATAAAATAAAGCCACTGTCGTGCTCTAAAAAGATATAAGTGAAGCACTAGAGCAAACTGCCTAGCTCAAAAGATATAAGTGAAGCACATAGAGTATTCTAATAAATTCACGATTAAAGTGTATCCATCTCAAAAGGTGTGTACAGCAAGGATGATTGTGGAAAACTAAAAGGTAGACTCACATCATACAAGAAGCTCCAAGCAAAACACATATCATGTGAGAATAAAAATATAGCCTCAAGTAAATTTACCGGTGATTTGAAGATGAAAGAGGGGATGCCATCCGGGGCATCCCCAAGCTTAGATGCTTGGTTGTCCTTGAATATTACCTTGGGGTGCCTTGGTCATCCCCAAGCTTAGGCACTTGCCACTTCTTATTCCATAGTCCATCAAATCTTTACCCAAAACTTGAAAACTTCACAACACAAAACTCAACAAAAAACTCGTAAGATCCGTTAGTATAATAAAATAAATCACCACTTTATGTACTGTTGTGAACTCATTATAAATTTATATTGGTGTTATATCTACTCTATACCAACTTCTCCATGGTTCATACCCCCGATACTACCCATAGATTCATCAAAATAAGCAAACAACAAATAGTAAACAGAATCTGTCAAAAACAGAATAGTCTGTAGTAATCTGGAAACTTTGTATACTTCTGTAACCCCAAAAATTCTGGAAAAAATAGGACAACCTAGGCAATTTGTATATCAATCTTGTGTAAAAAATGCATAATTTTATCACGCTTATGTGAATTTAAACAACTCTTCTACTGGGCACAAAAGTTTATGTTTTTCAGCAAGATCAAATCAACTACCACCATAGACCATCCCAAAGGTCTTACATGGCTCAAACACTAATTAAGACACCAAAACACAATTACAACAGAAGTAATAATGTGTATTTATTCAAGAACAATAAAAAAATCAAAAACACAAAAATAAAAATTGGTTGCCTCCCAACAAGCGCTATTGTTTAACGCCACTAGCTAGGCATAAAACATAGATCTAGGTATTGTCATCTTTGATATTTTTTCCATAGATGTGTTCATGTGTAACGCCCTCGATGCGGCTATATCTCCCACGTGTCGAAGCACGACTTAGAGGCATAACCGCATTGAAAGCAATGTCGCAAGTGAGGTAATCTTCACACAACCCAAGTAATACATAAGGGAAAGAGATACATAGTTGGCTTACAATCGCCACTTCACACAAATACATGAATAAAGCATTAGATGCAAGAAGTCCGATCCATCACAAGCTTCCAACTAGAGCACAGAGCATGATCCTCACAAGTTTCACTTAGTGACCTACACCACACCCGTACGAAGGTGGCCGAAAATCGCCGATAAGCTATTAACGACGTCAACGAAGACTAACTACCAAGAAACCTCAGCATGTGCAGAGCACGAAGACGCGAAAGTATGACAATGAATGAGCACTACGACTCGCAACAGACTCGTAAACGAGAACCTATCAGATACCGCACGTGCGATAACGAAAAGTACTGTCAGGCACAACCTGGAGTACATACCAATGCTTGACCGAGGATACAGGCTACCAAGCAGGACGATCCCGGTAACAAGATTGGCCAAACCAAGAAGCTATACCGAAGGAAATCACGAATAGGGCGACATACTATTAGCACGCAACACGCAAGGACTCCATATACCCAACCAAGTACTAAGCAAAGAAGTATGATGACCACACGAGAATAGGGCATGATTAACAACACTGCCGTAACCAGAAGCCTTAGGCATAAAATATAATTAGTATAAAAGCTATGGCACCAAGTTCCATACCGAACACTTCAAGTGCCAACAAGGAAATCACATTTAGCAACGTACATGGAAAACGACTGACAAGCCAGGGACAAACTGCATAAGTCAAGTAAGGTTGATTAAGTAGCAAAGTAAAGATAGTTGAGCTAATCTAGAATCGATATACCGCAACATAGCAGCGAACTTGATCCACTAAGCTATGAGGTAGCATCGCAATAGTACGGTTACAGGATGCCATAGGCAAGTGCAAGACTAGAGTAATGCAGTTGGCATGGCTCAGCAGTATGCAAGCATGCATCAAGTCAGAACAGATACAAGACTAAGGTCGAATGATCACGAACTGACGAAAGCAAATGGTGTCGTAGGATGCTCCAAAGAACTGCATCACTGCAACGACATACGTATGCTAAGCAAGCAAAGCAATAGAATGATACCAAATCATGCAATGGAATGCAATGAATAAGATTCGCAAGTACGATATGATCATGATGCACGTCAATGCACAAAAGATAATGACTCGAACATAACGCATGATGCACAACGAGACCTAGAACGTGAAATCACATGCAAAACAGATCAACATCGAACAGTGCAAAAGCATTAAAGAAAATAGTACGAGCTTAAGTACAATACTAACATGAACAACAGGAAGGCATTCAGAGCAAGCAAACAACATCACAGGAGACTTAAAACATAGCAAGGCATACCATGATTACTCAAAAATGATGACTAAACAGTTAAGCAATAGGACAAGATAATGATCATCCAGAAATAGCAAGTTAAGACAGATTTAGACTAGAAAATACAGGAACTTGATAACAAGCAAATACAATTCAACTAAGCTAATCAACAGCACCTACAGATCAAAGCATGGCCTATGGAATGATGCCACAGTAAACATGCATTATAAGCATCAATTATGAAAGGCATGGCAACAGTAAAGGCATGTTTGCGAATGGATAGAGCAAGACATTTATATCAAATCATGTTTATAGAGCATCTCCAGATTATGCATAGAATGATTACTAGAAGCATGTTAACATAGCATCAAATTATATCAGAATCTGCCTAGCAAAACAGTAACAGCAACTACTCTACTTTACAAGCTTGATGCACTCAGCACACAACTCACAAAAATACAAGGTCAACACCCTGGAAGGATGGCATGGCCTATTCCAACATTCATGTAGAGCTCATACTCATAGGATGCACACATAAATCATGGCAAAAATGACAAAAGAGCTCGAGCTGATAAGATTCTGAAACTAATGATCTGAAGCTATCTTCCAACAGCATTTCGGGCATCAAGATGAGCTCAAATGCAAATGATGCAATGGAACGAAATGATGTACTCTTCGAGACGAACAATTTGACATATTATACGCCCAAAACGGAGCTACGGATGCAGAGATGTGATGCGATGAAAATGCACGAAAATGTAAAAATCTCAGGGACTTAGACGTTTTACAGAGGGGGAAAGTCAACCTTCGCGGATATCGAGGTTCGCCGGGGCATCGCCGGAGAACGGGCGGGGGCGGCGGATCTGGCCGGATCCGGGCTGGGAGGTTGCCTCGGCGGATCTCGCCGGATCCGCCGCGGACGGCGAGAGGGCGCGTGAGGCGAGGCGAAGCGGCACGACGGGCGGGCGCGGGCGGCACCGCGCATGGTGGCGCTGGTCGGGCTTCGCCGGCGGCGGAGCTCGACGGAGGACGGCGGCGGGCGATCAGGCCGAGCCGAGGCGGGGGCGCCGGAGGAGGCGAGGCGGGCGCGGCGGCGGCGGCGGCCGGAGCAGAAGGCGGAGGTGGCGGCGTGAGCACGCCGGCGGTGGGGCGAGGCTTCGCGGCGGCAGGGCGACGGGCGGCGGAGCTGGCGGCGGCGAGGAGGCAGCAGCGGCGGCAGATGGGCATGGGCGGAGGCGGGACGGCATGATGGCGGCGGCTCGACACGGGCAACGCGCGATTGACGCAAGTGGCGGTGGGCGTGTCCGGCAGGCTTGGACATGTCCGCGCAAGCAGAGGAAAATCTAGGGTTTCGGGAATTCATCGCGAAAATGGAATGGGGGTGTATAAATAGGCATAGAGGAGCTAGGAGAGTCCAAATGAGGAGCGGTTTTTGCCACGCGATCGTGATCGAACGACCAAGAGCATGGAGGGGAGTTAGATGGGTTTTGGGCCACTTTGGAAGGGGTGTTGGGCTGGAAACAAAAGAGGACATTCACGGTTACCCGGTTAACCGTTGGAGTATCAAACGACCTCCAAATGGCACGAAACTTGACAGCGGTTCACGGTGCTATACCAAGGCCGCTTGGCAAACCTCGGGCCATTCCGAGAAAGTTTAATACCCGCACATGAAAAGAGAGAAGAGGGGACGCCGGGTGACATAGGAGTGCCGGATTGCAAAACGGACAACGGGGAAAAGGCTCGGATGCATGAGGCGAACATGTATGCAAAATGAAATGCACATGATGACATGATAAAATGCAAAAGATGACATGGCAAAGTGCAACACGCAAGCAAAAGACATGGCAACGACGGCGAATAACTGGCGGACACCTGGCGCATCGGATCCGGGGTGTTACAACACTCCACCACTACGAGAGGATCTCGACCCGAGATCTAGGATGGCACCGGAGGGAAAACGGAAGAGGAAGAGGAGAGGTAAAACTAAGTTGCTTCTTCGACAAACGATTAAGACCATGAACCTTGAGATGTTGAGCAATTTAAAAGAAAGAGTACAATAGAAATGAACGAGATTGCAAACAATCCGTTAGAAAAGAGGAACAAGGAGTATTACGAGAATTTAAAGGTTGCAAAGACATGAATCAAGAGTTTAATGGACAAGATAGAATTCGAAACCACTCCGATTAAAACAAGAAGAGAGGGGAAGAATGATATAATTTGGGCAGCACTCCGACTGTAAATGGAAGGAATTGAACATGAACTTGACAAGATGAGAGGATACATGATGAAATCAACAACACACTGCCTCCGGAACTGAAAGAATGGCACAAGTGGTAAGAAACATTACAAACCGCACTCCGGTTGAGAAGGAAGGCAAAACTTGATAAGATGAGAGAACTCGAATGAAAACAGGACACTCCGGTTAAATGGATAAGCATGAAAAGAACACAATCCTCACAAATCGAGATGATGAGTGAAGAGAGCAACATCACCATGCCTTCGGAAGAAAGAATAGAAGTTAGGCCGTTGGGATAAAGGGACGGAGAAGAAAATGACAACTTCTCCCACAATTGAATTTGGAAGCATCCTTGCAAGAAGGTTAGAGCGGAATTGTTGGAAAGCCAACAACGAAAGGATATGATCCTCGTGGGCTTATGGAGACATCTCAAAACTTGAGGTGAAACTCTGCCACTATCAACATCAATTGCTTGCTTGAGATCAAAGAAGAGATGAAAACTGCTTCACCATGATGATAGAGATAACTTGGATCATTGATAAACACCAGAAATAGCAATATTCCTTAGGGAAGGCTTTAGGTGAAATCTATACGAAGATAACTCCAATGAATAGATTGACGTTTGAAAAGATCTCTTGAACAAGAGAAAATGATGGATTTAAAATACCTCATTCTTGACAACAATATGAATCATGAAACATGAAGGAAATTGTCAAGAGTGACATAACACCATCTCAAAAGGTAAGATAGAAAGAATTGCACTTTGGAATGCAAGATGAAGAATACTTGAACTCCTCAAAACAAAACATGTGTTGAGCACCATGTTTATTTTTGAGTAAAACTTGGCGGATCATAACTTCAAGTGAAATCTTGAAGAACAAATGAAGAATGGAAAGAATCCTTGACGAACCACCATGTAGAGCCTCCAAGAAGAACTCTGGTAATAAAAGGATGAAAGAAAGAAAGAGAAGTTGAAAACACAAGGTGAACCCTTGCAATGATTTAGATGGATCTCCGTGATAATTAGAGCTTGGAACTCCGGGAAAAAGAGAAGATGAAACAAATGAAACCGAGAATTTTTTTTGATGAACCTCCGGAATAAAGAATTAATCACTTGGATGAACAAGAATAAGAATTATGTTATGCTTATCCTTCACCAATTAAATTGATGACAATCAACGGATTTGGCATACTACTTATTCCCGTAGAAAGGATAAAAAGAGATATGGCGCAAGCTTGAGAAGGTATTGATGGAACCACCGGTGGGATTTGGAAACAATAAATATTGATATGATGAACAAGGAAGAGAGATCTTGAAAGAACCACCGTAAGAATTGAAAATGAATGTAGCAAAGGCATAATTCACCGGGAAGAATTGAAAAACGAATGAAGATATTTGAGGGGATTTAGATACATGAGAACAAAGAGATCATGAACTGGTTAGAGGATATTTGAATGATGCACCGGTAAGATTTGGAGAATGATAGCTACACGCTGAGAATGAAGAATTATGACATGATGGCCTTCGGAGGAAAAAAATGGAAACAACTCATGAAAAGCTCCGGATGGTAAGAAAAGAATTCTCACAATCGAAAACAATTATGAGAGGATGGCAACAAGCTAGAACCATGAATATTCAAGAGAACAGAGCAGGATTAAAGAGAAACTCTTCTTCGGTCTTCAAATGATGAGAATGACAACGAGAAACACCACCAAGAATTATTGAGGCACACCGGAAGAATCAAAAGCGAAGAGGTTGAGCCAACTATGAAAAGAATTTGAAAGATCTTGGAGAAAGCATTTGAGTGATGATAACTCATTCTTACGTCAAACTTGGAAAAGAATTTAGGATAGCTCTGGGAAAAATAGAAGAGTCAGGTAAGATCCTGGGAAAAGACCTGTGGGTTAGGGCCCACTCAAAAGAAAACACCGTTGAAAATGATTTTAAAGAGAGATGTTGCACCGGTTGAATTAAATGACTTGAATGAGACAACAATCTGGATAGAGCTTAAACGAATGCAGAGTGGAAACACGAATCTTTGAGATATCTTGAGCACTCCGGACTAACAAATAGCGAGAAGAAGAATGATAATGAGGTGCACCGGTGTGAGAAGACATTGAGATGAGGAAAAAGGTATGATCAACAAAACTTGACTTGAATCCACCGGAGAAGAGAAAAGAATGAGGAATGACGAACTAGTAGAACATCTTCTTGAGAACCACCGGGTAAGAACATTGATTGGAAAGAATGAAGAGACTTCACATGAATACATGGATACTTGATTAAAATAAATGAGTCCTTGAAGAAAAAAGGGTGGGAGGTGGGGAAAACAAAGACAACTTGGGATGAACGAAACAAACACCGTTGGGAAAAACTTAAGAGTTCATCTTGCGGATGGGGAGAATGATGGGATCAACTCGAAGAGAAGCGCACCGGTTGGAAAAGAATTAGCATGACAACCTCAATGATCAAAAAGGATTAGTATTCACATAGCAATATGAGAACACCGTTTCAGAAAGGTATGGAATCAACACTTGACATCGAAGCAACTCGAATACCACAAATAAAACAAAACAAAGGATTTGGCTTATGAATAAGCGGAACAAACATATGATAGAGATTTCGTCCAAGTTTTCGTGGTGGGGCCTACACGGCTCAATCGTACAGCACCATCATGTACAAGGCAAAGTGCACATGACATCTGAAGTGTCCCAGTCGGCATAGCCAAGGACTCTTTAAGACACAACGAGACCATGTAAAACCAACCGTGAATAGGCGGACCACTAGACGTCGAACCCCAATTTCATATCATACATCCGTCGGAAAGATATCCTAAGAGCTACTTGAATTCCCACCTATAAAACTCCGAAATTTTCCGGTTATGCAATCAGGTGTTGGGGATACAGGGAGCAATATATATCTCACCCAAGCTAACAATCCCTACATCCAATTGTATCCATCCTTCAACACATAACCAAGAAACCTTCGAAATCGTCTACCTCAACCTTCAAAAGCATCCGTTATACAAGTCATGGCAATACTCCGTACTCACCTCAAGATTGGGTTAGCGGGGTTATCTCACCAACAACTGCATAAAAGAGATTTTCGATGTCGGCGTACTAAACTCAGGTATTCCAGAACTGCAACGATAAAATTATGACGACAACACCTCGGAGCTCAACTCCCCGGGACACTGCCACAACCCCTAAATGTCAGGAGGCAACCAAGACAATGTTGTCATCATAAAACCATCGAAACGATTCTAAGATACCCGCGTGATGCTAAAAAAAAAATTTAGTGAAATTTGAGAAGAGAAGAGTCAAAACTCTACGTCAGGATACCTCACCGAAGGTCAAGGACCGGGAGTAAAAAGAATTCCTAAACTCTCCGATATATATAATCCTAAATGACTCAAAACTTTTTTCTAGACACAACTCGGCCGCTAAAAACGATCAAGCAGTGGGGGCTCCTAAGGTCGGGGATGGCTCTGATTACCAACTTGTAACGCCCTCGATGCGGCTATATCTCCCACGTGTCGAAGCACGACTTAGAGGCATAACCGCATTGAAAGCAATGTCGCAAGTGAGGTAATCTTCACACAACCCAAGTAATACATAAGGGAAAGAGATACATAGTTGGCTTACAATCGCCACTTCACACAAATACATGAATAAAGCATTACATCATCCAGATACAATCAAGGTCCGACTACGGAACCAAAATAAAAGAAGAACCCCAAATGCGACAAACGGTACACGATCGACCCCAACTGGGCTCCACTACTGATCAACTAGAACGAAACAACACAAATGGCAAGATCTTCATCGAGCTCCTCCTTGAGCTTGATTGCGCCACTGTTCGTAACATAGGCACCGCAAACTGGTTTTGAAGTATCCGTGAGCCACGGGACTCAGCAATCTCGCACCCACGAGATCAAGACTATTTAAGCTTATGGGTAAGGTAAAGGCATGAAGTGGAGCTGCAGCAGCGACTAGCATATATGGTGGCTAACATACGCAAATGAGAGCGAGGAGAGAAGGCAAAGCACGGTCGATAAAAGTATGATCAAGAAGTGATCCTATAGCAACCCACGTCAAGCATAACTCCAACATCGTGTTCACTTCCGGACCACGGAAAGAGACCATCACGGTAACACACGCGTTGATGTATTTTAATTAAGGTCAACTTCGTGTCTTCTACAACCGGACGTTAACAAATTCCCATCTGCCACATAACCGCTGGCACGGCTTTGAAAGATCAAATCCCTGCAGGGTGTCCCAACTTAGCCCATGACAAGCTCTCACGGTCAACGGAGGAATAGACCTCCACCCAAGACACTCCGATCGACTCGGTATCCCGTACAACAAGACATTTTGACAGGTAAAACTAAACCAGCAACACCGCCGAATGTGCCGACAAATCCCGATAGGAGCTGCACATATCTCTTTCTCGTGGCACACTCGGATGAGACTAGCTACGAGTAAAACCAACCTCAAGTTTCCCGAGGTGGCCCTCAGTAGCTCGGTTCGACCAACACTCGAGGAGCACCGCCCGGGGTTAAAATAAAGATGACCCTTGAGTCTGCAGAACCCAAGGAAAAAAAAAGGCTAGGTGAGGCAAATGGTAAAACCAATGTTGGGCATTGCTGGAGAAGCTTTACTTAAGGCGAATCGTCAAGGGGTTCCCATTATAGCCCAACCGTAAGGGACGCAAAATCCGGGAACATAACACCGATATGACGGAAACTAGGCGGCAAGAGTGGAACAAAACACTGCATAAGGCCGAGCCTTCCACCCTTTACCAAGTATATAGATGCATTAATTAAATAAGATATATTGTGATATCCCAACAAGTAAACATGTTCCAACCAGAACAACATCTTCATGTTCCAACAAGGAACAGACTTCAATCTTCACCTGCAACTAACAACGCTATAAGAGGGGCTGAGCAAAGCGGTAACATAGCCAATCAACGGTTTGCTAGGAAGGGTGTCAAAGGTTAGAGGTTGATGGCATTTTGGGAGGCTGACAGGCAAATGGTAGGTATCGTAGCATTGGCATAGCAAAAGAGCGAGCAAACTAGCATAGCAAAGATAGTAGTGATTTCGAGGGTATGATCATCTTGCCTGCAAGGTTCTCGAGTCGTCAAGGCTTGATCCTCGAGGCGTTCTCAACAGGTTCCTCATTCACGCACTCGCCTCCGGCTCTACCCAAAGCAAGAACACAAGCAACGGAACCACAATCAAACAAGGAACAATGCACAAGCAATATGATGCAATACATGACATGCTATGCGAGATGTGATATGCAATGCATATGTATGCTCCGGAAGGATAATGATGAACCGGGCATCAACTTGGCAAACCAAGTATGCCGCTGGAAAGATGGGGTGATTTCGGTTGAAATCGATATAAAGATCACCGGAATCGGATGCACGGTTTGCAAATGACAAGCAAAACAAGAATGACGCAAATCTGCGTTTAACAGCCCGATGCTACTTAGCACGCAACACAAAACTATGCTACAGCACCCCAACATAAAAGCAAAGCATATGACAACGAACTACAGGAGATGCTTAACAAAAGAGGAACACTGAGCTACGGCTAAATCACATCATAACATGTTCAAACAAGCATGGTGAAAGTGCTCAAAATATCAGGTTCACAGACTTAGTGAAAATACTAACATGGCAGGAATTAACTTCAGGAAGGCATGTTTAGAGCAAGCAAACAACATGCTACAGGAACTTATAATAGCAAAGCAAGGCATGACATGATTCTACTCAAAGCATATTTCAATAGACCCTTACTGACCATAAGCCAAAAGGGACCTTAAGAAATGATGGCACCCATGTAAACATAGCAAGTTTTATTACAGATTTCAGACTTAGTGAAATATCAGGACATGGCAAAAACAGATTCAACATGGCATGTTCGTGAGCTCGAAGCACTCACTACAGAGCAATACATGGCATGGCAAGGCAACCAACAGTAATAAGGCATGATTATGAAGCTAAGCATGTCAAGAGCAAGGTCATAGCATACACGGATCAACTACAACGACCTCGTGAAAATTGAATCTCATGCAAACAATCTGGCAGGAAACATTTTCAAGCAACTTTGGAGCAAGAAATGAACATGTTCCAGCAGGCTATAAATGCAACCAAGGGCATGAATGGATAGAGCAAGACATGTATATCAAATCATGTTTATAGAGCATCTCCAGATTATGCATAGAATGATTACTAGAAGCATGTTAACATAGCATCAAATTATATCAGAATCTGCCTAGCAAAACAGTAACAGCAACTACTCTACTTTACAAGCTTGATGCACTCAGCACACAACTCACAAAAATACAAGGTCAACACCCCTGGAAGGATGGCATGGCCTATTCCAACATTCATGTAGAGCTCATACTCATAGGATGCACACATAAATCATGGCAAAAATGACAAAAGAGCTCGAGCTGATAAGATTCTGAAACTAACGATCTGAAGCTATCTTCCAACAGCATTTCGGGCATCAAGATGAGCTCAAATGCAAATGATGCAATGGAACGAAATGATGTACTCTTCGAGGCGAACAATTTGACATATTATACGCCCAAAACGGAGCTACGGATGCAGAGATGTGATGCGATGAAAATGCACGAAAATGTAAAAATCTCAGGGACTTAGACGTTTTACAGAGGGGGAAAGTCAACCTTCGCGGATATCGAGGTTCGCCGGGGCATCGCCGGAGAACGGGCGGGGGCGGCGGATCTGGCCGGATCCGGGGCTGGGGAGGTTGCCTCCGGCCGGATCTCGCCGGATCCGGCGCGGGACGGCGAGAGGGCGCGGGGAGGCGAGGCGAAGGCGGCGGCGACGGGCGGCGGGCGCGCGGGCCGCACGTGGCAGGCGCGGTCGGGCTTCTCGCCGCGGCGGAGCTCGACGGAGGACGGCGGCGGGCGATGGGCCGAGCCGAGCGCGGGGCGCCGAGGAGGCGAGGGGGCGCATGGGCGGTGGCCGAGCAGAAGCATGAGTGGCGGTGAGCACGCCGGGCGTGGCGGAGGCTCGCCGGCGGCAGGGCGACGGGCGGCGGAGCTGCGGCGGCGGAGGCGGCGCAGCGCGGCGGCGGATGGGCATGCGGGGCCGGGAGCTGGCCGAAGGGCCGACGGCGCTGGGGGCGGCGGCTCGACACGTGGCAACGCGCGATTGGACGGGGCGCGGCGGCGGACGTGTCCGGCGCGGTGCGGACATGTCCGGCGCGCGCAGAGGGAAAATCTAGGGTTTCGGGGAATTCATCCGCGAAAATGGAATGGGGGGTGTATAAATAGGCATAGAGGGAGCTAGGAGAGTCCAAATGAGGAGCGGTTTTCGGCCACGCGATCGTGATCGAACGACCAAGAGCATGGAGGGGAGTTAGATGGGTTTTGGGCCACTTTGGAAGGGGTGTTGGGCTGGAAACAAAAGAGGACATTCACGGTTACCCGGTTAACCGTTGGAGTATCAAACGACCTCCAAATGGCACGAAACTTGACAGCGGTTCACGGTGCTATACCAAGGCCGCTTGGCAAACCTCGGCCATTCCGAGAAAGTTTAATACCCGCATACTAAAAGAGAGAAGAGGGGACGCGGGTGACATAGGAGTGCCGGATTGCAAAACGGACAACGGGGAAAAGGCTCGGATGCATGAGGCGAACATGTATGCAAAATGAAATGCACATGATGACATGATAAAATGCAAAAGATGACATGGCAAAGTGCAACACGCAAGCAAAAGACATGGCAACGACGGCGAATAACTGGCGGACACCTGGCGCATCGGATCCGGGGTGTTACAACACTCCACCACTACGAGAGGATCTCGACCCGAGATCTAGGATGGCACCGGAGGGAAAACGGAAGAGGAAGAGGAGAGGTAAAACTAAGTTGCTTCTTCGACAAACGATTAAGACCATGAACCTTGAGATGTTGAGCAATTTAAAAGAAAGAGTACAATAGAAATGAACGAGATTGCAAACAATCCGTTAGAAAAGAGGAACAAGGAGTATTACGAGAATTTAAAGGTTGCAAAGACATGAATCAAGAGTTTAATGGACAAGATAGAATTCGAAACCACTCCGATTAAAACAAGAAGAGAGGGGAAGAATGATATAATTTGGGCAGACTGATTGTAAATGGAAGGAATTGAACATGAACTTGACAAGATGAGAGGATACATGATGAAATCAACAACACACTGCCTCCGAATGAAAGAATGGCACAAGTGGTAAGAAACATTACAAACCGCACTCCGGTTGAGAAGGAAGGCAAAACTTGATAAGATGAGAGAACTCGAATGAAAACAGGACACTCGGTTAAATGGATAAGCATGAAAAGAACACAATCCTCACAAATCGAGATGATGAGTGAAGAGAGCAACATCACCATGCCTTCGGAAGAAAGAATAGAAGTTAGGCCGTTGGGATAAAGGGACGGAGAAGAAAATGACAACTTCTCCCACAATTGAATTTGGAAGCATCCTTGCAAGAAGGTTAGAGCGGAATTGTTGGAAAGCCAACAACGAAAGGATATGATCCTCGTGGGCTTATGGAGACATCTCAAAACTTGAGGTGAAACTCTGCCACTATCAACATCAATTGCTTGCTTGAGATCAAAGAAGAGATGAAAACTGCTTCACCATGATGATAGAGATAACTTGGATCATTGATAAACACCGTAAATAGCAATATTCCTTAGGGAAGGCTTTAGGTGAAATCTATACGAAGATAACTCCAATGAATAGATTGACGCTTGAAAAGATCTCTTGAACAAGAGAAAATGATGGATTTAAAATACCTCATTCTTGACAACAATATGAATCATGAAACATGAAGGAAATTGTCAAGAGTGACATAACACCATCTCAAAAGGTAAGATAGAAAGAATTGCACTTTGGAATGCAAGATGAAGAATACTTGAACTCCTCAAAACAAAACATGTGTTGAGCACCATGTTTATTTTGAGTAAAACTTATGGATCATAACTTCAAGTGAAATCTTGAAGAACAAATGAAGAATGGAAAGAATCCTTGACGAACCACCATGTAGAGCCTCCAAGAAGAACTCTGGTAATAAAAGGATGAAAGAAAGAAAGAGAAGTTGAAAACACAAGGTGAACCCTTGCAATGATTTAGATGGATCTCCGTGATAATTAGAGCTTGGAACTCCGGGAAAAAGAGAAGATGAAACAAATGAAACCGAGAATTTTTTTTTGATGAACCTCCGGAATAAAGAATTAATCACTTGGATGAACAAGAATAAGAATTATGTTATGCTTATCCTTCACCAATTAAATTGATGACAATCAACGGATTTGGCATACTACTTATTCCGTAGAAAGGATAAAAGAGATATGGCGCAAGCTTGAGAAGGTATTGATGGAACCACCGTGGATTTGGAAACAATAAATATTGATATGATGAACAAGGAAGAGAGATCTTGAAAGAACCACCGTAAGAATTGAAAATGAATGTAGCAAAGGCATAATTCACCGGGAAGAATTGAAAAACGAATGAAGATATTTGAGGGGATTTAGATACATGAGAACAAAGAGATCATGAACTGGTTAGAGGATATTTGAATGATGCACCGGTAAGATTTGGAGAATGATAGCTACACGCTGAGAATGAAGAATTATGACATGATGGCCTTCGGAGGAAAAAAATGGAAACAACTCATGAAAAGCTCCGGATGGTAAGAAAAGAATTCTCACAATCGAAAACAATTATGAGAGGATGGCAACAAGCTAGAACCATGAATATTCAAGAGAACAGAGCAGGATTAAAGAGAAACTCTTCTTCGGTCTTCAAATGATGAGAATGACAACGAGAAACACCACCAAGAATTATTGAGGCACACCGGAAGAATCAAAAGCGAAGAGGTTGAGCCAACTATGAAAAGAATTTGAAAGATCTTGGAGAAAGCATTTGACTGATGATAACTCATTCTTACGTCAAACTTGGAAAAGAATTTAGGATAGCTCTGGGAAAAATAGAAGAGTCAGGTAAGATCCTGGGAAAAGACCTGTGGGTTAGGGCCCACTCAAAAGAAAACACCGTTGAAAATGATTTTAAAGAGAGATGTTGCACCGGTTGAATTAAATGACTTGAATGAGACAACAATCTGGATAGAGCTTAAACGAATGCAGAGTGGAAACACGAATCTTTGAGATATCTTGAGCACTCCGGACTAACAAATAGCGAGAAGAAGAATGATAATGAGGTGCACCGGTATGAGAAGACATTGAGATGAGGAAAAAGGTATGATCAACAAAACTTGACTTGAATCCACCGGAGAAGAGAAAAGAATGAGGAATGACGAACTAGTAGAACATCTTCTTGAGAACCACCGGGTAAGAACATTGATTGGAAAGAATGAAGAGACTTCACATGAATACATGGATACTTGATTAAAATAAATGAGTCCTTGAAGAAAAAAGGGTGGGAGGG
The DNA here is from genome assembly GCA_021437245.1 of Aegilops speltoides. Lineage (NCBI taxonomy): Eukaryota > Viridiplantae > Streptophyta > Magnoliopsida > Poales > Poaceae > Aegilops > Aegilops speltoides. Next base: position 331,291,999 of record CM038143.1, read on the forward strand.
TGGGGAAAAACAAAGACAACTTGGGATGAACGAAACAAACACCGTTGGGAAAAACTTAAGAGTTCATCTTGCGGATGGGGAGAATGATGGGATCAACTCGAAGAGAAGCGCACCGGTTGGAAAAGAATTAGCATGACAACCTCAATGATCAAAAAGGATTAGTATTCACATAGCAATATGAGAACACCGTTTCAGAAAGGTATGGAATCAACACTTGACATCGAAGCAACTCGAATACCACAAATAAAACAAAACAAAGGATTTGGCTTATGAATAAGCGGAACAAACATATGATAGAGATTTCGTCCAAGTTTTCGTGGTGGGGCCTACACGGGCTCAATCAGACAAAGCACCATCATGTACAAGGCAAGGCACATGACATACGGTGTCCCCAGTCGGCATAGCCAAGGACTCTTTAAGACACAACGAGACCATCAGAAACCAACCGTGAATAGGCGGACCACTAGACGTCGAACCCCAATTTCATATCATACATCCGTCGGAAAGATATCCTAAGAGCTACTTGAATTCCCACCTATAAAACTCCCGAAATTTTCCGGTTATGCAATCAGGTGTTGGGGATACAGGGGAGCAATATATATCTCACCCAAGCTAACAATCCCTACATCCAGCTGTATCCATCCTTCAACACATAACCAAGAAACCTTCGGAAATCGTCTACCTCAACCTTCGAAAAGCATCCGTTATACAAGTCATGGCAATACTCCGTACTCACCTCAAGATTGGGTTAGCGGGTTATCTCACCAACAAGCGCATAAAAGAGATTTTCGATGTCGGCGCATTAAACTCGGGTATTCCGAATCGCAACGATAAAATTATGACGACAACACCTCGGAGCTCAACTCCCGGACACCGCCACAACCCCTAAATGTCGAGGCAACCAAGACAATGTTGTCATCATAAAACCATCGAACGATTCTAAGATACCAGCGTGATGCTAAAAAAAATTTAGTGAAATTTGAGAAGAGAAGAGTCAAAACTCTACGTCGGGATACCTCACCGTAAGGTCAAGGACCGGGAGTAAAAAGAATTCCTAAACTCTCCGATATATATAATCCTAAATGACTCAAAACTTTTTCTAGACACAACTCGCCGCTAAAAACGATTAAGCGGTGGGGGCTCCTAAGGTCGGGATGGCTCGATTACCAACTTGTAGCGCCTCGATGCGGCTATATCTCCCACGTGTCGAAGCACGACTTAGAGGCATAACCGCATTGAAAGCAATGTCGCAAGTGAGGTAATCTTCACACAACCCAAGTAATACATAAGGAAAGAGATACATAGTTGGCTTACAATCGCCACTTCACACAAATACATGAATAAAGCATTACATCATCCAGATACAATCAAGGTCCGACTACGGAACCAAAATAAAAGAAGAACCCCAAATGCGATAAACGGTCCACGATCGACCCCAACCGGGCTCCACTCTCGATCAACTAGAACGAAACAACACAAATGGCAAGATCTTCATCGAGCTCCTCCTTGAGCTTGATTGCGCCACCTGCTCGGTAACATAGGCACCGCAAACTGGTTTTGAAGTATCCGTGAGCCACGGGACTCAGCAATCTCGCACCCACGAGATCAAGACTATTTAAGCTTATGGGTAAGGTAAAGGCATGAAGTGGAGCTGCAGCAAGTTTACTAGCATATATGGTGGCTAACATACGCAAATGAGAGCGAGGAGAGAAGGCAAAGCACGGTCGATAAAAGTATGATCAAGAAGTGATCCTATAGCAACCACGCCAAGCATAACTCCAACATCAGTGTTCACTTCCGGACCACGGAAAGAGACCATCACGGTAACACACGCGTTGATGTATTTTAATTAAGGTCAACTTCAGGTCTTCTACAACCGGACGTTAACAAATTCCCATCTGCCACATAACCGCGGCACGGCTTTGAAAGATCAAATCCTGCAGGGTGTCCCAACTTAGCCCATGACAAGCTCTCACGGTCAACGGAGGAATAGACCTCCACCCAAGACACTCCGATCGACTCGGTATCCCGACAACAAGACATTTCGACAGGTAAAACTAAACCAGAACACCGCCCGAATGTGCCGACAAACCCGATAGGAGCTGCACATATCTCTTTCTCGTGGCACACTCAGATGAGACTAGCTACGAGTAAAACCAACCTCAAGTTTCCCGAGGTGGCCCAGCAGTAGTTTCGGTTCGGACCAACACTCAGAGGAGCACCGCCCGGGGTTAAAATAAAGATGACCCTTGAGTCTGCAGAACCCAAGGGAAAAAAAAAAGGCTAGGTGAGGCAAATGGTAAAACCAATGTTGGGCATTGCTGGAGAAGCTTTACTTAAGGCGAATCGTCAAGGGGTTCCCATTATAGCCCAACCGTAAGGGACGCAAAATCCGGGAACATAACACCGATATGACGGAAACTAGGCGGCAAGAGTGGAACAAAACACTGCATAAGGCCGAGCCTTCCACCCTTTACCAAGTATATAGATGCATTAATTAAATAAGATATATTGTGATATCCCAACAAGTAAACATGTTCCAACCAGGAACAACATCTTCATGTTCCAACAAGGAACAGACTTCAATCTTCACCTGCAACTAACAACGCTATAAGAGGGGCTGAGCAAAGCGGTAACATAGCCAATCAACGGTTTGCTAGGAAGGGTGTCAAAGGTTAGAGGTTGATGGCATTTTGGGAGGCTGACAGGCAAATGGTAGGTATCGTAGCATTGGCATAGCAAAAGAGCGAGCAAACTAGCATAGCAAAGATAGTAGTGATTTCGAGGGTATGATCATCTTGCCTGCAAGGTTCTCAGAGTCGTCGAAGGCTTGATCCTCGTAGGCGTTCTCAACAGGTTCCTCATTCACGTACTCGTCTCCCGGCTCTACCCAAAGCAAGAACACAAGCAACGGAACCACAATCAAACAAGGAACAATGCACAAGCAATATGATGCAATACATGACATGCTATGCGAGATGTGATATGCAATGCATATGTATGCTCCGGAAGGATAATGATGAACTGGCATCAACTTGGCAAACCAAGTATGCCGCTGAAAGATGGGGTGATTTCGTTGAAATCGATATAAAGATCACCGGAATCGGATGCACGGTTTGCAAATGACAAGCAAAACAAGAATGACGCAAATCTGCGTTTAACAGCCCGATGCTACTTAGCACGCAACACAAAACTATGCTACAGCACCCCAACATAAAAGCAAAGCATATGACAACGAACTACAGGAGATGCTTAACAAAAGAGGAACACTGAGCTACGGCTAAATCACATCATAACATGTTCAAACAAGCATGGTGAAAGTGCTCAAAATATCAGGTTCACAGACTTAGTGAAAATACTAACATGGCAGGAATTAACTTCAGGAAGGCATGTTTAGAGCAAGCAAACAACATGCTACAGGAACTTATAATAGCAAAGCAAGGCATGACATGATTCTACTCAAAGCATATTTCAATAGACCCTTACTGACCATAAGCCAAAAGGGACCTTAAGAAATGATGGCACCCATGTAAACATAGCAAGTTTTATTACAGATTTCAGACTTAGTGAAATATCAGGACATGGCAAAAACAGATTCAACATGGCATGTTCGTGAGCTCGAAGCACTCACTACAGAGCAATACATGGCATGGCAAGGCAACCAACAGTAATAAGGCATGATTATGAAGCTAAGCATGTCAAGAGCAAGGTCATAGCATACACGGATCAACTACAACGACCTCGTGAAAATTGAATCTCATGCAAACAATCTGGCAGGAAACATTTTCAAGCAACTTTGGAGCAAGAAATGAACATGTTCCAGCAGGCTATAAATGCAACCAAGGGCATGAATGGATAGAGCAAGACATGTATATCAAATCATGTTTATAGAGCATCTCCAGATTATGCATAGAATGATTACTAGAAGCATGTTAACATAGCATCAAATTATATCAGAATCTGCCTAGCAAAACAGTAACAGCAACTACTCTACTTTACAAGCTTGATGCACTCAGCACACAACTCACAAAAATACAAGGTCAACACCCCTGGAAGGATGGCATGGCCTATTCCAACATTCATGTAGAGCTCATACTCATAGGATGCACACATAAATCATGGCAAAATGACAAAAGAGCTCGAGCTGATAAGATTCTGAAACTAACGATCTGAAGCTATCTTCCAACAGCATTTCGGGCATCAAGATGAGCTCAAATGCAAATGATGCAATGGAACGAAATGATGTACTCTTCGAGGCGAACAATTTGACATATTATACGCCCAAAACGGAGCTACGGATGCAGAGATGTGATGCGATGAAAATGCACGAAAATGTAAAAATCTCGGGGACTTAGACGTTTTACGAGGGGAAAGTCAACCTCAGCGGATATCGAGGTTCGCCGGGCATCGCCGGAGAACGGCGGGGCGGCGGATCTGGCGGATCCGGGCTGGGAGGTTGCCTCGCCGGATCTCGCCGGATCCGCGGACGGCGAGAGGGCGCGTGAGGCGAGGCGAAGGCGGCGACGGGCGGCGGGCGCGGGCCGCACCGGCGGCAGGCATGGCTGGTCAGGCTTCGCGGCGCGGCGGAGCTCGACGGAGGACGGCGGCGGGCGACGCGGCCGAGCCGGAAGGGGGCGCCGGAGGAGAGAGAGGCGGCGCGCTGGCGCGGCGGGCGGCCGGAGCAGAAGGCGAGGTGGCGGCGAGCACGCCGGCGTGTGATGAGGTTTCGCCCGGGGCGGCAAGCGCGGAGCTGCGGCGGCGAGGCAGCGCAGCAGCGGCGGCGGATGGGCCATGGGGCCGGAGCGGGCCAGCGGGCCGACGGCGCTGGGCGGCGGCGCTCGACACGCGGCAACGCGATTGATTGGGCGAAGCGCTGGCAGCGGGCGTGTCCGGCCTTGAAGTGACATGTCCGGCCAAGGCAGTAGGAAAATCTAGGGTTTCGGGAATTCATCATGAAAATGGAATGGGGGTGTATAAATAGGCATAGAGGGAGCTAGGAGAGTCCAAATGAGGAGCGGTTTTCGGCCACGCGATCGTGATCGAACGACCAAGAGCATGGAGGGGAGTTAGATGGGTTTTGGGCCACTTTGGAAGGGGTGTTGGGCTGGAAACAAAAGAGGACATTCACGGTTACCCGGTTAACCGTTGGAGTATCAAACGACCTCCAAATGGCACGAAACTTGACAGGCGGTCTACCGGTGCTATACCAAGGCCGCTTGGCAAACCTCGGGCCATTCCGAGAAAGTTTAATACCCGCACACGAAAAGAGAGAAGAGGGGACGCCGGGTGACATAGGAGTGCCGGATTGCAAAACGGACAACGGGGAAAAGGCTCGGATGCATGAGGCGAACATGTATGCAAAATGAAATGCACATGATGACATGATAAAATGCAAAAGATGACATGGCAAAGTGCAACACGCAAGCAAAAGACATGGCAACGACGGCGAATAACTGGCGGACACCTGGCGCATCGGATCCGGGGTGTTACATCATGTCAGGGTTTTTTGCAAAGATAAATTGAAACACATTATCCATAGAAATTTTGGCATTATCAAGTTGCCCATCTACGTATCCCCTTTGATTCCCGGCCACAATCCAAGAATATTGTTGATTAACATCATTGAAACTTGTTGGATCACATCTAAAATGGGGATTTTCTTTTGAAGGTTTGCTCATTGCTCTGGTGTCGTGACGATACTCGCTGCAAGTGCAACTTCCAGCACGCAAAGGCATCGGCCAAGGAAAACAAGAAGTCATTGGGATTAGACTTAAACCCTGGTCCCTCTGCTCCCCGTGCTGACGGCTCACGTGATGCAGAACCCAATGTCATCGGCCCCTTCTCCAACCTTGATGGCCTAATCACTTACATCTTGGTCCAAGGTGCCAAAGTGGATCATTCTGATAATGATGTTGACACTGATGAAGCCCCAGCTCCTCCTCCAAAGCCGCAGAAGCTAAAGAAGCCTAAGGCTTCAAGATCAGTTGCTCCTCCAAAAGCTTCACGTGTGAAGCCACTGGCCACTGCACCTCCTGAAGACAGTGTGCAGTCTGAAGATCTCTCACGTATCTCCAAGAAGACGGACAAGAAAAAGAAAATCGTCAAGCATATTGATCAGACCTTGACCCCTGCTGCCATTCTGCGAGAAGAGCACATTGACCTGTCCAGCTTGCAGATGATGCCCTTGAGCAACTAATCAAGAGCAAGGAAGAAGCAGAGATCTTCAATACTTTGCCTCTCTTCGATGTGGCAATCATCCATAACTTCATTGATGAGTGGTTTGACACCCCAAATCTCAGCTTTGAAGATCTGCAACTTCCCATTGGCCTCAGCGTCTCCTTCAATGGCGCCATTGCTTCTGAGCTAGCTCTTGCTCAGCGCATCGTTGAACTGAAGCACAAGATCGACTATGAGAAAGCTCAGTTCAAGAAGCATGTGGCAAAGCTCAGCGTGCAAGATGCCAATAACTTCAAGATCATGCTGCACGAGCTTAAAGAAGCCTTTCTCAAGAAGCACGAAGAAGCTCAAGGCTCTCGCGAGCATATGAAGAGTTTGACTGACAAGTGTGTGCTAGCCTACAATGAGGCTGAGAAGCGCAAGGCTCTTGGTTGTCCTGGCATTGACCCCAGAATGGCTGCAAAGAAGAAGAAGCTATCAACTACCCAATCTGCACCTTCAAGGCAGGAAGAACCTCGCATAATCTTCCCAAGCAGCATGACTGGCTCAAAGCCAAAAGTCATGTCAACTGCTTTAGAACTGAAGAAGACGAGGACTGCCGAGGCTGAAGCCAGAAAAAGGAAAAATATTGAAGCCTCTGATGCTGGTCCCTCCAAGAAGAAGCGCAAAACCAAGAAGAATCGGGCTGCTCCCACAAAGCCCTTAGTTGTTGAACCTATCTCAGTGGTTCGCGCTGCATCTGAACACCAAGAACGACGGATGATAGTTCATGAGCCTGCTTCCACAGAGGCTCATGAAGCTGAAGACATTCCAGCAGTTGATCCCACCGCTGCTGAAGACAATGGTCACAATGACAATGTTGAAGATGGTGAAGTTTTTCCTCAGATCGAACACAACTTGGTATCATCGCCTGTTCTCACGAACAGCGATAGCATTGGTCGTCCTCTAACGCCAATTGCTCAGGATGCATCATGGGCTGATCACCCACAACAACAAGACTCCCCAAGTACTCCCCAACAATAACAACAAGTCACACCACCTTTGCAAGAAGAACAAGAAGACTTTGAGGCCCAGCCAACTCCATCTCCAAAGGCGTCGCCAGCATTACGCAGGCTTCGCAAAGGACAAAGGCCTCAGGTCCCTCTTTCCAGAAGGAGAAGTGCACCACCCATCTGTTGCACGTCAAGTGTTTCCAGAAGCCACTCCGACTGTGAATGTCTCCGTGTCTGAAGCCCAAGCTGCTGAAGACAATCCGGCTGCATCAGCCGATGACAAACAAGAAGACGAACGTGTCCCTACCGCCCTACTCATCAAGAATTTGTTCTCGATGTGAACGCGTGCGGTTCGACCCTCTAGCTCATCAAGTGGAGGTTGAAAATCTTGAGGCTACCACCACCAACACAAATGAAGCCAATGATGTAGTCATGGTTGAAGTAAATGTGGAGCCTGCACCAACCAATGTGCCCGAAGCCAATGATGCAACCGCTCTCCGGAAGTATTCACAGCACCGACGCCTCGCTTGTTGCCATCGCCCTGCTCCGCCCCAAGGCCCTATACAATTGAGCAAGCTTACAACTATGGTCAGCTAATCACTGTCAAATGGCCCGTTATGGTCCCTCTGCCTACTGCCTCTGGTCCTCAGTTTGATTATCATGTTGAGCATAGGCCTCAGGTCTAGAAACCAAAGCCAAGACTGCCAAGGTTCCTGTGTATCGCCATCTCTACTGTGGTCCTTCAATGCAAATGGCTTCAAAAGCCACAACACTTTCTTTGACAGCGCAAAGAACCCCTACTCAAGGCCAAGAATATCATCTGATCGTTTCTGGAGCTATCAGCATCGAAGCTATTACTCTTGCGTTTTGTATGATCAAGGGCGCATTTTCCCTCATATGCGCCTCGACACTGAAGCCATTGTTGGACTGCCATGCTTAGAAGAAGCACTTGACTGCTTCATGATGCAGTCTGCTTCAGCTTTGTGATGATAAAGAACATTGGAATGAGGAACTTTTGCTTCAATTCTATGCTACCCTCCACATTCGCGGCTACAACAGGGATATAAAGACATGGGTTCTTGAGTGGATGACAGGAAATGTTCATCATGAAGCCAAAGCTCTTGACATCTTTGAGCTTACAGGCCTTCCCACTCCCGGAGAGTTGTACGAACCTGATTGTCAACTCCACCGCAATGCACTGGAGAGCATCTTCCATAAGCCAGAGCCCAACATGAGCCAGGTGTTGAGCATGATGAAGCCTCTGCCACCTGATGCTGAATACCCAAAGGAGTTCTTTGTTGATGACCTTGAGTATCTGCCTCGCACAATATATCACATCATCAGGCGAACTCTATGGCCTATCAAAGGGCATTCATCAGCTGCAAAACTTGAAGGAGCCATGAACACATTGGTCTTTTACATCCTCAATGGCATCAGCTTCAATACACAAGAATTCTTCATCCGGCAACTGGCTGCATCTGGATCTGACCTTTTTGCCCTGAAATTTTATGCTCCATGGGTCATGCGCCTCATCAAGCTACACTCCTCTGTCAACTATCAGCCCTCTGCTCGCAATCATCTGGTCTTTCTACCCGAGGTTGATATGTCAGTTGAAGCCATATACCCTGAGCCTGCCAAGAAGCCTCTTTGTCTTCAAAATGCTGATCACCAAAGCTTCACTCAGCCCATGGAAGGAGTCCAAGCAGTAACTCGTGTCTATCCAATGGCTGGGAACACTGCCCGCCTCACCGCGCATAAACTGAAGCTACTGAGAGCACAATTGCCCAAAGGCCTCAGAAGCGCTCTTGCGTCCTAAATGACCGAGAACTCCTTGTGGCACTGCATCAGAAACAAGACAAGCATCACTTTTGGCTCAAGCGACAGATACAAAGCCTCTTAGTGGACGTCAATTGCATTCGAAATCTTGCCACCAAGAATGCTTTTGTCACTCACGAGACCTGTCGGCGATCATGGAAGAGTTTGGCGCTGCTTAGTGCTGAAGCAGATCTTCAAGACGATGGCTTCACTGAAAGATTCAAGTTTGACTCCACTCCTCCACGGAATGCTGTCCTACGTCGAACTCCATCCCTTGAAGACTCTGACTATCCTTCCTCCGTGGAAACTGTGAATGCCAAAGTGATCGATGATGAAGACGATGCTACTTCACCGTCACCTACTTCTGCACGCATCGACACTGCACCAAGTTCGTCTACACCGCCAAACAACAACGACAACCCTGCTGCTTCACCTACTCCTCATGGGAACGAGTAGATGCTCTATGTCTTCAAACCTTTTTGGTCCATACTAACAAAAGGGGGAGAAGCATATGAGTTTGATAGTCTTCAAGCGGGTTCATATGGGCGGTTGCTTTATATTTTGCCTAGTGTTTACAACTCTCGCTTTTGATACATTTGGTTCTTTGAGTTGTAACACTTAAACTCGATGGTCGTCTGCTACTTATTTGCTTTTCTGTTATGCGATGATAAATTACGCATGTGCGATGATAACTTTCGCACTTAGATCATTCTGCAGACGACCATTTTTTCATTATGCATGTCATTCCCTTAGTTATATCATTTCATGCATGATGAATTATCTTCATAACTTGAAGAGGATCTCCACAAGTACAACCTGCCATGTGCATTTGCATTCCAAAAGCAAATTACTTATATGCACATCTTCAGGGGGAGCCTTTGCCACTTATGAAGACAATACCCTATCCTTTACAATTTCACATACTTTATCCCTGTTGAAAACTTCAGCCAGTTTGTCATCAATCACCAAAAAGGGGGATATTGTAAGTGCATCTAGTGCCACCCCTAGTTGGTTTTGGAGTATTGACGACAAATTTGGTTGAGGGACTAATGCGTTTGTGAGAAATGCAGGATAACGCAGGTAGTGTCCCTCATTGATTCGGTTTACCTACCGGAGATGACCCCTAAAAATGTATGAAGACATTGACGACAATGGTGGTATGTGAAGATATTCATATTGAAGACTATGACATGAGAAGACATTGAGTGAAGACTATGGAGTGCGGAGACTGTGTCGTCTCGTTGTTTCCTTTTTCTTCTTTGTTGAGTCATAGGAACCACCGTACTGTTAAGTGGGGTCCAAGTGAACAAAGTCAGAATGACTGAAGTGATGCTCAACCCAAATCCTATGTCTTCGAGTGAAGACAATGAGAGCAAATCTTATCCAGAGCTGGATGAGTCAGCTTTGCTTGTAGCCCAAGTAAAGTTGTCGTGTGTGTTTGAAATCTGACCGTTGGAACACGTGTCAGTTCCTTAGTGACCCAGGGTCATTTCGGACATATCAGGTTGGGTTGCCCAATGGCTATAAATAGCCCACCCCCTACACCATAAATTGGTGGCTGATCAGAGTTAGTGCACGGCTTTTGTCGTTTGAGAGCACCCCACCTCGAAGCCTTTGAGAGAGAGAAATCCTTGCGAGGACAAAGCCCAAACACCCGAGCCAAAGAGTGTTAGGCATCATCAAGTCTTTACATCATGTGACCAAGACTTATTACACTTGAGGACTGTGAATCCTCCATCCGGTTAGGCGTCGCGTTCTGAGCATCCAAGAGTCATTGTGGATTGCCAGTGAACAAAGTCTGTGAAGGTTCGGAAGTCTACCGTGAAGACTTACCAGAGTGATTGGGCGAGGACTGTGTGTCCTTAGCTCGAGGGGAATAAGGTGAAGACGCGGTCTTCTGAGTTGAATCTCAGCCTCCCTAACCAGACATACAGTTGTCACAGCAAGTGGAACTGGTCCAACAAATCCTGCGTCTTCAACAAGTGACTGGTTCTATCTTCTCCCTCCCTTTACTTAGAGTTTGTCTTTGTGAAGTCATTGCCTATCTGTCGTACCTGTTTGACTTCATTGCTTGAATACTATCGTTGGTTGGCTTCATACTATCTTCCATCCTGATCCTTACTACTAAGCTGCTATTAGTCCTATACTTTCGCATTATTGCATACTTGACTATGGTTTGCTTGTTGTAGTTTATCTTCCGCTGCATATCAATTAGGTCATTTCTATTGTTTGTCTTCGAAACTTCCACGTTTTGAAGACTTTCATAAAAATCGCCTATTCACCCCCCCCCTCTAGTCGATAACTAGCACTTTCACATATGTCGTGTGATGTGATATGGCCAAAAAGGATGTGATGAATGAAATATATGTGATGTATGAGATTGATCATGTTCTTGTAATAGGAATCACGACTAGCATGTCGATGAGTATGAAAACCGGCAGGAGCCATAGGAGTTGTCTTTATTTATTGTATGACCTGCGCGTCACTGAATAACGCCATGTAATTACTTTACTTCATTCCTAAACCGTTAGCCATAGTAGTAGAAGTAATAGTTGGCAAGACAACTTCATGGAGACACGATGATGGAGATCATGATGATGGAGATCATGGTGTCATGCCGGTGACGATGATGATCATGGAGCCCCGAAGATGGAGATCAAAAGGAGCAAAATGCTATTGGCCATATCATGTCACTATTTGATTGCATGTGATGTTTATCATGTTTTTTGCATCTTATTTGCTTAGAACGACGGTAGTAAATAAGATGATCCCTCACTAAAATTTCAAGCAAGTGTTCCCCCTAACTGTGCACCGTTGCGAAGGTTCGTTGTTTCAAAGCACCACGTGATGATCGGGTGTGATAGATTCTAACGTTCGCATACAACGGGTGTAAGCCAGATTTACACACGCGAAACACTTAGGTTGACTTGACGATCCTAGCATGTACAGACATGGCCTCTGAACACAAGAGACCGAAAGGTCGAGCATGAGTCGTATAGTAGATACGATTAACATGAAGATGTTCACCGATGATGACTAGTCCGTCTCACGTGATGATCGGACACGGCCTAGTTGACTCGGATCATGTATCACTTAGATGACTAGAGGGATGTCTATCTAAGTGGGAGTTCATTAAATAATCAGATGAACTTAATTATCATGAACATAGTCAAAAGATCTTTGCAAATTATGTCGTAGCTTACGCTTTAGTTCTACTATTTAAGATCGTTCCTAGAGAAAATTTAGTTGAAAGTTGACAAGAGCAATTATGCGGATCGGGTCCGTATTCGAGGATTGTCCTCATTGCTTTGCACGAAGGCTTATGTCCTAATGCACCGCTCGGTGTCTTTGAACCACGAGCGTCGTTTGTGGATGTTGTGAACATCTGACATACACGTTTTGATGACTACGTGATAGTTCAGTGCGTAATGTTAAACTGTTTAGAATTGAGGCACCGAAGACATTTTTGAAACATCGCAGAACATATGAGATGTTCCAATAGCTGAAATTGGGATTTCGGGCTCGTGCCCATGTCAAGAGGTGTAAGACCTCCGACAAGTTTCTTAGCCTGCAAACTAAGGGAGAAAAGCTCAATCATTGAGCATGTGCTCAGATTGTCTGAGTACTACAATCACTTGAATTGAGTGGGAGTTAATCTTCCAGATGAGATAGTGATGGTTCTCCATAGTCACTGCCACCAAGCTATTAGAGCTTCGTGATGAACTATAACATATCAGGGATAGACATGATGATCCTTGAGCAATTCGCGATGTTTAACACCGCGAAAGTAGAAATCGAGTAGGAGCATCAATTGCTGATGGTTAGTAAAACCACTAGTTTCAAGAAGGGCAAGGGCAAGAAGGGATACTTCATGAAAATGCAAACCAGTTGCTGCTCTAGTGAAGAAACCCAAGGTTGAACCCAAAACCCAAGACTAAGTGCTTCTGTAATGAGGGGAATAGCCACTGAAGCAGAACTACCTTAGATACTTGGTAGATGAGAAGGCTGGAAGGTTGACAAAAGTATATTGGATATACATTGTATTAAATGTGTACTTTACTAGTACTCCTAATAGCACCAGGGTATTAAGATACCGGTTTGGTTTCTAAGTGTTAGTAACTCGAAATAAAAGAGCTACGGAATAAACGGAGACTAGCTAAGGATGAGATGACTATTTGTGTTGGAAGTGTTTCCAAGGTTGATGGGATCAAGCATCGCATGCTCCCTCTACCATCGAGATTGGTGTTGAACCTAAATAATTGTTATTTGGTGTTTGTGTTGAGCATAGACATCTTTGGATTATGTTTATCGCAATACGGTTATTCATTTAAGGACAATAATGGTTACTCTGTTTATTTGAATAATACCTTCAATGGTCTTGCACCTAAAATGAATGGTTTAATTAATCTCGATCGTAGTGATACACATGTTCATGCCAAAAGATATAAGATAGTAATGATAATACCACATACTTTTGGCACTGCCATTTGAGTCATACTGGTATAAAACGCATGAAGAAGCTCCATGTTGATGGATCTTTGGACTCACTCGTCTTTGAAAAGATTGAGACATGTGAACCATGCCTATTGGTATATATGCATGAAGAAACTCCATACAGATGGATCGTTTGAACTCACTTGATTTTGAATCACTTGAGACATGCAAATCATACCACATGGGCAAGATGACTGAAAGGCCTCGTTTTTCAGTGAGATGGAACAAGAAAGCAACTTGTTGGAAGTAATACATTTTGATGTGTGCAGTCCAATGAGTGCTGAGGCACGCAGTGGATATCGTTATGTTCTTACTTCATAGATGATTTGAGTAGATGCTACGTATATTTACTTGATGAAACACAAGTCTGAAATATTGAAAGGTTCAAGTAATTTCAGAGTGAAGTTGAAGATCATCGTGACAAGAGGATAAAATGTCTGTGATATGATCATAGAGATGAATATCTGAGTTACGAGTTTGGCACACAATTAAGACATTGTGGAAATTGTTTCACAATTAATACCGCCTGGAACACCATAGTGTGATGGTGTGTCCGAACATCATAGTTGCACCCTATTGGATATGGTGCGTACCATGATGTCTCTTATCAAATTACCACTATCGTTTTATAGGTTAGGCATTAGAGACAACCGCATTCACTTTAAATAGGGTACCACGCAATTCCGTTGAGACGACACCGTATGAACTATGGTTTGGAGAAACCTAATTTGTCGTTTCTTAAAAGTTTGGGGCTGCGACGATTATGTGAAAACGTTTCAGGCAAATAAGCTCGAACCCAAAAGGGATGAATGCATCTTCATAGGACATCCAAAACAGTTGGGTATACCTCCAGTCTCAGTTCCGGAAGCAAAAGGGATTGTTTCTAGAATCGGGTCCGTTCTAGAGGAAAAGTTTCTCTCGAAAGAATTGACTGGGAGGATGGTGGAGACTTGATGAGGATATTGAACCGTCACTTCAACTAGTGTGTAGCAAGGCACAGGAAGTTGTTCCTGTGGCGCCTACACCTATTGAAGTAGAAACTTATGATAGTGATCATGAAGCTTCGGATCAAGTCACTACCGTACCTCGTAGGGTGACAAGGATGCGTACTACTTCAGAGTGGTACAAGAATCTCATAGCGCCTCGATCGGCTATAACTCCCACGTGTCAAGCACGACTTAGAGGCATAACCGCATTGAAAGCAATGTCGCAAGTGAGGTAATCTTCGCACAATCCATGTAATACATAAGGAAAGAGATACATAGTTGGCTTACATCGCCACTTCACACAATACATAATTAAACATTCATCATACAGATTACACTCAAGGTCCGACTACGGAACCAAAATAAAGAAGAATACCCCACATGCAACACAGATCCCCGATCGCCTAACTGGCTCCACTACTAATCGTCTGAAATGAAACATAGTATCGACCAAGTGCCTCATCATATTCCCACTTCAGCTCGATTCGCCATCTGCTACTGGCATCACCGTAGTACGTGATCTGTTTTGGTAGAATCTGTGAGCCACAGGGACAGCAATCTCACACCGAGATCAAGACTATTTAAGCTTAAGGGAAGGCTGGTGTAAAAAGGAGGGGCTGCTGCAAGCGACTAGCATACATGGTGGCTACATCGCAAAAGAGAGCGAGAAGAGAAGCAAGGCGCGGTCGTGAAACTAGTAGCGATCAAGAAGTGATCCTGACTACTTACGTCAAGCATAACTCCAACACCGTGTTCACTTCCCGGACTCTTCCGAGAAGAGACCATCACGGTTACATACACGGTTGATGTATTTTAATTAAGGTCATCTTCGGGTTTTCTACAACCGGACATTAACAAATTCCCATCTGCCTCATAATCATGGGCACGGCTTTGAAAGATTATACCTGCAGGGTGTCCCAACTTAGCCCATAACAAGCTCTCACGGTCAACGAAGGAATAAACCTTCACCCAAGACACTCCGATCGACTCGGTATCCCAGACATCAAGACATTTCGACAATGGTAAAACTAGACCAGCAAGACCTCCCATTGTGCCGACAAATCCCGATAGGAGCTGCACATATCTCGTTCGTGGCACACCGGATGAGCCAGACGTCGGGTTGGCATAGACCCTGTTGCCCAAGGGCGCCGGACATCGCCAGTTGGACCAAGACTGAAGGAGCACCGCCCGGGGCTAAAATAAAGATGACCCTCGGGCTCGCGAAAACCCAAGGGAAAAAGGGTATAGGTGGCAAATGGTAAAACCAAGGTTGGGCCTTGCTAGAGGAGTTTTATTCAAAGCGAACTGTCAAGGGGGTCCCATAAATCACCCGACCGCGTAAGGAACGCAAAATCAAGGAACATAACACCGGTATGACGGAAACTAGGGTGGCAAGAGTGGAACAAAACACCAGGCATAAGGCCGAGCCTTCCACCCTTTACCAAGTATATAGATGCATTAATTAAAACAATAGATATTGTGATATCCCGAAAATAACCATGTTCCAACAAGGAACAAACTTCATCTTCACCTGCAACTAGCAACGCTATAAGAGGGGCTGAGCAAAGCGGTAACATAGCCAATCAACGGTTTGCTAGGACATGGATGGTTAGAGGTTGACATGGCAATATGGGTGGCATGATATAGCAAGTGGTAGGTATCGCAGCATAGGCATAGCAAAAGAGCGAGCATCTAGCAAGCAAAGATAGAAGTGATATCAAGGTATGGTCATCTTGCTCTGTAAGGTTCTCGAGTTGTCGAAGGCTTGATCTTCGAGGCGTTCTCAACAGGTTCCTCGCTCACGCACTCGCCTCCGGCTCTACCCAAGGCAAGAACACAAGCAACGGAACCACAATCAAACAAGGAACAATGCACAAGCAATATGATGCAAAACATGACATGCGATGCGAGATGTGATATGCAATGCATATGTATGCTCCGGAAGGAAAATGATGAACCGGGCATTAACTTGGCAAACCAAGTATACCGCTGGAAAGATGGAGTGATTTCGGTTGAAATCGATATAAAGATCACCGGAATCGGATGTACGGTTTGCGAATGACAAGCAAAACAAGAATGACGCAAATCTGTGTTTAACAGCCCGATGCTACTTAGCACGCAACACGAAACTATGCTACAGCACCCCAACATAAAAACAAAGCATATGGCAGAGAACTACAGGAGATGCTTAACAAAAGAGGAACACTGAGCTACGGCTAAATCACATCGTACCATGTTCAAACAAGCATGGTGAAAGTGCTCAAAATATCAGGTTCACAGACTTAGTGAAAATACTAACATGCCAGGAATTAACATCAGGAAGGCATGTTTAGAGCAAGCAAACAACATGCTACAGGAACTTATAATAGCAAAGCAAGGCATGACATGATTCTACTCAAAGCATATTTCAATAGTCCCTTACTGACCATAAGCCAAAAAGGACTTTAAGAAATGATGGCACCCATGTAAACATTGCAAGTTTTATTACAGATTTCAGACTTAGTGAAATATCAGGACATGGCAAAAACAGATAACGAGTAGGCATGTTCGTGAGCTCGATGCACTCACTACAGAGCATCTCATGATAAACTAAGCATACACCCATTAAGAAGACATGGCATAGGAGCTATACATGGCAAGAACAACATCATAGCATACACGGATCAACTACAATGACCTCGTGAAAATTGAATCTCATGCAAACAATCTGCCAGGAAACATTTTCAAGCAAAAGTAGAGCACGAAAATGACATGCTAGACTACTCCATAAATGCCAACAAAGGCATGGATGGATAGAGCACATCCATATGTTCAAAACACCCTTACTGATCATGCTCAAAAAGGGCATGGATCTCTCTGTAACAACATGAACATATGGCATAAAATTAACAGCAGGACAAGACTTAGTGAAAACACTAAGTTCCTGAAATCAGCAACATCATCATCCCTACTTTGCATGCTTGTTCTAGTCAACACATAACTCACAAAAATACATGGCAAACACCCCTGGAAAGATGGCATGGCAATGTTCAACTCACATGTAGGACTCTAGTTCATAGGGTGCACACATAATTCATGGCAAAAATGACAAAAGAGCTCGAGCTGACAAGATTCTGAAACTAACGATCTGAAGCCATCTTCCAACAGCATTTCGGGCATCAAGATGAGCTCAAATGCAAATGATGCAATAAAATGAAATGATGTACTCTTCGAGGCGAACAATTTGACATATTATACGCCCAAAACGGAGCCACGGTTGCAGAGATGTGATGCTATGAAAAATGCACGAAATAATCACAGAAAAGGGACTTAGACGAATTTTGGGGGGGAAGAAGTCAACCTAGGGGATTCTCAGATCTGGATCGGGCCGGATCCGAGGTCGCCGGAGCTGGAGCTCCTCGCCGGAGTAGGCTCGGCCGGAGGGAGGAGGCGAGGCCGGGGCGTCGCCGGAGGAGGGCCGGGGGGCGCGGGCGACCTCGCCGGAGTCGGCGAGGCGGCGAGGCGAAGGCGGGCGGCGGCGGCGGCGGCGCGGGGCGGCGGGGCGGGCGGCGGGCGCTGCTGGCGGCGCAGCCGGGCGGCGCGGAGGCGGGCGCTGTGTGGCGGCGGCAATGCATGGCGGCATGGCGGCGGCGGTGTGTGGCTGGCCGGGATGCTGTGGCTGTGGGTGCTGGACTGGTGTGGGGCGGGGCTGGGCTGCTGGTGGGCGGCGGGCGGCGGCGGAGCCCACGTGGCAGCGGGCGAGTGGGCGGGCGGCGGCGGGCGGACGCGTCCGGCTCCGTCCGGACGTGTCCGGCGGCGCGGAGAGGGAAAATTTTAGGGTTTCATCCGGATTTTCGGGGGAGGGATCTATATATAGGCATAGAGGGAGCTAGGAGAGTCCAAATGAGGTGTAGTCTTCGCCCACACGATCGTGATCGAACGACCGAGGGCATGGAGGGGAGTTAGATGGGTTATTGGGCTGTTTTGGAGGGGTGTTGAGCTGCAACTTAAAAGAGGCCTTTGCGAGAGCGCCGTTAACCGTTGAGTACCAAACGAACTCCAAATGACCCGAAACTTGACAGTGGTCTACCGGTGCTATACCAGGCCACTTGGCAAGGCTCGGTCCATTCCGAGAAGGTTCAACACCCGCACACGGAAAAATGACAAGAGGGGACGCCGGGGAACATAGGAGTGTCGGATTGCAAAACGGACAACGGGGAATATGTTCGGAATCATGAGACGAACACGTATGCAAATGAGATGCACATGATGAGATGATATGAGATGCATGACATGGACAAAATGCAAAACGAAAACAAAACCCAACCACGGAGGGAATATCATAGCACATATCCGAAAATGGCAAGAGTTGGAGTTACAAATATGGAAAGATACATCGGGTGTTACAACACTCCACCACTACAAGAGGATCTCGCCCGAGATCTAGGACCGAAAGAACTCCGGATATTCGAACGGAGGTGATCCTCGCGCCCGTGTGGCTTCTCGATCGGAATGGTGTGACCACTTTACTTTCGGAATTTGATTGACTTGTTGCGAGTCTTGCGCTCGGTTTCTTCAAGAATAGCAACGGGTGCTCATGATAAAAAGATCTTCTTGGAGGTCAATTTCTTCAAAGTTGATAGTGCGCCAGAACCTTGAAGCACTTATGAGCTGTGACACGTGAAACACATCGCACGCTTGCAAAGTTGGATGGAAGCTCAAGTTGATAGGCGAGATCGCCTCTTTTGCCAATGATCTTGAAAGGACCCACGATCTAGGGGCAAGCTTCCTTTGATACCGGGGCGACGAGTGCCTTTCATTGAGAGACGCGGAGGTAGACATGGTCTCCGATTTCAAAAGCCACATCACGGTGCTTGTCATCATAATAGTTCTTCCGCGCGATTATGCTGCTTTGAGATTCTCACGAATGACTTTGCACATTTCTTCGCTTCGATCAAGTCGCTGCCAAGAAGTTGGCGCACTGCCTCGGACCAATTGAGAGGAGTACGGCACTTTCTGCCATAGAGAATTTCGAATGGGGCCTTGCCCGAACTCGCTTGGAAGCTGTTGTTGTAGGAGAACTCGGCATATGGGAGACACTCTTCCCACTTCATGCCAAAAGAAATGACACAAGCCCTGAGCATATCTTCAAGGATTTGATTGACTCGCTCGACTTGGCCACTAGTTTGAGGATGGAAAGCTGTCTTTGAAATGAATGTTGGTGCCCATGGCCTTCGAAGGAGTCCCGTAACTTAGAAGTGAAGATGCTTCCACGGTCCAAGAGATCAATTGCGGAATACCGTGCAAGGAGACAATTTCGAGGTGTATAGCTCGCCGGTGAGCTGCTGTGATAGATTCTTTGATAGGAAGAAAATGAGCCACTTTAGTAAGCTTGTCAATGACAACGAAGATAGCATCATTTCCACGCTTGGACTTAGGAAATCCAGTCACAAAGTCCATCTCGATATGATCAAACTTCCATTCGGAATAGCAAGAGGTTGGAGGAGACCAGCTGGTCTTTGGTGTTCTCGCTTTCACCCTTCTCGCAGACATCACACTCATTCACGAATTGAGCAATTTCTCGCTTCATTCGAGTCCACCAATACGATCGCTTGAGGTCATGGTACATCTTCGTACTTCTAGGATGAATGGATAGGAGGAATTGTGTGCCTCATTCATGATGACTTTTCTCAGACGCCTTTAGGAACCACAATACGATCCTCAAAGAAAAGAGTGTCTTTGTCATCCAAGCGATAGCACTTGTATTTTGAAATGCCCTTGTCAATACCACGTTTCACCTTCTTCACCATGGTATCCGAAGTTGAGCCTCGCGAATTTGATCTTCCAAAGTAGGAGAGACTATGAGGTTGGCAAGAAATCCTTGAGGAACAACTTGAAGATTCAGCTTATGGAAAGCTTCACAAAGATCCGTTGGAAGGGCTTGAGAATTAGACTGCTGTAATAAGCCTTTCTCGCCGAGCATCTGCAATCACATTCGCCTTGCCAGAGTATATTCAATACTTGGATTGTACTCTTGAATCATTTCGACCCATCGAGTTTGCACGAGGTTGAGGTTTGGTTGAGTGAAGATATACTTGAGACTCTTGTGATCGGTGAAAATGTCCACTTTTCTTCCCAACAAGAGATGTCTCCATGTTATCAATGCATGGACAATCGCCGCCAACTCGAGATCATGAGTGGGGTAGTTCTTTTCGTTGGGCTTCAATCGACGAGAGGTATAGGCCACAACCTTCTTCTCTTGCATTAACACAGACCGAGACCTTGCAAGGAAGCATCACGTAAAACTTCAATGGCTTGGATTCATCAGAGGAGTCAAGACAGAGCTGTAACTAGCTTCTCTTTGAGGGTATTGAAAGCGACATCACACTCAAAGGCCCGACATACTTGACATGCTTCGGAGGAGGTTGGAAAGAGGCTTTGCAATCTTGGAGAAATTCTCAACGAATCTTCGGCAATAGCTTGCAAGACCGAGAAAACTGCGGAGCTGCTTGACATTTTGAGGAGGTTCCCAATTCACAATTGAAGACACCTTCTCGGGATTAACAGCGATGCCCTTGGCGGAGATGATATGACCAAGATAAAGAACTTCATCAAGCCAGAACTCACATTTGGAAAACTTTGCATAGAATTGATGCTCTCTGAGCTTGTCGAGCACCAACCGCAAATGTTTGGCATGATCCTGCTTGTTCTTGGAGAAGACCAAAATATCATCGAGATACACCAAGACGAAATCATTTCTGTAGGGGTTGAAGATAAAGTTCATCATGCGAGAGAAAGTTGGAGGAGCATTGAAAAGGCCGAAAGACATGACAAGATATTCATAAGAACCATAGCTTGTTACAATCTTTGTCTTGGGAATATCTTGTTCACGAATGCGAACTGATGATAACCCATACAAAGGTCAAGCTTGGAGAATACTTTAGCACCTTTGAGTTTCTCGAATAGCTCATTGATGTTGGGAAGTGGATACTTGTTCTTGATTGTCTTCTTGTTCAATGGACGGTAATCAACACAAAGTCGGTCCGTGCCATCCTTCTTCGGACAAAAGAACTCCACATCCCCATGGAGATGAACTCGGTCCGATCAAACCCAGACGCTCTTGTTCATCGAGCTGCTTCTTCAATTCTTTCAGCTCCTTGGGTCCAAGCTTTAAGGACGCTTGCAAACAGGTTCGATGCGTGCTCAAGATCGATAACTAATTCGACCGCCAATGAGGAGGCATACCCGAAGCTCTTCCGAAAGACATCTTGGTACTCACAAACGATCGAATTTGAGAGATAGCATCCAATTCACCCTTCTCATTGAGAGAAAACAACCGAATGGTTTCATCACGAGCGGCATAGATGATAACATCCTCAGAAGGGTGTGTCAATTGAATTTCCCTGGCAGCACAATCAAGCTGAGCCTTGTGCTGAGAAAGCCAGTCCATCCCAAGAATTAGATCAATATCAGAGTCACCAAGAACAATTGGAGAAGACAGAAATCTATAGTCGCCCATCTTGATAGAGACATCCCGAACCATGGAGCTTATGCTCATGAATTTACCCGAGAGACAACCGATAACGGTCTAGGCAAATCTTGAAAAACATCTCATGCTTAGATGAAAAAGGTCTTGAGATGAAACTATGCGATGCACCAAGATCAAATAAGACTTTTGCAGAATATCATTAATCGGAAGATTACCCATTATCACATCGAAGAATCCTCCGCTTGTGCTGCATTCATCATGTTCACCTTTGCAGACTTGGGATTATGCTTGACCACCGCATTGCTTGAAGACCTCACGGGAGGAGGAGGAGGAAGGCGCCTTTGGTTATGGCATTTGTTCGCATAGTGACCTTTCTGCGGCACTTGTTGCAGTCACCTCCGAGAGCGGACGGTAATAAGGAGCATTTGACCTTGGAGCTTGAGGTGAGACTTGTTCAGTAGCTTGGGTTGGGTGGGTGGGAAGATCCACGACCACCGAGTTCTTCTGGCGATAAGGCCGATGGAACGGAGGAGGAGGAAGGTAGAACTTTTGCTGCTTTGTCGCCACTTGAGAGGAAGAAGAAGACTGAATCGCATCCCCGATTCTCTTCTTTGAAACCTCACACTTGAGCTGAGCACCTTCTAGCTTGAGTGCCATATTATAGAATTGATCAAACCGAGTAGGCTCGTAAAGAACAAGAGATAACCGCAGATCCTCTCTAAGGCCACCTCGAATCGATAGATCATACTTTTCTCATCAGAACGCCTTGTTTAGCTTAATCGAGCAAGTTTCAAACTGTGTGTTGTATTCAGACATCGACATGTTTCCTTGCTTGAGATTTCGAACTCCTCACGCTTGCTCTCAACAACACTTTGGTAGGAATGTGGTGAGCTTTAAAGTCCCGATGTAAATCAGTCCAAGTAATCACCGACCACCTCTAGAATCCTTGTATTCTTTGGAACCAATCAGCCGCTCGATCCTTGAGCTGAAAAGACGCGAACTTGACGTAGTCCTCGTGTCCGACATTGCTGCATTCAAGTGCTTGTTGATATCCACGAGCCAATCGTCGGCGTCGTGGCCTCGCACAAGAGGTGAAAGACTTTGGCTGGTTTGCAAGGAATTGGTTGAGTGTAGGAAAGCGTGGCTGATGGAAGAACTGCCCTTGACCTTGATTCCCTTGGTTACCTTGGCCTTGGTTACGCTCTTGCATCAGCTGAATTAACAATTGAGCGTTGGCGTTAGTGGTTGCCATCAAAGTTTGCCATGCCTCCGGAGGCGGAGGTGGAGGTGGAGGTGGAGGGTTCGCCTGACTCCCATCACTGCGTTCCGGATTCTGACGCATTGGCGGAGCCATCCTGAAGAGGGTGACATCCGTTAGCATCTTGATAGACAGATAGACAAGTTGAATCAACGGATAGAATTTGCAACATATAGTCTTCACAATAAACATTCGAACAGGGATGAACGAATGAATTCCAAAGTAAACATCACGTCCATTAAGGTGAGAAGCCACTTAATAAGAGATATTGATGAATGAAAAATAAAAAACAAGGTATGAATGGAACAAATAAGTGGTAAGGATTACCCAATCACAAACCAAATATCTGCGGAAGAAATGCTAGAGCTACTTGAATCCCACCTATAAACTCCCGAAACTTTCCGGTTATGCAATTAGGTGTTGGGGATACAGGGAGCAATATATATCTCACCCAAGCTAACAATCCCTACATCCAATTGTATCCATCCTTCAACACATAACCAAGAAACCTTCGAAATCGTGTACCTCAACCTTCAAAAGCATCCGTTATACGAAGTCATGGCAATACTCCGTACTCACCACAAGATTGGGTTAGCGGGTTATCTCACCAACAACTGCATAAAAGAGATTTCGATGTCGGCGATTAAACTCGGTATTCCGAACTGCAGCGATAAAATTATGACGACAACACCTCGGAGCTCAACTCCCGGGACACCGCCACAACCCCTAAATGTCGAGGCAACCAAGACAATGTTGTCATCATAAAACCATCGAACGATTCTAAGATACCCGCGTGATCCTAAAATTTTTTAGTGAAATTTGAGGAGAGGAAAGTCAAAACTCTACGCCAGATACCTCACCGTAAGGTCAAGGACCGGGAGTAAAAAGAATTCCTAAACTCTCCGATATATATAATCCTAAATGACTCAAAACATTTTTCTAGACACAACTCGCCACTAAAAACGATCAAGCGGTGGGGGCTCCTAAGGTCGGGATGGCTCGATTACCAACTTGTAACGCCTCGATGCGGCTATAACTCCCACGTGTCGAAGCACGACTTAGAGGCATAACCGCATTGAAAGCAATGTCGCAAGTGAGGTAATCTTTGCACAATCCATGTAATACATAAGGAAAGAGATACATAGTTGGCTTACAACGCCACTTCACACAATACATAATTAAACATTCATCATACAGATTACACTCAAGGTCCGACTACGGAACCAAAATAAAGAAGAATACCCCACATGCAACACAGATCCCCGATCGCCCCAACTGGGCTCCACTACTAATCGTCTGGAAATGAAACATAGTATCGACCAAGTGCCTCATCATATTCCCACTTCAGCTCAGTTGCGCCATCTAAGCTGGCATCACCGGTACCTGCATCTGTTTTGGTAGAATCTGTGAGCCATGTGGACTCAAAGAATCTCAAACCCGCGAGATCAAGACTATTTAAGCTTAAGGAAAGGCTGGTGTAAAAAGGAGGGCTGCTGCAAGTTTAATTAGCATACATGGTGGCTACATCGCAAAAGAGAGCGAGAAGAGAAGCAAGGCGCGGTCGTGAAACTAGTAGCGATCAAGAAGTGATCCCGACTACTTACGTCAAGCATAACTCCAACATCGTGTTCACTTCCCGGACCACGAGAAGAGACCATCACGGTTACATACACGGTTGATGTATTTTAATTAAGGTCATCTTCGGTTTTCTACAACCGACATTAACAAATTCCCATCTGCCTCATAACCGCGGCACGGCTTTGAAAGATTATACCTGCAGGGTGTCCCAACTTAGCCCATAACAAGCTCTCATGGTCAACGGCGAATAAACCTTCACCCAAGACACTCCGATCGACTCGGTATCCCAGACATCAAGACATTTCGACAATGGTAAAACTAGACCAGCAAGACCTCCCACTGTGCCGACAAACCCGATAGGAGCTGCACATATCTCGTTCTCGTGGCACACCGGATGAGCCAGACGTTGGGTTGTCATAGACCCTCGTTGCCCAAGGGCGCCGGACATCGCCAGTTGGACCAAGACTCGAAGGAGCACCGCCCGGGGCTAAAATAAAGATGACCCTCGGCTCGCGAAAACCCAAGGGAAAAAGGGTATAGGTGGCAAATGGTAAAACCAAGGTTGGGCCTTGCTGGAGGAGTTTTATTCAAAGCGAACCGTCAAGGGGTCCCATAAATCACCCGACCGCGTAAGGAACGCAAAATCAAGGAACATAACACGGTATGACGGAAACTAGGTGGCAAGAGTGGAACAAAACACCGGCATAAGGCCGAGCCTTCCACCCTTTACCAAGTATATAGATGCATTAATTAAAACAATAGATATTGTGATATCCCGAAAATAACCATGTTCCAACAAGGAACAAACTTCATCTTCACCTGCAACTAGCAACGCTATAAGAGGGGCTGAGCAAAGCGGTAACATAGCCAATCAACGGTTTGCTAGGACATGGATGGTTAGAGGTTGACATGGCAATATGGGTGGCATGATATAGCAAGTGGTAGGTATCGCAGCATAGGCATAGCAAAAGAGCGAGCATCTAGCAAGCAAAGATAGAAGTGATATCGAAGGTATGGTCATCTTGCTGTAAAGTTCTCGAGTTGTCGAAGGCTTGATCTTCGAGGCGTTCTCAACAGGTTCCTCGCTCACGCACTCGCCTCCGGCTCTACCCAAGGCAAGAACACAAGCAACGGAACCACAATCAAACAAGGAACAATGCACAAGCAATATGATGCAAAACATGACATGCAATGCGAGATGTGATATGCAATGCATATGTATGCTCCGGAAGGAAAATGATGAACCGGGCATCAACTTGGCAGACCAAGTATACCGCTGGAAGGATGGAGTGATTTCGGTTGAAATCGATATAAAGATCACCGGAATCGGATGTACGGTTTGCGAATGACAAGCAAAACAAGAATGACGCAAATCTGTGTTTAACAGCCCGATGCTACTTAGCACGCAACACGAAACTATGCTACAGCACCCCAACATAAAAACAAAGCATATGGCAGCAAACTACAGGAGGTGCTTAACAAAAGAGGAACACTGAGCTACGGCTAAATCACATCGTAACATGTTCAAACAAGCATGGTGAAAGTGCTCAAAATATCAGGTTCACAGACTTAGTGAAAATACTAACATGCCAGGAATTAACATCAGGAAGGCATGTTTAGAGCAAGCAAACAACATGCTACAGGAACTTATAATAGCAAAGCAAGGCATGACATGATTCTACTCAAAGCATATTTCAATAGTCCCTTACTGACCATAAGCCAAAAAGGACTTTAAGAAATAATGGCACCCATGTAAACATTGCAAGTTTTATTACAGATTTCAGACTTTGTGAAATATCAGGACATGGCAAAAACAGATAACGAGTAGGCATGTTCGTGAGCTCGATGCACTCACTACAGAGCATCTCATGATAAACTAAGCATACACCCATTAAGAAGACATGGCATAGGATCTATACATGCCAAGAACAACATCATAGCATACACGGATCAACTACAACGACCTCGTGAAAATTGAATTTCATGCAAACAATCTGCCAGGAAACATTTTCAAGCAAAAGTAGAGCACGAAAATGACATGCTAGACTACTCCATAAATGCCAACAAAGGCATGGATGGATAGAGCACATCCATATGTTCAAAACACCCTTACTGATCATGCTCAAAAAGGGCATGGATCTCTCTGTAACAACATGAACATATGGCATAAAATTAACAGCAGGACAAGACTTAGTGAAAACACTAAGTTCCTGAAATCAGCAACATCATCATCCCTACTTTGCATGCTTGTTCTAGTCAACACATAACCCACAAAAATACATGGCAAACACCCCTGGAAAGATGGCATGGCAATGTTCAACTCACATGTAGGACTCTAGTTCATAGGGTGCACACATAATTCATGGCAAAAATGACAAAAGAGCTCGAGCTGACAAGATTCTGAAACTAACGATCTGAAGCCATCTTCCAACAGCATTTCGGGCATCAAGATTAGCTCAAATGCAAATGATGCAATAAAAAGAAATGATGTACTCTTCGAGGCGAACAATTTGACATATTATACGCCCAAAACGGAGCCACGGTTGCAGAGATGTGATGCTATGAAAAATGCACGAAATAATCACAGAAAAGGGACTTAGACGAATTTTGGGGGAAGAAGTCAACCTAGGGGATTCTCAGATCTGGATCGGGCCGGATCCGAGGTCGCCGGAGCTGGAGCTCCTCGTCGGAGTAGGCTCGGCCGGAGGGAGGAGGCGAGGCCGGGGCGTCGCCGGAGGAGGGCCGGGGAGGGCGCCGGCGGCGACCTCGCCGGAGTCGGCTGAGGCGGCGAGGGCGCGCGGCGGCGCGCGGAGGCGGCGGCGGGGCGGGTGCTCGAGGCGGCGGCGGGCTGGGCGGCGGCGGGGGCGGCGGGCGGCGGGTGGGCGGCGCGGGCGGCGCGGAGGCGGGCGGCGGTGGCGGCGGCGCGTGTGTGTGGGGCGGCGGGCGGGCGGGGCTGTGCCGGGAGGCGCGGCTGGGGGGGGGCATGCTGTGGCTGCGCTGGCTGGCGGCGGGCGGCGGCGGAGCCCACGTGGCAGCGGGCGAGTGGCGGGCGGCGGGGGCGGACGCGTCTGCCCGTCCGGACGTGTCGTGGCGCGAGAGGGAAAATTTTAGGGTTTCATCCGGATTTTGGGGAGGATCTATATATAGGCATAGAGGAGCTAGGAGAGTCCAAATGAGGTGTAGTTTTACCACACGATCGTGATCGAACGACCGAGGGCATGGAGGGAGTTAGATGGGTTATTGGGCTGTTTTGGAGGGTGTTGGGCTGCAACTTAAAAGAGGCCTTTGCGAGAGCTTGGTTAACCGTTGAGTACCAAACGAACTCCAAATGACCCGAAACTTGACAGGTGGTCTACCGGTGCTATACCAGGGCCACTTGGAAAGGCTCGGTCCATTCCGAGAATGTTCAACACCCGCACACGGAAAAATGACAAGAGGGGACGCCGGGGAACATAGGAGTGTCGGATTGCAAAACGGACAACGGGGAATACGTTCGGAATCATGAGACGAACACGTATGCAAATGAGATGCACATGATGAGATGATATGAGATGCATGACATGGACAAAATGCAAAACGAAAACAAAACCCAACCACGGAGGGAATATCATAGCACATATCCAAAAATGGCAAGAGTTGGAGTTACAAATATGGAAAGATACATCCGGGGTGTTACAAATCCAGTCTTGAAGGTCATGTTGCTAGACAACAATGAACCTACGAGCTATGGAGAAGCGATGGTGGGCCCGGATTTCGACGAATGGCTCGAGGCCATAAAATTCGAGAAAGGATCCATGTATGAGAACAAAGTATAGACTTTGGAAGAACTACTTGATGGTCGTAAGGCTGTTGGGTACAAATGGGTTTTAAAGAGAAGACGGACAATGATGGTAAGTGTCACCATTAAGAAAGCTCGATTTGTCGCTAAGATGTTTTTCAACAAGTTCAAGGAGTTGACTACGATGAGACTTTCTCACTCGTAGCGATGCTAAGAGTCTGTTGGAATTATATTAGCAGTTACTGCATTATTTATGAAATCTTGCAGATAGATGTCAAAACATTGTTTCCTTGACGATTTTCTTGAGGAAAGGTTGTATATGATACAACCAGAAGGTTTTGTCAATCCTGAAAGATGCTAACAAGTATGCAAAGCTCTAGTAATCCTTCTAAGGACTGGAGTAAGCATCTCGGAGATGGAATATATGCTTTGATGCGATGATCAAAGATATTGGGTTTATACAAAGTTTATGAGAAACTTGTATTTCCAAATAAGTGAGTGGAAGCACTATAGAATTTCTGATGAGTATATGTTGTTGACATATTGTTGATCGGAAATGATGTAGAATTTCTGGAAAGCATATAGGGTTGTTTGAAAAGTGTTTTTCAATGGAAAACATGTATTAAGCTACTTGAACATTGAGCATCAAGATCTATAAGGATAGATCAAAATCGCTTGATGGTACTTTCAAATGAATACATACCGTGACAAGATTTTCAAGGAGTTCAAAATAGATCGGCAAAGAAAGAGTTCTTGGCTGTGTTATAAGGTGTGAGTATTGAGTAAGACTCAAGACCTAACCACGGCAGGATAGAGAGAAAGGATGAAGGTCGTCCCCTATGCTTTAGACGTAGGCTCTACAGTATGCTATGTTGTGTACCGACTTTGAAGTGTGCCTTGCCATGAGTCGGTATAGGGTACAAGTGTGATCCAGAATGGATCACAGGACAACGGTCAAGGTTATCCTTAGTAACTAGTGGACTAAGGAATTTTCTCGATTATGGAGGTGGTAAAAGAGTTCGTCGTAAAGGGTTACGCCGATGCAAACTTTGACACTAATCTGGATTATTCTTAGTAGTAAACTGGATTCGCATAGTAGAACAGTTATTTGGTATAGCTCCAAATAGAGCGTGGTAGCTGCATCTAGGAGATGACATAGAGATTTGTAAAGCACACACAGATCTGAAAGATTCAGACCTATTGACTAATAACCTCTCTCACAGGCGAGATATGATCAAACCCAATGGGTGTTGGACTCGTTACAATCACATAGTGATGTGAACTAGATTATTGACTCTAGTGCAAGTGGGAGACTGTTGGAACTATGCCCTAGAGGCAATAATAAAATGGTTATTATTGTATTTCCTTGTTCATGATAATTGTCTATTGTTCATGCTATAATTGTATTGACTGGAAACCGTAATACATGTGTGAATACATAGACCACAACATGTCCCTAGTGAGCCTCTAGTTGACTACCTCGTTGATCAATAGATTGTTATGGTTTCCTGACCATGGACATTGGATGTCATTGATAACGGGATCACATCATTAGGAGAATGATGTGATGGACAAGACCCAATCCTAAGCATAGCACAAGATCGTGTAGTTCATTTGCTAAAGCTTTTCTAATGTCAAGTATCATTTCCTTAGACCATGAGATTGTGTAACTCCCTGATACCGTAGGAGTGCTTTGGGTGTACCAAACGTCACAACGTAACTGGGTGACTATAAAGGTGCACTATAGGTATCTCCGAAAGTGTTTGTTGGGTTGGCACGAATCGAGACTGGGATTTGTCACTCCGTATGACGGAGAGGTATCTCTGGGCCCACTCGGTAATCCATCATCATAATGAGCTCAATGTGACTAAGTAGTTAGTCACAGGGTCATGCATTACGGAACGAGTAAAGTGACTTGCCGGTAACGAGATTGAATGAGGTATTGGGATACCGACGATCGAATCTCGGGCAAGTAACATACCAATCGACAAAGGGAATTGCATACGGGATTGCTTGAATCCTTGACATCGTGGTTCACCCGATGAGATCATCGTGGAACATGTGGGAGACAACATGGGTATCTAGATCCCACTGTTGGTTATTGGCCAGAGAGCTGTCTCGGTCATGTTTGCATGATTCCCGAACCCGTAGGGTCTACACACTTAAGGTTCGATGATGCTAGGGTTATAAAGGAAGTTTGTATGTGGTTACCGAATGTTGTTCGGAGTCCCGGATGAGATCCCGGACGTCACGAGGAGTTTTGGAATGATCCGAAGGTAAAGATTTATATATGGGAAGTCCAGTTTCAGTCACCAGAATAGTTTCGGGGGTTATCGGTATTGTACTGGGACCATCGAAAGGTGTTCGGAGGTCCACCGGGTGGGGCCACCTGCCCCGGGGGGCTTGATGGGCTGAATATGGGAGGGAAACAGCCCCTAGTGGGTTGGTGCGCCCCTCCCCAAGGGCCCAAGGCGCCTAGGGTTGGAAACCCTAGGGGACGGGGCGCCTCCACCTTGCTTGGGGAAAGTCTCCCCCTCCTGGCCGCCGCCCCTCCCCTCTAGATGGGATTTGGAGGGGGCCGGCCCCCTCTCCCCTTACCCTATATATAGTGGGGGTTTAGGGGCTGCCAAGAACATGAGTTTCCATCTCTCCTGGCGCAGCCCTACCCCTGTCCCTCCTAGTCTCTCACAGTGCTTGGCGAAGCCTTGCTGGAGTGTCATGCTCCTCCATCACCACCACGCCGTTGTGCTGCTGCTGGACGGAGTCTTCCTCAACCTCTCCTTCCCCCTTGCTGGATCAAGAAGGAGGAGACGTCACCGCTCCGCACGTGTGTTGACCGCGGAGCTGCCGTCCGTTCATCGCTAGGATCATCGGTGATTTGGATCACGACGAGTACGACTCCATCAACCCCGTTCTCTTGAACGCTTCCGCTCGCGATCTACAAGGGTATGTAGATGCACTCCCCTCTCTGGTTGCTAGAATCTCCATAGATTGATCTTGGTGATGCATAGAAAATTTTGAATTTCTCCTACGTTCCCCAACAGTGGCACCATGAGCTAGGTCTATTGAGCGGCGCTGAGAGGCACGCCATCAATCATACAGGCGTAATGGACCCAATGTTGATGAACCCATGCCCAGTGCTGGCGGGTACTTGCCTTACCAGGTAGGATGCCTAGCCTTCACTCGCGAGCGGCGACAAGTCTGTCGGCCATCGTCTCGCACCTTCAAACCTAACCTGCCAGAGAAATATGATGGAAAATTGAACCCAATAGAGTTTTAGGCATCTATATGATCTTCGTTCAAGCTGCCGAGGAAGAGATGAGAAAGTGATTTACAATTACTTCCCGTTGGTTCTTAAGCCTAATGTGAGGTCTTGGTTGATACACTTGTCGGATAATTTTCATTTCTTCGTGGGCAGACCTGTGCAACAAATTCGTTGGTGCCTTCACTAGCGGCCATCAAGAACCAGGACAAACCAGTGACTTGCAGGCCCTTCTATAAAATGAAGGGGGAAGTTTGCGTAAGTATCTGTAAAGGTTTAGCCGAGTGCACCGCAACATCCCGAAGATACATCCAGCAATTGTGACAATCGGAGGATGCGGGCCAAGATGAATGTTCGGCTGCCCAAGACCGTCAACAAAATCTACACGTTAGCGGACAAGTGTGCTCGTGCTGAAGAGGGGAGAAGACTTCCAGGGGAGGAGGTTGGTGTTGAAGTTGATTCGGAAGACAGCGACGACGCTGCCACCCCCAGGAAGAGGAACAGAAGCGCAACAAGAAACGCAAGGGGAAAGCAATGATGGCCGTTGAGAGCTCCGGTGATCTTAGCGCCGGCAAGAAAGCAAAGACTAAGGCACCCAGTAAGGAAGCTGCTACTTGCCCTGATTGCTGGGCGGCAGCGGCAGCTGATAAAACTGGCAAATCCAACAGGCCATACTACAAAATCCATAGGACTAAGGGCCATGATCTCCAAGATTGAAAACAAGTTGAACAGCTGGTCGAGAAGCAGAAGGCTGAATATGAAAGGCGTGATAAGGATAGAGGCCAAGACGACGCTGGCGGGAAAGGCCGGGGCGGCCGTGATGGTCGCCGCGGCAAGGTTGATCAACAGAAAGAAAAACCCGCCAGGGGCCATGAGAAAAAAGAGAGTGAAGATGAGAGTGAAGAGGAATATGATGAGACCAGTGAGCAGGAATTTCAGAAGGCTACCGAGGCAATGTGCATTGACGGGGGCGCATCTTTGCACTCCTCTCACCGCCAACTCAAGCAGTGGGTGGGTGAGGTCAATGCGGCAGAGCCAGTAGCAAGCGCTCGAGAACCACTCAAGTGGTCCCGCATGCTGATGACCCACAAGTATATGGGGTCAATTGTAGCCTTTTTGATAAGTAAGAGTGTCGAACCAAACGAGGAGCAGTAGGAAATGACAAGTGGTTTTCAGCAAGGTAATGTTTGCAAGTGCTGAAATTGTATGTAGCGGAGTAGTTTGATAGCAAGATAATTTGTAACGAGCAAGTAACGATAGTAGTAACAAAAGTGTAGCAAGGTAGCACAATCCTTTTGAGGCAAATGACAGGCCAAAACGGTCTCTTATGATAAGCAAAGTGTTCTTGAGGGTACACGGGAATTTCATATAGTCACTTTTATCATGTTGGCTTAATTCATGTTCGCTACTTTGATAATTTGATATGTGGGTGGACCGGTGCTTAGGTGTTGTTATTACTTGAACAAACCTCCTACTTATGGTTAACCCTCTCGCAAGCATCCGCAACTACGAGAAAAGTATTAAGAATAAATTCTAACCATAGCATTAAACTTTTGGATCCAATCTGTCCCTTACGGTATAGTGGATAAACTGGGGTTTAAGCTTCTGTCACTCTCGCAACCCACAATCTAAAAACTACTCCACAATGCATTCCTGTAGGCCCAAATATGGTGAAGTGTGTCATGTAGTCGACGTTCACATGACACCATTAAGGGAATCACAACATATATATCATCAAAATATCGAACACATATCAAGTTCACATGATTACT
Source organism: Aegilops speltoides (assembly GCA_021437245.1). NCBI lineage: Eukaryota > Viridiplantae > Streptophyta > Magnoliopsida > Poales > Poaceae > Aegilops > Aegilops speltoides. The sequence goes on from CM038143.1 coordinate 331,325,579, forward strand.
TGCAACTCATTTCTCCCATGACCTCAAGAACGAAAGTAACTACTCACAAATGATAATCATGCTCAAGATCAGAGGGGTATTAAATAGCATAGTGGATCTGAACATATAATCTTCCACCAAATAAACCATATGGTAATCAACTAGAAGATTTAATCAACACTACTAGTCACCCACAAGCACCAATCTATAGTTCTGGTACAGAGATTGAACACAAGAGATGAACTAGGGTTTGAGAGGAGTTGGTGCTATTGATGATGTTGATGAAGATAGCCCTCCCCAAGATGGGAGAGTTGTTGGTGATGGTGATGACAATGATTTCCCCCTCCGGGAGGGTAGTTCCCCCGTCAAAATCGCTCCGCTGGAGGGCAAAAAGTGCTTCTGTCCAAGTTCCGCCTCGAGGCGGCGGCGCTTTGTCCCAAAAGTCCTCTCCTTACTTTTTCTAGGTCAAAATGACTTATATACCGGAAGAGGGGCACCGTAGGTGGGCCGAGGAGGGCAGCACCCACCTGGGCGCGCCAGGGCCTCCTGGCACGCCCAGGTGTGTTGTGCCCACATGGTGGCCCCCCTATGGTACTTATTTGCTCTAATATTCATTAAGGGATAATTGGTTTTATGCCCCTAGTTGTCTCCAACTCAACAGGATTGCCCCTAATTTCCAAAAGCCAGCGGTTCTGTCCAACCCACCTTGATCGTCTTGTGCTTTTGCCCTTTGACCGTTTGACCATCACTTTGAAAACTTCATAACTAATTCATACTAAATCAGAAAAATGCAAATAAGATACGAAAATGTTCAGAAAAACATCACATGTATGTCAATGTCACTTGCATTCATGACAAAAGTGTTGGTAAGTGCCCCTCCGAGTTTTAGCTCTTACCACACCACCATGAACAGTAAAATATTAAAAAATCCAAAAAAAATTGGTGTCAAAGAATGACAAATGTTTTAAGTGCATGCCAAGTTTCATCAGGGAATGACATTTGTGGAAGTCATGGCAAAAAACAATCTATTTTGGAGTGTTAATTGTTTATTTTGCCATGACTTCCGCAAATGCCATTCCCTGATGAAATTTGGCAAGCATTGAAAACATTTGTCATTCTTTGACACCAATTATTTTTTGGATTTTTTGAACTTTTTAAGATTTTACTGTTCATGGTAGTGTGATAAGAGCTAAAACTCGGATGGGCACTTACCAACACTTTTGTCATGAATGCAAGTGACATTGACATACAGGTGATGTTTTTCCGAACATTTTTGTACCTTATTTGCATTTTTATGACTTAGTATGAATTAGTTATGAAGTTTTCAAAGTGACGATCAAACGGTCAAAGGGCAAAAGCACAAGACGACCAAAGTGGGTTGGACAGAACCGCTGGCTTTTGGAAATTAGGGGCAATCCCGTCGAGTGGGACACAACTAGGGGCATAAAACCAATCATCCTATTCATTAAATATTCCATAAAAAATCCTCGGGAAGTTTCAGCTCATTTGGAGTTGTGCAGAATAGGTAGCTTGATGTAGCTTTTTCAGGTCCAGATTTCCAGCTGCGTAATTCTCCCTCACAGTATACCTTGCATATTATGAGAGAAAAGGCATTAGAATTACTCCAAAAAGCATTATTATACAATAAAACAACATAAATAACAGTAGGAAAACATGATGCAAAATGGATGTATCAACTCCCCCAAGCTTAGACCTCGCTTGTCCTCAAGCGAAAACCAAAATCGAAAAACATGTCCACATGCTTAGAGAAAGAGGTGTCGATAAAAACAAAAATACGAACATAGCAGCATCATGTGACTTATTATAACAACAACAAACTTTAACATAAAAATTTTATCATAGAAATTTTATCGTAGACTTCTCATGAACAAGTGACAATTCATCACAACATCGAAGTATTAAGCATAAACTCTATTGGAAACCAACAAACTATGTTCTCAGTCAACTTTGCAACTATAATTCATCATCTTTTCAGGAAGGGTCACACATCGGAGCCTTTAGGAAAGTCCACATACTCAACCATCATTTTGTCTTCTATGATTGCTAACACTCACCGCGTACACATGAGCAAAACCTTTCAACCTGACACATAGAAATATAGGGGCTTATAATTTCGCCTCCCAACGCACTCACCTCAAGGGTGATGTGAACAATAATAACTCATGCTACCCATATTCAACTGGATATATGTGCCTAGATCTTTCCTCACCACATGATGCTTGCCAAAGGAGAAAAATAAAAGGAATAGAGAGAAAAACTTTGACTCTTGCATGAAAGTAAATACATGAAAGTAAAAGATAGGCCCTTCGCAGAGGGAAGCAGAGGTTGCCATGCGCATTTTGTTTGTATGCTCAACCCCTTAGTGCAAGAGAATGTCACATTAAATTGCCCCTTGTGATGGAAACCTTTATTATGCAATCTATCACTTTTATTCTTCACCATCACAAGTTGGTACAACGCTCAATTTTTCCTTACACTAAATGATCTCACACTTTTAGAAGCAATTTTTACTGCTCTTTTTTGCACCGATGACAACTTACTTGAAGGATCTTACTCAATCCATAGGTAGGTATGGTGGACTCTCAAACAAGATTTGGGTTTAAGGGTTTTGGATGCACAAGTAGTATCTCTACTTAGTGCGGAGTTTTCGGCTAGCAAGGATAGGGGCAAGCACCACATGTTGAAGGATCTATGACAATATAACTTCTATGTGAATATGGACAAACATAATTCATTAAGTTGTCTTTCTTGTCCAACGTCAACAATTTTGGCATATAATATTTTGATGGGTGCTCACAATCACAAAAGATTTCCAGGATGGTGTATTTGTATGTGAATCCTCTCTTCCCTTATTAATTCTTTCATGAGTTGCATCATTGACTAATGATATGTTTGTCAATCTACAATTAAATTTTCTATGTATACTTTTCCTTGTGTAATGTCATCACTTACCATAAGATTAGTATATGATCTTTTTCATTTATTTCCTTTCTTTTTATTAAAACAAGAGAGTAAAAGAAGGCAAAACTCAAACTAAACTTTATTATATATCTCGCATGCGATTACAAAGATTGATCACTAAGCAAACTCTAAAAAAGAAAGGATCGAACTAAACTTTTATTCATCTAAAAGCAAAAGATAACCATGGATCGAACTAAGAAAGTAAAGGCAAAAGATAGTGGAGATGATACGATACCGGGGCACCTCCCCCAAGCTTGGCGAAAACCAAGAGGAGTTCCCATACCCGATACTCAGTTTTCTTTTGGTGGTGAAGAATAAGGCGGTGGTGATGAAGTAGAAGCGATCCGGTCCTTAAGGACCAAGAGACTCTCCAATCTTTGGATGATGCTCCGGAGGGAGGCGATGTGCTCCAGATGCAGAATATTTTTACTAGTGAGATACTTATTTTGTATATGAACCGTTTCAATGATCCTGAAGGCTGCAATCTCTGTCGGGGTAAGACGAGCATAGTAGGGTTTAAGGATATCTTCCTCTTTCTCATCGGTGGGCAAGGCTTGCTCATCCATCGGCACTTGATCTCCGGTGGCTTGCTTACTCTTGTCCTCCTTAACTGCTCCAACGGGGTCTTCTCTCTTCAGCTCAATCTTCATCAACCAAGCATCCTCTTCCATGTGATCAGAGGGAGAAGAAGACATGATGCCTGGCTCAACAGATTTGACAGAAAATAGCAAGAAAATAAAATAGGAGATTTCTCCGTGATACGGAGGTCAACAGGTTCGGGAGGTATATAAAGATTTTTTATCTTGGGGAACAAGCAGAACGGAAGAAAAATATAGTCTGGAAAGTACCCGAGGTGGGCGCAACCAGGGTCACTTTCCTGGAAGTTTCTTATTTTCCTAATTTTTTAAATATTCCAAAACTGACAAAAAATATTTTCGCGGATTTTTTAGAGTCCGTTTACTTACCGTATCATGTACCTTCCTTTTTTCATGATTCTAAAGTGTCCCAGAAGGTTTCCTTTATGTGTTCTTCCGGTGTCAAAGTTTGGATGATATTGCTTTCAACATTAATGGGCGTACCTGAGATAAAATGTTTTATTCATTACCCATTGACAACCTTCGGGTTAGTACCTTCAGCATTATTTATTTTGATAGCTCCGAATTGATAGACCTCCTCGATGACATAGGATCCTTCCCATTTGGAGAGGAGTTTTCCTGCAAAGAATCTGAAACGAGAGTTGTACAAAAGAACATATTCTCCAACTTTGAACTCACGCTTTTGGATTCTTTTGTCATGCCATCTTTTAACTTTTTCTTTAAATAACTTTGCATTTTCATAAGCTTGGGTTCTCCATTCATCTAATGAGCTAATATCAAATAACCTCTTTTCACCAGCAAGTTTGAAATCATAATTGAGTTCTTTGATCGCCCAATATGCTTTATGTTCTAACTCAAGAGGCAAATGACAAGCTTTTCCATAAAACATTTTATGTGGAGACATACCCATAGGAATTCTATAAGTTGTTCTATAAGCCCAAAGTGCATCATCTAATTTATTAGACCAATTCTTCCGGTACCTATTGATAGTCTTTTGTAAGATTAGTTTTATTTCTCTATTGCTAAGTTCAACTTGACCACTAGACTGAGGATGATAAGGCAATGCAATTCTATGGTTAACATCATACTTAGCAAGCATTTTACGGAAAGCACCATGAATAAAGTGTGAACCACCATCAGTCATTAAATATCTAGGGACTCCAAACCTTGGGAAAATAACTTCCTTAAGCATTTTAATAGAGGTGTTGCAATCAGCGCTACTGGTTTGAATAGCTTCTACCCACTTAGTAACATAATCAACAGCAACCAAAAAATGTGTATGCCCATTAGAGGAAGGAAAAGGTCCCATGAAAGCAAATCCCCAAACATCAAATGGTTCAACTGCAAGTGAATAATTCATAAGCATTTCTTGACGCTTACTGATATTACCTATTCTTTGGCATTCATCACAAGATGAGACAAACTTACGGGCATCCTTGAAGAGAGTAGGCCAATAAAAACCAGATTGTAATACCTTATGAGCGATTCTGTCTCCCGCGTGATGTCCTCCATGAGCTTCGGAGTGACATTTCCGTAGGATTTGTTCCCGTTCATGCTCAGGTACACAACGTCTATAATACCATCTACTCCTTCTTTATAAAGACGTGGGTCCCAAAAGTAATGTCTTAAATCATAGAAGAATTTTTTTTCTTTTGTTGGTATGTGAAGCTAGGTGGTATGTATTTAGCAACTATATAATTAGCATAGTCAGCATACCAAGGTGTACTATTAGAAACATTTATTGCAGCTAATTGTTCATAAGGAAAGCTATCATTAATAGGTTGTGGGTCATCAAGAATATTTTCAAGCCTAGACAAGTTATCGGCTATGGGGCTCTCTGCTCCTTTCCTACCAGTGATATGCAAATCAAATTCTTGTAGCAAAAGAACCCACCTAATGAGTCTAGGTTTAGCATCTTACTTTTCCATAAGATACTTTATAGCAGCATGATCGGTGTGAAGAGACACTTTTGAATCAACAATGTAAGATCTGAATTTATCACAAGCAAACACCACTACTAAGAATTCTTTTTCAGTAGTAGCATAATTTAGTTGAGCACTGTCTAGAGTTTTACTAGCATAATGAATAACATTCAGTTTCTTATCAACTCTTTGTCCTACAATAGCACCAACAACATAATCACTAGCATCACACATAATCTCAAAAGGCAAGTTCCAATCAGGTGGTTGAACAACAGGTGCGGTAATTAAGGCTTTCGTTAGTATTTCCAAGGCTTCCAAGCAATCAACATCAAACACAAAAGGAATATTCTTTTGCAAAATATTCGTAAGAGGCCTAGAAATTTTGGAAAATTCTTTGATGAACCTCCTATAGAAATCAGCATGACCAAGGAAACTATGAATACCTTTGATATCTTTCAGACATGGCATTTTCTCAATTGCATCAACCTTGGCCAGGTCCACTTCAATCCCTCTTTTAGAAATTTTATGGCACAAAACAATACCTTCTTTAACCATAAAGTGGCACTTCTCCCAATTCAAGACAAGATTTATTTGTTCACATCTCTGTAAAACTCGATCAAGATTGCTTAAACAATCATCAAAAGACTTCCCATAAACAGGAAAGTCATCCCTGAAAACCTCAACAATCTTTTCACAAAAATCAGAGAATATAGCAGTCATACATGTTTGAAAGGTAGCAGGTGCATTACATAAACCAAAAGGCATACATCTATAAGCATAAGTTCCAAAAGGACAAGTAAAAGTGGTCTTTTCTTGATCAGGTTGTGAAATAGGTATTTGTGAAAAACCAGAATATCCATCAAGAAAGAAAAAATGTGTGTGCTTAGATAATCTTTGTAACATTTGATTGATAAAAGGCAGAGGCCAATGATCTTTTCTAGTTGCTTTGTTTAATTTTCTATAATCAATTACCATTCTATAGCCTGTGACAATTCTTTGTGGAATAAGCTCATTCTTATCATCAGGAACAACAGTAATACCTCCCTTCTTAGGGACACAATGAACAGTACTTACCCATCTACTATCAGCTATAGGATAGATTATACCTGCTTCCAGAAGTTTCAATATTCTGTTCTTACCACTTCTTTCATTTTCGGGTTTAACCGACGTTGGTGATCAACAACGGGTTTAGCATCAGGTTCCATATTAATCTTGTGCCGACATAGAGTGGGACTAATGCCCTTAAGATCATCAAGAGTATATCCAATAGCAGCCCTATGCTTCCTTAGACCTTTCAATAATCTTTCTTCTTCATGTTCTGAAAGGTTAGCACTAATAATAACATGATATATCTTTTTCTCATCAAGATAGGCATATTTCAAACACAGGATCACCTTTAGGTGGAGCAGGACCTCCTAGAGTTTCAATAGGAAAATTGTGTTTAAGCAAAGGTTGTTGTTTAAAAAAGGTTCTATCTATTTCATTTCTTTCACGCATATGCAAATCATTTTCATGGTCTAGCAAATATTGTTCCAAAGGATCAGTAGGGGGTACAACAATAGAAGCAAGACCAATAATTTCATCCTTACTAGGCAAATCTTTCTTATGAGGTTGTCTACTAAACTTGGAAAAATTAAATTCATGAGATTCATCACCAAAGCTAACACTGAAAGTTTGTTTCTTGCAATCTATTTTGGCATTGACGGTGTTCAAGAAAGGTCTACCAAAGATAATGGGACAAAAGTCATCTTGTGGGGAGCCAAGAACAAGAAAATCAGTAGGGTATTTTATTTTCCCACACAAGACTTCAACATCTCTAAGAATCCCAATTGGTGATATAGTATCTCTATTGGCAAGTTTAATAGTGACATCTATGTCTTCTATTTCAGCTGGTGCTATTTCATTCTTAATTTCTTCATATAAGGAAAACGGAATAGCACTCACACTAGCACCTAGGTCACATAACCCATGATAACAATGATCTCCTATCTTAACTGAGACAACACACATGCCAACAACTGGTTTATGTTTATCTTTTTCTTCAGGTTTGGCAATTCTAGAAGCTTCATCACACAAGTAAATAACATGCCCATCAATATTACCGACCAATAGATCTTTAATCATAGCAACACTAGGTTCAACTCTGATTTGTTCAGATGGTTTGGGTGTTCTAACATAACTTTTGTTAACCACAGTTGAAGCTTTAGCATGTTCCTTCATCCAAACAGGGAAAGGTGGTTTTTCAATATAAGCAGTGGGAACAACTGGATCAACATTGTAAATGATAGTTTCTTCTTTAGCTTTTACCAGTTCTTTAATTGGTGGGTGATATTTAAACCACTTCTCCTTTGGGAGATCAACATGAGTAGCAAAAGATTCACAAAAGGAAGCTACTATCTCAGAGTCAAGTCCATATTTAGTGCTACACTTTTGAAAAGCACCGGTATTCATAAAAGATTTAACACAATCAAACTTAGGTTCAATACCTGACTCTTTACCTTGTCGAGTTCCCAATCTTCAGATTTGTGTTTAATTATTTCTAAAAGATCCCACCGGAATTCAATAGTCTTCTTCATAAAAGAATCAGTACAAGAAGTATCGAGCATGGATTGATCATTACAAGAAAGCCGAGCATAAAAATTCTGAATAATAATTTCTCTTGAGAGCTCATGATTGGGGCATGAATATAACATTGACTTAAGCCTCCCCCGAGCTAGAGCGATACTTTCTCCTTCACAAGGCCAAAAATTATATATATAATTCCGATCACAATGAACTAGAGGCATAGGATTTTTTTTTTGATGAAACTCCAATTTCAACCGATTCCAGTTCCAAGATCCAATATCATCGCATAGCCTATACCATGTCAATGCTTTTCCCTTAAAATATAAAGGGAAAAACCTTCTTATTATCTTATCTCTGGGCAAACCTGCAAGCTTAAACAATTCACAAATTTCATCCACATATATCAAGTGCATATCAGGATGTTCGGTTCCATCTGCTGCATAAGGATTAGCTAGCAGTTGTTCTAACATACCCAAAGGAACTTCATATTAGATATTTTTAGTCAAGGTGAAGATACCCTGAACAAACCCCTCAAAGGATTGTTTTCCATAGTAGCAAGTGAAATAAATTTCAGCGCGTAGTAATATTGTTTCCTCCCAATTTCCACTTACCAAGAGCGCTTCACTTCCCAGCAATGGCGCCAGAAGATAGCCTTGATGACCCACAAGTATATGGGGTCAATTGTAGCCTTTTTGATAAGTAAGAGTGTCGAACCCAACGAGGAGCAAAAAGAAATGACAAGTGGTTTTCAGCAAGGTAATGTCTGCAAGTGCTGAAATTGTAAGTAGCGGAGTAGTTTGATAGCAAGATAATTTGTAACGAGCAAGTAACGATAGTAGTAACAAAAGTGCAGCAAGGTATCCCAATCCTTTTGAGGCAAAGGACAGGCCAAAACGGTCTCTTATTATAAGCAAAGTGTTCTTGAGGGTACACGGGAATTTCATCTAGTCACTTTCATCATGTTGTCTTAATTCGTGTTTGCTACTTCGATAATTTGATATGTGGGTCGACCGGTGCTTAGGTGCTGTTCTTACTTGAACAAACCTCCTACTTATGATTAACCCACTCACAAGCATCTGCAACTACGGGAAAAGTATTAAGAATAAATTCTAACCATAGCATTAAACTTTTAAATCCAATCGGTCCCTTACGGAATAGCGCATAAACTGGGGTTTAAGCTTCTATCACTCTTGCAACCCACCATCTAATAACTACTCCACAATGCATTCCCTTAGGCCCAAATATGGTGAAGTGTCACGTAGTCGACGTTCACATGTCACCACTAAGGGAATCACAACATACATATCATCAAAATATCGAACACATATCAAGTTCACATGATTACTTGCAACATGATTTCTCCCGTGACCTCAAGAACGAAAGTAACTACTCACAAATGTTGATCATGCTAAATAACATAGGGATATTAAATAGCATAATGGATCTGAACATATAATCTTCCACCAAATAAACCATATAGTAATCAATTACAAGATTTAATCAACACTACTAGTCACCCACAAGCACCAATCTATATTTCCAGTACAAAGATTGAACACAAGAGATAAACTAGGGTTTGAGAGTAATTGGTGATGTTGAAGATGTTGATGAAGGTAGCCCTCCCCAAGATGGGAGAGTTGTTGGTGATGATGATGACGATGATTTCCCCCTCCGGGAGGGAAGTTCCCTCGGCAGAATCGCTCCACCGGAGGGCAAAAAGTGCCCCTGCCCAAGTTCCGCCTCGAGGCGGCGGCGCTTCGTCCCGAAAGTCCTCTCGTTATTTTTTCTAGGTCAAAATGACTTATATAGAAGAAGAGGGGCACCGGAGGTGGGCCGAGGAGAGCAACACCCACGAGGGCGCACCCAAGTGGGTTGTGCCCACCTGGTGGCCCCCCTCTGGTACTTATTTTCTCCAATATTCATTAAATATTTCATAAAAATCCTCAAAAAGTTTCAGCTCATTTGGAGTTGTGCAGAATAGGTAGCTTGATGTAGCTTTTTCACGTCCAGATTTCCAGCTGCCAGAATTCTCCCCCTTTGTGCATACCTTGCATATTATGAGAGAAAAGGCATTATAATTACTCCAAAAAGAATTATTATACAATAAAACAACATAAATAGCAGTAGGAAAACATGATGCAAAATGGACGTATCACACGCGCATCATTTTTTATGTTGAGGATCATCTTGATCGCACTATTGCATTTGGATGCTTGCCATTGTTCGTTTCACCAACAGTCCACAACCTCAAGGTTACAAATATGTTGGTTGACGGAGGAGCAGGGTTGAACTTGATTTCCCCTGATGTGCTTAAGAAACTTCAAATTGCTGATGAAGACCTAAAGAAGACTGGCACTTTCCAGGGGATCAACTAAGGAAGGAGCCAGCCAAAGGGAAAGATCCGGTGATGTTTGGCGGGGAACTAAACTTCAGGACTGAGAAGTTTGTGTTCGATGTTGTTGAGCTTCCCCTACCGTTTAGCGGAATCCTTGGTTGCCCAGCTTTGGCCAAGTTCATGGCGGCCTTCCATTACGCGTATAACACCTTGAAGATGTCGGGCCCTATGGGAGTCATCTCCATTCCATCAGATAAGAGGGATGCAGTTATCTGCATCGACAAGATGTATAGAGATGCGGTAGCAGTAAAGGCCATCAAGGCCTCGGCTTCCGCCAAGGAGGAAAAGCAAATCAATAAAGCAGGAAAGGGCACCGACAAGGACCCCAGGAAGCGTGTCTCTTTGGAGTGCACTACGCCTGGCAGCGACATGCCAGAAAATTCGGCTAGCAAAATCCAAGGCTACTCCTCCTGCAACGAAGAAGGTTCCGGCAAGGCGGGATGGCACTGATGGTACTTTTACCATTAGTGCCACCCTTGACGGCAAATAGGAAAGCATGCTCGTTACCTTTCTACGGGCAAATGTCGATGTGTTTGCGTGGCAACCATCTGACATCGTGGTGTTCCCAGGGAGGTAATCGAGCACCACTGAGGGAGTCCCGGACTAGGGGGTGTCCGGATAGCCGAACTATCATCATCGGCTGGACTCCAAAACTATGAAGATACAAGATTGAAGACTTCGTCCCGTGTCCGGATGGGACTTTCCTTGGCGTGGAAGGCAAGCTTGGCGATACGGATATGTAGATCTCCTACCATTGTAACCGACTCTGTGTAACCCTAGCCCTCTCCGGTGTCTATATAAACCGGAGGGTTTTAGTCCATAGGACACAACAACAATCATACCATAGGCTAGCTTCTAGGGTTTAGCCTCCTTGATCTCGTGGTAGATCCACTCTTGTACTACCCATATCATCAATATCAATCAAGCAGGAGTAGGGTTTTACCTCCATCGAGAGGGCCCGAACCTGGGTAAAAACATCGTGTCCCTTGTCTCTTGTTACCATCCGCCTAGACGCATAGTTCGGGACCCCCTACCCGAGATCCGCCGGTTTTGACACTGACATTGGTGCTTTCATTGAGAGTTCCTCTTTGTCGTCACCGATAGGCTCGATGGCTCCTTCGATCATCAACAACAACGACGCAGTCCAGGGTGAGACTTTTCTCCCGGAAAGATCTTCAGATTCGGCGGCTTTGCATGCGCGGCCAATTAAGCTGGCCATATGGAGCAGATCGAAAGCTACGCCCCTGGCTGTCAGGTCAGATTTGGAAGTCTGAACTTCACGGCTGACATCCGCGGAGACTTGATCTTCGATGGATTCGAGCCACAGCCGAGCGTGCTGCACTGTCACGATGGGCATGATTTAGCTCTGCTGCCGGACAGTGCCCTGGAGGCCGCACACGAGTCCGCTCCGACCCTCAATTCGGAGCCGGCTGCGCAGATCAAGGACAGGTGGCTAGACACCGCCTCGGGGGCTGCAACCTCTACGGCGACGGAGCCGAATACTGACCTTGTCCCTTGTGAAGCTTGTGACTCTGAGGTGCTGGACTCCTCGCCGGACTCCGAACCTACCGCGCCCCTTCCAATCGAATTCGATTGGGCGCCGATCATGGAGTTCACCGCTGCGGACATGTTTCAACACTCACTTTTCGGCGACATCCTGAATTCACTAAAGTATCTCTCGTTATCACTAGAGCCCTGGCCGGACTGCGGTCAGGACGGTTGGGATGCGGACGACGAAGAAATTCAAAGCCCACCCACCACCCACTTAGTAGCCACTGTCGACGATCTAACCGACATGCTAGACTTCGACTCTAAAAACATCGACGGTATGGACGACGATGCCGGAGACGACCAAGAACCAGCGCCTACTGGGCACTGGAAGGCCACCTCGTCATACGACATATACATGGTGGACACCCCAAAAGATGGGAATGGCGATGGAACAGGGGAAGAGGATCCCTCCAAGAAACAGCCTAAGCGCCGGCGTCAGCGGCGCCGCTCTAAATCCCGCCACAGCAAGAATGGAGACTCCGGCACCGGAGACAATAACACCCCTGCAGTGCCGAAGACAACCCCCTCCAGCAAGATTCAGCACAGGAGGACGGAGAAGCCAGCCCCGCGCATTTAAGAGGTAGAGGATGATAATTACATGCCTCCCTTTGGAGACGAGGCAAGCCTCGACGACGACGAATTCGTCGTGCCAGAGGATCCCGTCGAACAAGAGCATTTTGAACGCAGGCTTATGGCCACGGCAAGCAGCCTCAAGAAAAAGCAGTAACAGCTCGGAGCTGATGAAGATTTGCTAGCCAACAGATGGACTGAAGTCCTTGCGGCCGAAGAGTACAAACTCGAACGCCCCTCCAAAAGCTTCCCTAAACGCAAGCTGCTGCCCCGATTAGAGGAGGAAGCACATAAACCCACATCATCAGTGCACAATACGGCCGACCGGCCACCTCGTGGCCGCGAAAGAGAGGCCTCCAGGCCCTCCACTAAAACCGTACCCCGGCATCGCTCAAGAAGCACAAAGCCACAGGGGAACGCTCCGGACTTGTGAGATATATTGGAGGATAAGGCAAGACAATCAAGATCAATCTATGGATCGCGTGGGCGCCCCATGATACGCGACGATAACCATCACACGGATCTGACAAGTCCGCCGGCCGAACACAAGAGACAAAGCTCGCTTGAGCTACGCCGTGATATAGCCCAATCTGAGGCGCCAAGACACCCACTATGCTTCACGGATGAAGTAATGGATCATCAAATCATCAAGGGTCTAAACCCGTGAATATTGAATCCCACGATGGTACAACAGACCCGCGGTTTGGATCAAGACTATCTCCTTCAGATCCACATGGCCCGCGGTGATGATCTTCACGCCATCAAATACCTCCCACTCAAGCTTAAAGGACCAGCTCGGCATTGGCTTAACAGTTTGCGGCCAGAATCAATTGGGTGTTGGGAGGACCCGAAGCCGCATTCCTTGATAACTTCCAGGCACGATAAAGCGACCACCGACGACGACGACCTAAGCCATATAATTCAGCAGCCAGATTTAATCGCCGGACAATTCTCGACACGGTTCTTAACCAAGAAAAATCAAATCATCGATTGTCCGGATGCGGAGGCCCTCGCGCCTTCAAACATAACATCCGCGACGAGTGGCTTGCCGGCACCGGGACAGAAAAGCCAAATCCATGGCAGCCCTCACATCACTCATGACCCGCTTCGCTGGAGAGGATAGTTGGCTAGCCCGCAGCAACAACCTCAAAAAATTCGCGGTCCGGATACCAAGGATCGCAACGGCAGTCACGTCGCAACAAGCACAAACGCGCGATTAACGGCAACAATATCGAGGATACGGCGGTCAATGCCGGATTCAGAGGCTCCAAACCCGGTCGTGGAAAAAGCCATTCAAAAGAACTACTCCGGTCCGCCCAATTTGGACCGAATACTCGACCGCTCGTGCGGATACACGGCACTTCAAAAGCCGACTAATCACACCAACGGGACTGTTGGGTATTCAAGCAGGCAGGCAAGCTAATTGCCGAAAACAATGACAAGGGGCTGCATAGCGATGACGAGGAAGAGACCCGACCACCGAACAATAGAGGATAGAAGGGTTTCCCCCCACAAGTGCGGATGGTGTACATGATATACGCAACCCACATACCCAAGAGGGAGCGGAAGCGTGCACTCAGGGACGTATACGCGATGGAGCCAGTCGCCCCGAAGTTCAACCCATGGTCCTCCTGCCCGATCACTTTTGATCGAAGGGACCACCCCACCAGCATCCGCCACGGCAGATTCGCCGCGTTGGTTTTAGACCCAATTATCGATGGATTTCACCTCACTAGAGTCCTGATGGACGGCGGCAGTAGCCTGAACCTGCTTTATCAGGATACAGTGCGCAAGATGGGCATAGACTCCTCAAGGATTAAACCCACAAAGATGACCTTCAAAGGCGTCATACCAGGTGTAGAGGCTAATTGTACTGGCTCAGTTACACTGGAAGTGGTCTTTGGATCCCCGGATAACTTCCGAAGCGATGAGTTAATCTTCGACATAGTTCCGTTCCGCTGTGGCTATCATGCTCTACTCGGACGGACCACGTTTGCAAAGTTCAACGCGGTGCCGCACTACGCATACCTCAAGCTCAAGATGCCAGGCCCTCAAGGAGTCATCACGGTCAACGGAAACATCAACGCTCTCCGAACGGAGGAACATACAATGCTCTTGCGGCGAAATGCAGTGCAGCCTCTTAAGGCAATTCTCGAGTCCAGCCGTTAAGCGACCGGACACGGCTAAACGTGCACGGAGTAACCTACAACAAGACCACCGCACGCCCGAGCATGCGAGTAATGCGTCCCCAACCCCAGCCCTTGCAAAATTGTAAGATCGGGTCCTTCAGCGTACATCATTACGCCTGGAGATACCATGGGCATAGGGGAGGGCACGACCACCACAGCCCGTATCGCGGCTTAACCACACCGGGGCTCCCAAGTGTGTCATTCTTTTTTCCTTTTTCTTTTTTTCTTACCCACATGACTCCGTTCACCAGAGGCCCTGTCCGGCAGTAGACCTGCCGAACTCACGACGCAACAGCCGGCGAAGGAGAAAGGCTACGACGAGTATCCAGGTGGTCTCCATTACGAGCATTAAATCTGTTTTATACACCATTCCGCAGCCTACCCCTGGAGGGGGACATGTTTAATAGTCCCATCCCTTGCTTACCGCACTATTTGTATCGTTCTGCATTCATGGCAGTATTTCTTGAATAAACAATGCATCGCTTTTTTGCTTATAATTGCATTCCTTTCTTATACATATGTTCATTTATGACATGTTGCATCCGTACACTTTAGTACGGCTAAATACACCAGGCCTTAAGTTCCCCACATTATGGTGTGACAAGTCCGAACACTTTCACAAGTGCGGCACCCCGAACTTATAGCATTATATGCATCCGCTCCGAATCATGTCTTGGGTCAATAGTTGGGTTTGCCCGGCTCCCATGTTTTGGTACCTTACGCCCGTTGTATCGGCTAAGGTAGGCTGGGAGAACCATCGCGATTGCACCCAGCTTGAGCCGGGCGAGCGCCTCGGAGAAAGCTAAACCGACCGTCATGATTAGGCGAGAGCCGGTCGCTGTTCGAGAGGTTTTTTCGAGTCCCTAAGGACTTATGCCGCTTAGAGCGAGGAACTGGCCTTGTCCGGTCCAGGCGTGGATAGCGCCCAGAATTCGGCATTCCGAACACTAGGGGCTTCGCCGAAATTTAAAATTATAGAATTCTATGGCTAGGTGAGAGTGTTCAAGCACTATAAGTCCGGTTGCCTTGTTCGTTGTGTTGAACGCCTCCTAGATGGACCCAAAATGGGAACAAGAGCGCTCAAGTTTATCCCGAACACCCCAAAGACTCGTGGCATGGGGGCTGAAGCCGACGACTTGCCATCTCTCGATTTGATAAACGGCCACGAAGGTAATATTTTAAATTAACAAGCGTTGCTTAGCGATACGAACAAAGTTTTCAAGACAGATAACAAAATGCGAGTCTACTCAAATATTACATCTTTGGAGCACTCACCCGCAATAATGCGGGCACCCTTCAGACACCCTTATAATACATCTCGGGTGTGCGATACTCCTTGCCGGCGGTGGGCGCGTCCGTCACAAGCTTCTCAAAGATCCATCCTACCCCAAGTGCACTTTAGCACGGGCAAGGCCTGACGGCACCTTCAATGCAAAGGAGTGCTTGACGACTTCAACCGTGGACACGATCCACCAGCCGCCGCACCAGCCGAAGTAGCTCCTGTGCATGGCCTCTTTGGGCCATAGCCAAACTATAAGGCCCTTCATGGCCTGTTCGCCACCTTAGGAGCTCGACCAGCTGCTTCACCTGGTCGCTAAGGGGCACCGGATGTCCGCCTCAAAGATACCGAGACTAGAATACCTTCTCCGCCGAGCTCCCTCCTCGGCTCAGAGAAAGCAGCAGATTGGACACGCCATGGGCAGATCTCTGAACGCCTGGAGAGCTCCGAATTCGGGTAAGTAATAGGTAATTCACTTTAACATGCTTGCTTTGCATGAAGAATGCCTTACCTGCCGCTATTTTCTTCAAATCCCCGATTTCTGGAGGGCCTTGTGGGCATCGGCCTTAGCGGCTTTGGCACTCTCAAGAGCCGACGCAAGCTCGGACTCGAGTCTTGAGTCACGCCCAAACTCGTGCTTTTCCACGAGCCCGGAGCTCTTGTTGTATCTCCGCCACCCGCGCCTCCCGCTTCTCTCGCTCAGCTTGTTCCATGCCGCATTGCATTCGCCGCGGACACCGCCTCCTTCGTGGTTGCCACCTCGCTCGTGGCCCCGAGTACCCACATTATCCTTGTTATTTCTCTTGCAACCAAATCCTTTTCTCAGAAGGTACAACTTTAATACGGTGTTACTCACCTTCCTTATCCTCGAGCTGCTTTCAGCACGGCCGAGGTCGCCTCGACCGCCGAGGCTCTGCTTCAAGGTATTGACCTCCATGATCGGTCTTGGCGGTGGTCAGCAGCAGCACTGCAATCCCATATTGACATATTTTTGAGACTCCTGCATATATCTTTTTAGATCCTCGGTCCGCTTTTCTTTGAACACCGAACCGAGCATCGGGCTCTTGTCTAAGCGGTACTATTTTACATATATTAAAACTCTTACCTCAAAGCCTGTTAGAAGGCTGCATAGGCCTCAGTCAGCCCGCTTTTGGCGAAGTGAACCTTTCAATCACCGCACTCATGACAAGGCGGTGTTCCTCTTTGATGGAAGCGCCGCTGAGCGCCCCAAAGCAAGTTATCCGCGCCCGGTTGGACGGAGGCCACTGCCGTCACAGTCTTGCCCTTCTTACGAAGGGCGCCCACGGACTCGGAACCACTGCAGGTTCCGGTGCGGAGTCCGGTACGAAGTCCGGGAGGTTGCCCTGTGGCACCTCCGGGGCCTCCTCCTCCTGGTGGGTCCCTTCCCGGGATCCCACCTCGGTGTTGTCAGCATCATGGGGGGTGGAGGCAGTCGGAAGAGAATCCATATCTGACGTGCCCAAGGACCCGCTCGACGAAGCGGGAAGATCGTCCTTGGGCGGACTACTGGGTTGTATGCGGCATTAGAAAGACACCACGCGACAAAAAGAAAAATTATCAATCATCTAGGAGTCCGGATACTTACGATCTCGCCAGGGGCTTGGCCCTTGAGGGCCACTCCTCATCGTCGTCGCCGACGTTGGCGGAACAGTCCGGGGGAAGGGTCCTTCCCTTCTTGGACCCTTCGGCCTCCCTCGTTGGGGAGGCCTTCCTTCTTCTCTTCTTCACCGGGAGAGGCCTCTTTCTTCTCCTCCTCATCCTCGTGGGAGGAGTCGCCTCGAGTCATCGGACGATGAGTCCGACACCACTGACGCCGGGAACTCCTTCGGTTCCCGTGGCCTTCTTCTTGGCCTTCTTCTCCGCACTACGTAAAGTGCGGGACCAGCAGCCCTGTCAAACGGGCATCCGCTGGTCTTCCGGAAGGGAGCGGACGCTTAACCTGTCCGGACGTCGCCGCCAGCTCTGTTAAAGGTATTGGGAGTTTAGATCCGCATAAAGTCAAAACATGAAAAGCAAGTGTCCCATAAAGGATAACATGGCTTACCTCGCCACCGGACGGGAGCTGAATCCGCGATCTTGATGGCGGATGCGGGAGCCAGCGCCTTGAACAGCACCCTCCTGCATCTTCGCGTGCGTAGTGTCAAGAGCCCGCCAAGGTCCGTGTTTGTGCGGCTCGAACTCCCACAAATTGAAGTCCCATTCTTTGGCGGGGAGAATCCGTGGACGAGCATGACCTGGATCACGCTGACAAGCTTGAGCTTCTTGTTCACTGTGGTTTGGAGACAGGATCGAGTCCGGTCGGCTCTTCGAACTACCCCATAGCAGGCCCTTTCTTTCCGGAGGTGAGCTGCATGGGGATGCAGATCTGAATTTGGGACCGCTGCCCATTTAGGGTCACGCGGCTCGGTGATGTAGAACCACCCCGATTGCCACCCTTTGATGGATTCCACAAAGGCGCCCTCGAGCCAAGTGACGTTGGGCATTTTGCCCACCATGGCGCCTCCGCACTCCGCTTGGCTGCCCTTCACAACCTTCGGCTTGACATTGAAGGTCTTTAGCCACAAGCCGAAGTAGGGCTGGATGTAGAGGAAGGCCTCGCACACGACGATAAACACCGAGATATTGAGGATAAAATTTGGGGCCAGATCGTGGAAATCCAGGCCGTAGTAGAACATGAGCCCCGGACAAAGGGGTGGAGTGGGAAGACCAGTCTGCAGAGGAAATGGGGAAGGAAAACCACCCTCTCATGGGGCCTGGGGGTGGGGATGAGCTGCCCCTCGTCGGGGAGCCGGTGCGCGATGTCGTTGGACAGATATCCGGCGCTGCGCAGCTTCTTGATGTACCCCCTCCGTAACGGAGGAGGCCATCCACTTGCCTCCCGCTCCAGACATGGCTGGAGAAGGTCGAGGTGAGATGTGCGGACTTAGGCGCTGGAGCTTGAGTGCGCGGAGATGGATAAGCAAAGGAGGAAGAAGGCGTAGGTAAAAAAGGTGGTTCCTTATCCCTTATATATGGGCGATTTAAACTATGCATCCCCACCGCCCGGTAAAACTCGCTTATCTCCCAAGCGCCGCAATCAATGGCGCGGTTGGGTTACCCACGTTCATTGGTGGGAATCCGGAATAAGGGGAACACGATCCGCGCCGACAAGACGTGCCAAGGAAACCGCCGCTAAACGACCGAGGTGGTATAATCGAACGATTCGAGTAAAAACTTGGTTGTGGTGTGACGTCACACCACAAAATACGTCAGCAGATTGAACTTGTGTAAATATTATTCTCTCTACGATGGTATGTGGAATTTATTTTGCAGAGCTGGACACTATCCTGGTGTTCACAATCTTCTATAAATTATTCGAAGGAGGAACCCGCCTTGCAATGCCGAAGACAATATGCGCGTCGGACTCGTCGTCATTGAAGCCTGGTTCAGGGGCTACTGAGGGAGTCCCGGACTAGGGGGTGTCCGGATAGCCGAACTATCATCATCGGCCGGACTCCAAAACTATGAAGATACAAGATTGAAGACTTCGTCCTGTGTCCGGATGGGACTTTCCTTGGCGTGGAAGGCAAGCTTGACGATACGGATATGTAGATCTCCTACCATTGTAACCGACTCTGTGTAACCCTAGCCTCCTCCGGTGTCTATATAAACCGGAGGGCTTTAGTCCGTAGGACACAACATACATTACAACAATCATACCATAGGCTAGCTTCTAGGGTTTAGCCTCCTTGATCTCGTGGTAGATCCACTCTTGTACTACCCATATCATCAATATTAATCAAGCGGGACGAGGGTTTTACCTCCATCGAGAGGGCCCAACACAGGTAAAACATCGTGTCCCTTGTCTCCTGTTACCATCCGCCTAGACGCACAGTTCGGGACCCCCTAACCGAGATCCGCCGGTTTTGACACCGACAACCACCTTGTTGTCTGTCCTCATGCTTGTCCTGTCAAGCAGAAGGTCAGAAAGCAAGCCTTGGAGCAGCAACAGTTCATTGCCAAGGAGATTAAGAAACTTGAAGCAGTAGGCTTGGTCAGAGGAGTGTTGCACCCAACTTGGTTAGCAAATACGGTAGTGGTGTGCAAGGCAAATGGGAAGTGGAGACTTTGTATCGACTTCACTGATTTGAACAAAGCATGTCCAAAGGATCATTTCCCCTTGCCGTGCATCGATCAGATCGTTGACTCCACTTCAGGATGTGATTTTCTCTCCTTCCTTGACGCATACTCCGGCTACCATCAGATCTTCATGGCTAAGGAAGACAAAGAGAAAATCGTGTTTATTACCCCATGTAGCACATACTGCTTTGTACGAATTCCTTTCGGGTTAAAAAAGCATTGGTTCAACGTTTGTGAGGGCTGTGCAGATTGGTTTTGAGCCTCGGTTACACAGAAACATAGAAGCCTATATCGATGATATACTGGTCAAAACAAAGGACTAATCTACACTTGTTGAAGATTTGGAAGAGACCTTTGTGAACCTGCGAAAGATTAACTTGAAGCTCAACCCAGAAAAATGTGTGCTTGGCATTCCGTCTGGAAAGCTCCTTGGGTTCTTTGTGTCTCAGCAAGGGATAGAAGCCAACCCCAACAAGATCAAAGCAATAGAGCAGATCCAAGCCCCAAAAATCATCAAAGATGTGAGGCATCTTGCTGGGTGTGTTGCCGTGCTAATTAGGTTCATTTTGAAATCCGCTGAACATGTCTTGTCGTTTTTCAAAATCTTGAAGAAGGCTGGACCAGTGAAATGGACTCCGGAGGCAGAGGCTACACCGTGGGATTTGAAAACCTACCTTTTCTCTGCGCTAACCTTGGTCGCGCCTAAGCCACAAGAGCCGCTACTGCTATACTTGGCAGCAACGAATCAAGTACTTAGTGCTGCTTTGGTGGCACAAAGAGAAGTGGATAGCAAAGGAACCAATGCAGCAGAGCCACCTAGCGATGGATCAAACTTGTCCCTGGCAAGCCCTAATATAATGGTGAAGAGGGGCCACAAGCAGATGTTGATAATCTGAGGGTGTTAGCAAGGAAGAAGATGGTGCAGCAACCAGTTTACTTTTTCAGCTCCCTCCTTCAGGGGGGTAGGTCAAGGTACTCTGGGGGTGCAAAGTTTGATCTTCGGCCTTCTCATGGCCTCGAGGAAGCTATGCCATTACTTCCAAGCTCACGAGATCACAATTGTGACTCGCCTTCCGTTGCAACGTATTTCGAGGAACCCTGAGGCTACTGTCAGGATAGTAGAGTGGGCACTAGAATTGTCAAGCTTTGCATTGAAGTTTGAGAGCACGACAACTATCCATAGCAGGGCACTGGCAGAATTTATTGCAGAATGGATGCTAACACAGGAAACAACTCTCCCCGGCAAGGAGACCCCTAAGGAATGGATAATGTACATTGATGGGGCATTTTCGCTACAAGGCGGCGGAGTTGGGATGCTGCTTGTTGCACCAACTGGAGAGCACCTCAAATACGTTATCCTGATGCACTTCCCCAGGTAAGATGCTACCAACAACATAGTAGAGTACGACTTGTCGTCCTCATGATTGCAATAGAACTAGGAATAAAGAAGTTGGTTATTCGTGGTGATTCCCAGCTTGTCCTAAAACAAGTGAATAAGGATTACCAGAGCCCCCTGATGGAGGCATATGTGGAATAAGTAAAAAAAATTGGAAGAGCACTTTGACGGGCTGCAAGCAGAGCACATACCCCGTGCAGAACAGCGTCGCTGGCCACCTGTCAAAGTGCGCTGCTCAGAAGCTTCCTGTGGAACCAGGAACTTTTGTACTCCATCTGATGCAACCATTAGTCTCTCCATCATCGTTGTCCAGGAAGAGAAGAAAATTGAACACCGGTAGCATTTCCCGGTAGAGCTCCCTGGAGCCGCTGGTGAGAAGGTTGCCTGGGGAAGCCCAATGTTAGTTGGTGAGTTGCATTCTCCGGCGGAGCCTTGGGTTCTCGCTATTGAGACTAGCACTCCCATGACAAAGAAGATGCCTTTAGTACTCGTCAACAAGCCTCAGGCTCCAGCGTGGCCGCATCATATAGTCTGATTCTTGCAAACTGGAGAACTTCCCGATGATCCAGACGAATCTAAAAAGGTGGCTCACCAATCAAGTATGTACCAGTTTGTAGATGGCACTCTGTATAGAAAGAGGTCGAATGGTGTGAAGTTGAAGTTTATCAGTTAAGAAGATGGACTAATGTTGTTCGCATTTGGGATCAAGAGCACTTGTCGGGAAAGCTTTCCGGCAAGGATTCTATTGGCCCAGTGCCCTTCAAGATGCAATTGATCTCGTCACTAAATGTGAAGCATGCCAGTTTCATTCCAAGAATGTTCATCAGCCTGCTCAAGCCTTCCAAACCATCCCCTTATCCTGGCCCTTCATGGTCCGGGGGCTCGACATCTTGGGCCCCTTCCCTCGTGCTACTGGGGGCTTTGAATTCTTGTATGTGGCAATCGACAAGATTACAAAGTGGCCTGAAGTAGAGCTAGTAAGGAAGGTGACTGCGCAATCAGCTGGGTTGCTGCGAGGGCTCAAGACAAGAACTTTTGATAAGTTGTGAAATTGCGACAAGTGCTGGTTTGATGAGTTACCGGTGGTTCTTTGGTCAATCAGGACGACACCAAATCGAGCTACTGGCCAGACTCCCTTCTCCCTGGTATATGGTGCAGAAGCAGTGCTCCCCACGGAACTCATATACGGGTCACCTTGAGTACTTTCCTATGATGAAGTAGCGCAAGAGCAGCTGCGGCATGATGATGTTGTGCTCCTCGAGGAAGATCATTTTCGGGCAGCTGTACGTGCGGCACGATACCAGCAAGCCCTGCACTGCTATCACAGCCGCAGGGTTCATGCCCGGAGCCTTGAGGAAGGTGACCTTGTCCTTAGGCGTGTTCAGTCCGCCAAGGGTGCAAACAAGTTGACACCAAAGTGGGAAGGCCCTTATCGGGTGATACGTGTCACCAGACCTGGCTCAGTCCGTTTGGAGATCGAAGATGGCATCCCTATGCAAAACTCATGGAATTGAGCATCTTCGTAAGTTCTACCCGTAAGGTGCGGTTGTTGGGCCCTGCCCCGGTAACCTGTTTTGTACAAGCATAGTCCCCGAGACTTGTAACCCTTTGTACAATGCTAGGTGCAGACCCTATGCACAGTTGAATAAAATGAAGCGCTTTCAGAAAAATTTGCATGCATGATTTCCTGATCCTATTGTGATTACAATAGTTCTTAAATAAGGTGACTGGCATGCAGTGAAGGGCCATGTGCTATCCTCTTTTCTCCCTTTCCTTTGATGATAACAGAAGGATTTCATCACGAATAGTTTCCTGGGAAGAAGGATAAATACAAGCCAATGCACTGATCCCCGACAACCTCTCCTTGTCTGAAATGATAAGAAGAACAACAATGAGAGATGAGTGCACTTCATGATATCCCTTCATTCCATGCTATACTTCAGTATGAGGAGCTTGCATGTAAAGAAGCTCTTGCTACTTCTGCCATTCGCGCTCCTATCCTTGACTAGAGTCCACTCAACAAGTTAGTTGTAGCTACATATGGAGGGGTTA
The DNA here is from genome assembly GCA_021437245.1 of Aegilops speltoides. Lineage (NCBI taxonomy): Eukaryota > Viridiplantae > Streptophyta > Magnoliopsida > Poales > Poaceae > Aegilops > Aegilops speltoides. The sequence goes on from CM038143.1 coordinate 331,349,195, forward strand.
GCAGGGGCCTGGCCTTCGTTCGTGCTCACTAACCCGTTTTCAAGCTCATTAAACGTGGTTTTAGTAGCAGTTGCACCGAAGGCCAGCCAGAAAATTTTGTTTGCCAAGGTGTATTGAAGGTTCGTCCTTCAGTATGTTTAAATACGACAAACGACCGGCAAGCTCTTTTTTCCATATTTACGTGAACAAACAAGTAATAACATGGACGAAGGATTACATGATTTTCATTTAAATTTGGCAAATGCCTACATCTTTTGATTTTAAAAAAGATAAGTGCCACGTAATGTGTTTTGTGTCCCTCTCCTCCTAGTAGTTACATTGAGAAGGAAGGAGGGCAAAAGGAGCTCCTGGGCAGAAGCCCAGCCTGACCCCTTTAGGACTAGCGGGACGCAGCTGACAAGACCAGGAGGGTGCCTCCCAGGCAAGGAAGAAGAAGTCGAGGATGGGGAGAGCGACTAGGCTATGCCCTAGTCACCCCTACCAGGACTAGAGGAACGTGGCTCAGCGGGGACATCGGCAGCGAAGACGAAGCCAGAATCCACGAGGAAGCCTGCCGGGGTCCACCTGAAGGTGGCGGTGATGACCAGGCCAAGCACCCCTGGCAAATCGCTCTGTCAGGGTCCAGCTATAGATGATGGTGCTGCCAGTGCCTAGATGACGGTGACGGTGTGCCCGCTGTTCAGCCGGAGTCCAAGTCATCGTCTTCGTGCTTGACGACCGGGGGCTCGCCGTCGTCGTCTTCGCCATCAATGTACTCCTCGTCACTTTCGCTCGAGGAGGAGCTTTCATCATCGCTCGAGCTTTTCGTGTAGCACCCTAGGAGAGAACCTGAACGCCCGAAGACCTTGATGGAGAGCAGATCAGGCTCCACTAACCTGAAGCGAAGAACGTGCCCTTCTGCTAGATAATGGGCACGGACGAAGGTTTTCCAACCACGCCTGAGGAGCATGACGTGCGGTGTGAGGAACTCGACGTTCGCTCACACGGCACCGTTGCAGCAGCCGCTCATACACAACCCCAGCCTGGGTGGCTGGTCGACCTCCATTACCCTGGTGAAGGGGCGAGGGAGTCGCAGGCGACTGCGGGGAGGATTGCACAGCTTGACGATGAACTCCAGCGTTGTATCCCCCACATCACCTTCTATTGGCATGGGGGTAGCTAGAGGAGGCACGACGAGGGCACTACTTCGCCCACCTCGACCATGGGCGCCGTGTTGACCTCTACCATGCCCCGTGGCTTCACCTTGTGCGTTGGATCCGGCCTCTGTGTCTGCCGCAGAAGCTGGGACAGGGGACCGAGAGGAGGCTCTCGTCACTACCGTCGAAGCTTGGGTTGGACCCTTTCCCCTCGCCATCATGGAATCAGAAGTAGGGAGGAAGGAAGGAAGATGTGGTGGATGAGCATCATCATCCCCTTGCATCTCCTTTTATAGTGGAGCAGGGTGAGGCTGGCTCTCCATTGCTCTAGGGCGGCCGCCCCACTCCTTTAATCCGGCCTCTTTGCGGTCCTGATGGCGTCCAGATTTGACGTCCGCCCCATTTCACCAATCCGGGGCATTGCGTTTTCTAGCAAGGCACACATTCTCACGCCCTGAGCATCCACCACCAACCCCACGCAACGCATGCGGCACGGGTGGCGGAAACGACAGGCGTAGTGGGTGAGGTAAAGATAAATGCCAGTTACGCCTGGTTCACGAGTGGACGCCCTAATGTGTTCCTATGGGTGTGGGCGCCCCTGGTATGACGTGAACGGGGCGCACCGTTTGAATGTTAAAGATGCCATGGGAGACTTGGGAGCAAGATCCAGCCCAGGTTAATGAAGAAGCAAAGAAGATCTCAAAAATACAAGTGTCAGCCCCGACAAGGTCAGTATGTACACCTATGCAATTGTTTGGGCCTACCCCAACGATGCCCGACGGCTCGTATGAACCAGGCCCAGGAGGTCCTGTCGGTGCGGCAAACATTTGTGTTTGCCGCCTGGAATTGTGCACAGGCATGCTAACGATCTTGCACCAATTACCAAGACATGACACAAGATAAGCCAGAGAAACTGCTATTCGTGAGATCAAGGAGTGCATTAAGAAGATCAAGTCAACAGGAGAACACCTCAGGAAGGCCTCCCTTGCTGGGCAGGAGAACCTGGCTGGATCGAGACCGCCCCTGAGGGACAAGACTAAATCGCCTCGGCAAGGCTCTTGGGGCCATCAAGATCAGAGCTAGATAGGCTCCGTACTGGCAGACCCCTGCCAAGACACCACTGCTCCACCTCATCGCACGCAAGTCATTAAGCAATGCGGTGTCGAGCTCTCAAGTGGCTAGGTGGATCTTGTCAGATACGTTGCAACCTGCTGGAGAGGAGATTAACTTTATTGACACCCGTACGGATGGCGTGTCAAGCTAATAAGGAGAAGATGGATAAGCGGCGCCTTAGGCTTGCCGGGCTTCAACCTCATCATGACACATAGTAGTGCATTTAATGCGCTTTGTCCTAACTGTCAGAATTAGATATGATAACACTGTTAGCTATCTAATCCTAGCATAATGACTGTTTTGCCACTGTGGTCACCCCTTAAGCTATAAAAGGAGGCTCAAGGCAACCTAGCAAAGGGTTCGAACAGTTTGACCCACCAACGCTTGTCCATGTGTGCTGCTCTCCCTGAGGCATACTTGCTGGGCTTGAGCCCGCCGCGTCTTCGTGTTCCTCCAGATCAATCCACCATAGCAGGAGTAGGGTTTTACACTGCAAAGCGGCTTGAACCTGGGTAAAATAGAGTTGTCCATCGTCATGTTGCCCTGTTGTTTCTGCTCTTTGTGCAATGTGACCGTCCCCTTGCCGAACCACAAAGGGACAGCCTTGCCCAATAGGTGAATGTGCTTCCATGCTAACACTTCGCCTGCCTTCTCCCCCTTGACCCGAAGGGCATCACGCGTCTCGTACATGCCCTTCAGGATTTCCTCCACCTCCAGAACCCGTGCCTGGTCTTTGTCCCTAGCCATCTTTCTAGCGGATGGGTCCTTCGCAACCTTGGCGGCCGCAGCCTTCTGCTGCTTGGCCTCCCACTCAGCTTTTAACATCTCGGCCTTGAGCCCCTCAAGCTGGGCCACAACAGCTGTCATCAAATAGTTCGACATTAGCTTCTAATTAAAAAAGCTATCTTTGCTCAAAATAAATTTGACAACACCTCAAATTTATAGCTTACCTTGGGACTGGTTGATCTGCTTGTTCATCAGATCGAGGTCCTCTTTGGACCTCTTGAGCTTCCGGTTCATCTCCGCAATCTCCTTAGAGGCGAAGTTCGGAGCCGAGGTTTAAACATGCAATCAAATAATTTCTACTTAGCCCCTGCTCTAGATATCAATACCCCGAACATGCATTTCAAGATGCCTGCCAAAGTCTTGGGGGCTACTTCTTTATCAGTTTGTGATAGTCTGCTTCAACCCCAATGCCAGTTCTACTCACTGGCTACGCTATCTAAGTGCTATGCTGCAATATAAGTGATGAGGAGCGAACCTCGAGACGAGGGTCGATCCGTTGTTGGCCCGATCTATCACGGCACAAACCTCCATCACAGCAAGTAACCATAGCACGTTTACGAAGATGTTCGCAAATCCCGTGAAAACAACACGCCAAGGCCTCGATATGAAGGAATAACGTGTACGAACTATATAGGTTCAGCTTGGAATCTCCTACGCGTCGTGTCGCAGGAACTCACACGCCAATAGAGATTTTTGACAAGGTTTCTCTCAACTCGATAATGGCCGACAGCCGAAACACATGCGGTGTTTAACTCATCCTAACATCACCTCTTTACATGACACACATATGGCTATATATAGTCGACCCTTACAATCTGAACCGAACTAAACAAACCCACTAGATTTAAGCTTTGGACTCTTCCTAATACTACAAAGGTAAATCTCTGCACCACATTACGTGACATGCATGTAGGTGGACCCCACCCTAATGCACACAAAGCGAGGATATCACGTAGACATATCCGCATAGCAGCCGGGCAAATAAAATTAGTTGGAGAAAAAAATCCTTTGTTTTGTGTCCTTTCCATTTATCTCCAACCGGCAAATCTTCTTTCCCGGAAATTGCTTGCATAAATACCAACTAAAAATCAATTTAGTTTTTCTTTTTCCATTGACCAGATCAACGTGCAAGTGCATAAAGAACTCTTAATTTCGTGAGATAGTTTTCTCATATAGATATCCTACTGTCCTCCATCAACACGTCTCCAAAGAAATAGCATTTAGTTGGTATCTTTTGTCTCCACTAGCGTTCAAGGCATATTTATGCACATAAGTAGTATCTTCAACATGTACGTTCATGTATGTGTCATCAGATTTTACGTTCAAGTCTCTGACCTCAAGCATATCTGTTGCCAACACATAATTTTGAACGACCATACCAGTAACATCTTGAGGAAAGACAACAGTAGCAAGCGTGTTAATGGCCATATCATCCTCCCTCCCTTCAAGCAAAACCGTCCTCGGTTTTGAGTAAGTCTCTTTAACAATAACGTAATCCGCAGACCGAACATCGGCCGGAATTTTCTTCAGCGGTTTGACTTCCTTCTTTGCTTTTTCTTGTTCCTTCATCTTCTGTTGTCGTTCTTTCCTCCAAGTCTTGAAAAACTTCTTCTCAATGGCCACGAGAACATATTTTGTATCACGTTTGACAGTGTATGTGTTGACGAGATAGTCATGTGTAGCGTTGTTTTCCTTGTACCATGGCTTTCCCAACAACATATGACATGAGACCATTGGTGCCGGAATTACGTCACACAGAACCACACAAGAAAATTTGCCAACTAAAAACAATACCATAGTTTGGTGCGTAATGTCGAGCTTGTCGTGGTACCTCCTTAGTGAGTATGGTCGTGGATGTGATGTCATCAATAGTTGAAGCTTCTCCACCATGTCAATGCCAACTACGTTCATCGAACTGTCATGGTTGATCGTTGTGGCGCAAACTTTCTCTCCCACTTTATAGTAGATGTGAAAAAGTTCAACACCATAACCCTTCTCCTCAAGCAAAAAATCAGCTCCTTGGTGACGGCGCGCCGGCCGTCTCCTCCGAGTTGCCATGAGAAACGTTGATCTCTGATACCACTTGATGAAGTGCAAACCTCGAGACGAGGGTCGATCCGTTGTTGGCCCGATCTTTCATGACACAAACCTCCATCGCAGCAAGTAGCCGTAGTAGGTTTACGAAGATGTTCGCAAATCCCGCGAAAACAACACGCCAACCGCTCGATCTGAAGCAATAACGTGGACGAACCGTATAGATTCAGCTTGTAATCTCCTACGCGTCGTGTCGTAGGAACTCACACGCCAACAGAGATTTTTGACAGAGTTTCTCTCAACTCGATAATGGCCGACGACCGAAACACACGCGGTGTCTAATTCATCATAACATCACCTCCTTACATGACGCAGACATATGGCTACATATAGTCGACCCTTACAATCTGAACTGAACTAAACAAACCCTCTAGATTTAAATAAAGTAAACAAACTCAGCTTTGGACTCTTCCTAATACAAAGGTAAATCTCTGCACCACATTACGTGACATGCATGTAGGTGGACCCCACCCTAATGCACACAATGCGAGGATATCACGTAGACATATCCTCATAGCAGCCAGGCAAATAAAATTAGTTGGAGAAAAATCCTTTGTTTTGTGTCCTTTCCATTTATCTCCAACCGGCAAATCTTCTTTCCCGGGATCCCATGGAAATTGCTTGCATAAATACCAACTAAAAATCAATTTAGTTTTTCTTTTTCCATTGACCAGATCAACATGCAGGTGCATAAAGAACTCTTGATTTCTTGAGATAGTTTTCTCATATAGATATACTACTGTCCTCCATCAACACGTCTCCAAAGAAATAGCATTTAGTTGGTATCTTTTGTCTCCACTAGCGTTCAAGGCATATTTATGCACATAACTAGTATCTTCAACATGTACGTTCATGTATGTGTCATCAGATTTTACGTACAAGTCTCTGACCTCAAGCATATTTGTTGCCAACACATAATTTTGAACGACCATACCAGTAACATCTTGAGGAAAGACAACAGTAGCAAGCGTGTTAATGGCCATATCATCCTCCCTCCCTTCAAGCAAAACCGTCCTCGGTTTTGAGCAAGTCTCTTTAACAATAACGTAATCCACAGACCGAACATGGGCCGGAATTTTCTTCAGCGGGTTTGACTTCCTTCTTTGCTTTTTATTGTTCCTTCATCTTCTGTTGTCGTTCTTTCCTCCAAGTCTTGAAAAACTTCTTCTCAATGGCCACGAGAACATATTTTGTATCACGTTTGACAGTGTATGTGTTGACGAGATAGTCATGTGTAGCATTGTTTTCCTTGTACCATGGCTTTCCCAACAACATATGACATGAGACCATTGGTGCCGGAATTACGTCACACAGAACCACACAAGAAAATTTGCCAACTGAAAACAATACCATAGTTTGGTGCGTAATATCGAGCTTGTCGTGGTACCTCCTTAGTGAGTATGGTCGTGGATGTGATGTCATCAATAGTTGAAGCTTCTCCACCATGTCAATGCCAACTATGTTCATCGAACTGTCATGGTCGATCGTTGTGGCGCAAACTTTCTCTCCCACTTTATAGTAGATGTGAAAAAGTTCAACACCATAACCCTTCTCCTCGAGCAAAAAAACATCAGAGAGCCTCCAATAGCTCCTTGGTGACGGCGCGCCGGCCGTCTCCTCCGAGTTGCCGTGAGAAACGTTGATCTCTGATACCACTTGATGAGGAGCAAACCTCGAGACGAGGGTCGATTCGTTGTTGGCCCGATTTTTCATGACACAAACCTCCATCGCAGCAAGTAACCGTAGTAGGTTTACGAAGATGTTCGCAAATCCTGCGAAAACAACACGCCAACCGCTCGATCTGAAGCAATAACGTGGACGAACCGTATAGGTTCAACTTGTAATCTCCTACGCGTCATGTCGTAGGAACTCACACGCCAACAGAGATTTTTGACAGAGTTTCTCTCAACTCGATAATGGCCGACGACCGAAACACACGCGGTGTCTAATTCATCATAACATCATCTCCTTACATGACGCAGACATATGGCTACATATAGTCGACCCTTACAATCTGAACTGAACTAAACAAACCCTCTAGATTTAAATAAAGTAAACAAACTCAGCTTTGGACTCTTCCTAATACAAAGGTAAATCCCTGCACCACATTACGTGACATGCATGTAGGTGGACCCCACCCTAATGCACACAATGCAAGGATGTCACGTAGACATATCCTCATAGCAGCCAGGCAAATAAAATTAGTTGGAGAAAAATCCTTTGTTTTGTGTCCTTTCCTTTTATCTCCAACCGGCAAATCTTCTTTCCCGGGATCCCATGGAAATTGCTTGCATAAATACCAACTAAAAATCAATTTAGTTTTTCTTTTTCCATTGACCAGATCAACATGCAGGTGCATAAAGAACTCTTGATTTCTTGAGATAGTTTTCTCATATAGATATACTACTGTCCTCCATCAACACGTCTCCAAAGAAATAGCATTTAGTTGGTATCTTTTGTCTCCACTAGCGTTCAAGGCATATTTATGCACATAACTAGTATCTTCAACATGTACGTTCATGTATGTGTCATCAGATTTTACGTACAAGTCTCTGACCTCAAGCATATTTGTTGCCAACATATAATTTTGAACGACCATACCAGTAACATCTTGAGGAAAGACAACAGTAGCAAGCGTGTTAATGGCCATATCATCCTCCCTCCCTTCAAGCAAAACCGTCCTCGGTTTTGAGCAAGTCTCTTTAACAATAACGTAATCCACAGACCGAACATGGGCCGGAATTTTCTTCAGCGGGTTTGACTTCCTTCTTTGCTTTTTATTGTTCCTTCATCTTCTGTTGTCGTTCTTTCCTTCAAGTCTTGAAAAACTTCTTCTCAATGGCCACGAGAACATATTTTGTATCACGTTTGACAGTGTATGTGTTGACGAGATAGTCATGTGTAGCATTGTTTTCCTTGTACCATGGCTTTCCCAACAACATATGACATGAGACCATTGGTGCCGGAATTACGTCACACAGAACCACACAAGAAAATTTGCCAACTGAAAACAATACCATAGTTTGGTGCGTAATATCGAGCTTGTCGTGGTACCTCCTTAGTGAGTATGGTCGTGGATGTGATGTCATCAATAGTTGAAGCTTCTCCACCATGTCAATGCCAACTATGTTCATCGAACTATCATGGTCGATCGTTGTGGCGCAAACTTTCTCTCCCACTTTATAGTAGATGTGAAAAAGTTCAACACCATAACCCTTCTCCTCAAGCAAAAAAACATCAGAGAGCCTCCAATAGCTCCTTGGTGACGGCGCGCCGGCCGTCTCCTCCGAGTTGCCGTGAGAAACGTTGATCTCTGATACCACTTGATGAGGAGCAAACCTCGAGACGAGGGTCGATTCGTTGTTGGCCCAATTTTTCATGACACAAACCTCCATCGCAGCAAGTAACCGTAGTAGGTTTACGAAGATGTTCGAAAATCCTGCGAAAACAACACGCCAACCGCTCGATCTGAAGCAATAACGTGGACGAACCGTATAGGTTCAACTTGTAATCTCCTACGCGTCATGTCGTAGGAACTCACACGCCAACAGAGATTTTTGACAGAGTTTCTCTCAACTCGATAATGGCCGACGACCGAAACACACGCGGTGTCTAATTCATCATAACATCACCTCCTTACATGACGCAGACATATGGCTACATATAGTCGACCCTTACAATCTGAACTGAACTAAACAAACCCACTATATTTAAATAAAGTAAACAAACTCAGGTTTGGACTCTTCCTAATACAAAGGTAAATCTCTGCACCACATTATGTGACATGCATGTAGGTGGACCCCACCCTAATGCACACAATGCGAGGATATCATGTAGACATATCCTCATAGCAGCCGGGCAAATAAAATTAGTTGGAGAAAAATCTTTTGTTTTGTGTCCTTTCCATTAATCTCCAACCGGCAAATCTTCTTTCCCGGGATCCCATGGAAATTGCTTGCATAAATACCAACTAAAAATAAATTTAGTTTTTCTTTTTCCATTGACCAGATCAACGTGCAGGTGCATAAAGAGCTCTTGATTTCTTGATATAGTTTTCTCATATAGATATCCTACTGTCCTCCAACAACACGTCTCCAAAGAAATAGCATTTAGTTGGTATCTTTTGTCTCCACTAGCGTTCAAGGCATATTTATGCACATAACTAGTATATTTCAGGATTTTCGGCGAGGCGCTTTCAGTGGGAGGAGACGTTCCCGTCGACGACGAGGCGCCTACGGTGGCTTCGTAAATCTCAAGATGATATGCCGGCTCAGTCTCTCAGAGGTGTTCATAGGGGTAGGTTGTGCGTGTGTGCGTTCATAGGGGTGAGTGTATGCGTGTGTATATGAGCGTCTGTGTCTGTACTGATGCTCAAAAAAAACATGTACGTTCATGTATGTGTCATCAGATTTTACGTACAAGTCTCTGACCTCAAGCATATCTGTTGCCAACACATAATTTTGAACGACCATACCAGTAACATCTTCAGGAAAGACAACAGTAGCAAGCGTGTTAATGGCTATATCATCCTCCTCCCTTCAAGCAAAACTGTCCTCGGTTTTGAGTAAGTCTCTTTAACAATAACGTAATCCGCAGACCGAACATGGGCCAGAATTTTCTTCAGCGGGTTTGACTTCCTTCTTTGCTTTTTCTTGTTCCTTCATCTTCTGTTGTCGTTCATTCCTCCAAGTCTTGAAAAACTTCTTCTCAATGGCCACGAGAACATATTTTGTATCACGTTTGACAGTGTATGTGTTGACGAGATAGTCATGTGTAGCATTGTTTTCCTTGTACCATGGCTTTCCCAACAACATATGACATGAGACCATTGGTGCCGGAATTACGTCACACAGAACCACACAAGAAAATTTGCCAACTGAAAACAATACCATAGTTTGGTGTGTAATGTCGAGCTTGTCGTGGTACGTCCTCAGTAACATCTTGAGGAAAGACAACAGTGGCAAGCGTGTTAATGGCCATATCAATAAGTGAAAACGTCTTCGTACAGATACATGGATTTGCAAATAAACCTACGCGGGGAGGTTATTCTTAATAGAAATACCGAAAAATACCTCGAAGCTCGTGATGAGGCCCTTGAAGACCTCACACATTTCGGCCTCTACAGACCGGAAGCCCTGCAGCACCACGTCGATCAACGCGCGGTGGTCTTCTTTGAGGGAGGAGTCTGTTAGGGCTACCTCCATCTCTTTGGTCCACCCTATAGTAGCGCGCCCTGGGGCGGGAGGCAGGGTGGCAGAACCTCAGAACCCAGCACCGAAGTGCTAGGCACGAAGGACTCCGGCGGTGCCGGAATTGACATTAGGGAACCCTTGGCCCTGTTGGGCCGAGGTCTCGACCTCGGCCATGATGACCGACTCTTCGGCCCCCGCTATGTTAACTGGAGGGGCAGGAGTAGACGTCGCTTCCCCCAGCCCCTCTTGAGCTGGAGGGGGAGTTGCGGGATCGGGCGTCCTGCTGGCGGGTGGCAGCCCATTTGAGGAGTCGCCACTGAGATGCGCCCTCGGTGGACTGAAGAAAATTTCTCATATGAGTTTTATCTTGATGGAAAGACTTGTTCAAAAACGGACATAATGACGATGACATACCTCCGGGGCGTAGGCTTCTCCCTCCCCATCTTGAGGAGGTCATCATCTGACTCGTCGGAGAAGGTAATCTTCTCGTTGGAGCGAGCCTGCTGGTAGGCTCGACAGGGGCCTTGTGCGTCCTCTTCTAACCTTTGGGTCGCGCTTCGGCCTCGGCGTCCTCGAACGCCGCTCTCTTCCCCCTGAGAGAAGGGTTCTCTTCCCCCTTTTCCTCCTCCATGTCGTCCTCGTGGGTGAAGGAAGCATGGGTTTCCTCAAATCGAGTGATTGAGGTCTCCCGGGTCCAAAGACCTGCCTTGCCCTTCTGGAACTTAGACCCCTTGGGGATCACCATGTGCGGCTCCACAACTAGGAGGGTTGTGAGCAAGGGGGGTCTCTCGCCCTCTGATAATGGTGTCGGGCACAACATTCGCTATGCTTTGGTGATCTGCTTCTGCAAGCATAAATGTCAGTTGATTAGTCGAGGTCTACATCGCAGAGTATAGAGTTGTGCATTAACAAATTACCTCGGGTGCGTCGTAGCCGGCTTCGAAGCCGACATCACGCCCTTCCAAAGGGATGTCGTCCTCGGACGACTTGAACAGTCGTGTCCACATTCCGGCCAAGGTGGAGCAGAAGAAGTGGAGATAAGACCTTGTGTCCTCGGACTTGTGCTCCCACATTGGGGTGGCCTGGAGTTGGAGTTGAAGGATGCGGCGATGGAGCATGATGTTTACCGCGTCTGCTAGTTGGAGGTTCTTCTGGTCAGACCACCACTGGATTTTCTTGATCAATGCCTCCACCTCCCCTGGGTTCCCCCAGGCGATGCCCTTCCTGTTCAAGGACACGAGCTTCCTTGGGGGCCCGGTCGAGAACGTGGGGACCTCGGCCTCGCCATCGGCGAGTGGCTCGGTGATGTAAAACCACTCGCGCTGCCATTCTTTGATGGTCTCTATGAAAGTGCCTTGAACCAGTCGACCTTCTGGTTCTTGCTGATCATGGCACCTCCACACTCCGCAAGGTCGGAGTTGCTAGGCTTTGGCTTGACGCCGAAGATCTTCAGAGGCCGAAGTGTGGCTAAACGCAGAGGAAGGCCTCCCAGACCGTGATGAAGGAGGTGAGATGGAGGATGAAGTTCGGGGCCAGATGGTGAAAATCTAGCCCATACTAGAACATGAATGTCGGTGTCAAAACCAGCGGATCTCGGGTAGGGGGTCCTGAACTGTGCGTCTAGGCGGATGGTAACAGGAGACAAGGGACACGATGTTTTTACCTAGGTTCGGGCCCTCTCGGTGGAGGTAAAACCCTACTCCTGCTTGATTAATATTGATGATATGGGTAGTACAAGAGTAGATCTACCACGAGATCAAAGAGGCTAAACCCTAGAAGCTAGCCTATGGTATGATTGTTGTTCGTCCTACGGACTAAAACCCTCCGGTTTATATAGACACCGGAGAGAGCTAGGTTACACAGAGTCGGTTACAATGGTAGGAGATCTACATATCCGTATCGCCAAGCTTGCCTTCCACGCCAAGGAAAGTCCCATCCGGACACGGGACGAAGTCTTCAATCTTGTATCTTCATAGTCCAGGAGTCCGGCCAACGGTGATAGTTCAGCTATCCGGACACCCCCTAATCCATGACTCCCTTAGCAGCCCCTGAACCAGGCTTCAATGACGACGAGTCCCGCGTGCATATTGTCTTCGGCATTGCAAGGCGGATTCCTCCTCCGAATACTTCATAGAAGATTTCGAACACAAGGATAGTGTCTGGCTCTGCAAAATAAGTTCCACATACCACCATAGAGAGAATAATATTTACACAAATTTAATCTGCTGACGTATTTTGTGGCGTGACATCACACCACGGCCAAGCCTTTATTCGAATTGTTTTTACGGTTCCACCTCAGCGCGTTTAGCGAAGCGGTTTCCTTGGCACGTCTTGTCAAAGCAGAGATCGTGTCCCCTTATTCTGGGATTCTCATCAATATGGGCGTGGGTAACCCAACCGCGCCATTGATTATGGCGCTTGGGAGATAAGCGAGTTTTACCAGGCTGGTGGGGACGCATAGTTTCATCCGTCCATATAAGGGGATAAGGATCCACCTTTTTACCTACGCCTTCTTCCTCCTTTGCTTATCCATTTCACTTTTCGAGCTCCAGCGCCCAAGTCCGCACATCTCGCCTCAACCTTCCCCAGCCATGTCCGGAGCGGGAGGCAGTGGATGGCCTCCTCCGCCACGGAGGGGCACATCAAAGGTTGAGGAAAGCGGATACCTGCACAACGACATTGCGCACCGGCTTCCAGACGAGGGGCAGCTCGTCCCCACCCCCAGGCCCCATGAGAGGGTGGTGTTCCTTCCCCATTTCCTCTGCGGACTGGGCTTCCCACTCCACCCATTTGTCCGGGGGCTCATGTTCTACTACGGCCTGGATTTCCACGATCTGGCCCCGAATTTCATTCTCAACATCTCAGCGTTTATCGTTGTGTGCGAGGCCTTCCTCTGCATCAAACCCCACTTCGGCTTATGGTTGAAGACCTTCAATGTCAAGCCGAAGGTAGTGGGCGGCCAGCAGGCAGAGTGCGGAGGCGCCATGGTGGGCAAGATGCACAACGTCATATGGCTCGAGGACGCCTTCGTGGAAACCATCAAAGGGTGACAATTGGGGTGGTTCTACATCACCGAGCCGCGTGACCCTGAATGGGCAGCGGCCCCCGAATTCAGATCTGGCATCCCCACACGGCTCACCTCCTGGAAAGAGAAGGGCCTGACATGGGGTGATTTGGAAGAGTTGACCGGACTCCAAACCTGTGTCCAAAACCTTGTGAACAAGAAGATCAAGCTCGTCAACGCAGTCCAGGTCATGCTCATCCGCCGGATCCTCCCATGCCAACAACGGGCTTTCAACTTGTGGGAGTTTGATCCGACACAGCACCAGACCTTGAGCAGGCTCTTCGACACTACGTACGAAGACACCTGGAAGGTGCTATTCAAGGGCGCCGAAGCTCCCGCATCCGCTACCGAAGATCGCGGATTCACCTCGCAGCGTCAAGCCGGTGAGGTAAGCTATTTTACCCTTTACGGGACACTTGTTTTTCATAGTTTGACTCTATACGGGATCTAAACTCCCTTTACCTTTGACAGGCCTGGCAGAAGAAGTCCGGACAGGTTAACTGTCCGGCTCCCTTACCAGAAGACCCAGTGGACGCCCAATTAACGGGGCTGCTGGCTCCGGCGCCTTACGTGGTGCCGGAGAAGAAGGCCAAGAAGAAGGCCACGGGAACCCAAAAGAGTTCCCGGCATCAGGTGTTATCGGACTCATCGTCCGATGACTCCGAGGCGGACTCCTCCCATGAAGACGAGGAGGAGAAAAAAGAGGCTTGTCCCCCAGCGGGGGGAGAGAAGAAAAGGAAGGCCTCCCTAACTGGGGAGGCTGGAGGGTCCAAGAAGGGAAGGACCCTTCCTCCGGACTACTCCACCAACGCCGACGACGGCGAAGAGGAGTGGCCACCGAGGGCCAAGCCCCTGGCGACATCGTAAGTGTCCGGATACCAGAATAATTCATGGCATTTCGTTTGTCGCATAGAATCTCCTAACGCCGAATACAAACCTGCAGCCCGCCCAAGGACGAGCTCGATATTTCAACGAGCGGCTCCCTGGCTCCGTCGGACGTGGATAGTACTTCACTTCCGGCCGCCTCCTCTCCTCGCGCTGCAGATGACGCCGAGGTGGGGTCCCAAAAGGGGCCCGGACAGGAGGAGGAGGAGGTCCCGGAGGTGCCGCAAGGCAATCTCCCGGACTTTGGGCATGAGGGGGATCAACCCCCAAAGGGTTCTGAGTTCGGCCCTGGGACGGACTCCGACCGGAACCTTTAGTGGTTCTGGAGTCCGGCGAGCGGCCCCTTCGTAAGAAGGGCGAGACTGCGACACCGGTGACATTCATCCAGCCGGAGACACAGGATAATTTGCTGGAGGCGCTCAATGGCGCCTCCATCAACAAGGAGCACCGCGCTGTTATGAGTGCGGTGATCCAGAAAGTTTAGTCCGCCAAGAGCGGGCTGACTGAAGCCTGTACCAGCCTTCTAACAGGCTTTGAGGTATGTAATTAAGATATGTAAAAGTAGTACCGCATAGACAGTAGCCCCTAATGCTCAGTTTGGTGTTCGGAAATAAAAGCCGAACTGAGGATCTAAAAAGATATACGCAGGAGTCTAACATAAATATGTCAATATGGGAATGCAGGCTACGCTGCTGACCTCTGCCGCACTGACTGCAGAGGTCAATGCATTGAAGGAGAGCCTCGAGCGGTCCGAGAACGAGCTCGGCCTTGCCACGAAGCAGCTCGAGGACAAGGAAGCTAAGTAATACCTTATTAAAGTAATACATTATAGAAAGGATTTGGTTGCAAAAAATGACAGGAATAACGTGAGTGTTGCAGGGGCCACGAACGAGGTGGCGACCCTGAAGGAGGCGGTGTCCAAGGCCGAAAAAAGTGCGGCCGCGGAGCGCACCGAGCGAGAGAAGCAGGAGGCACGGGTGGCGGACGTGCGGCAAGAACTCCAGGCTTTCGTGGAAAAACACTAGAGTTTGGAGCGTGACTTGAAGACTGAAGAGTCCGAGCTCGCCTTGGCTCTTGAGAGTGCCAAAGCCGCTAAGGCCGAAGCCCAGAAGGCCCTCCAGGAGATTGAGGCGATAAAAAAGATAGCGGCGGGTAAGGCATTCCTCATGCAAAGCAAGCATGTAAAAGTGAATTATCTGTTATGAAAGTGCAACTAATCCCCGGGTGGTTTTGGTAATTAATAACAACATATATATCATTGAACTAATAGTTACTTGAGAATCATTTCAGAGAGTTCGGTGATATGGGTATGGCAAGGACTGAAGAAGTGGACCCCCCAAAATGCTAAGGCAAGCATTGGCAAAAGCTCAAGACTCCATTTTTGGTTTAGTGATCCAAGATCACATTGAGTCCATAGGAAAAGCCAATACTATTAAAAGGGGATGAGGTTATGATGATGATCTGGTTGCTCAAGTGCTTAGTGATACATCTCCTAAACTATCAGCAACTTTCACTGCCATAGACACTCATAAGTAGTCTCGGTCCCACCGATATTCCAAACTCAGTCACACCGAGATGAACCACCTCAGCCATAAGCCAAACCCTAGTAAACTCGGATTTTCCGATTCGAACTCGGTCTCACGAAACATGAGTTGCCAAGTTTCAGAACCTACATCATCAAATCGGTGTCACCAAGATGATGAAGTCGGTCCCACCGAAACTGGCATGCTCGTGTCATTGCACGAATCGGACTAACCGAGATTGTATATTCAGTCCCACCGAAAATCCCAACGTTCACATTATTTGAACTATCGGTCTCACCGAGTTGTCCACTTCGGTCCCACCGAGATTGCTCAAATGTGTGTAACGGTTGGATTTTGTGTGGAGGCTATTTATACCCCTCCACCCCTCTTCATTCGTGGAGAGAGCCATCGAAAGAACTACCACTCCTACCTTACATTTCGAGAAGAGAACTACCTACCCTTGTGTTGAGATCAAGTTGTTCCACTCCCACCATATGAAGCTTGATCTCTAGCCTTCCCAAGTTGCTTTCCACTCAATCCTTTCTTCCACCACAGCCAAATCAGTGAGGAGAGTTGAGTGTTGGGGAGATTATCATTTGAAGCACAAGAGCAAGGAGTTCATCATCATCTACAACATCTATTACCTTTTGGAGGGTGGTGCCTCCTAGATTGGTTAGGTGTCGCTTGGGAGCCTCCGTCGTCGAGATGTGGAGTTGAACCAAGAAGTTTGTAAGGGCAAGGAGATCGCCTACTTCGTGAAGATCTACCCCGAGTAAGGCTAGCCCTCCGTGGGCGTGAGGCCATGATGGAATAGACAAGGTTGCTTCTTCGTGGACCCTTCGTGGGTGGAGCCCTCCATGGACTCATGCAGCCGTTACCCTCCGTGGGTTGAAGTCTCCATCAACGTGGATGTACGATAGCGCCACCTATCGGAACCACGGAAAAATCACCGCGTCTCCAAAATTGCGTTTGCTCTTCTCCACCTCTCTTTACTACATGTGCAATTTACTTTCCGCTGCCTATACTCTAGAATTGCATGTGTAGGGTGATGCTTGACTTGATCATAATTGTGAATCTGCCAAAAACTATTCTTTGTCAAAAGGCAGAATTTTTATATTGACAAGTAGTCTAATCACCCCCCCTCTAGACATACTTTCGATCCTACATGTTACTTACCCGAAATCGGAGCTCTCCAGGAGCGTTCGCAGATCTGCCCCGTAGTGTGTCTGATGCGGCCGCGTTCTACCGAGCCAAGGACGGGAGCTCGATGGAAAAGGTGTTCTGGTCTCAATATGCTGAGGCCGGACATCCGGTGCCCCTGAGCGACCACCTGAAGCAGCTGGTCGAGCTCCACAAGGTGGCCGAACAGGCCATGAAGGGCCTCATAGTTTGGCTATGGCCAAAAGAAGCCATGTCTGGGAGCTACTTCGATCTGGTGCGGCGGTTGGTGGACGCCTGTCCATGGATTGAAGTCATCAAGCGTTCCGTCTGCATTGAAGGTGCCCGTCGGGCCCTTGCCCGCGCTAAAGTGCACTGGGGCAAGATGGACGCTGCGAAGCTTGTGACGGACGCGCCACCGCCGGGCAAGGAGTATCGCACGCCCGAGATGTATTACAAGGGTGTCCTGAAGGGTGCCCGCCTTATAGCGGGTGAGTGCTCCAAAGATGTAATTTTTTAGTAGACTCGCATTTGTTATCCTGTACGCTGAAAACTTTTTTCATATGCGCTAAGCAACGCTTGTTAATTTAAAATATTACCTTCTGTGCGGCCCTTTATCAAAGTTGAGAGATGGCAAGTCGTTGGCTTCAGCCCCCATGCCTCTAGTGTTGGGTGTTTGGGATAAACTTGAGTGCTCTTGTTCCTATTCTTGGGTCCTTCGAGGGAGGCGCTCAACACAACGAACAAGTCAATCGGACTATAATGCTTGAATACTCCCACTTAGCCATAGAATTCTATAATTTTAAATTTCGGCGAAGCCCCTAGTATTCGGAAGACCGAATTCGGGGCGCTATCCACGCCTGGGCCGGACAGAGCCGACTCCTTGCTCTAAGCAGCATAAGTCTTTAGGGACTTGAAAAACCTCTCGAACAGCGACCGGCTCTCGCCCTATCATGACGGCCAGTTTTAGCTTTCTCCACTGAGGTGCTTAACCCAGCTCAACCGGGGCACAATCGCAGTGGTTCTCCCAGCGCTACCTTAGCCGATATAACGGAACATAAGGTACCAAAACATGGGAGCCGGGCAAACCCAACTATTGACCCAAGACATAATTCGGAGCCGATGCATATAATGCTATAAGTTCGGGGTGCCGCCCTTGTTAAAGTGTTCGGACTTATCACACCATATTTTGGGGTACTTAAGCCCCTGGTGTATTTGGCCGTACCAAAGCGTACGGATGCAACATGTCATAAGTGAACATATATAGATAGAAACAGGAATGCAATAATAGGAAAAAAGCGATGCATTGTTTATTCAAAAAGTACTGCAATGAAAGCAGAACGATACAAATAGTGTGATAAGCAAGGGATGGGACTATTTAACATGTCCTCCTCCAGGGGTAGGCTGCGGGATGGTATGTAAAACAGGTATACTGCTCGTAATAGAGACCACCTGGACACTCGACGTAGCTTTTCTGCTTCCCTGGCTATTGCATCGCGAGTTTGGCGATTCTACTGCCGGACAGGGCTTCTTGAAAACGGAGTCCTGAGAATAAGAAAAGAAAAAAAGAATGACACAATTGGGAGCCCCTGGTGTGGTTGAGCTGCACTCTGGGCATGCCGTGGTCGTGCCCCTCCCCCTGTGCCCATGGTATCTCCAGAGCATAGTTATGTACGCGTGGTACTGGTCTCGCGATTTCACGAGGGCTAGGGTTGGGGCCGCATTGCTACGCGTGCTCGCAATGTGCCAGGCGGTCTTGTTGTAGGTTACTCCGGGCGCGCTTGACGGTGTCCGGACGTTTAATAGTCGGACTCGAGAATTGCCTTAAGAGGCTGCTTTGTACTTTCGCCGCGAGGGCCGCCGTATGCTCCTCCGTTCGGAGGGAGCGTTCGGTGTTTCCATTGACCGTGATTACTCCTCGAGGGCCTGGCATCTTGAGCTTGAGGTATGCATAGTGCGACACCGCATTGAACTTTGCAAATGCGGTTCGTCCGAGCAGTGCATGATAGCCGCTGCGGAACGGGACTATGTCGAAGATTAATTCCTCGCTTCGGAAGTTATCCGGGATCCAAGACCACTTAGAGTGTGGCGAGCTGCATGTTGGCCTCTACACAGTATAGCGCCTTTAAGGGTCGTTTTGTGGGTTTGATCCTTGAGGGGTCTATGCCCATTTTGCGCACTATATTCTGGTAAAGCAGGTTCAGGCTGCTACCGCCGTCCATCAGGACTCTAGTGAGGTGAAATCCGTCAATGATTGGGTCAAGAAACACGCGCGAATCCGCCGTGGCGGATGCTAGTGGGTGGTCCTTCGATCAAAAGTGATCGGGCGGGAGGACCATGGGTTGAACTTTGGGGCGACCGCTCCATCGCGTATCGTCCCTCGCACGCTTCCGCTCCCTTTTGGGTATGTGGGTTGCGTATATCATGTTCACCGTCCGCACTTGTGGGGAAAGCCCTTCGTCCTCTATTGTTCGCGTCGGGCTCCTCCTTGTCATCACTATGCAGCCCTTGTCATTGTTTTCGGCATTTATCTTGCTCGCTTACTTGAACACCCAACAATCCTCGTAGGTGTGGTTGGCTGGTTTTCGGGGTGTCATGTATCCGCATGAGCGATCGAGTATTCGGTCCAAATTGACGGGCCCGAGTATTTCTTTTGAGCGGTTTTTTCACGACCGGGTTTAAAGCTCTGAATCCGGCATTGATCGCCGTATCTTCAGATTATCGCTGCACGCGACGCTTGCTTTGTTGCGGCGCAACCTGCCATTGTTGTCCTTGGTATCCGAACTACCGTGGTTTTTGGTCGTTGTTATTCTTTGCGAGCTAGCCACTGTCCTCTCCAGCAGAAGCGGGTCATGAGTGATGTGAGGGCTGCCATGGATTTTGGCTTTTCCTGTCCTAGGTGCCGGGCAAGCCACTCGTCGCGGATGTTATGTTTGAAGGCTGCAAGGGCCTCTACATCCGGACAGTCAACGATTTGACTTTTCTTGGTTAAGAACTGTGTCCAGAATTGTCTGGCAGATTCATCTGGCTGCTGAATTATGTGGCTTAGGTCATCACGTCTGGTGGTCGCACATATGTGCCCTGGAAGTTATCAAGGAATGCGGCTTCCAGGTCCTCCCAACAACCAATTGATTCTGCTAGCAAGTTGTTGAGCCAATGCCAAGCTGGTCCTTTAAGCTTGAGTGGGAGGTATTTGATGGCGTGTAGATCATCACCGCGGGCCATGTGGATGTGAAGGAGATAGTCCTTGATCCAAACCGCAGGATCTGTTGTGCCATCGTATGATTCAATGTTTACGGGTTTGAAACCCTCGGGGATTTGATGATCCATTACTTCGTCTGTGAAGCATAGTGGGTGTGCGGCGCCTCTGTATCGGGCTATATCACGACGCAGCTCAAATGAGCTTTGTCTAATGTGTTCGGCCCGGCCGGAATTGCTGTATCCGGCATGATGGTTGTCATCACGTGTCGTAGGGTGCCCACGTGATCCATAGATCGATCTTATTTGTCTTGCATTGTCCTCCAATATGTCTCGCAAGTCTGGCGCATTCCCCCATGGCTTTGTACTTTTCGAGCGATGCCGGGGTGCAACTTTAGTGGAGGGCCTAGAGGCCTCTCTGTTGCGGCCACGAGGTGGCCGGTCGGCCGCGTCATGCGCTGGTGATGTAGGTTTGGGTGCTTCCTCCTCTAATTGGGGTAGCAGCCTGCATTTTGGGTAGCTCTTGGAGGGGCGATCGAGTTTGTACTCTTCGGCTGCAAGGACTTCGGTCCATCTGTTAGCTAGCAAGTCTTGGTCAGCTCTAAGCTGCTGCTGCTTTTTCTTGAGGTTGCTTGCCGTGGCCATAAGCATGCACTTGAAACGCTCTTGTTCGACGGGATCCTCGGGCACGACAAATTCGTCGTCGTCGAGGCTTGCTTCGTCTTCGGAGGGAGGCATATAATTATTGTCCTCTACCTCTCTGCGCCTCTCTATCATGAGGCTGGCTTCTCCTCCTCCCGTGCTGAATCCTGCTTTGGAGGGGTTGTCTTCGCACCGTCTGGGTGTTATTATCTCCGTGCGGAATCACCATTTTTTTGTGGCGGGATTTAGAGCGGCGCCCGACGCCTTGGCGCTTGGGCTGTTTCTTGGAGGGTCATCCTCCATTGTTCCATTGCCATTCCCATCTTTTGGGATGTCCACCATGTATATGTGGTATGACGAGGTGGCCTTCCAGTGCCCGTGAGGCGCTGGTTCTTGGTTGTCTCTGCATCGTCGTCCATACCGTCGATATCTTCGGAGTCAAAGTCGAGCATGTCAGTTAAATCATCGACGGTGGCTACAAAGTGGGTGGTGGGTGGGCATTGAATTTCTTCGTCGTCGCATCCCAACCTTCCCGACCATAGTCCGGCCAGGCTCTCCGAGCAAAGAGAGAGACTTTAGTGAATTCAAGATGTCGCCAAAGGGCGAGTCTTTGAAAGATGCCATGCGATGAACTCCATAACCGGCGCCCAATCAGATTTGATTGGCAGGGGCGCGGGAGGTTCGGAGTCTGGAGAGGAGTCTGGCACCTCGGAGTCACGGGCTTTGCGAAGGACAGGGGTGGTGCTTGGCTCAATTGCCGTAGAGATCGTAGCCCCCGAGACGGTGTCCAGCCACTCGTCCTCGGCCGGCGAAGTCGGCTCCGAGCTAGGGGTCGGAGCGACGCCTGATGCGACCTCGAGGCTTTGCTCGGCGGCAGAGCTAGATCATACCCATCGAGACAAGTCTTGGCGCGTTTGGTGTGGCTCGAATCCGTCGAAGATCAAGCCTCCGCGGATGTCAGCCGTGTAGTTCAAACTCCCAAATCTGACCTGATGGCCAGGGGCGTAGCTTTCGATCTGCTCCAGATGGCCAAGTGAATTGGCCCGCAGTGCAAAGCCACCGAATACAAAGATCTGTTCGGGGAGAAAAGTCTCACCCTGGACCGCGTCGTTGTTGATGATCGAAGGAGCCATCGGGCCTAAAGGTGACGACATAGAGGAACTCTCAATGAAAGCACCAATGTCGGTGTCAAAACTAGCGGATCTCAAGTAGGGGGTCCCGAACTGTGCGTCTAGGCGGATGGTAACAGGAGACAAGGGACACGATGTTTTTACCCAGGTTCGGGCCCTCTCGGCGGAGGTAAAACCCTACTCCTACTTGATTAATATTGATGATATGGCTAGTACAAGAGTAGATCTACCATGAGATCAAAGAGGCTAAACCCTAGAAGCTAGCCTATGGTATGATTGTTGTTCGTCCTACGGACTAAAACCCTCCGGTTTATATAGACACCGGAGAGGGCTAGGGTTACACAGAGTCGGTTACAATGGTAGGAGATCTACATATTCGTATCGCCAAGCTTGCCTTCCACGCCAAGGAAAGTCCCATTCGGACACGGGACGAAGTCTTCAATCTTGTATCTTCATAGTCCAGGAGTCCGGCCAACGGTGATAGTTCGGCTATCCGGACACCCCCTAATCCAGGACTCCCTCAATGACCCAACGCACAAAGGGGTGCAGCGGGAACTAGACGTCTGACGAGGTGGGGAACAAACACTACGATCTCCCCTGGATTGGGAGCGGGCCCCTGTTGGTTGGCGTCTGGCACGCGGGTGGTGACCTCCATGGGGATGTACCCTGCGCTGTGCAACTCTAGGATGGTGCCCTCTGTAACAGAGGAACCAGCCCGATGCCCTGTGAGGGTGGCGTTAGCC
Organism: Aegilops speltoides; assembly: GCA_021437245.1. NCBI lineage: Eukaryota > Viridiplantae > Streptophyta > Magnoliopsida > Poales > Poaceae > Aegilops > Aegilops speltoides. Next base: position 331,371,859 of record CM038143.1, read on the forward strand.
ATTGCTGGTAATGAGAGCTAGGGTGCACTGCGAAGGAGGAGGGCGAGATTGGATATGGGCGCTGGAGCTCGAGAGGCAGCAGGCAAAGGGAATGAGAGTGTACTTTTTTTTGAGAGAGAATGAGAGTGTACTTCTTTCCATTGCTATCTTTTTACTCTTATAGGCCGGTGAAAGGCCAAGAGCCCCTTTGTTGTGCCGATAAAATCGCCACTCCCCACAAAAGATGCCATTATGCGTATGGGAAGAAACAATATCTTAACGATATCCCTAAGAAAATGGGCACGATCTCTACTTCAATGGGACGCGCCAGTAAAAAGATTGCCTCGGGCCACAATTTGGGTGAGCAGTAACTGCTTGACCAATCGTGGGTAGTGCCGCTTCGATAAAGTTGTCAAGCTAGAAAACACTATTCAAACCTATGTGATTGGCCTTTGAGGCTAAGTGACCCCGCGTCTTCGGACACTGAGCGAGCTCGGCTAAGCCGTGGTCGAGGAATGTTGTTCCTTTGAGAAGCGGTTCATAGTATCCTTCAAAGGGAAGAAATCTCGAATTACCAGAGAAGCGGAATTCGTCTGTCAAGCCAAGGACTTTGGATCCGAAGTAATTTACATCAAGGAGTCATCCTCGACATAGAAGACTAGTTCGGGGGCTATTGATGGTGTCCTAGACTAAGGGGTACTAACCTAGTCGGCCCATAGTCCTCGGGCTTGGCCAGTGGGCCCTCATTCCCTTTGAGGTGAACCCCGGAAGCTACACGTCTGAACGTGACCAAGACTGCCTCTCTCGAAGACTCGAAGTATACTCCAAGACACCTCCTGTCGCCTTCATGCGATCCCCTGGATACCAACCATGTAACCCTAGATACCCTACCTGGCGTGTATATAAGCCAAATGGTTTAGTCCGTAGAGGCGACCGAATCGCAAGTACATTCGCCTAGCCTAGAGGTAGAACACAACTTACGATCTCGAGGTATATCAACTTTGTACTCCCTCCGTCCCAAAATTCTTGTCTTAGATTTGTCTAGATACCAATGTATCTAATACTAAAATGTGACTTGATACATCCGTATTTAGACAAATCTAAGACAAGAATTTTAGGACGGAGGGAGTACTTGATACATCTTCATCAATATAAACAAGAGCAGGACGTAGTGTTTTCCTTCATTAAGAGGGCTCGAACCTGTGTAAACATCGTCTCCCTTGTTCTTGTTACTACCGATCCGAGATCCACAACTCGGGACCCGCTATCCCGAGGTATGCCGGATTTCACACCAACAAAGAGGATGTGAGATTAGATGGTTTGGGGCTTAAAGACGTGCCCCTTGCCTCTTTATAAAGGTTTAGTCCCCTGATAATCACGAGATTAAACATAAAGAGTTAGTTAAAAATAAATCAAAATAAAATCAGGAAAATATCACGGCCAGTCGTATGACATACTACCGAGTGTTGGAAATATGAGCAACTTACCGAATGATTTTATTAACAGAAATAGTAGATAAAACATGGCTAGTATAGCAGTGATAAAATAAGCCATGCGATTTGACAAAGAGAAGGTAAACAACATGTTCATATATGAACCGTAACTAAACATATGTAGAGCAGATAGTATAGTAGGTTGCACATATGAAATAGAGTCTAACATACGTAGGGCGTAAACTAGAGCCAAGAAGCGTAGCGGGACTTCTAATGTAAAGGAGAAGAACACGACGGCAGCAGCAGAAGCAGGTTAGCTGGACTTGGGGTCGGTGTCCTCGCCGCCATGACGTCGAGGAGGTCGTGGACGTCGGGGAAGAAGTCGTCGTCGGGAAGTAGTCGTCGGCGCACGGATCGTCCGTGATGAAGTAGCGAGTCGTCGCTGGCGCTCCCAAAAACCTTATCACCCTTCTCCCGTACAAGACTCAAAAGGTGCGGTTCCGGAGGCCCTCTTGTCCCGACGCGCTGCACGCCGCATAAGCCGGGATGAGGAAGACAAAGCAGCAAGACAGAGATTGGGGCGTGTGGCGAGAGGAAGAGGACCTTCCGATATGTCTCTCGGAAGGCGACCTCTCTTATATAGGCACAGGAGAGGGACATGAACAAAGCTGCGATGGGAGGTGAAGCAACGAAGGGAGGCGAAGTGAGCAGGCAAAGACGCGAAGGGTGCGCCGTCAGATAATATCCACCTCTTGCAAAACTTTTCAGCTCCCAAGTGACCTTTCGTATACCCGTAGTGCGTGGCAAAAATTAGACATTGGCTCGGCTCATTCACGCAATCCGCGGTGCGTCGTGACGAGGCGTGGCGTGGCGAGGCGGGCGGTGGAGGAGGAGCGCGCGTGGATGTCCCTCTTGTTCTCATGCTCATACAAGTGGGGAAGGAGCCTCCCTTATAAAGAGGTCCAACCCCCTCTAAACTAGCAATGTGGGACTAAACTTGAGTTCCACCTCTTGCCTTGCATGAATGGGCTGCGTGGGCCTCTAGGATTTTTTAGGAATTTCGAAGCGCTATTGGGCTAGGCCCAAATAGACAAAAATTCAGCAATCCCCACAGATCCCGAGAGGCACATAAAATTTGCCTTTGGTTCCAAAACACTGTTTTATATACCGGTACTGCAGTGGAGACTATTAAGTTGAACTTCCACCTAGAACTCTATGCTACACTAGTAAGCAACTTAAACAGTGAATTGGGCCTTGAACTGCAAGTTTTCTGCGAATCTAGCTTCACATAAAGCCTTGACCGATACGTGGCTACCGTGGGTCTTCCCCGTGGGTGGAGCTTATGCATCATACTCCGAGACCTTTCATGAGTTTACTAGAGAGAACCCTACTCTCATCGATTGCGACGTTTAACAACCAGACTCATATAGGTGCGTTTTCTTCAAAAGATGTTCTGCAGGACAACATCTTTGCTTCAAAGAGCCACTTAGAACACATTAAGATATACATCAACCTGCCATGCAGATTAGGAGAGTATTGCATCTTCATGGAGTGGTATTTTTAACGATGAGATACTCTCCTCCCAGTTGACCAACAGCTTGTCTTCCACATCTAATTCATGGGATCTCCGATCACAAAGAATAGGTTACCACTGTGAACAACTCATATTGTGGGTCTCATACCCATCTCCCTCGATGCATTATCTATAACATTACGTGATAGACACTTAGTAAAAGGATCTGCCAGATTTTTAGACGTTTGGATATAATCCAATGCAATAACTCCGGAGTTTCTCATTTTCCTGACATACTTTAACCTTCTCTGAACGTGTCTTGATGACTTCATGTTATCCTTTGAGCTGCTCACTTTCGTGATCACAGTTTGATTGTCACAGTTCATAAGGATACCGGGTACAGGTTTCTCAACTACTGGCACGTCATTCAAGAGCCGACGAAGCCAATCTGCTTCGACCGTAGCTGTATCTAGTGTTGTGAGTTCTGCTTCCATTGTTGACCTCGTTAAGATGGTCCGCTTGCAAGACTTCCAAGAAACAGCGCCACCTCCATGAGTGAATACATATCCGCTCGTGGCCTTTCTCTCATCAGCATATGAGATCCAGTTTGAGTCACTATACCCTTCAAGCACCTTTGGGTGCCCGGTGTAGTGAATTCCATAATTTGATGCCTTTCAAATAACATAAAACTCTCTCTAGAGCTTTCAATGCACATCTCCTGGTTTTGAGACAAACCGGCTCAGCTTGCTAACAAAGAAAAGAGATGTCGTATTGTAGCAGCTAAGTACATAAGCGAGCCAATGATGCAGGAATATTTCAATTGGTCTCTAGCAATTCTCCGATACTTTCAAGCAACACACTAGCATCATATGGTGTTGGAGATGGCTTGCGATCCTTTGTAGCCAAAGTGACTCAAGATCTTTTCCACATAGTGGGATTGAAGCAATGTAATCCCACCATCATCGTCTCTCAACAACTTGATGTTCAGAATGACATCATCCACTCTGTTGGGGATATTACCACTAGGCGTAAACCGGCCAGCCTGGGCCGGGTTAACTTCATTAGTGGTATAAGCAGAGAAAGGCCCAAGGCCTGTAGTCGGTTTAAGAACTTGTAGCCGTAAACCGGCCTGATGTATAACTTGTATTGTAAGTTAGGAATAGAGAGATACCAACCGGGATACGAGTATGAACCGGTTGGGACTCTATGAACCAACGGGCGTCACCCGTGTATATAAGGGGACGACCCGGCGACGGTTCAAGGACAGACAACCACAACTCGAGCCTAGGCGAAGCTTGTTTGCTCCCTAGTCATCGAGACCACATCAATTCCATCACAACTAGACGTAGGCTTTTACCTTCATCGAAGGGGCCGAACTAGTATAAAACTCCCGTATCTTTGTGTCCGCTTTAACCCCTTCAAGTAAACTCGTAGCGATGGCTCCACGACTAAGTCCTTTCACTAGGACATCTGCCGTGACAAATCCACGACAGTTGGCGCCCACCGGGGCTATCGCACGATGGTTTGACGATCTTGGAGGGCAAGCTCAAGGACTCGAAGGCTATGTTGTGGGCGGATGACCAAGAGTCGTCATGGCGGGATCTACATCGGCGATGCGGGATGGGGTCGAGGCCGATTCAATCGAGTACGGGTACGGGTCCCCTTTGGTGGCATACGTTTTCATCGGCAAGATCGGTGAGCCTAGGCCTGAGCCGGACATCTGCACCGACCTCGTCGAGACGGCTCAGCGTGCGAGACCTACCCAGGCTAAACCGGCCGTGAAGCGTGTCTTCGTTGGAGTCGTCCACGGAGGAGAATGCGAGGACGGTTCAGAACACGGTAGCGAGACCGTCGTCTATTCCGGCGACGAGTCTTCAACAGGAGAGACTGAATCATTGTACCAGTTACAGGACGATATGATCAGGGGCTGTTCCGATGGCGACAGTATTCCGGACCCCCCAGGCCAGGTCAACCGGGTTGGAATATTCATGGCCGGTACGCAGGCGGCGAATCACTCTTCGACCGCCGCAGCGATGCTTTCGGATCGGCGGCAGCGTTAGCGGCAGCTGGGCAGGAGGCCCGAGCGCCCGCCGGTTCAAGTTCTATCGATCTGTTTGATGCACTAGCTGCGCTTATGGCGAGGACAATCCGGCGGATCAGGAGGCCCATGATGCAGAGATTGCGAAAGTGAAAGAGCAGATCACGCAAGCCAAAGCGGATCTAGCGGCAGAAAAGGACAGGATGGCTGCAGAGCGGGCTACTTTGGACGCCCAGGCTTACAAACTCATGCTTGACCAGAGTGCATCGCAGGAGGTGTTGAAGCGGAAGTATAGATCACGCCTGCCATTAGGGTTTGACCCCAGAAATCTCTTCGGACCGGGAGCTGGACCCGAGAATCCGCAAAGACCGGAGGCAAACCGGATTGAGGCACGGGGCGGGCGACGGTCCAACCTCGCTGATGGAGCCTCCTCGCAGAACATTGTGGTTCCTCCACGGTTGAGACGCCCCGGTCATTATTCTAACCCTATGGACAACCTTGTTTGCAGCCGTGTGCGATTGAGGCTATCGGTCAAGGGACTCCCATAGCGGTAGAGACGCAGCCGGGTTAAGAGCTTCTCCGGACTGCACCGATTCAGCGAGAAGCATATTCGCATACCGTGATCGGATTCATTCTACGCCCCGTCCAAGCCGGAGCTATAGCAGGCGCGTGGATGAACCGGCCATATCGAGCAATGCGCGGGACCGTGAAGCGGCCCGTGGCAATAACCCGACAAGTGGCATCCGCGATGCTCAGGAGGTGGTGGATCGGGCCCGGGCACGAAGGGAGGCCGAATTAGCAGCGCAGGATGACGCAGGTCAACTTACACCGGTCCGCCCTACCACCTTCGCCGGACCAGGAGTCGCATCCGCTTTGGGGTGCCTTGTTTGATCCCGCTTTACGCAATGTCGCCGCCTAAAGATTTCAAGGGTCCGCGCAAGGTACCAAATTACACCGCCGATTTGTCCCTCAAGCATGGGTAGAAAGTTATGAGATGGCCATGGAGATGCTAGGCGTGGATGAGGCTGTGTGTGCAAAATACTTCACCATGATGCTTGAAGGCACGGCTCGTACTTGGTTGAAGAGCCTACCGCCCAATTCTATCAGCTCATGGGCCGATTCATGGGCCGGTTTATCCGAATTTCAATGATACATGTAAGCAGCCCAAGTCCATAGTGGACTGGCGGCTTGTGTCGAGAGGAAGGAGAATCAACGACCCATTGGGTACGCGCGTTTGGAGATTTTGCACTCATCCGCGGGATTAATGCCGACTCTGCAATCTTAACCTGGAAGGCAAGCTGCGGTTTGAGCCTTTGAAATTGAAATTGGGGTGCATGAAGCGGTTACGTAATGACATGGGAACCCTCATGGGCGCTTTAGTGAAGTATGCTGATTCGGACGGTACCAAGGATCCGAGGCGATGATGATGAAGCGAGGAAGGAAAGAAGAATGGCAACTCCAAGGGGCAACAGTACAAACCGGCGGGTCATGGAAACGGAGGCAAGCGTAAAGTGGATGGCAACATGGACTTTGTGGCCAATACTAATGCACAGGACAGGGGGCGGCGGCGCAGAGGTAAAGCTGCAAATCGTAATGGGGGTCCCAATCCTAACGCAAGCCATTTGAATTACTTGTTGAATCAGCCTTGCCCAAAGCACGGGACGAAGGAGTCACCGGCTAACCACCTTTGGAAAGATTGTTATATTATGCAGGAGTTCAAAAACTCTAATGCCTTCCGATATGACCAGGGGTCAGGTGGCGGTTCAGGATCCGGTTTCCACGGGCCGGGTCACAATGGAGCTTCCGGTTCAGGTCTTAATCAGGGCGGTCACAACAACCAGAATAATCAGAACGGCCAGCAGCAGCAGCAACAGCAGTCGGGTTATCAGAGCCAACCAAAGCAGTTGAACAATGGGCAATATCATGTTTTCACGACTAGCTTGGATAAGCGTGACCGAAAACTCCTGGCGGCGATGAACTCTGTTGAACCGGCCTTGCCACGTTACTTACGCTGGTCGGAGCAGCCTATCGTGTGGGCGAGAGGATCATCCACCCGGGTTGATAATCCGGGCCAGCTAGCATTAGTGGTAGACCCTCAGGTGGGGGGTTATAAGTTCACCAAGGTGCTTATGGATGGAGGAAGCAGTATTAACATACTGTACTATGAGACATTCCGCCGCATGGGTCTAACAGACAAGGATCTTAGACCATCTAATACGGTGTTCCATGGTGTAGTTCGTGCAAATCTGCATATCCTGTTGGTAAGATAGCCCTAGATGTGGCTTTTGGGGACGAAACACGATTCGGTCGAAAAACTAACCTTTGAGGTGGTGAAGATCCGGAGCCCGTATCACGCCTTGTTTGGGCGGCCGGCTTATGCTAAGTTCATGGCGCGACCTTGTTATATCTACTTGCAGCTCAAGATGCCGGGTTACAAAGGGACGATAACGGTTCATGGGAGCCACACGGTTGCTTTGGAATGTGAGGAAGGTGATGCGGCCTATGCAGAGTCGGTCTGTGCCACGGAGGAGTTGAAGTTCTATAAGGACAACGTTGATCCGACAGATATGACCCCTTTGAAGAAGCCAACTACAGAGCATGATTCGGATCTGAAGTTTAAATCGGCAGCTGAGACCAAGCTTGTTGACTTCGTGCCCGGTGATTCGTCCAAGCAGTTCGCTATCAGTGCGTCTGACATGCCAGGTGTACCGAGGGATCCCAAATAGGAAGGCGCGCTCATCGAGTTCATCCGTGAGAATCAGGACATCTTCGCATGGAAGCCATCTGACATGCCAGGTGTACCGAGGGAACTCGCTGAGCACACTCTTAATGTGGATCCTAAGTATAAACCAGTGAAACAATTCCTCCGCCGGTTTAACGAAGAAAGGCGCAAAGCCATTGGAGAGGAAGTAGCGAGGCTTTTGGCGGTGGCTTTATCATTGAGATGTTTCATCGAGTGGCTTGCTAATCCGGTCTTTGGTTCTTAAGAAAAATGGTACTTGGCGTATGTGTGTGGATTACGAGATCTTAACAAGGCACATCCGGCAGATCCTTTGCCCTCCCGCATTGATCAGATCATTGATGCCACGGCGGGGTGTGAGTGTTTGAGTTTTTTGGATGCGTATTCTGGATATCATCAGATCAAAATGGCGGTTAAGGACCAGGAGAAAACAACGTTTATCACTCTCTTTGGAGCCTTCTGCTATGTATCTATGCCCTTCGGGCTCAAAAGCGTAAGCTACCTATCGGCGGTGCGTCTGAAATTACTGCATAAACAGATCGGCGCAATGTGCACGCCTATGTGGATGATATTGTAGTAAAATCAAAGCGAAGGAGACGGCGGTGGATGATTTGAAGAAACCTTTGACAACTTGCGCATTTACAAGATGATGCTTAATCCGGCCAAGTGTGTCTTTGGTGTTCGGCGAGCAAGTTATTGGGGTTTCGGTGTCTAACAGAGGAATTGAGGCTAATCCGGAGAAAATTAAGGCTATTACTTCCTTGGCTAAACCGAAGTGCATAAATGATGTTCAGCGTTTGGCAGGAAGAATCGCCAGACCGAGCCGGTTTATCGGCCGCCTCGGAGAAGGCCATCCCGTTGTACCAAATCTTTGAGGAAGGCAGATAACTTCGTGCTCGAGTCCGGTTGCGATGAAGCATTTGAGGACTTAAAGCGGTAGTTAGCCAATCCGCTGTTCTCGCAGCTCCGGTTGACAAGGAGCCACTATTATTATATGTAGCAGCCAATGCTCGGCGATTAGTGTGGCTATTGTGGTGGAGCGCAAGGAGGCGAGCAAGGAATATCAGGTTCGGTGGCGGTTTATTATATCGATGAGGTACTCATTGAGTCCAAGCAAAGGTATCCGCATTGGCGAAGCTAGTCTATGGTGTCTTCATGGCACCGGAAGTTGAAGCAGTATTTTCAAGGGCACCCCATCACGTGGTCGATTCAGCTCCCTTGGGTGATATCATCTGAACCGGAGGCGGCGGCGGATTATAAGTGGGCTATAGAGCTTGGGCCACATGGGTGAAGTATGTACCTCGGACGGCGGTGAAGTCTCAAGCACTTGTCGATTTCATTAATGATTGGACGGAGTTGCAAGCACCAGAGGAGAAACCGGATCACACATATTGGACTATTCATTTCGATGGATCCAGGCAGTTGGAAGGCTCGGGGGCTTGAGTCGTATTAACTTCCCCACGAGGTGATAAGTTTTGTTATGTTCTCCGCTTAATGTTCCCTTGTACTAATAATGCAGCTGAGTACGAAGCTTTGCTCCATGGTCTTCGGATGGCTAAAGAGATGAACTTAAGCCAGGTTAAGTGCTTTGGTGACTCGGACCTTGTGGCTCAGCAGGTGTCTGGCACTTGGGATTCTAAGGACCCTCTCATGGCCGCATATCGCCGGGAAGTGGATAATATTGCGGGTTGCTTCAAGGGTTATCAAGTGGATCATGTGGACCGCCGGAAGAACGAAGCGGCGGACGCTTTAAGCCGGTTGGGTTCTCAACGCAAACCGGTCCCGCCTAATGTCTTTTTGGACGTATTGCACAACCCGTCGAAGAGCTTCGGGTGAAGCGGATTTGGCTATTCCTGATCCGGAGGCTCAATTAGTGGCAGCCCTACATGCTATTCCGGATTGGACGGTTCCTTTTCTTGCGTACATGACCCGAGGGGAGTTACCAGAAGATGAGATTCTGGCCAGACAGATCGTCCGGCGATCCAAGTCTATGACGATTCTCAATGGTGAATTACATCATTACAGTATATCAGGGGCATTTCAACGTTGTGTTTCGCCTCAGGAAGGCTGTGAAATCTTAAGAGAAATCCATGAAGGGGATTGTGGACACCATGCCGGTTCAAAGTCTCTGGTAGCAAAGGCGTTTAAATCACGGGTTTCTTGGTTGTGGCGCCTTGACGATGCGGAGGACTTGGTTAAACGGTGTGATGGATGTCAGAAATTTTCAAGACGTGCTCACGTACCGGCTCAAGAGTTGAGGATGATCCCAATAACGTGGCCGTTTGCAACTTGGGGGCTGGATATGGTTGGACCCTTTAAAAGATCCAAGGATAAGAAAACCCACCTTTTGGTGGCAGTTGACAAATTTACCAAGTGGGTTGAAGCGGAGCCTGTCAGCAAGTGTGATGCAGCAACAATGTGCAGTTCATCAAAAGGTGATTTTCGGTTTGGCTTTCCACACGGTATCATTCTCGACAATGGTACCAATCTATCCAAGGGTGCTATGAAGGAGTTACGTGAGCGTGAGCACATCCGACTTGCGTATCATAAGTGGCACACCCGGTCCAATGGGACAGGCGAGCGGGCTAATCAAGAGATCTTACGAGGCATCAAACCCGGCTTATGGTCCCATTGCGAGAGGACACCAGGATCTTTGGGTTGAAGAGCTACCATCGGTGCTATGGAGTATCAATACTATGCCAAACCGGTCTCTCGGGTATACACCATTCTTCATGGTCTATGGAGCAGAGGCGATTCTCCCAGCGATATCCGCACGATTAGCCTCGTGTGGCAGCTTATGTTGAAGCGGACAACGAGACAAAGACGACAAGACGCTTTGGACTTATTGGACGAGGAGCGCGATATAGCAGCCGCCCGTTCGGCGATTTACCAGCAAGATCTTCGTCGTTATCACAGTCGCCGGGTTAGAACCAGAACCTTTCAAGAAGGAGATTTGGTGCTTCGACTCATCCAAGACCAGACAGATATGCACAAGTTATCCCCACCTTGGGAGGGACCTTTCGTGGTCAGCAAGAATCTGCACAACGGGTCATACTATCTGATTGATATTCGAGAGCATCAAGACTCACGCACATCAGAGGAGGAGACCAACAGGCCGTGGAACATAGCTCATCTTCAGCCTTACTACACTTGAGCCACTGGCTCTATCTATGTACATAGCATGGCAATGTATATATTATCTTGGATATAATAAAACCGGAGCCTCAGCTAAAGCGGGGTCTCTGTCTTTCTTATCATGCGTGGTTACATGGAGTACCTCTATTTTTAAAGCGGCCTCCGGTTTACCCTTGACATTGCTTTTTATATCACTAGGGGCCTTGGTGAGTCCGAACCAACGCGACACCTATTGATAGGCGGCGACCACCGGATCATTGGGGACATGGTCAAGTCTGAACCGATCACGCCTCTTGGTCGACCTAAGGCCATCAAATCACTTGGGGTATGGTCGAACCGAACCATTACCACGCCTCTTGATCGGCATTTATGCCACGAGTCATTGGGGACTGGCTGACTTGAATCATTGTCACACCTATTGGGGCTTGATCCTGTCCGACCATGGTAATACCATCTGAACAGCTCAGTATAGCGTATGTTTGCAAAACGGTTTTATCCTTGCCTTGGTTTCCACGTTGTTTTCATGGCTTGTTTGATTTTTGTTTTTGTTGGATTTCTTTTTCAACAAAGACATCTTTTTTCCGGTTCAGCCGATGGATTTGGTTTCCCTTTAATCCGGAGATGTAGGCCCAGTTTACCTTTTCCTGTTACCTTCATCGAGTAACAAGGGGGCTTGTGTTGATTCAGCACGGTTTATATGGGAGCTGTTCTCTCCCCGCTTTATTGATGGTAATGGTTTATAAAACCTCCGCTTCAAGCTTGGCTAAGCCAGCTTCATGCCCAGACATGGCAGGTATTTGTATCATCTATTTGTTGTGTTACTGATACATATATCAAAATCATAAACCGGTGGCGGTATAACCGCCACGAAGTTCAAATTTTACGATTGCGGGAAACACGAATCGAGGTTTTTGAACAAAAGATTGATACTTATGCACGAAGGCATATTCAAGATAGAAGTATTAAACTATCCTATTACAAGGCAACACGGTGCCCAAATCGATCATTGTTCTTTTGGGCGGATGCCAAAGACAGCTATTCAAACCGGCTTCGGTTCAAGCACCTCCTCATCCTCCGCCGCTTGACTTCCTCGTCTCTACCCATTGGCTGGAAATCAGCGGTGGTCGATCGATTCCCATTAAAGCTTGGAAAACAGCCTATTCATGGATCGGGAAGGCGGTTCAATATCGGGCGTAAGTGTGCTTACGGATTGGAGGGATCAGATTTTCCGCTTCAAGAGTTGGGGCGGGCACTCGCTTGTTACGGTCATTGTCTTGTGCTTGATAATCGTCAAGTCGCTTCTTGACCGGTGACAAGCCGAGGGTGCCTTTGCGGTTTATTGCCGTAAATCCTCTTCATTAAAATCGGAGCCATCTTCCTTCACCTTTGGGATAGCCTTGAGCTGCTTCCACGGTCAAAATCCGGTACCCATGCCTTGGCCGGATCAAAGCGTTAATAGCTCGGTTCGAGCGGCAGATTTCTTCAGCTCCTCAATCCGGGCGAAAGCATGGACAACCTGTTCGGTGTATCTTGGAGTAAAGAAGGTGCCGGGTTGTTATGAGAAGCTGTGGTGATGATCCGCTGGGCTCCGGTATATAGTTGTTCTACTAAGGTGTAGACAGCCTTCAGTTTCATCCGTACGTCGTTTCCTAAGTGCCCGATGCGTGTGCCTACAACAACAAAGAGACAGTCTCAAACCGGATTTATACTACAGCAGGTGGAAATCATTGCACACGTTTAAAGGTGCTTACCAAAGATCGCCGCGGTCATGGAGTGTACTTGCCGCTTTACGGATGTAAGTTCATCTACCACCGGTTTAAGGGCAGTTTCTGCATTTTCCGCTCGTTTGATTAAAGTGGCTTTCTCAGTGGCCCAATCAGCCCGTTCTTTCTTGAAGCCTTCTTTCAGTTGTTTAGTGGTGTTCAGAGCACTGCTCAATTCTTTCTTGGCCTTATGCATTTTGGCTGTTGGGTTTTCGGCGCCTCTGTAAATCGGCAATCCGGTCCTCCTTGATTCTCACCTCGGCTTTGCATCTGAGCAGTATTTTCAACAAGAGGTTCAAGACATTGAAGTATCAACCACATACCAAAGTTATATGCCTGATACTTGGGGGCTAATGCACCTTCAATTTTTGTGCATGTTACTTGGTTGCAAAGTCCCAAGCTCAATACAAGTATTCAACTTGGCACTTGGGGGCTAATGGCTATTTGATCTACGTATGTTTCCACGGACAGTTTCATATTCAAGCCCCGGTTTAAGTATGCTAAGTTAAATCGGCCCTTGGGGGCTATACAGGTGGATTTCAAGTGTTAAGGAACATAATTCAACTCCCGGTTTGATCAAGGTTACAAACCGGCCCTTGGGGGCTAGGAGGATTGATACAATGGCAGTAAGTAAAGAAGTGGGTTACCTCAAATTTATCCCTCATCATTTTGACCAGGCCAGCTTCACAGTCACGGCTGGTATAAAGCCGGTTCAAATAACCGGAATGAAGGTCTTGGGCACTCAGAGCAGCATATGTCTCCAGTTCAACATCCCATTTTCCCTTGTTCAAAGCGGAAACATCCTCTTTCACAGTATGTCTAGTTAAAGTGGAAGGATTCCCCGGTTGAGAGCGGCCCATACCAGTAATCACAACGTCATCATCTTTGGACTCGACGGATTGTGTGGGCACGGCCGAGGACTGTGGGATTTATCAAACCGGACGGAGCTGGTAGGCGGATTGGCAGAGATTGAAGTGTTAACAGGCCTCTCTTCGGGAATAACATCATCTTGTAACGGAGGATCATTGGGAATATCTTCAGAGGCAAAATCTTCAAGATCTGGCGCTCTCTCATCTGGGGCGGCATCTTCTTCAGCCGCTTTATCCAAACGGGCCTTCTTGCTTGGTTTCGGTTTGGCCCTAAAAGGAAAAACAAAGAGTCAGTGAAAAGCATAAGCCATCACATGATATACTGGAAGCATAAGCTCAGTTTTGCTTACCCGGCAACTATTTTCAATGGTGGTAACTAAGTGGCCGATGATTCACCAGAGGATGAATGAGAAGTGACCTGATAATCGGAGTCGGACGGATTAAGAGGTTGACGGAAGAAACCCGCTTTAGAATTTAAAGCAATAAAAAGGTCGAGACCTCAGAGCGGCGCTTCGAACCGGGCTGTTGGGTAAACCGGCAGAGGTAACTACGACCCTTGTCTGCGGGTTGTGCAGCGAGCTTCATGTTGATGCATCTTCATAAGAAATTTGGGATCGGATAAGCAAGAGGGTGAGAAAAATTAACTTTCCGGTTTGCTGGCAAAATTTTAGCACAGCAAGTTTTACGAATCGGAAGAGAATAGTTACCTCGGCAAATCCGCATTGCTGGCCTCGGCATCGTCCGACAAGCATCATCATCAATAAGGCGTGTAAAAAGTAAGCCAAGTGAATCAAGTTCTACCTCAAGATCCGGATTACCCACATCATCATCAACGGTGGGTCGGATGAAGCGGTGGTCTTTCTTTGTGAGCTGGTTTCTTAATAACTTTGGTCTTGGGCGGGTTGGCGCCACTTTCTCCGCTTTATCTTGTGAAAGTTTCTTGCTCCAAAAGCGGATTATCACCACGGATCGAAGTAATTAAATGTCGGACACATAAAGCGATATGAGGTTTAATGATGGAGCAACTAAAATCTTACACCTGGCGGTTTGTTGGTAGTGCAGAAGGAGGCGGACCGGTTTGAGCACGAGGTGCTCCGGTTCATTCAACATCTTCTTTCTTGAATCTGTGACTTCATCATCAGAGAGTTGGATTTTGGTGTGTCGGAGTGGGTCGTCGACACTATCAGTATACTCACACATCAAACCGGAGCGCCGGCTTAGAGGCAGTATGCTCCATGATATCCAACAACGGGCAAGGTCTATTCCCGTTAAACCGTTGGCCATAAAGGCTCGAAGCTTGGACAGTTGCGGAGCATATTTGCTTCTTTCCTTAGCACTCAGTCTTTGTGGAAAAGGATGAGTGTTGCTCAGTCGTTCTGGACGGAAGCCAGGCAAGGGACTTTCACCCTCAGGAGAAGTATCTTTGCAGTAAAACCAGGTTGCATTCCATTCCTTGGGGTGAGTATGGAGTTTGACGTGGGGGTAAGTGATTTCCTTCCTCTTTTGAATAGCCATGCCACCCAATTCAGTATTGGGACCGTCGGTGAATTCAGTGCGACGGTTTAAATGAAAGAGGTCTCTAAACAATTCAACAGAAGGATCCTCTTGAAGATATACCTCAGATAGTACTTGAAAATGGCGCAGTTGGTGATGAGAATTGGGGCTGATATCCTGTGGACGGAGCTGGAAATTGGCTAACACATCCGGTAAAATTTAGAACCGGGCGGTTTAAAGCCCGGGCCGGTGATCTGCGAAGACAACAACCTCTCCTTCTGGGGTGTAGGAGGACATTCCTCTCCGAGAACCCTCCGATGGATCGTGTCTTTATTGTCTAAGGCACCGATTGAGACTAGGTCATCCGGTGTGATTACGTGGCGAGAAGGAACCCAGTTGCATTCATACACTTGTTTGGCCATGGTGGGATCTACAAGAAATAGTTGATCCGGTTCAGGAGCATGCTGGATAAAAGAAGGCGTTGATCTAAGATACGATAAACCGGAGGTAGTATCTATAAACCGGTTTATGCAATGCGGTGTCATGAGGATTCTGGCGGTTCAATCAGGGGACTAATGATACATACCGGTTTAGCAATTTTTCTATGGTGAGTTAAACCGCCTGACCTAAGTATTGGGAGCAGTTGAAGCTATGGATAACTAAGTATGCAGAAACAAGTTTCGCAAGATCCTATTACAGCTGCGGATCAAACGCGAGCTCATAAAAAAACAGAAAATATTTCGAGGAGTAAGGCAGAAACAGAAGTGACCTATGGAGCAGATATGTGCGGGAGATTTATGGGCTTACATGAGAAACTACAGCGGATGCGTAGGGATCATTATTAAATACAGCACAAGGTCATGGATCCGTTCAAAGTCAGAGAACAGATATGAACGCACGAAGAACACAGCATGAACATGGAACCCTAAGGAACAGATCTAGGTCAAGAAGAGGAGAAAGCTTACCAGGAATGGAGAAGGCGGAAAGATGCCGCAATGCTGCAATGCGTTCAGTCGATCACGATGGCCCAAGACGAGGCAGAGGTCGATGATGGTGGCGGAGCTCCAAGACCAGCGGCGCGAGAAAGACGAAGAAGAAGGAGGCGAAGGGAAAGGAAAGAAATGACCCTTCGGTCCTTTTTATAAAGCAACAAAGCTAGGTCAAGCGCGCGGATCCAGGAGCTATTGTTAAAAGAGGGCGTTATAAATGATAAAATTTCAGGATGACGTCATGCCGGTTTACAATAACCAGAAGTGATGACGATACGGCGGTTTACCGACCACTAGAAGATGTCCAAGATGCAAGTTTTTGTGAAGGATTGACATGAACCAGTTCAAATCAATCTGGGGCCTAATGTTGGGGATATTACCACTAGGCGTAAACCGGCCAGCCTGGGCCGGGTTAACTTCATTAGTGGTATAAGCAGAGAAAGGCCCAAGGCCTGTAGTCGGTTTAAGAACTTGTAGCCGTAAACCGGCCTGATGTATAACTTGTATTGTAAGTTAGGAATAGAGAGATACCAACCGGGATACGAGTATGAACCGGTTGGGACTCTATGAACCGACGGGCGTCACCCGTGTATATAAGGGGCGACCGGCGGACAGTTCAAGACGAACAACCACAACTCGAGCCTAGGCGAAGCTTGTTTGCTCCCTAGTCATCGAGACCACATCAATTCCGTCACAACTATTCGTAGGCTTTTACCTTCATCGAAGGGGCCGAACTAGTATAAAACTCCCGTGTCTTTGTGTCCACTTTAACCCCTTCAAGTAAACTCGTAGCGATGGCTCCACGACTAAGTCCTTTCACTAGGACATCTGCCGTGACAAATCCACGACACACTCCTAAATCCTTCATCTCAAAACAGCGAGATAGGAAATCCTTGACCTCCTTAATAACATTCAGATTTGTTCCGAAAATCAGTATGTCATCAACATACAAGCAAAGCATAACTCCCTCGCCCCCACCATGGCGATAGTACACATTTGTAAACCGTTCACAACAAAGCCTGCAGCTGTTAAAGTTCTTTTGAACTTCTCATGACACTGTTTGGGTGCTTGCTTGAGTCCATACAAAGACTTCATCAACTTGCACACTATCCCTTCCTGACCATCTATTACAAACCCATCTGGTTGTTCCATATAAATTTCCTCCTCCAACTCTCCATTTATGAAAGCAGTCTTAACATCCATTTGATGAACGAGAAGACCATGTGAGGCAGCTAGTGAAAGTAGAACTCGAATAGTGGTCAGTCGAGCCACAGGTGAGTAAGTATCAAAGAAATCTTCACCTTCCTTTTGGGTATAACCCTTAGCCATGAGCCGAGCCTTGTACTTTTCGATAGTACCATCAGGCCTAAGCTTCTTCTTGAATACCCATTTGCATCCTATAGGTTTGCACCCATAAGACGATCGAGTTATCTCCCAAGTTTCATTCGCCAAGATGGAATCCATCTCGCATCTGACTGCTTCCTTCCAAGAAGTCGGCATCTTGAGATGCATAGGCCTCTGAAATAGAAGCTGGGAGTGTCATCTATGAGATACACAAGAAAATCATCACCAAAGGACTTTGCAGTCCTCTGTCTCTTGCTCCTAGTAGGAACTTCATTGTTCTCCTCCATAGGACTTTCAAAGTGTTCCATCGAAATGGCAGGTTCGAGAATTATAAGCGGTTCTGATTCGATGAACTAGGCATCTCTGATTAGATGAGGTAGCCACATCCTTCATGGGAAAGATATCTTCAAAGAAAGTTGCATCATTCGACTCCATGATCGTACCGACATGCATGTCAGGTACCTCAGATTTTAGAACCAAGAATCTATAGCCAATGCTATGAAAAGCATATCCCAGGAAAACACAATCCACAGTCTTTGGTCCAAGTTTCCGCTTCTTTGGAATTGGAACATTGACTTTCGCCAAACAACCCCATGTTCGCAGATAAGAGAGTTTTAACCTTTTCTTCTCCCATTCCTCGAATGGAGTTATCTCTTTGTTCTTTGTGGGAACTCAATTTAGGACATGACATGTTGCCAATATCGCCTCCCCCACCATGCCTTTGAGAGACCCGATGTGTCTAACATGGCGTTAACCAAATCAGTTAGAGTACGGTTCTTTCTTTCGGCCACCCCATTTGACTGAGGTGAGTAGGGAGGCGTCCTCTCATGGATTATACCATGTTCCGCACAAAAAGCATCAAATTCATTGGAAAAATACTCGCCACCACGGTCGGACCTAAGCCTCTTGATTTTCCGATCAAGTTGGTTTTCCACTTCAGCTTTATAGATCTTGAAAAAGTTCAAAGCCTCATCCTTAGATTTCAGAAGATACACACGGCAGTATCTAGTGGAGTCGTCAATTAACGTCATGAAATATTTCTTTCCACCTTTTGTCAAAACAGCATTCATTTCACATAGATCTGAATGTATAAGTTCTAGTGGTGCAAGATTTCCCGTCTCCGCGGTCACGTGAGACTTACGAGGTTGCTTAGCTTGCACGCACACTTGACACTTAGATCCCTTGACAGTGGTGAAACTAGGAATTAAGTTCAACTTCGCTAGTCGCGACATGCAACCAAAGTTAACATGACAAAGACGTGAATGCCACACATTTGATTCACTATTGTTGCAAATATGATTAACAACTTTATTGCAAACGTCTGACAAGGATAAACGAAACAGACCTCCTGACTCATAGCCTTTACCAACAAAGGTTCCATACTTGGAGATTACAAATTTATTCGACTCAAAGACAAGCTTGTAGCCATCTCTACATAGAAGAGATCTGCTAACAAGATTTTTATTGACGGAGGGGGCATAATGCACGTTCTTCAGCCGCACGATCTTCCCTGAAGTAAACTTTAGATCGACCGTGCCAACACCACGAACAGATGCACTTGAACCGTTGCCCATCAGCACGGTTGAAGTCCTATGATCCGATAAGGCGAAAACATGGAAATATCACCGCATACATGCACATTAGCACCCGTGTCAATCAACCAATCGGAGAATGACATCTTGAAAGAATAGTGGGAAATATACCATACCCAACATCCTTCATGTCAATGTCTCCGATGACAACATTAGCGGTCTTGCCGCCTTTCCGAGATAGCGCTTGTCATAGCGATTGGGGCAACTAGGAGCCCAATGATCGGGATCTCCACACATGACAAGCACCTTTCTTCTTGTCATTCTTCTTCTTGAAGTTCGTGTCTTTGCATGACCTTGTTCTTCCCATCAAACTTTGCTTTACCATCAAACTTGCCCTTGTTCTTGAACTTGTGGGACTGAAAGTTTTCTTACATGCAGTTGGCACTAGATCCTCCTCAATACCTCGAACACGTGTGTCCTTTGCTCTCGCCTTTTCTTCCACATCAAGAGTACCAATGAGATCCGGGACGGAAAACTCCTGTCTCTTATGCTTGATGAAGGTAGAAAAGTTCCTACGAAGGAGGAAGCTTAGTGATGATACCCCCGCAACAAACTTGTCGGTGGGATACAATTGAAGTGCTCAAGTTCTCTAGCAAATGGCTGTACCTCATGAGCCCTGCTCAACCACGGAGCTCTTGGTCATCCTGTAATCATAGAATTGTTCCATGATGTACAGCTCAGTGCCGGCATCCGAGACCCCAAACTTGGCCTCGAGTGCGTCCCACATCTCTTTTCCATTGTCAATTGACGCATAAGCATCAACTATGTTCTCACCAAGAACACTCAAGAGAACAGCCTTAAACAAGGTATCCATTTCCTGAAAACTTGTGCCTGTTGAGCATCTTGCTCTCCTTCAGGTTTGCCAAGAGTGGCGTCATAGCAACTCATGGTTTGAAACCATAAGACTGCTCTCACGCGCCACCTCTTATAGTGGATACCCTCAAACATAGGAGGTCTCATGGAAGCAACAAAACCATTCGAGGTAAATTGCATATAATAATGTTTTTGGATTGTTGGAAATATGAGCAATTTACCGAATGATTTTATTAACAGAAATAGTAGATAAAACATGGCTAGTATAGCAGTGATAAAATAAGACATGCGATTTGACAAAGAGAAGGTAAACAGCATGTTCATATATGAACCGTAACTAAACATATGTAGAGCAGATAGTATAGCAGGTTGCACATATGAAATAGAGTCTAACATACGTAGGGCAGAAACTAGAGCCAAGAAGCGTAGCGGGACTTCTAACGAAAGGAGAAGAACACGTCGCAAGACAGCGAGAAGAAGCGCTGGACTTGGGATCGGTGTCCTCGCCTTTGCCATGCCGTCGAGGAGGTCGTGGACGTCGGGGAAGAAGTCGTCGTCGGGAAGTAGTCGGCGTGACCGGATCGTCCGTGATGAAGCAGCCGATGGTCGCTACTGAAGCGCCCCCAAAACCTTATCACCCTTCTCCCGTACAAGACTCAAAAGGTGCGGTTCCGGAGGCCTACTGTCCCGACGTGCGATGCACGCCGCAAGTCGGGATGAGGAAGACAGCAGCAGCGCAGAGATTGGAACTGTGTGGCGAGAGGAAGAGGACCTTCTGATATGTCTCTCTAGAGAGGAGCGACCTCTCTTATATAGGCACAGGAGAGGGACGCGAACAGGCTGCGATGGGAGGTGAAGCAACGGAGGGAGGCGAAGTGAACAGGCAGCATCCACTACCGCAAAACTTTTCAGCTCCCAAGTGACCTTTCGTATACCCGTAGTGCGTGGCAAAAATTAGACATCGGCTCGGCTCATTCCTGCAACCCGCGTGGATGTCCCTCTTGTTCTCATGCTCATACAAGTGGGGAAGGAGCCTCCCTTATAAAGAGGTCCAACCCCCTCTAAACTAGCAATGTGGGACTAAACTTTAGTTCCACCTCTTGCCTTGCACGAATGGGCTGCGTGGGCCTTTAGGATTTATTAGGAATTTCTGAAACTGCTATTGGGCTAGGCCCAAATAGACAAAAATTCCAGCACCGAGCCCTTCATCCTTTTCTTTTCTGATATGTTACTGCCGTGTACTCATGCAACCGCTCATACGATCTCCACCGATCGCATGACAGGTCGTCGTTCGCTCTGTCATCAAACCCTTCGTAGAGGCATGGGACCACGCATGGGACCGAATCACAAGTACATTCGCCTAGCCCTAGATGTAGAACACAACTTACGATCTCAAGGTATATCAACTATGTACTTGATACATCTTCATCAATATAAACAAGAGCAGGACGTAGGGTTTCCTTCATTAAGAGGGCCCGAACCTGTGTAAACATGTGTTTCCCTTGTTCTTTGTTACTACCGATCCAAGATCCATAACTCGAGACCCGCTATCCTCAGGTATGCCGGATTTCACACCGACAAAGAGGATGTGAGATTAGATGGTTTGGGGCTTAAAGACGTGCCCCTTCCCTCTTTATAAAGGTTTAGTCCCCTGAAAATCACAAGATTAAACATAAAGAGTTGGTTAAAAACAAATCAAAATAAAATCAGGAAAAAAATCACGGTAACAGGCCAATCGACGGCCTTCATAGGAGTGGGAGCGCTCGCACGGCCAGTCGTATGACTTGCTAGCAAGCTCTTTATCCTTTTCTTTTCTGTTACTGCTATGTACTCATGCAACCGCTCATACGATCTCCACCCGTCCATCGATCGCATGACATGTCGTCGTTCGTTCAGCAACCTTGCTATACGTACGATTATTTCCTGTCCAACACACTGTACGACTAGACACAACCATAGATGACTCAGTTTGTGGGCCATAGTATTTAGAGATGATCCCCTGTCTGGTCGTACCGTTGTCCGACGGAAAAGCATCGTACGCAGAGTAGTTTCGTTCGCTCAGGCATGGGACCGCGCATATGACCGCAGCCTTATTCATGACGGGTAGGGCCAACTGCACAGAACGGCGGTAACTAGGGACACACTCACCGGTGGACCACTACCTGGAGAATACTCCGTCTCACTGCCCAAGTGGCAGAAACGGTCAACACCGGCGCACGGCCGAGCTGGTGCACCATGCCCAATAAAATCGCACGCTCGGTGCCGCCGCACGGTCGCTGCCGCGGCGCGGGGTGAGGCGAGCGCGCGCCGAGCTCATGGCTGTACGCCCGCGCCGCTTCCCCGCACGCAACCGCCTCGCGCCTCCTCCTCTTCTTAAGTCTTAAGTCTTAACGCTGCCCTCCCTCCATCAGTCCACTCCCCCAACTCCCCCTCCCTCCTCCACCGCAACGGAACCATGGCTCTCGCGGCCGCCGCCGTCGCCGCCTCGCGCCCCTCCCCGACCGGCTTGCCTCGCCCGTTATGCCGCGCCTCCGCGCATCCGTGCCGCCCTCGGCGGTTCCGGCTGGAGGCGAGCTTGTCGGCCTCCACGCCGGCGCCCGCGCCGGCGACAGCGGACGAGGGGGCCGCTGCGGGGCCGTGCCCTGTGGTCAGGTTCGACATGGCCGACTTCACTGTCGCCGACCGCGTCAGCGTCGGGCTCCACGGACGGGTTGGTGTTTAGCCCCCACTGATTCACTCTCCCACGCGCTAATCCGGTCGCGCTTCTCCCTTGTTGCTAATAATCGGCGATTTGCCTTTTCCACTACAGTCCGATGAGATGATCTTCGAGGCCACGGTGCGCGATCCTAGCAGGTCGGTCAGCGGCATGGAACACACTGGACAGTACGAATTCTTTGAACCCACAATCATTACCTTTTTTTTTAATTCAGTGAGCTGTACGGGTCGACGGTGGTGTTGCGGCAGCTGACTAGCTCGCAGGCGAAGCGGAGGGGCCGCCGCGCGCTAGAGGTGCCTTTTTTTTCCTGTTAAATTCTGGTGCTGTTTAGTGTGTTTGGAATATATGGGGAACTATCTGGCTGAGCACGACTGGGTTGTGTTCGTGTTATCACAGGTGCTCAAGAAGTTGGCCCGTCGCCAGATGATGTACCACTCTTACGCGATGCAGGTCCATGGCTACGTCACTCCGAGCAACGCCATGGAAGAGGGTGATAGTCCGTTTGTCTTGGTGCACGGGGTTAGAGCTTTTGCCTTAATTTCCTCGAGCTGATCTTGTTTCAAGTTTAATGTGAAAGTAGGAGTATCATTTTTCATGATCTCATTTTCATGTCAGGGCCTACCTGGGTTTAGCCGTTTAGGGGTGTTTCTAGTCTAGATGTAATTGCTACTTTAGGTTTGTTTGTTCTTGCTGGATTGAGCTATGTGCTGGTATAATCGTTATTTTACAATAAAAAAAATGTTAATGCAGTACCATGGGAGTTACTCCTTGCGTCACTGGTTGCAACTCTCGGATTGGCTTCCAACCTTGGAAGCAACATTAGCATTGGATGAAGAACAAGTAAGGAGGGTAGGAGATGATTCGGTTGGAGGGCCTGCTGTAACTCGGCAGCTGCGTTTAATCAGGATATTGATGAGAGACCTTCTGATTGGTGTAAGCTTCAAAAGTTAAAGATTTTTCAATGTTATTCAGTTAACAGTTGATCTAGACTGAAGATGTGTCTTACTTTATGCAGGTAAATTATCTGCATAGCCATGGAATGGCGCATACTGAGCTTAGACTGGAGAATGTTCATGTAAGCCCAGTAGACAAGCATGTCAAAGTAAGCACCATTTCCTTGTATTCTTGTTTACACAAGTGGTTGTATTATGTCCTTGTAATCATGCTTAGGTTACTGGGAACATTAATAAACCAATGTCATTTGGCCCATTTCATGTAATACAGTTGACTACTAAAGATAACATTCCCGTTTCATCATGATTTTGCATCAGCGTGTATTAATCATTTCTGTTTAACCGTGTATTCATATTTTGATTTGCTGACATAAGTGAGATTGTGCTCAGTACAACTATGTAGTATATTTTCCCTCTATGTGTTGTTGATGACAAAAGTAATGTCATCCTACTCTGCTTTTTCTGAATTATCCATATGAAAAGAATTAGCTGCTGTCTCAGATAATAGTAGGTGAGGCGTTCCGATCAAGCCATTCCTCACGTAAATAACTGAGTACGACATTTAAGCTGCATTCTTTAAGCATGCTGGTGTACATAAGTGCACTTGTATCACTTGCCACATGTGTATTCGTCTTGTTAAGGTACAAAATATTTGAATGAAAACCTGACCCAGGTTCCACTGATGAGATGGAACCAGGGAGTTATCTCCTTGTTTATCTGAAAACATAAATTTTAATCAAACCAGACCATAAAGGTAATGTGTGATTAAACCCTGCAAAGTTTGCACATTCTGTGTGTCCCAGTGTTCCGTAGCTTTCATTTCATCTAAAGTTAAAACGGTCGACCAATTTCGTATTTTCTTCATCTTTTTTAGGTTGGTATTCTTGGGAATGCTGTTGATTTTCATGACAATGACCCCAGCAACAGTGCAGTAGCAAGTAACAATGAGAGGCGGAAAATGATGATAGCATTTGACATGAGGTAGGTTTGGGAGCTTCTGTTTACAGTTAACAGTAGTTAATATGTACACACATATACTAGTATTAGATAAAAAGTATTAAACTGTTTTTTCTCTAGATGCGTGGGCTTCATAATGGCAAAGATGGTTTTGAGAGAGCTCATGGATTCATCGACATTCCAAAAATTCAAGTCATTCTTGAATAAGGTTTGTCTTATGCATCTTTTCGAGTTGTATCGTTTCCGCCATATTTTATTCCCTTGTTCTCGCAAATATTTGTGTCCGTCATTGTATTACAGTTTAGCACTTTGCATTCTAACCCTGAAGGTTCAGGTTGCTATTTGGTACAATTTGCGTGGAAATAAAGAAAGAAGTTAGGGAAATACCATCCTAAGCAAATAATAAGGCATATTTAATGAAAACATGGCCCCCATTTCTTCTTGTCGGATACACATATTTTTCGTTAAAAATAAAAGGACAAAATATCTATATAATTACAAAGTCACAAGGACAAGGACATGTTGTTCCTTAAGGTATTCTATCAATTATACAAACTAAGAAGCTAGTGCCTCATTCCCTTCTGGCGGTCAGGCATGCCAACATGAACTTCATAATGTTTAATTAATATTGGAGATTTCATGTTGCTAAGTGTTCTGTTGCAAGATCGTGGATGTCCTCTGACTTAATTTTATACTCTGTTTAGTTCTGTTTGAGATTTGACACCACATGTTTTTGCAAGCGATTTCAACTCTGTAGGTTTCTAGAAATATCAATGGTGGAACTAAAAAAGCTATGACTTCATGATCAGTATCTCGTATTGCAGGGAAATGATCCATCATGTCTGCGTGAGTTCCTTGTACCGATTCTAAGCCAAAATTCTCCATCTGGGAATATTGGTCTGCAGGTAAGAATTTGTATTTACGGTATTACCGTCGGCATATTATTTCTTGAAGTTGTCTGATGATACTGGGGTTTACTCTTGCTATTTCTTAGATGCTAGATAGGCACTGGGGTGCTGGCTGGAATCTTTTGGCCTTATTACTGGCAACAAAATCTGACAAAAGGATAAGGTAAGACTAGTCCTACTGTTGGTAAGCTAAAGTTGCAGATTTAGAACAGGTTTGTATCTACATTAGATGAATAATTGGAAATTCTCACTTTTCTGTATCAACTTAATTTACAGTTGTGTCGATGCACTGCGTCACCCCTTCCTTTGTGGACCTAAATGGCGTATAAGTCCAACAGTGAATGTCGTACGCTGGGGCTTGGGATCTACTGCTGTCCGCCTGGCTGAAGATTATATTTATGGGCATCATCAGGTATTATTTTTCTCGCGAAAAATGGATGACTCAAGCTGCATCTCCATCCAAATGTTCACAAGATGCTTGAGTGTCAATCCAAAATGAACCTGATATTTTTACTGAAAGCTATCCTTTGTTTGTTACCTGTATGAAGAAGTATGGTGGAACTCCAGTTAACTTATTAAGCTTCCTTTACCATGTTTACAGCGTAGACGGTTAGCATATTTCATTGAGTTGATGGAGGTGCTAAACCCTAATTCAAGTACAGAGGTAATTATTCCTGCTCCAAGTCCTGATAATTATGAATACCATGCGAGGTGAACTTTGTTCTGAGCTAATTGTTTACCTGGGGCATAGTTACTAGTTTGGTGATAAGCCGTTATAGTTTCTTCATTACAGCAATTGTTAGGGTGTATGTGTGATAAGTTCACTTGATATATTCGTTACATTCTGAGTGTGTGTGTCCTCAGTATAAGGAAGTCGAGAGAGATCATATATTTTGTACTCCCTCCGTTCGGAATTACTCGTCGAAGAAATGAATGTAGCGGCCCTCGCGTCGCCCCCTGGCGTCTCGGGGGCGATCCGATCTATCGCCGCCCGCCTCCCCTCATCCCCCTTCCATCCCTCGCCGCCGCCGGAGACGGCCGCCCGCAATGCCCGCGCGGACGCCGGGGAAGGTGGCGGCGGGGATCTCGGCGCCCGGATCGATCCCGTCGACCTGCGGGCCGGAGTATCTCATCGGTGGCCTGCGGATCCTTGGGCGGCGTCCCTATCGGCGAGGCGGCGGCGTCCGGCGGCTGGAGACGTCTGCAGGCGACGCTGGCCAGCGTACTCGGCCGCGCGGGTTGCGGGTCGTTGGTGGAAGAGTCCGGCCATGGCGCGGTTCTCCGTTGGGTCAGATCTGGAGGTTCCCCTTTCTCCTGCTGCCTCTGTCGCCGTCCCGGTGGTTTGCGGCTGCAGGCTCCGGTGGTGGTGAGCCCTGGTGGTGTACTTTGGGTCCAGGGGAAACCTTGGCCAGTCTAGCCGGCCCGGCGGCGGCGACGCCCATGGGGGCCGCTTTCCTTCATGAAGGCGCAGCTGAGGGCCCAATCTACCCATCCCGATCCCCGGCCGGGTGAAAACCTTCAATCCTTTTCGGATCTGGCGGCAGCGGCGCTTTTTGCGTCGTGACCTTCCTGGAGGTGTCGTCAGGGGCACTGGGCTCGGTTGGGAGTGCAGAGGATCTACAGGTGGAGGGGATAGGACCAGTGGTAGAAGGTGGTGTTCGCGAAGGAGGAGCGGCGTTGCATCTGACACGTCGACAATGGCGGGTCTCAGCGGCATGGAGCAGCGGGGTCTCGCTGCTGGGCGTGTGTTGATGGACGAGCGCAGGATGGTGGCGTCGTCTGGCGTCGTGGTGGCGTCGACGGCAGCTAGACCGGGCAAGGTAGGTGCAGCAGTACATCTCTGAAGATGGATTGGTGGCAGGTGGCTGCGGCGGCCTCATACCCGGCAGGCGTCCTGGTTGAGGAGTGCGCCGGACCGATGGGTGACCCATACCCGGCAGGCGTCCTGGATGGGAACTCTGGTCTTAGATGTTAGGTTTGGCTGCGAGGTCTGTTTGGTATTAGGCCCAGACTATCAGCATCCCTTCATCAAATGAATAGGAGTAGCGACAGATGTTGCCTAGACGGTGGCTTCAGACTTACTGTTGTATTTCTTTGTAAGGTCTTTTGAGAATAATTAATAAAGTGGCTGTATGCATCGCCTAGATGCAGAGGCTGGGGTCTTCCTCCTTTTCTAAAAAAAAGTTATAGATACATCCATTTTTGTGACAAGTAATTCCGAACGGAGGGATTCCTCCTTTTCTAAAAAAAAGTTATAGATACATCCATTTTTGTGACAAGTAATTCCGAACGGAGGGAGTATATGTGATGGTTCTACTTAAGTCTGTGTCAATCTATTTTCATTTATTTCATATATTCCTTTTTGCTTTTGTTTGCTCAGAATTGGCTTCGCCTCCTACCTGGTCGCTGGTGCCTCTTATACTGCACTGGAAGGCACATCGGTCTAACACTTCGTCAGCCTACCCCCAGAGTCCTCATCAGTGATGCGTTCCTCACATTCGCTGAAACCCCAGAATCTGTGGATCCCATTTTATCGCTGACCTCCGATATTGGTTTCAAAATCATGCCGGAATCCGACTGGCCCCACGACAAATCTGGAACCGAAGGAAATCTGTCAATTACCACATCGGCAAGGATAACTCCTGGGAGGATTTACACCAATGCTGAGGATGGTAAAGAGAGTAGTAGCAGGATTACATCTTCCAGATATCTTGGTGGTAAATGGGGAAAAGCCGCAAAGATGAAGGAGCTCCCAGCCAGCCTCCCCACCGCTAGCGTTAACGTGGATGAAGACGAAGTCGACGTGTCCATGAGTTGCGGCTCAACTTTGAACGTCAAGTCTGCACGCAATGTGCTGCAAGAGGTCCGTACGCAGACGCCACCGGAGATGTTCGATCTGTCAAAGATTGTCTGCGGTACATACATTGATTCAAGGTTGATGGTTCTTCGCGGTGTTAATGGGTCGGCTTTACTTTTCGTTAGATCAAACCGTACGTCTGACCCATGAGGAACATATTTGTAACCAATTGTCTCCTGTGGCATTCTTGTATCTGTAGGTGTACATTATTCATTTTTAGCAAGTGTACATAATAAAGGTTCTAGGGAAAAAAAATCAGAGTGTTATGTTAAAAATGTACTCCCTCTGTTCACTTTTATAAGGCTTTGTAGAACTTTCAGACAGTGTGCAAAATAGTTCAATTTTACTTGTCTCAAACGACTTATAAAAGTGAACGGAGGAAGTAGTATATTACTAAACTGAGAGGGTTCTACACAATCTTGAGAAAGGAACTTTTTTCTCTAGAAACACACATGATTTTATTCATACTCACAACCATTGCAGGTACACAGCTTTGGATCCATGATCCATGAAATTAAATTACAAAGTAACTTCTACAACTAAGAGATACAATAAAATATCCTGGAGGCTTCCCGACTGTCTACTACTACAAGGTTGGCCTGGCTCCAGCAAGGGAGGGGTGATGATGGCGATGCGCTTTCGGCTCACTCCAATGCTTGTAGTCGTCGTTAAGTGGTCCATGAATCTAGTTGTAATTTTTATTATCTTTGGTGTTATTTGAATTGCCATGATTGAAAATGAATATATTAGAAGCTTCCCATGGAAAATAAAAATACCATCAAGACTGCAGTTGGATGAGAATAGCAGTATTCAATTGACTATCCAAAAGATGGGGAGTCATGAGAAATGAACGCACTTGGACCTGGGATGATTATGTAGAAGTGCAAGTTGTTGAACCACAAAATTACCATGATGTAGATGAAATATCCGAACTCCACAAAAAAAACAATAAACTCGTCATATTTGAATGATCATCTGTACGAAAACACATGCCTCTCTAGCCTATGGCACTGCCAAAAAGAACAGAGTTAATTATTGAAAATCACCACATTTGTGGCTAGGATAACGGACTGCCACCGTTTTTGTCAAAAGTCACAAAAAAATCATCCCTTCTGTGGCAAGTGAGTAACAAATTATACTAATTCAGAACTGATCTACGTCTAACAGTGGAACTGGCCAGTTGGACCCACATGTCAGGCTGATTTGGCATGCCTACATGGACAATACGGTGAGGTGGAAGAGGGCCCCACCAGTCTGCCCCTCATCTATTTTCACCCATTTTCTCTTCCTCCATAGTCAACGGCGGCTGGAGGCAGCGGCGCTGTAGCCAAAAGTTGGGTCGGTGGTGGGTTGGACCAGCCGGAGCTCCATGGGGATGACAAAGCGGTGACGCGCCTCAGGGGAAAGGAGGTGAGGGTGATGGCGCGGGGCAGCAGCACTGCAATAAAAGCGCGGGATTGCCGGTGGGCGGAGCGGGCTTGACCGTCGTGTCCGGATCCAGGCGCGCAGTCACGGGAGGGGGGGGTCCACCTCCTTGAGCTCGGCCTCCAGCCGCCGGTGGATCTGGTGAGAAGGGAAGGGAGAGAGAAATTTGAGAAGGAAGAAGGAGGTGTGAGGCAGACCAGTCGGACCCCCGCCCACCTTAGTAGGTCAAACATTGACTAGGGCTAGTCTTTTCCTCATCAGCCTGGATAGATAGGTCATACTTGTCAATTTTGTTGTTAGACATGGCTCAGTTTCGAATCAGTGCGATTTGTTACTCACTTGCCCCAGAATTGGTGGTTTTTTGTGGTTTTCGAAAAACAAACGGTGATAATCCGTTACCCTAGTCACAAATGTGGTGGTTTCAGCAATTAACTCTAACGAAGAATACACATTTCTTGAAGATCTGAGCCCCCCCCCCCCCACCTCTTGGTGCCAAGATGGCATTTGGAGGCGAGGGGACCAAAAACTCTTCCAACAACAACATTGTTAGGGTTCTTGTGTTGTTCTTCGCTTAACAAAGACACTACTAAGGATAAGCCTAGTAGTGACGCGGGTAAACGCCTAGCAATTGCGTGGTTGCCACACTACAGCTAACTGGTTAGTAGTAGCATGGGTCGCGCCCTACGCTACTACTAGTTACGTTAGCAGCAGCGTGCGGTTCGACCCGCGCTACTATAATTAGCTGTAGCGCATGGTTGAACCCTGCACCACTACTAACTCCGTGTATTTTCTTTCTGCGTATTTATATAGTACTTATAAAACAATTATAGAGATTTTTATATAGTCCAATATATACATATATCATTGATACAACAATGTCTCATCATTGTCATAGTGATATAACAAATGTCTCACATTATAATGATATAACAATGTTTCATCATCATCGTAGTGATATAACAACTAATCATCATTGATAATCCACAAGTGTAGGGGATCACAACAGCTTTCGAGGGTAGAGTATTTAACCCAAATTTATTGATTCGACACAAGGGGAGCCAAAGAATATTCTTAAGTACTAGCAGTTGAGTCGTCAATTCAACCACACCAGGATAACTTAGTATCTGCAGCAAAGTATTTAGTAGCAAGTAGTATGATAGTAATGGTAACAGTGGTAAAAGTAAAGATAGCAGTTTTGTAGTAGTTGTAACAGTAGCAACGGAAAAGTAAATAACCGAAGCACAATATGTGAAAAGCTCGTAGGCATTGGACCAGTAATGGATAATTATGTTGGGTGCAATTCATCATGTAATAGCTATAACATAGGGTGACATAGAACTAGCTCCAGTTCATCAATGTAATGTAGGCATGTATTCCGAATATAGTCATATGTGCTTATGGAAAAGAACTTGCATGACATCTTTTGTCCTACCTTCCCGTGGCAGCTGGGTCCTAGTGGAAACTAAGGGATATTAAGGCCTCCTTTTAATAGAGAACCAGAACAAAGCATTAGCACATAGTGAATACATGAACTCCTCAAACTACGGTCATCACCGAGAAGTATCCCGATTATTGTCACTTCGGGGTTGTCGGATCACAACACATAATAGGTGACTATAGACTTGCAAGATAGGATCAAGAACTCACATATATTCATGAAAACATAATAGGTTCAGATCTGAAATCATGGCACTCGGGCCCTAGTGACAAGCATTAAGCATAGCAAAGTCATAGCAACATCAATCTCAGAACATAGTGGATACTAGGGATCAAACCCTAACAAAACTAACTTGATTACATGGTAAATCTCATCCAACCCATCACCGTCCAGCAAGCCTACAATGGAATTACTCACGCATGGTGGTGAGCATCATGAAATTGGTGATGGAGGATGGTTGATGATGACGATGGCGACGAATCCCCCTCTCCGGAGCCCCGAACGGACTCCAGATCAGCCCTCCCGAGAGAGATTAGGGCTTGGCGGCGGCTCCGTATCGTAAAACGCGATGAAACTTTCTCTCTGATTTTTCTCTTCGTGAAACGGAATATATGAAGTTGGAGTTGAGGTCGGTGGAGCATCAGGGGGCCCACGAGACAGGGGGCGCGCCCCCACCCTCGTGGACAGGGTGTGGCCCCCCTGGCCTTGATTCTTTCGCCAGTATTTTTTATATTTTCCAA
The DNA here is from genome assembly GCA_021437245.1 of Aegilops speltoides. NCBI lineage: Eukaryota > Viridiplantae > Streptophyta > Magnoliopsida > Poales > Poaceae > Aegilops > Aegilops speltoides. The sequence continues at coordinate 331,403,555 of CM038143.1, forward strand.
AAGTTATCTCCGTGGATTTTCAGGTCATTCTAAGAACTTTTGTTTTCTGCACAATAAACAACACCATGGCAGTTCTGCTGAAAACAGCGTCAGTCCGGGTTAGTTTCATTCAAATCATGCAAGTTAGAGTCCAAAACAAGGGCAAAAGTGTTTGGAAAAGTAGACACGTTGGAGACGTATCAACTCCCCTAAGCTTAAACCTTTGCTTGTCTTCAAGCAATTCAGTTGATAAACTGAAAGTGATAAAGAAAAACTTTTACAAACTCTGTTTGCTCTTGTTGTTGTAAATATGTAAAGCCAGCATTCAAGTTTTCAGCAAAGATTATGAACCAACCATATTCACAATAACACTTAGGTCTCACATTTACTCATATCAATGGCATAATCAGCTAGCGAGCAATAATAATAAAACTCGGACGACAACACTTTCTCAAAACAATCATAATATGATATAACAAGATGGTATCTCGCTAGCCCTTTCTGAGACCGCAAAACATAAATGCAGAGCACCTTTAAAGATTAAGGACTGACTAAACATTGTAATTCATGGTAAAAGAGATCCAGTCAAGTCATACCCAATATAAACTAATAGTAATGAATGCAAATGACAGTGTGCTCTCCAGCGGGTGCTTTTTAATAAGAAGGATGATGACTCAACATAAAAGTAAATAGATAGTCCCTTCGCAGAGGGAAGCAGGGATTTGTAGAGGTGCCAGAGCTCGATTTTAAAATAGAGATGAATGACATTTTGAGCGGCATACTTTCACTGTTAACGCAACAACTATGAGATGGCGATATCTTCCATGCTACATACATCGTAGGCGGTTCCCAAACAGAATGGTAAAAGTTTATACTCCCACCACCAACAAGCATCAATCCATGGCTTGCTCGAAACAACGAGTGCCTCCAACTAACAACAGTCCTGGGGGAGTTTTGTTTAATTATTTTGATTTGATTTGATCTTTTTGATCATGGGACTGGGCATCCCGGTTACCGGCCATTTTCTCGTGAATGAGGAGCGGAGTCCACTCCTCTTGAGAATAACCCACCTAGCATGGAAGATACAGACAGCCCTAGTTGAAACATGAGTTGCTTGAGCATACAAAATAGAATTTCATTTGAAGGTTTGGAGTTTGGCACATACAAATTTACTTGGAGCGGCAGGTAGATACCACATATAGGAAGGTATGGTGGACTCATATGGAATAACTTTGGGGTTCATGGAGTTTGGATGCACAAGCAGTATTCCCGCTTAGTACAGGTGAAGGCTAGCAAAAGACTAGGAAGCGACCAACTGAGAGAGCGACAACAGTCATGAACATGCATTAAAATTAATTTACACCAAGTACAAGCATGAGTAGGATATAATCCACCATGAACATAAATATCGTGAAGGCTATGTTGATTTGTTTTCAACTACATGCGTGAACATGTGCCAAGTCGAGTCACTCAATTCATTCAAAGGAGGATATCATCCCATCATACCACATCATAATCATTTTAATAGCATGTTGGCACGCAAGGTAAACCATTATAACTCATAGCTATTAAGCATGGCACAAGCAACTATAATCTCTAAATGTCATTGCAAACATGTTTACTTCATAATAAGCTGAATCAGGAACGATGAACTCGTCATATTTACAAAAACAAAAGAGGTCGAGTTCATACCAGCTTCTCTCATCTCAATTAGTCCATCATATATCGTCATTATTGTCTTTCACTTGCAAGACCGAACGATGTGTATAATAATCATAGTGCATGTGCATTGGACTAAGCTGGAATCCGCAAGCATTCAACTCAAGAGAGAAGACAAAGTAATATGGGCTCTAAGTTAAATCAACAATCATGCAAATGTGAGCCACTAAACATTTTCAATATGGTCTTGTACTCTCGACCCCCAAAGGAAAGAAAAGAAATTAAACTATTTACACGGGAAAGCTCCCAACAAGTAAGAAGAAGAACGATAATTTTTTTGGGGTTTTCTTTTTAATTACTACTACAAGCATGGAAATTAAACTAACTAATTTTTTGTTTTTTCTTAAGATTTATCAAACACACAAGAAGAAAGCTAGAAAAAGAAAATTAAACTAGCATGGATAATACAATGAAAGAGTATGAGCACCGACGACTAGAATAGTGTGTGAACATGAATGTAAAGTCGGAGAGAAATACATACTCCCCCAAGCTTATGCTTTTGGCCTAAGTTGGTCTAATGCTAAGGATAGCCTGGCTGATATCCAAAGTTATAACTGGGGTCATACTGAGATGCAGCAGCAAATGCCTCCTGAGCTGCGGCATGTTGGCGAGCCGCCTCCGCTCTCCTCTCGTGTTCAGCTGCCTCCTCCCTGGTAACAACATATCTTTGTTTTGCCTGGTAATCAAAAAGGGAAGGAGCAGGGAGAGTAACATGGACAGAGCTACGTCTGTCAAAGATTAGTCGATACTGGAGGAATTGTTCATTCCCCGAAAGAAAACGATGTTTGACCATCGCATCATAATCTAAATAAGCAGGAAGCAACTCCATATCCTCCTCTCGTGGGGCAATACCAATATAATTAGCAACATAGGTCGCATAAATCCCTCCAAATAAATCTCCAGATATACCATTATTATGCAACCTACGTGCAACTATTGCCCCCAAGTTGTAATCTTTATTACCTAACACCGCACTTTTGAGGACACAAAGATCAGGGACACACATGTGAAATGCTTCATCTTTACCGTTAATGTGTCTACCAATGAAGAGAGCAAAATAATGTATAGAAGGAAAATGAATGCTCTCTATGGTAGCTTGTGCTATATCCCTAGATTCTCCCACGGTAATACTAGCAAGAGAGTCTTTATATTCAGATCTATGGGGTTCATGAACATTGCCCGACTGCGGAAGTTTGCAAGCAATTGTAAAATCTTCTAAGTCCATGGTATAAGATTTATCATAAATATCAAACAAGGCACTCTGAGAATTACGTGAATATTTATATTTAAACCTTCTTATGAATGAATTAGTCAGTTGATAGTACTAAGGACACTTATCTTGTAAGAAGTCCTCAAGATCGGCATTACGCACATATGCGTCAAATTCATCCTTGATGCCTGCATTGACCATAAACTTGTCTGATGGACACTCACAAGCTCGCACTTCGGCATCCCTTGGTGGTTCATCATCTTGCTCACGCATAGCACGCCTAGGTCCTCTCTTTGTTGAGGAACCACCTTGGTACATTCTCCTAGACATATTTTTTTCTCTAAAACATTTTTGAAATTTTTAGTAACTTCAAAATAAAAGTGAATAAAACTAAACAAGATTGGTAGCAACTACTCCAACAAGTGCCTAGAGCCTATATCATGCATTAGAATTACTTGGGACCTCATAAATTTGACATGCAAGCTCAAGAACAGGGTCACCTATGCAGCAAAAGTTTGCAATGACTAAAGCACTTGAACAAAAACTAATTGGATCAATGGGGAGTCACATACCAAGCAACAATCTCCCAAAGCAGTTTTGTGAATGGAGCTTTGAGCAAGGAGATCGAAAATCACAGCAAAATGAGCTAGAACTCGTGCTTGAGCTGGATGGGGATTTTTTAGGAGGAAGATGGAGTGTGTGGGTGCAGGAATAAGTGGAGGGGGCCACCGTGGGCCCACGAGACAGGGGGGCGCCCCCAGGGGGTGTGGGCACGCCCTCCACCCTCGTGGCCAGGTGCTTGCCCCCCTGCAGTGTTTTCAGTGCCTAAAATCCTCAAATATTCCATAAAAAATCATACTAAATTTGCAGGGCATTTGGAGCACTTTTATTTTCGCGATATTTTTATTGCACGGATAATTCATAAAACAGACAAATAATACTATTTTTGCTTTATTTATGCTAAATAACAGAAAGTAAAAAGAGGGTACAGAAGGTTGTGCCTTCTAGTTTCATCCATCTCGTGATCCTCAAAATGAATCCACTAACAAGGTTGATCAAGTCTTGTTAATAAACTCATTCCGAATAACACGGAACCGAAGAAATTTCGAATAACACTAGGTTACCTCAACGGGGATATGAACATCCCCAACAATAAGAATATCATACTTTTTCTTGACAGTAGGAAGAGGAAATTCAAAACCTCCAATAATGATAGTTGGAACTTTTCCAATAGAATTGATGCTATGAACTTGAGATTGTTTCCTCGGAAAGTGTACCGTATGCTCATTACCATTAACATGAAAAGTGACATTGCCTTTATTGCAATCAATAACAGCCCCTGCAGTATTCAAAAATGGTCTACCAAGGACAATCGACATACTATCGTCCTCGGGAATATCAAGAATAACAAAGTCCGTTAAGATAGTGACATTTGCAACCACAACAGGCACATCCTTGCAAATACTGACAGGTATAGCAGTTGATTTGTCAGCCATTTGCAAAGATATTTCAGTAGGTGTCAACTTATTCAATTCAAGTCTACGATATAAAGAAAGAGGCATAACACTAACACCGGCTCCAAGATCACATAAAGCAGTTTTAACATAGTTCCTTTTAATGGAGCATGGTATAGTTGGTACCCCTGGATCTCCAAGTTTCTTTGGTATTCCACCCTTAAAAGTGTAATTAGCAAGCATGGTAGAAATTTCAGCTTCCGGTATCTTTCTTTTATTTGTAACGATATCCTTCATATACTTAGCATAAGGATTTAATTTAAGCATATCAGTTAAGCGCATACGTAAGAAGATAGGTCTAATCATTTCAGCAAAGTGCTCAAAATCCTCATCATCCTTTGTCTTGAATGGTTTAGGAGAAAAGGGCATGTGTTTCTGAACCCATGGTTCTCTTTCTTTACCGTGCTTCCTAGCAACAAAATCTCTCTTATCATAACGTTGATTCTTTGATTGTGGGTTATCAAGATCAACAGTAGGTTCAACCTCTACTTCATTATTATTGCTAGGTTGAGCATCAACATGAACATTATCATTAACATTATCACTAGGTTCATGTTCATCACCTGATTGTGCTTCAGCATCAGAAATAGAGATATCATTGGGATTCTCAGGTGTGTCTACAACAGGCTCACTAAAAGCATGCAAAGTCCTATCGTTTTTCTTTTTCTTCTTTTTAGAAGAACTAGATGCCTCTAAATTATTTCTCTGAGAATCCTACTCGATTCTCTTAGGGTAGCCTTCAGGATACAAAGGTTCCTGAGTCATTCTACCGGTTCTAGTAGCCACTCTAACAGCAAAGTCATTTTATTATTTAATTCATCGAGAAAATCACTTTGAGCTTTAAGTACTTGCTCAGCTTGAGTGGTAACCATAGAAGCATATTTGCTAATGAGTTTAAGTTCACCTCTAACTCTAGCCATATAATCTGTAAGTGCATCTAGTGCCCCTTAGTGATTTTGGTGTATTGAAGACTTATAGGTTAAGTAACTGATGCGTTTGTGAGTGTACACAGGTATATAAGTCTATGAGGAGTTTGATATTTCTGAGAGAAAGTCGACCCTAAAAATGAAGTTCTTCGATGAAGACTTTGATATTCGAAGACTTTCGAAGACTTTGAAAGTGAAGAAATTGGTGTGACCTTGAAGACTTAATATTCATTCGAGGAATATGAAGCGTGAAGACTTTTGTTTTCGTAGTTTCATTTTCTCTTTCTTGAGTCATAGGAAACACCGTCTTCGTTAAAGGGGTCGAGGAAATACTAAGGAAAAATTTCCATGTGATGCTCAACTCAAAATCCTACACCTACCAATCCCTTGAGTGAAGCCATTGGAAATCTCATATAGTTCGATCAAATTCTTGATGATGAGACGCAGTTCTTACGGTCCTTGAGGACTTTGCTCGATCGAGAGTTAGGAATTCGCCAGTCTAATTGCCTACGATGAGGAACATGATAGCCCCGAGGAATTTGAGAGTCAAATTTCCGACCGTTCTTTGTCTTCTTGCTTGGCTGTCCCAAAATATCTTATCCACCTAACGGTCATATCATTGAAGGGCATTTATGTCTTATTATGTCGGGCTGCTTCCTAGGCTATAAATAGCCGCCCCCTACAACCACTAGCTGGTTAGCTGCTCCGAGAGAACTTGGCACTTGTCATTTGAGAGCAACCCATCCTCCGAGGACTTTGAGCGAAAATCATCAAGTGAGGAAAATCCCAAAACCAAACCCCCACAAACCCAAAGTGATTGAGCATCACTGAAGAAATTGATCTGCGTGGATCCGGCGCTTATTACCTTTGAAGACTGTGCTTCTTCCAGACGGTTAGGCGTCAAGGTCTAGAGCATCAAGAGGAATTGTGGATCGCCGAGTGACCAAGTCTGTGAAGGTTTGGAAGTCACTGAAGACTTACCACGAGTGATTGGGACGAGGCTGCGTGGTCTTAGTTCAAGGAGAATACGGTGAGGACTGGGTGTCTGAGTTGCGGCTCGAGGCGGGTGTCGGGATGTGTCCTCGAGTTTAAATACTCGGCCGCTCCAACCAGACGCATAACCGAGACAAAGAGTTGGAACCTGGTTTACCAAATCATTGTCTTCACCAACTGGTGGTTCTATTTCCTCAACTCTTTCATTTCCTCATTCTTGTGTTGAATGTTGTTCATATCTGTGCTTGAAGACTTTGACTGAAGACTTTCACAAATTCCTCAGTTCAATTTCTTCAGTCTGTTTGTCTTCATCTTGCTATCATGTGTTTACGCTTCCCGTACTCTGTGTTAGGCTTCATTTCATCATGCTGACTATGTTTGTATCCTGTTATGTTTACTTCTGAATACATATTCCGCTGCAAGTAGTTCTTCGCTAAGGAATTTCCTCACCGGCAAATTCCTCAGTGAAGAATTCATAAAAATCGCCTATTCACCCCCCCTCTAGTCGATATAACGCACTTTCAATTGGTATCAAAGCAAGGTACTCCCTTGTTCTGTGTGATTTTGGTTTAACCGCCTGGAGTTTTAGTTATGTCGACCGTAGGTATGATCAAGGTCTCGGCTGGGTGTCCTACCTTTGATGGAACGGACTACCCCTACTGGAAGAACAAGATGCGAATGCATCTTGAGGCAATTGACAATGATCTCTGGTATGTTGTGGAAAATGGTGTCCCCTCTGTCACTGAAACACTGAACGCTACCGATGTAAAGAGATTCAAACAACTCGATTCTCAAGCGAAGAATATCATATGTGGTCATCTGAGCAAAGGACAAGTATGGAAGAGTGAGTGCTTTGGAAGCTGCTAAGCTTATCGGGATAGGCTGTCCAAAGTAAATGAAGGAGTTTCAACTCAGCGTGACTCTCGAGTCGATGTTCTTCGAAATCTCTTCAACCGCTTCAAAAGACTCGACAATAAGAATGTCCAACAAACCTTTGATCGCCTCACTGACATCTCAAATGAGCTTCAAGCCCTTGGTGCCACCGACAAGACCGATCATGAAGTCGTGAAGAAAGCTGCTGAGATCGCTTGATTCCTCATTTGATACTCTGGGATGATGATACAAGAACGTCTTGACTACAAGTCGCTGATCCCGCTGATATCCTCGAAGGCTAAACACTCATGAGTTCCGACTTGCAAAAGAGAGATCTCTATGGCTCAAACTATGGCAAACCACGTGCCACGAAGGCTAAGGTTGTGTCGACTCACGAATGTGAGGATTACGGTAGTAGCCTTGGTGATCTGAAGAAGCGAGCCAGGATCTAGCACTGCTTGTGAAGAAATTCCAAAAATTCACAAGACGTGGTCGCTTTGGAAAATCCTCAAGAGGAAATGATTCCTCATCCAGTGACTATAAGAGAAGACTTTGCCACAAATGCAAGAATCCTGGTCACTATATTCAAGATTGTCCTCTGTGGGAAAAGGAAATGAAGAAGAAGAAATACAAGGATTACAGTTCTGATGATATGAAGAAGAAGAAGAAATCATCAAAATCTTCGTCATCAAAACCCTCAAAGTCTTCATCTCACAAGAAGGGCAACTCTAAGAAGGCTCGGGCATTCATTGGCAAGGAAATGGACTCTGAAGCTGAATCTGAGGAAAATGATGAAGAGGAGGAGTCGAAGAATCTGATGCAGTGTGGCGAGTCGGCGTTACTCTTGCTTTAAATCAACAAGTCCATCTTCAACATCAAGAAACCGACTCCACCGACAAGCCTAATGAAGATAATGATGGCTACGCTCCCACCTATTGCTTCATGGCAAAAGGAGCTAAGGTACTCAAATACAACTCCTCTGATTCTAGTGAAAATGAATCTGATGAGGATCTCAAGCCTAGCTACTCTAAACTTGCTAAAATTGCTGTGAAACAACAACGGACTCTTGAAAAAGTTCAAAACATGCTAGATAAAAGTGATGATATGTTGGGTGAAGAAATGGATCGCACTAAAGCCTTGACTGAAAATCTTCAGAGATTTCAGTCTAGGTATGATAACCTTCAAGGTCATCATAACTCTCTCTTGTCTGATCATGAGAAACTTTCTTATGAATTTCTTCAAGAAAAGCAAGATCATGAGAAGCTTTCCTTGAAGCTCTTCAAAGAAAGGAAGATCTTGAAAAGCTAAGAGTGTGTTATGAAGATCTTGAAGGGCGTGATTCATTACTAGCTCAACAAATCAGCGCTTCTCGAGGAAGAATTTGTTCCTCCATGCTTAAAGTGCATTGAATGTGAATCGCTAATTCTTCACTGAATGTTCAAATGCTTCAAATGTTACAAATTCTTCATCGCCTCTGGTATCACTAATTCCTCATCGAGGACATTGCTAGTATCCTTGACAATGCAGGGTTGAAGGAATTGTACATGCGAGCATGTACAAAAGCCTCAAAGGGCATCGACACTTTGTGATGTGCTCAAAAGCAGATCCTCAACGAAACCCTAGGAAAGAGGGTATTGCCTTTGAGAGGAAACTCAATGCCGATGGAACATATTGGAAACCCGAGCGGTATCCCAAAACCTCATGGGTTCTTCTGCAAAGGGACCTCCATTGATCCATCTAACTTATCTGGCTTTACGTGTGAATCTTCTCATTCCTCCGATGAGTCATTTGACTCAACTATAAACTGTTCAAAAATCGAATGGTGAAGTATTTGCTAGATATGTTGGCACTAAGCTGCAGGAGCGGTTCCCCATGAAGAAAATCTGGGTTCCCAAAAGCTGTGTTGAAAGTCTTCAAGTGAATGTCCTCATGACACCACCTGTGAAGAACAGGAACCCCAGATCAAATTCTTCACATGGATCAAATTCCTCAAATGGATCAAAGTCCTCATATGATTATCATCGTGCTAACAACTCTGTCTCTCATGAGGTAGAGCTAAGGGCTATGAATATGTGCATTATTCTTCAAACCATTATGTTCATAAGTCCTCGAAGAGTTACTCTGCTTATTCATATGCTTACCCTAACCCCTCCTATGCTAAGCGAAATGGTTTGGCATCTTTGCCACCTTTCTCACATGGTGCTCGCAGGATGATGAACTCTTTGCCACCCCTCCAAATGTGGGTGGTGAAGAAAAGGAACTAATCTCTTCTGCAGAGGTCAGGTCTCGGGCGTGCTCTAACGTCTCAAGAATTTCTTTGGGGACGACAAAAATGCACGAAAGGACACAGGCGAATCATGATGAAATGAACTTCCATTTCACACATCCTCATCTTGCTATATCATTTATTGCTTGATGAAATTCATCTGATGAACTTGATATCATATTCTTCACAGATGAAGCATATGAGATTGTAAGCTACACTAATTCATCTGCAGGATGATCAACCCAAAACCATTGAATGGGTCCTCGATAGTGGATGTACAAATCACATGACTGGTGACAAGAATCTATTGATGGATGCTCCTTATCACCATCACCTCTGAAGCACATCATCTTTGCTGACAAAGGCAAAAGTCAGGTATTGGGTCTTGGTAAGGTTGCTATCTCTAAGGACAAGCACATGGACAAAGTCATGCTTGTTGAGTCCTTAGGATACAATCTCATGTCAGTCTCAATGCTTTGTGATCTTGATATGGTTGTTGTCTTCGGTAAATATCGCTGTGTTGTGATTATGAAAGCTGGCAATTCCAAAGTCTTTGAAGGCTTTAGGAGAGGAGATCTGTATATTGTTGATTTCTCTACAGGACCACAACCAGCCGTGTGTCTACTTGCAAAAGCTTCAGAAGGCTGGCTATGGCATCGACGACTTGGTCATGCAGGCATGAGGAATTTGAACACGCTTGCGAAGAAGAAGCATGTCATTGGCATTGAGAATGTCAAATTCCTCAAGGATCACTTATGCGGAGCATGTGAAGCCGGAAAAATGACCAAGGCCAAGCATCCAGCAAAGACTATCATGACCACTACACGTCCATTCGAATTGCTTCACATGGACCTCTTCGGACCTAATCATTATTCAGCAGTCACTAATGATGCATCTTTATATGGTTTTGTCATTGTTGATGATTATTCTCGATATACATGGGTACACATTGTTACTTCCAAACATGAAGTGCGGAAGTCTTCAAGCGATTTTCCTCGAGGGCTTCAACCAACTTTGGTGTGAAGATCAAGCATATTAGAAGTGACAATGGAACCGGGTTCAAGAATTCTGGTCTTGATGCCTATCTTGATGAACTTGGTATTACTCATGAGTTATCTCGCTCCCTATACTCCTCGGCAGAATGGCGTCGTGGGCGCAAGAAACAGAACTCTTGTTGAGATGGCTCGCACTATGCTTGATGAATACAAAGCGCCTCGGCGTTTTGGATTGATGCAATTGATCTTGCTGCCACATCATCAACAGAGTATATCTTCACAAATTCTTCAAGAAGGCGCCTATGAACTCCTCAACGACAAGAAACCCAATGTGAGTTATTTCAAAGTCTTGATTGCTAAATGTTGGATTAGAGATCCTCACCACAACTCTAAATTTGCACCGAAAGCACATGAAGGTTTTATGCTTGGTTACGGAAAGGACTCGCACACCTCTGAGTCTTCAACATTGTTCTTCACAAGATTGTTGACTTTGTAGATGTGCGGTTCGATGAAACTAATGGCTCGCAAAGAGAGCACCTACCTTACGTGTTAGATGAACCAGCACCGAGGATGCTATCAAGCTCAAGGCAACCGAGGATGTCATTCCTCTTGAAGAATCTGCTGAAGAATTCATTCCTGTTCATGAAGAGCGTCGAGTGATGCACGAAGAACATGATGAGGAAAATGGTGTCAAGAAAATGCTGATCAAAATCCTCGCGACAACCAACTCATCCAGCGTTGCAAAAGAAGTACAAGTGGAGAAGATCATCGATGATATTAGCGCACCAGGTCCTCTCACACGCTCAAAAGCCTCACACTTATCTAACTTTTGTGGGCACTATGCTTTTGTCTCTATCTCGAGCCCACTAAGGTAGATGAAGCATTTACGAGCCGGAGTGGATTCAGGGCTATGCAAGAAGAATTACATCGATTCGAGCTGAACAATGTGCAGGAATTGGTCAATCGCCGGATCCTCGCAAGCATAATATCATTGGCACAAAGTGGATCTACCGCAACAAGCAATATGAAAATGGTCTTGTGGTGAGGAATAAGGCACGACTAGTAGCTCAAGGCTACACACAGGTTGAAGGAATTGATTTCGATGAAACCTTTGCACCAGTTGCTAGACTTGAGGCTATTCGCATTTTACTTGCCTATGCTAACCATCATGATATCATCTTATATCAAATGGATGTGAAAAGTGCATTCCTCAATGGTAAGCTTGAGGAAGAAGTATATGTTGCTCAACCCCGGGTTTTGAAGATCCCAAGAATCGACAAAGTCTTGAGACTCAATAAGGCCCTCTATGGCCTCAAGCAAGCCCCTCGGCGTGGTATGATACATTGAAGGAATTCTTTGTGAAGAATGGCTTCACACCCGGTTCACTCGACCCTACTCTATTTACTAAATCATATGATGGTGAACTGTTTGTGTGCCAAATATATGTTGATGATATTATCTTTGGCTGTACTAACCAATGATATAGTGATGAATTTGCTCATATGATGAGTGAAGAATATCAAATGTCTATGATGGGAGAGTTGAAATTCTTCTTAGGTCTTCAAATTAAATCGGCAGCGCAATGGCATATTCATATCTCAGAGAAATACCTCAAAGATGTCTTGAGGAAATTCGGCATGCAAGATTGCAAAGCGTCAAAATTCCTATGCCCACGAATGGCCAACTATGCATTGATGAAAATGGTATTGACTTGATCACAAGGTATACCGCTCCATGATTGGTTCTTTATTGTACTTATGTGCATCTAGGCGGATATAATGCTTAGTGTTTGCATGTGTGCCCGATTTCAAGCTGCACCGAAGGAATCACACCATAAGGTCTGTGAAGCATATTCTTGATATCTAGCTCACACACCAACACTAGGATTATGGTACCCCAAGGGCTCTGCTTTTGATCTCATTGGATATTTCGACTCGACTATCTTTGGTGATCGTGTGGACCGCAAGTCAACATCGGCACTTGTCATTTCCTCGGACGATCTTTGGTCATTGGTCCTCGAAGAAAGCAGAAGCTGCGTATCACCATCTCTTCACTGAAGCTGAATACATTGCTGCTGGCTCATGCTGTGCTCAACTGCTTTGGATGAAGCAAACCCTCAAGGACTATGGCATCAACGTGAAGAATGTGCCTCTCCTCTGCGACAATGAGAGTGCCATCAAGATTGCTCACAACCCAGTTCAGCACTCGAAGACTAAGCACATCCAGATTCGTCATCATTTTCTTCGTGATCATGTGTTGAAGGGCGATATCTCCATCGAGCATGTGAAGACTAAAGAACAGCTAGCTGATATCTTCACTAAGCCCTTGGATGAGAAGAGATTTAGCAAGTTGCGGTGTGAGCTAAATATCTTAGAATCTTCGAATGTTCTTTGAAAAGGACACACATCCTAACCCTTATGCGAATTGATGACTTAGATGTGCAACACATGAAGAAACGTTTTCTTCAATCAATGAAGAATAACACTCTAAGTGTGAAGAAATTAATGAAGAATTTGATTCTCGAACCCTCGACAATTGTGCGCTGTGTCTGAAATCATCATTCTTATACGGTGGGCTACGCCACCACAAAAGTTGAAAATCTTCAATTTGAGTTTTTCCTCATTTTTGAAATTCTTCAGTTTTACAAATTCTTCAACTTTGCAAAATCTTCAATGTTTCCGTCGTTTTTCTTCATTGGCTATATATATATGTGAGTTTATGTCCTCTATAGCATTCACTTATTGCTAATTCTTCAGGTTGCGATTTCTGCTAAGTGAATGTGATCGGACCCTTCCCCCTCTATGCTATACTCAACCCAATCTATTCACAAATTCTTCATGTGCGTTCTGATTGAAACTCGTTCAAAGTCTTCACTGTGTCCTTGACAGCTGAAGAAATTGCGAACGAAATTTTTAAACAAATCTTTTCCAGATTTTCGGTTTTACCGCTCAAACCGTTCCGTATCCCACGATACATTAGTTTATTCACCCACGACCTTACACGATCTCATCTGCACAGTACATGGGTGACACATGTCGCGTGAAGAAGAAAGGGCAGGGGCATGTTCGTCCCAAAATCTTTGGGCGAACAGTTTTACCGTGGCTATAAATACCCTCTCCTTCCTTACTTCATTTACTCCGCTCGTCATTGTCTCTCGCTCGAGCTCTCCTCAAACCCTAAGCGCCGCCGCTACTTCATCGCCGCCGATGAGGAAGAGTTTCACCGCCTCGACCTCGTCGCCGTCAGTATTCGCGCGCGGCCATGAAATCTTCACTCCCGCCGCCGTAGCTGTCTTCCTCTGCCAAGTTAGGGCGTGGGAGATCTAACGTGACGAACTTCACTACAGTTCATCTCTGTTCGTCGTGTTCTTCAGTTCGGGTAATTAAAAGCCACTTTTAGTACTCACTTTGATTCTCAAACTTTTCTGAAAATCTTCAAAGGTGTTTTTGTCCTTCAAATCTTCACAAATGAACACCTCACACAGTGTATGCTCTTGATTTATCTCTCTAAGCATTCATTTCTTCAAGATTCCTCAATTGTGCGGATTTTCAATCTGTACAACTCTGGAACCTAAGACAAAAACGCTTAGTGAAATTCCTCAAGGCTCAACTGGTCAAATTCCTCAAAACTTGTTCCTTTTGAAAAATCGTCTGAGAACGCATATGACCTCTCCAAATTCCTCGCACCTACACTCTGTTCACAGGTACTCATGTCCGCTGCTGAATCACTAGGTTCTCATCAACTTAACTCATTTGCAGCGTTCCTCGAAGAAAAACCACATACTTCTTCAGAGTGTTCTATTGTTCAAATTCCTCATCTGAGGAAAATGGCAGAAGGCAAGAGACCGCGGAAGGGAGGAAAGAAACCGGAGGTCATGACTGCCTTTGAGATCCCTGATGAAATATACAAAGACTATTGCACACCTGATGAAGCCAAGTTTGGCAAGGAAAACAAGAATCAGCGCAAAGTGCGCATCCAGAGGATAGAACGAAGATGGGCACGAGAATGAAGGGAATACCGCTATGTTACTCCCAAGTACATGAACAAATTCGCCTTACACCCTCCATGCCTAAGAGCTCCATTGGCACCTGGCCAAGTCGCTGATCCCACCAGCATCAAGCGTGGTGAAGACTTTCCTGAAGAATGGTCCAGGCGCCAAGCCAAATTGGCAAGACAGGCCAAGGAGGCAGTGAGGAAATTCAATGAGGATTCTGCTGCTGCTGCTGTGCTGAGACCTCGGTCAAGCCGAGGAAATCAATGCCAAGAAGCCTCGCTCGCAAGCCAAGTGCTTCACCTTGGCGCCCTCACGGCCCAGTTCCTCGGCCCGCGCCCTCACGGCAAATTCCTTAGGCTGCTGCTGCTCCTCAAAATCCTCGGCAGCTCCTCCAAGTCCTCAACTCCTGTGCATCGGCTACATGCCAAAGGACTCGGGGTTTCTCGATTATACGTGTCTCGGCAAGTTCCTCACCGCACCAATGTCCTCATCAGCCCCTCTGCTGAAGACAAAAGCAACAGTTGGGACGCGGTCCTCGGCCAAGTCCAAGAAAGAAACAGGTTGGCTTCAACGTGCCCTCTGATGATGAAGCTTCTGATGAAGAACTTGCAGAAATCATCAGAGACAGACTGACAAAGGCCGCTAGAGCCAAAGGAACAACTGTGCCTCTGCTTTTGGATCCGAAGAAGATCCTTGACTTCATCGACCTATGGCATCAAGATCCAAACACTCCCATACGATCCGCCTCGACTCTGGTCAAAGTCATATCTTGAACCATTTCATCGCCAAGAGAAATGGAAATTTGAAAAGGCTCGTGAAATAAAGAGAGCAAAAGCCGAAAGGAGAAGCTTCGAGGAAGAACATCGTCAACGACTCTGAAGAACTTCTCAAAGCTCAATCTGAAATCAAGCCCTCGGCAAGGATTTCGATGCTTACAATGCTGATTGGCAAGGAGCCAAGGTGAGATTCATCAATTTGACGAAGAAAATGACAACTGTTGCAGCCCCATCGCAACAAGAAAATCCTCAGCTGCCGACTCTGCTCCCTCTTTGAAGAACATGCCAAGATCGCTGATGACTTTCAACTGGCGGCGAGAATACAAGTTCCGGGCTGATGACTCTATTCCAGCCATTGAAGAAATTCCTGGGCATCCACTAGTGGTGCGCTGAAGAAGCGAAGAGCTCGAGGCAATCGCACCAGCGATACGCTGAAAGCGAACCACAGTCCTCGGCTCCTCCTGCGCCAACACCAACTCCAATTCTTCCTTCTGCTTATGAAGTGAAGAAGACAAAGGCTGCAGAACGAGCTGTAGTGAAGAAGAGGAAGGCATCTGCTGCGTCAAATTCTTCGGCTGCGAAGAAAATGAAGCCGATGACCAGCTTGCTTGAAAATCCTATTGATGCCGTTCCCATTTCCTCCATGTCGTCTAAGGAAGTTTTTCCTTATGGAGAAGACTACAAGATCCCAAGCGGATCTGATGAAGAAAATCAATCTGTTGCTACCTCAGAACAGCTTGATGAAGAAATTGAAATGGAAACATTCCCTTCACCGCCAGTCGTTTCCTCACCCATGCCTCAGTTCACAGCTGAAGAGGCTGGTGTTGAGGAAATTGAAAAAGAAGATGAAGACATGGATATTGGATGCACTACACCAGTGATGAACGATGACTTTTGGGAAAGTCAGCATCCCAATACTCCCTCTTCACTCCGATTCAACAAATTCCTCAGTCCCCGGCTACAACTGTTCAATTGGGCTCTAAAGAAACTCATCCCACATCGTCTGTTCATGAAGAAATTCCGGCCGCTAGTGCTAAAGAACCTGCTGCTCCCCAAACTGCACAAGAAGAGGAACCAGAAATTCCTCAGCCTGAAGCACATGAGATCGCGATTCCTGAGGTTGTGCTGCAAATCACTGACATTCCTCTGCCCAAACCGAAGAATCCGTTCTCGAGCAAGCAAAAATTCAAGGTTGAAGACTTCTTTTCTGAGCATGTGTTCTTCACTGCTTACAATCCATATGACTCTGCTCGCATAAGGAAAAGACGCTTCTGGACTGCTACTCAAGCCAACTACTATTCCTCAGTGCTCTTTGACAAGGACAAGATCTTCGATCATGAGCATATTCCTCATGTGGATATGGACTCTCTGCCGTGCTTCGAGCCAGTCCTCAGAGTTATTCACGATGCAGGGCTGCTGAACTTCTCACTGATATCTGTGATTGGAATGAAGAACTCATTCTTCGTTCTATGCCACTTTGCATATCACCGGAGATCTTTGCAGATGTCAATTCATGGGTGCTGGATTGGATGACGAAAACACTCACTACAAGGCACCAAAGAATGAATTGCTTCGTGTCCTTCCTCTTGATCCTCCCCATGAAAGTGCACGTTGCATCTACAATGACCGCGAATCGACCGATCATTATATGCAAGTGCTCATGAAGCCTTTGAAACCGAGGCAGGCCCTCGAACCAAATTCCTCGTCAAGGAACTGTTGTATGTGCCTCGGACCGTCTATCGAATCTCGACGAAGACAATGAGTCCCATCAAAGGCCACGACTCAAATGATGAAGATGTCGTTGGCATCATGAAGAACATGCTTTTCAACATCATTCATGGCGTTCCGTCAACTTCCATGATTTCTTCATGAGGACTCGGCTAATGTTGCAATGTCACCTTTTGAGTGAAGCCCTATCGCCTTGGATTATGAGATTCATAAGGGCAAGATCTTCTTTGAATTACAAGGTCGACACTCGAACCATGGCAGCTACTTGCCGCCCATTGAAGTCCTCAAGCGACCAGTTTCATCATCTGATGATAAGGGCAAGGCAGCAGCTGTGATTGATGAAAGCATTCATCCATTGGATGGTCAATTCCGTCTAGCTACATCTTACTCCACCAATGACGATTCTGCAACACATGACTCTGCCGCAAATACCTTAGCCAAGCAAAAGCCTCAAGCAACAAAGACACTGTGGTGATGGTCGACCGTGAGTTACTTCTCAGTCTTCATCAGAAGGTTGAACGCAATTAGAAATGGGTGAAGCGTCAATTTGCTGCAATTCTTCACAACATGACCTCAACACATAATGCAGTGAAGAAAAATCAGTATTACCTTCATGAAACCCTCAACCGCACTGGCTGTTCTCAATCATGTATATTCCACGGAAGAATTGAAGACTATGGGTCTCCGGGAAGCATTTGGTCGGTCTACACCACCTCGAAGAAATTCAAGAGAGTCAAAGTTCACGATCGGTGGCGGTTCTTATTCTTCATCGCGTGAAACCGATGAACATGAAGATTTGGGCGACACTGCGGCAGCCCTACTTCAACAACCAACCCGACAACGCCGGGCTCCTCCATCAACTTGAAAATCTTGAGGCGTTAGTCCTCGGCCGATCCTTTTGGTCATTTGATGACAAAGGGGAGAAATCTGAGTTAGTCTTCAAGCGGGTTTACATTATGGGCGTTTTTTATTAAGTTACAACTCTCGTTCTTCCGAAACTTTTATTGGATCGAGTTGTAATCTTAAATACGATGGTGCCTTGATACTTTTGGTCGTGCTCTGATGCTATTGATGCACTGAGCTCTAAAACTTTTGATGTGATATTCCGCATGCTTATTCCTCGGTAATATTATTGCACGCATGCTGAATCTCATCAGGCACCATATTTCATCATGCATTTCAAATTCTTCATACTACATATCAAATGCGTGTATGAATTACAAGATATAGGGGGAGATCTCCATGATTCAATTCTTCAAATGAGCAATGCCTCAAAAGCAAATTCCTCACTATGCACATATTCAGGGGGAGTTCTTCTATATCTTGCAATCAAATTCCTCAATATCAGTATTTACACTTCATATGTTTATCCCCGTTGAAAACTTAACCTATGTTGTCATCAATCACCAAAAGGGGAGATTGTAAGTGCATCTAGTGCCCTTAGTGATTTTGGTGTATTGAAGACTTATAGGTTAAGTAACTGATGCGTTGTGAGTGTACACGGTATATAAGTCTATGAAGAGTTTGATATTTGAGAGAAAGTCGACCCTAAAATGAAGTTCTTCGATGAAGACTTTGATATTCGAAGACTTTTCGAAGACTTTGAAAGTGAAGAAATTGGTGTGACCTTGAAGACTTAATATTCATTCGAGGAATATGAAGCGTGAAGACTTTTGTTTTCGTAGTTTCATTTTCTCTTTCTTGAGTCATAGGAAACACCGTCTTGTTAAAGGGGTCGAGGAAATACTAAGGAAAAATTTCCATGTGATGCTCAACTCAAAATCCTACACCTACCAATCCCTTGAGTGAAGCCATTGGAAATCTCATCTGATTCAGTCAAATTCTTGATGTGAGACGCAGTTCTTACATTCACCGAGGACTTTGCTCGACCGAGGAGTTAGGAACTTCGCCAGTCTTGAATTGCCTACAGTGAGGAACATGATAGCCCTGAGGAATTTGAGAGTCAAATTTCGGACCGTTGCTGTGCTGCGCACCGGCTGTCCCAAAATATCTTATCCACCTAACGGTCATATCATTGAAGGGCATTTATGTCTTATCATGTCGGGCTGCTCCCTAGGCTATAAATAGCCACCCCCTACAACCACTAGCTGGTTGGCTGCTCCGAGAGAACTTGACACTTGTCATTTGAGAGCAACCCATCCTCCGAGGGACTTTGGCGAAAATCATCAAGTGAGGAAAATCCCAAAACCAAACCCCACAAACCCAAAGTGATTGAGCATCATGAAGAAATTGATCTGAGTGGATCCGACGCTTGTTACCTTTGAAGACTGTGCTTCTTCCAGACGGTTAGGCGTCAAGGTCTAGAGCATCCAAGAGGAATTGTGGATCGCCGAGTGACCAAGTCTGTGAAGGTTTGAAAGTCACTGAAGACTTACCACGAGTGATTGGACGAGGCCTGTGGTCTTAGTTCAAGGAGAATACGGTGAGGACTGGGTGTCTGAGTTGCGGCTCGAGATCGGGTGTCCGGACTGTGTGTCCTCGAGTTTAAATACTCGGCCGCTCCAACCAAACGTACAACTGAGACAGCAGTTGGAACTGGTTTACCAAATCTTTGTCTTCACCAACTGACTGGTTCTATTTCCTCAACTCTTTCATTTCCTCATTACTGTGTTGAATGTTGTTCATATATGTGCTTGAAGACTTTGACTGAAGACTTTCACAAATTCCTCAGTTCAATTTCTTCAATCTGTTTGTCTTCATCTTACTATCCTGTGTTTACGCTTCCCGTACTCTGTGTTAGTCTTCATTTCATCATGCTGACTATGTTTGTATCCTATTATGTTTACTTCTGAGTACATATTCCGCTGCAAGTAGTTCTTCGCTAAGGAATTTCCTCACCGGCAAATTCCTCAGTGAAGAATTCATAAAAATCGCCTATTCACCCCCCCTCTAGTCGATATAACGCACTTTCATAATCCCTCAAGCGTCCTATTTCGAAAGCCTTATTCTTTAATTCTCTACCAACATAAGCATTAAAACTTTCTTGTCTAGCCATAAAGTCATCAAATTTATCTAAGCACGGGCTATGAAATTTAGTAGACGGGATTTCCACTTTATCATATCTATAGAGAGAATTTACCTTTACTACCTGTGTCGGGTTATCAAGACAGTGTGTTTCTTCAACAGACGGTATATTAAGACCATGCATTTCTTCAATAGGTGGTAAATTCTTAACATCTTCAGCTTTAATACCTTTTTCTTTCATTGATTTCTTTGTCTCTTGCATATCTTCAGGACTGAGAAATAAAATACCCCTCTTCTTCGGAGTAGGTTTAGGAATAGGCTCAATTGGCTCAGGAATTGCCTCAGGAATTGGCTCGGGAAGAGTCCAATTATTTTCATTAGTCAACATATTATTCAATAGTAATTCAGCTTGGTCGACTGTTCTTTTCCTGAAAACACAACCAGCACAACTATCCAAGTAGTCCTTGGAAGCATCGGTTAGTCCATTATAAAAGATATCAAGTATTTCATTTTTCTTCAGAGGGTGATCAGGCAAAGCATTAAGTAATCAGAGAAGCCTCCCCCAAGCTTGTGGGAGACTCTCTTCTTTGATTTGCACAAAATTATATATTTCCAGCAATGCAGCTTGTTTCTTATGAGCAGGGAAATATTTAGGAGAGAAGTAATAAATCATATCCTGGGGACTACGCACACAACTAGGATCAAGAGAATTAAACCAAGTCTTAGCATCACCCTTTAATGAGAACGGAAATATCTTAAGGATATAATAGTAGCAAGACTTCTCATCATTAGTAAACAGGGTGGCTATATCATTTAACTTGGTAAGATGTGCCACAACAGTTTCAGATTCATGGCCATAAAAAAGATCAGATTCTACCAAAGTAATAATCTCAGGATCAACAGAGAATTCATAATCCTTATCAGTAACACAGATAGGTGAAGTAGCAAAAGCAGGGTTAGGTTTCATTCTAGCATTAAGAGGTTGCTGCTTCCATTTAGCTAATAACTTCTTAAGCTCATATCTAACTTTGCAACCAAAAATAGCTCTAGCAGCTTCCTCATCCATAACATAACCCTCAGGAACAATAGGTAACTCATAATCAGGGGGAGAACTTCATCATCACTATCATCAATAATAGCATCTTCAATAATTTCATTCTCTCTAACCCTAGCAAGATGTTCATCAAGAAATTCACCTAATGGCAAAGTAGTATCACACACAGAATTAGTTTCATCATAAGTATCATGCATAGCAGAAGTGGCATCATCAATAACATGCGACGTATCAGAATTCAAAGCAGTAGCAGGTTTAGGTGTCGCAAGCTTACTCACAACAGAAGGAGAATCTAGTGCAGAGCTAGATGGCAGTTCCTTACCTCCCCTCGTAATTGAGGGAAAAATCTTAGTTCTTTCATCTTTCAAGTTCCTCGTAGTGATCAACATATATAAATCCCAAGTAACTCAAATAATAGAGCTATGCTCCCCGGCAACAGCGCCAGAAATTAGTCTTGATAACCCACAAGTGTAGGGGATCGCAACAGCTTTCGAGGGTAGAGTATTCAACCCAAATTTATTGATTCGACACAAGGGGAGCCAAAGAATATTCTTAAGTATTAGCAGTTGAGTTGTCAATTCAACCACACCTAGATAACTTAGTATCTGCAGCAAAGTATTTAGTAGCAAGTAGTATGATAGTAATGGTAACATTGGTAGAAGTAAAGATAGCAGTTTTGTAGTAGTTGTAACAGTAGCAACGGAAAAGTAAATAAGCGAAACACAATATGTGAAAAGCTCGTAGGCATTGGATCAGTGATGGATAATTATGTCGGATGCAATTCATCATGTAATAGCTATAACATAGGGTGACACAGAACTAGCTCCAGTTCATCAATGTAATGTAGGCATGTATTCCGAATATAGTCATACGTGCTTATGGAAAAGAACTTGCATGACATCTTCTGTCCTACCCTCCCGTGGCAGCGGGGTCCTAGTGGAAACTAAGGGATATTAAGGCCTCCTTTTAATAGAGAACTGGAACAAAGCATTAGCACATAGTGAATACATGAACTCCTCAAACTACGGTCATCACCAAGAAGTATCCCGATTATTGTCACTTCGGGGTTGTCGGATCACAACACATAATAGGTGACTATAGACTTGCAAGATAGGATCAAGAACTCACATATATTCATGAAAACATAATAGGTTCAGATCTGAAATCATGGCACTCGGGCCCTAGTGACAAGCATTAAGCATAGCAAAGTCATAGCAACATCAATCTCAGAACATAGTGGATACTAGGGATCAAACCATAACAAAACTAACTTGATTACATGGTAAATCTCATCCAACCCATCACCGTCCAGCAAGCCTACAATGGAATTACTCACGCACGGCGGTGAGCATCATGAAATTGGTGATGGAGGATGGTTGATGATGACGACGACGAAGAATCCCCCTCTCCGGAGCCCCGAACAGACTCTAGATCAGCCCTCCCGAGAGAGATTAGGGCTTGGCGGCGGCTCCATATCGTAAAACGCGATGAAACTTTTTCTCTGATTTTTTTCTCCGCGAAACGGAATATATGGAGTTGGAGTTGAGGTTGGTGGAGCATCAGGGGGCCCATGAGATAGGAGGCGCTCCCCCCACCCTCGTGGATAGGGTGTGGGCCCCCTGGCCTTGATTCTTTCGCCAGTATTTTTTATATTTTCCGAAAGTTATCTCCGTGGATTTTCAGGTCATTCCGAGAACTTTTGTTTTCTGCACAATAAACAACACCATGGCAGTTCTGCTGAAAACAACGTCAATCCGGGTTAGTTCATTCAAATCATGCAAGTTAGAGTCCAAAACAAGGGCAAAAGTGTTTGAAAAAGTAGATACGTTGGAGACGTATCAATCATCATAATGGTATAATAATGTCTCAGCATCATCATAAGTTAATCACTAGTTATCTTTATCATCCTAGGTAAATAACTTCCGAGCACATGGAAAGTACTAGGACCTACTCCTCTCTCTTAGGAAAATAGAATAAAACAGAAAAAAACCTCCATATCCATGATGGAGCACAGAGATCCACCGGTCTCCAACTTGTGGTCTGCACTCATTCACTATTTGCCTCCATCCTTCGATTTTGAGGCATCCATTTGGTTGATTTTCAGTCGAGTATATATATTTGAAACTGGTCCTCGAAGGGGAAACAATTGTCGTCTCACCTTCGACATCCATCAGCAGAGGCACAACAAAATTTGGGAGCTTCTGTTGAAGAACATAATAGTAATATAGTTAGCAATGTAGTTTACTTAAGAAGAATGTATGAAAAAGATGAACTAGTAACACAATGGTAAAAAAATCTTACCATGATATTTCTACGAATGTTAGCAAAGCTCAACCTGTGGACTAGTGGCACGTATCCTGTAGAATTTCGGCCAGATCCATAAATGCTCTTAAGAGACATAACATCATTAACAAAGGAGACGAGAGAATTCTTCTCCTCCCAAGTTAGCTCTAAGCCAGTAGTGTAATAGGTCTCGTCTACTATCTTCCATGTATTTCTTGAAGATAGAAAATAAGTTGTCAATTATAATTAAACAAGTTAAGTAGGGGTGAATAACAACTATTTTTAAATAAGTTATTTAATAAATTTGGGAATCATGTCTAGATCCACCCAAATGTCTTTATCATGTTGAGGACCAATGACTGGATCATATTGAGGAATGCTAGTATTGAAGGTTATTCTCATACCCTCCTCAAATCCGTAAGCCTTGCATAATCCTCTCCAATTTGCACAACCAAATGTGTGTTACCTACTTCATTGTAGATCTTAGCCTAAAAAATGAAACCATGTTTCGTCTTAAGGTAAGTTATCTTTGTATCCACCTTTTCCATGTCATTGAAAGAGAGCTTCTCTAGGACATAATGCCTTGCATAGTAGAGGATGCACTAGTCGGATTATAAAAAACAGAAATTACACATTAAAGCAAAAAATCTTAAGCCATGCTTAATTAAGAAGAAATACGTGTCACTGAAGTTATATACCATAAAATATTCAAAGACCTCCTTAAGCGTGAGGGAGAAGCACCTATCATTTCCCAAGTGAGGATTGTTGTGCACACACCTATCGTCGGTACAGTAATCACACTCTAGGGTCCTCTCTTCGTCATCCATTTGTTGTGTTCATAATTGAAAGATTAAAAATCGACGGCAAATACCAGAAAGTCAACACACAGATCACTATTCAGCATGGGTTCACTGTCGGTCTGTCGAGTCTCTCTTGATCAACTCTTGTCTCTGGGGATGTATATGGTGGTGTATATGGTGGACACTGATATTTCGACCGTCGGTGATGGTCGCTACTCCTCCTTCCCTAGTGCATTACCAAGGTCAAGCACAAGGACAAGAAGGAGAAGCGACCCTCACGACAACAACCGGATCCTTTCCTCAAGAACATCGATCTACACTAGTACTAATAATGTTGGTGTATATATGGTGGACACTCCCTCACTGATATTTTGACCGTCGGTGATATCCCCATCAGACTGAAAGTCAACCCTAAGCATCGATCAACACTACATATATCAAAAGTCATGCCGAAATGTCTAGGCACTCGATATGTCCTACATTTTAGCAAAAGTCATGGCGAAATCCATGGAGAAATTCATCACGGCCTTTGCTAAAAATAGGACATATCGAATGCCCAAAATTTGCCAGAACGGAGATTACGGTGATGGAGTTGTTGGTGAAGATGACGGAGTTGTTGGAGTAGATCGCCGTCACATGATGATTGCCTTGGCGGCATTCCGGCGCCACCGAGAGAAAGGGGGGAGAGCCCCCTCCTCCTTCTTCTTCCTTGCCCCCCCCCCTAGACGGGAGGAGAGTTCCCCCTATAGTCCATTACCGTCATGGCGGCAGAGGGGCAGGAGCCCCTCCTAGATTGGATCTCTCTCTGTTCTCTTATGTTTTGAGTTCTCGTTTTTTGACCAAAAACCGTTTCTTAAATTCCTGGAGATCCGTAACTTCGATTGTGCTAAGATTTTAACATGATTTTTTTCCAGATATTATCGCGAAATAAGGGAAGCAACCGACCTTCGAGGTGCTCACCACCCACCCCGCACGCCCGGGGGGGGGGTCCCGCGCACTAGTGCCTTGTGGAGGCTGTAGGCCTCCGTTTGCGTTGATTCCACCTCCCAAAAATCACATATATTCCAAAATAATTCTCCATAAAATTTTATTGCATCTGGATTTTGTTTGATATGGATATTTTGCGATACAAAAAACACACAACAAACAAGAACTGGCACTGGGCACTGGATCAATATGTTAGTCCAAAAAATAATATAAAATGTTGCCAAAAGTATATGAAAGTTATACAATATTGGCATGAAACAACAAAAAATTATAGATACGACGGAGACGTACCAATGCGTGCGCGCCACGGGTTGCGGGGATGAACCGAGCAGAAGCTTATTTTTGCCGGTCAGGAATGGTTAATTAATCTCGATTAATTAATGAGTCGCTTACGGAAGTGCCACTGTCCGACAAGTTGGACCGTGGGCTGTTCGCGGACTTGGTCATGGGCCTGAGCCCAGGCCCATCTACTCGATGACCTATATAAGAAGGCTCTGGCCGTTGGAGTGAACCGTAACTCAGTTCACTCACTCCTTCTCGCACAAACCTAGCAGTCATCTATTGTTCCTCTCTCTGTGCTGCTTCCGGCGATCCCATCCCGACGACCGCATGCACGGTTGGTCGACAGAGCAGGTGCCTTCAGAACCCTGTTGTTCGAGATCCTGCCCAAGAGAACGGAAATAAGGTTTTTGGTGAGCGTCTCGACGCGACTGCTCTCGATCCATCCCGTCACCGATCGCCTCTGCTTCCACTACTTCCCCTGCATCGACTCCATGGCTGATGACGAAGCCGCCAAGAAGAAGGCCTCGGCCGATGCCGAAGCTACCGCCGCCGTGTTGGCCTGGCCAACTGGAGGGTATGTCGTGGATTTGTCACGGTAGATGTCCTTAGTGTGAGGACTTAGTAGTGAGGTCAACGCATCTATGTGGTAGCTTGAGAGGGGTTGAGTGGGACGATAGATGCGAGGTTTTTACCCAGTTTCGGCCCCTCACGGTGGAGGTAAACGCCTACATCCTGCTTCATTGATATTGATGATGATGATGCTCATGATTACAAGGGTGCTCTTTCGCTACCTCTATCTCGAGAGCTATTGACGTGTCTCTCTAAACTTGTGAAACTTGTCCCTCTTGGGGTGCCCCGCCCCTTCTTATATAAGTTGGAGGGGCGGTGAAAGAACATGCAGTGCCCCCATGTTTGGTTTTGGTAATTGATGACAATCTCTATGGACTAATGGTTGCCTTGAGTTATATTTGAAGGTTTTGTCCATAGGCTTTTCTTGGAGTGCATGTGTTGGTTTCAAGGAGAGTTTGTGTTGACCAAGGTGCTATTCATGGAATTGCCTAAAAGTTTGGTCTTGTGAGAGGTTGATCAAGACTAAGTTAAAGAGTGAATCAAGTTGATCAACACACAAAGCGTAGAAGATGTACCGAGAGGGATCAAGTGATCCCATGGTATGGTTGCGGTGTGCATGTTCAAGTGATGCATCACGAAGAGATCAAGTGCTTGAAGCTTGCCGTCCATTGTGGTGACAATGGCTTGTGAAGATGAGCGGAAGTGTGGCTCACCCATAGTGGAGTATGGGGGAGCAATCAACTAGTCTTCATCGAGCCAATGCAATCAAGAAAGGTTGTCCATCTTGGGGAGGAGTAGATCGTCATCATCTAGCTCAAGTGGACTTTGTGCAAGGCAAAGGTTTGCCCTTGATAGGTTTTCTATTTTACCGGTCTGATGGTAGTTGTGGGAGACCGGGTTATAGGATCGATTGCCGTACTGTCAAGGGGGGCTCTCGAAGAGTTGCTTGATCGTATCGTTCGTAGAGAGCTCAAACCATTGCATCCTTGCATCATCTTTATTGGTTCTTGTTTGGTTCTTCTCCTTGTGAGATTTGGAGCTTATTGTCATTTTATGACAAGTTCGAGTTCATCGAAAACGGAGTTCGCATGCATCTTCTATGATGTTTTAGATGTTGGAGGGTATGTTGGTTCTTCTCCGTTGGAGGTTTCACTCCTTTGTTTGTTACGCAGACCTGATATAAACCTTGCCGTAAGTTTGGTAGGAAGGTACCAAAGTAATCCCAGCATGGAACACTAGACAGCGGTCAAGAACATCCTTAAGTACCTGAAAAAGGACTAAGGACATGTTTCTCGTATATGGAGGTGACAAAGAGCTCGTCGTAAAGGGTTACATCGACGCTAGCTTCGACACAGATCTGGATGACTCAAAGTCACAGACCGGATACGTGTATATTTTGAATGGTGGGGCAGTAAGCTGGTGCAGTTGCAAGCAGAGCATCGTGGCGGGATCTACATGTGAAGCGGAATACATGGCAGCCTCGGAGGCAGCACATGAAGCAATCTGGGTGAAGGAGTTCATCACCGACCTAGGAGTCATACCCAATGCGTCGGGGCCGATTACACTCTTCTGTGACAACACTGGAGCTATTGCACTTGCCAAGGAGCCTGTGTTTCACAAGAAGACCGAGCACATCAAGCGTCGCTTCAACTCCATTCGTGAAAATGTTCAAGATGGAGACATAGATATTTGTAAAGTACATACGGACCTGAATGTAGCAGATCCGTTGACTAAACCTCTGCCTAGAGCAAAACATGATCAACACCAGGATGCAATGGGTGTTCGATACATCACAATGTAACTAGATTATTGACTCTAGTGCAAGTGGGAGACTGTTGGAAATATGCCCTAGAGGCAATAATAAAATGGTTATTATTATTTTTCTTTATTCATGATAATTGTCTATTGTTCATGTTATAATCGTATTATCTGGAAATCGTAATACATGTGTGAATACATAGACCACAACAAGTCCCTAGTAAGCCTCTAGTTGACTAGCTCGTTGATCAACGGATAGTCATGGTTTCCTGACTATGGACATTGGATGTCATTGATAACGGGGTCACAT
Organism: Aegilops speltoides; assembly: GCA_021437245.1. Classification (NCBI taxonomy): domain Eukaryota; kingdom Viridiplantae; phylum Streptophyta; class Magnoliopsida; order Poales; family Poaceae; genus Aegilops; species Aegilops speltoides. The sequence continues at coordinate 331,431,557 of CM038143.1, forward strand.
CATTAGGAGAATGATGTGATGGACAAGACCCAATCCTAAGCATAGCACAAAGATCGTGTAGTTCGTTTTGCTAGAGCTTTTCCAAATGTCAAGTATCATTTCCTTAGACCATGAGATTGTGCAACTCCCGGATACCATAGGAGTGCTTTGGGTGTGCCAAACGTCACAACGTAACTGGGTGGCTATAAAGGTGCACTATGGGTATCTCCGAAAGTGTCTGTTGGGTTGGCACGAATCGAGATTGGGATTTGTCACTCCGTATGACGGAGAGGTATCTGTGGGCCCACTCGGTAATGCATCATCATAATGAGCTCAATGTGACCAAGTTTCTAGTCACGGGATCACGCATTACGGTACAAGTAAAGTGACTTGCCGTTAACGAGACTGAACGAGGTATTGGGATACCGACGATTGATTCTCGGGCAAGTAACGTACCAATTGACAAAGGGGATTGTATACGGGATTGATTGAATCCTCGACATCATGGTTCATCCGATGTAACGCCCCGGATTCAATGCGCCAGGTGTCCGCCAGTTATTCGCCGTCATTGCCATGTCATTTGCTTGTGTGTTGCATTTTATCATGTCATCTTGTGCATTTCATTTTGCATACGTGTTCATCTCTTGCATCCGAGCATTTTCACCGTTGTCCGTTTTGCAATCCGGCACTCCTATGTCCTCCGGTGTCCCCTTTTTGTCTCTCGTTGTGAGCGGGTGTTAAACATTCTCGGAATGGCCCGAGGTTTGCCAAGCGGCTTTGGTATAGCACCGGTAGACCGCCTGTCAAGTTTCGTGCCATTTGGAGGTCGTTTGGTACTCCAACGGTTAACCGGGTAACCATAAAGGCCTCTTTTGTCTTGCAGACGAACAGCCCTCCAAAGTGGCCCAAAACCCAGCAAATCCCCCTCCATGCTCTCGGTTGTTCGATCACGATCGCGTGGCCGAAAACCGCACCTCATTTGGACTCTCCTAGCTCCCTCTACCTATAAATATGTGTGCCTCCCCGAAATTCTCGGTCTAAACCCTAGCTTCTTCCTCCTCCCACCGATGGACACGTCCGCCCGCCGACGGACATGTCCGCCCCACCGACGCAGCCAACCCGAGCTCGCCACGTCACCCCGCCGCCAACTCCACTGCTGCCCGCTGGGCCCATCCGAGCCCGCTGAGCCCATCCGCCGCGCCGCGAGTTCGAAGCGCTGCCGCCGCCGGGCGCCTCGCCTTCCGCTGTCTGCGTCGGCGCCGTCGCCGTCCGGCACCTGCCACCAGCGCCGCCCGCGCCTCCTGGCGTCGCCTCCCTCCTCTCGCCGCGCCCCCGCCGCCCGCCCGGGTCAGCCGGCTCAGCCCGCCGCCCGAGCCAGAAGCGCCGCCGCCCGCCTCCGTCGCCTCGCCTCGGCCTCCGCCGCCACCGGCCGGCGCCTCGCGCTTCGACCCGAGCACCGCCGCCTCCCTTCACCGTCACGCCGGAGCTCCTCCGAGCGCCGTACTCAGACTCTCCAGCTCCGCCGATGGCGGGCGTTCGCCCGCCTCCCGTGCGCGTCTCTCCTCCCGCCGCCCGACCTCGCCGTGGCGGCCAGACTGAGCTTCGCCCAGCCTGCAAGGCTCTGCAAGCACAGATCCGGTGGGCCCGACCTTCCCGACTGGGCCGGGCGCCTTCTTCGGCTTTCTTCGGCCCCGGCACTCCGTCTCCGGTGAGCTCCTGCCCCGTCTCCGCGAGCTCTCCGTGAGATCCGCTGACACGTTGACTTCGAGGTCCAAATCTCTAAGTCCCAGATTTTGACATTATCTTGCCTTGTTCATCATGCCGTATCTCTGCATCTATAGCTCCGTTTTGTGCATGTAATATGTCAAACTGTTTGCCTCGACGAGTACTTAATTTCATCTCATTGTATCATTTTAATTTGAGTTCATCTTGATGCCTGAAATGCTGTTGGAAGAGTGCATGTTGATGTTAATCTGCTGAAACTGTTATAACATGCTCATTTGTCATTTTTGCCATGTTTGATGTGTGCATCCTATGAGGTTGATGTCTACATGTGTTTTGATCTATGCTATTCCATCTTTCCAGAGGTGCAATCCATGTATTTTTGTGAGTTGTGTGCTGAGTGCATCAAGCTTGTTAATGAGGGTACTTGCTGTTACTGTTTTGCTAGGCAGATTCTGTTATTTTGTGATGCCATGTAAACCTGTTGCTACAAGTCATTTCGTGCATAATCTGGAGATGTTTACTAAGGATGAGTTGTTACACATGTCATGCTCTATCCATTCATGCCCTTGGTTGCATTTATAGACTAATGTAGCTTATTGTAATCTTTCTCCAAAGTTGCTATATAATGTTGCTGTCAACCTGTTAACATGAAGTTCAGTTTTGGCCATATGCTTTTCTAATGATCCATGCAACCTATGACCTTACTATTGCCATGCTTAGCTTCATAAACATGCCTTCTTACTGTTGATTTCCTTTCCATGCCATGTATTGCTCTGTGGTGAGTGGTTCAAGCTCACCAACATGCCTACTTATTGTTGTTCCTGCCATGTATGAATCTGTAATATAACTTGCCATGTTTACATGGGTGCCATCATATTTTCTATGCCTTTTTGGCTCATGGTCAGTAAGGGACTTTTGATCTATGCTTTTAGTAGATTCATGCCATGCCTTTGTTTGCCGTGATAAGTTCCTGTAACATGTTGTTTGATAGCTCTAAACATTGCAACTTCGATGTTATTTACGCTAAGCCCTGGCTGTTATTATTTGCAATCTTTCCATGTCTTTTTGAGCATGTTCTAGTTGTTTCTGGAGATAGCTCAGTGTTCATGTTTTGTAGTGCTTTACCTGTAAATCATGCTCGTGCCTTTTGTTCTTATGTTGGGGTGTTGTAGCATGTTGTTTTGGTGCTTGCAATATGCCTAGTTGCTGTTATGGACAGATTGTTGTTATGACTTGTATAGTGTGTGTGTTGCACGTTGTTCGCTTTTGAGTGTGATCTATATGAAACTTGCTTGATTTTGCATGTAGTTCCATATTATCATGTTGCATCCTTGCTTTGAGGTGTTTGCTTGATGTTTGGATGCATTTTGCATCAATGTCATGTTTAACTTGTTTTGCTCATATCTTCTAGGCCGTAGCTCCGAATTAAATGAACTTTATATGTAACTTGACTAGAATCTCGTGTAGATCATCTTGGTGCATCTTAACTTGCTGTTTAACAACTTGAACATAAGGTTTATTCAGATCTGGACCAATTTTGAAATTTGCATATGAGGACTTACCGGAATTGTTATATGTTGTTCCCGGCCTCATTTAAACTTGCCTTGATGTGTTGTTTTTGTTTGCATCATCTCTTGCCTTGAGTAGCCTCATCTAACTTTCTCATGCATCATGCTTGTTGTGCATCATGTCTTGTTCATGTGTGGTGTGTTTACTATGTTGTGTGCTTCTTCTCGATAGTTCCTGTTTCGTTGCGATCGTGAGGATTCGTTCGTCTTCGCTTGGTTCGTCTTCGTGGCTTCCTCTTCTTCATGGACTCGTTCTTCTTCCTTGCAGGATTTCAGGCAAGATGACCGCTACCCTGGATCTCACTACTATCATTGCTATGCTAGTTGCTTCGTTCTATCGCTTTGCTGCGCTTCCTATAACTTGTTCTTCAAGCCTCCCCAAATTGCCATGAACCTCTAACCTTTGACACCATTCCTAGCAAACCATTGCTTGGCTATGTTACCGCTTTGCTCAGCCCCTCTTATAGCGTTGCTAGCTGCAGGTGAAGTTGAAGATTTCTCCATGGTGGATAGGGTTATGTTGGGATATCACAATATCTCTTATATTATTAATGCATCTATATATTTGGTAAAGGGTGGAAGGCTCGGCCTTATGCCTGGTGTTTTGTTCCACTCTTGCCGCCCTAGTTTCCGTCATACCGGTGTTATGTTCCCGGATTTTGCGTTCCTTACGCTGGTCGGGTGATTTATGGGACCCCCCGACGGTTCGCTTTGAATAAAACTTGTCCAAAGAAGGCCCAACCTTGGTTTTACCATTTGCCTCACCACCACCTATACCCTTCCTTGGGTCGCCCAACCCAAGGGTCATCTTTATTTTAGCCCCCCGGGCGGTGCTTGTCTAAGTGTTGGTCCGAACCGAGCAGCCTGCGGGGCCCCCTCGAGGAAACTCGAGGTCTGGTTTTACTCGTAGCTTGACTTGTCCGGTGTTGCCCTGAGAACGAGATATGTGCAGCTCCTATCGGGATTGTCGGCGCATTGGGCGGCTTTGCTGGTCTTGTTTTACCATTGTCGAAATGTCTTGTAAACCGGGATTCCGAGACTGATCGGGTCTTCCTGGGAGAAGGAATATCCTTCGTTGATCGCGAGAGCTTATCATGGGCTAAGTTGGGACACCCCTGCAGGGTATAAACTTTCGAGAGTCATGCCCGCGGTTATGTGGCAGATGGGAATTTGTTAATGTCCGGTTGTAGATAACTTGACACCAGATCCGAATTAAAATACATCAACCGCATGTGTAGCCGTGATGGTCTCTTCTCGGCGGAGTCCGGGAAGTGAACACGGTCTTTGGGTTATGTTTTGACGTAAGTAGGAGTTCAGTATCACCTCTTGATCATTGCTAGCTTCACGACCTTTCCTTTGTTTCTCTTCTCGCTCTCATTTGCGTATGTTAGCCACCATATCATGCTTAGTCGCTGCTGCAACCTCACCACTTTACCCCTTCCTTACCCATTAAGCTTTGCTAGTCTTGATACCCATGGTAATGGGATTGCTGAGTCCTCATGGCTCTGATTACTACAACAACGATTTGCAGTACAGGTTATGCGATGATCTTGACGCGAGAGCGATGTTTGCTTGTTTGGAGTTCTTCTTCTGCTTCTTCTTCGATAAGGGGATAGGTTCCAGGTCGGCAGCCTGGGCTAGCAGGGTGGATGTCGTTTGAGCTTCTGTTTATGTTTCATCCGTAGTCGGATGGTGCTCTCTTGTATGATGTTGTTGTATTCATGTGGCATTGTATGCCTTATGTATGTATCCCCATATATTTATGTAATGTTGATGTAATGATATCCACCTTGCAAAAGCGTTTCAATATGCGGGTCTATCCTTGGTGGGACCTTCGAGTTCCTCTTGGATAGGGTCGCATATTGGGCGTGACAAGTTGGTATCAGAGCCTCGACCGACCCTAGGAGCCCCCCTTGATTGATCGTGTAGTTTGGCCGTTGTTGAGTCCAGAAGAAAACTTTTTCGGAGTCTAGTTATATCAGAGAGTAGGAATTCTTTTTACTCCTCAGCCCCTTCGTCGCTCGGGTGAGGAATCTGAAGGAAATATGCCCTAGAGGCAAGAATAAAGTTATTATTTATTTCCTCATATAATGATAAATGTTTATTATTCATGCTAGAACTGTATTAACCGGAAACATGATACATGTGTGAATACATAGACAAAACTATAGTCACTAGTATGCCTCTACTTGACTAGCTCATTAATCAAAGATGGTTATGTTTCCTGACCATAGACATGTGTTGTCATTTGATTAGTGGGATCACATCATTAAGAGAATGATGTGATTGACATGACTCATTCATTAGCCTAGCACTTGATCGCTTAGTATCCGCTATTGCTTTCTTCATGACTTATACAAAGTTCCCGCAACTATGAGATTGTGCAACTCCGTTTACGGAAGAACACTTTGTGTGCTACCAAACGTCACAACGAATCGGGTGATTATAAAGGTGCTCTACAGGTGTTTCCGAAGGTACATGTTGGGTTGGCATAATTCGAGATTAGGATTTGTCACTCCGATTGTCGGAGAGGTATCTCTGGGCCCTCTCGGTAATACTCATCACATAAGCCTTGCAAGCATGTAACTAATGAGTTAGTTATGAGATGACGTATTACGAAACGAGTAAAGAGACTTGCCGGTAATGAGATTGAACTAGGTATTGGATACCGATGATCAAATCTCGGGCAAGTAACATACCGATGACAAAGGGAACAAAGTATGTTGTTATGCGGTTTGACCGATAAAGATCTTCGTAGAATATGTAGGAACCAATATGGGCATCCAGGTCCCGCTATTGGTTATTGACCGAGAATGGTTTTAGGTCATGACTACATAGTTCTCGAACCCGTAGGGTCCGCACGCTTAACGTTTCGATGACAATTTTATTATGAGTTTATAAGTTTTGATGTACCGAAGTTTGTTCGGAGTCCCGGATGTGATCACGGACATGACGAGGAGTCTCGGAATGGTTGAGACATAAAGATTGATATATTGGACGACTATATTCGGACACCGGAAAGGTTCCGGGAGTTCTCGGAGAAAACCGGAGTGTCGGGGGGGTTACCGGAACCCCCCCGGGAGAGTTAATGGGCCACATGGGCCTAGGTGGAAAGAGAGAGGGGCAGCCAGGGTGGGCCGCGCGCCCCCTCTCCCTCTAGTCCGAATTGTACTAGGAGGGGGGGCGGCGCCCCCCTTTCCTTCCCCCCTCTCCTCCTTCCTTCCCCCTCCTAGTAGGAGTAGGAAAGGAGGAATCCTACTCCTACTAGGAGGAGGATTCCTCCTCCCTTGGCGCGCCCCAAGGGGCCGGCCGGCCTCCCCCCTCCCTCCTTTTTATATACGAGGCGGGGGCACCCCATAGACACAAGTTGATCTACGGATCGCTCCTTAGCCGTGTGCGGTGCCCCTTCCACCATATTCCACCTCGGTCATATCGTCATGAAGCTTAGGCGAAGCCCTGCATGCCGTAGAACATCAAGATCTTCACCACGCCGTCAGGCCGTGGAACTCTCCTCGACACTCGGCTGGATCGAGTTCGAGGGACGCCATCGAGCTGAACGTGTGCTGAACTCGGAGGCTCCGTGACGCTCGGTGCTTGGATCGGTCGGATCGTGAAGACGTACGACTACATCAACCGCGTTGTGCTAACGCTTCCGCTTACGGTCTACGAGGGTACGTGGACGAACACTCTCCCCTCTCGTTGCTATATCATCACCATGATCTTGCGTGTGCGTAGGAAATTTTTTGAAATTACTATGTTCCCTAACAATGGCATCCGAGCCTAGGTTTTATGCGTTGATGTTATATGCACGAGTAGAACACAAGTGAGTGGTGGACAATATAAGTCATACTGCCTACCAGCATGTCATACTTTGGTTCAGCGGTATTGTGAGATGAAGCGGCCCGTACCGACATTACGCCAGACGCTTACGCGAGACTGGTTTCACTGCTACGAGCACTCGTGCTTAAAGGTGGTTGGCGGTGTCTGTCTCTCTCACTTTAGTTGAACCGAGTGTGGCTACGCCCGGTCCTTGTGAAGGTTAAAACGGAGTCTATTTGACAAACTATCGTTGTGGTTTTGATGCGTAGGTAAGAACGGTTCTTGCTAAGCCCGTAGCAGCCACGTAAAATTTGCAACAACAAAGTAGAGGATGTCTAACTTGTTTTTGCAGGCATGTTGTGATGTGATATGGTCAAGACGTGATGCTATATTTTATTGTATGAGATGATCATGTTTTGTAACCGGTTATCGGCAATCGGGTGGAGCCATATGGTTGTCGCTTATTGTATGAAATGCAACGCATACAGTAATTGCTTTAATTTATCACTAAAGCGGTAGCGATAGTCGAGAAGCAATAGATGGCGTAACGATAACGATGCTACGATGGAGATCAAGGTGTCGCTACCGGTGGCGATGGTGATCATGACGGTGCTTGGAAGATGGAGATCACAAGCACAAGATGATGATGGCCATATCCTATCACTTATATTGATTGCATGTGATGTTTATCCTTTATGCATCTTATCTTGCTTTGATTGATGGTAGCATTTTAAGATGATCTCTCACTAAAATTATCAAGTAGTGTTCTCCCTGAGTATGCACCGTTGCCAAAGTTCATCGTGCCGAGACACCACGTGATGATCGGGTGTGATAAGCTCTACGTCCATCTACAACGGGTGCAAGCCAGTTTTGCACACGCAGAATACTCAGGTTAAACTTGATGAGCCTAGCATATGCAGATATGGCCTCGGAACACGGAGACCGAAAGGTCGAACGTGAATCATATAGTAGATATGATCAACATAATGATGTTCACCATTGAAAACTACTCCATCTCACGTGATGATCGGTTATGGTTTAGTTGATTTGGATCACGTGATCACTTAGATGACTAGAGAGATGTCTGTCTAAGTGGGAGTTCTTAAGTAATATGATTAATTGAACTTAAATTTATCATGAACTTAGTACCTGATAGTATCTTGCTTGTCTATGTTTGTTTGTAGATAGATGGCTCGTGCTATTGTTCCGTTGAATTTTAATGCGTTCCTTGAGAAAGCAAAGTTGAAAGATGATGGTAGCAATTACACGGATCGGGTCCGTAACTCGAGGATTATCCTCATTGCTGCACGAAGAGTTACGCCTGGAAGCACCGCTGGGTGCGAACTCTTTGCCGATGTAACCGACGACGTTAAGAACGTCTGGCGAGCAAAGTCGATGACTACTCTATAGTTCGATGTGCCATGCTTTACGGCTTAGAACCGGTCTTCAACGACATTTTGAACGTCATGGAGCATATGAGATATTCCAGAGTTGAAGTTAATATTTCAAGCAAATTCCCGGATTGAGAGATATGAAGTCTCCAATAAGTTCTATAGCTGCAAGATGGAGGAGAATAGTTCATCGGTGAACATATACTCGAATGTCGGATATAACAATCACTTGATTCAAGCGGGAGTTAATCTTCCGATGATAGTGTCATTGATGAAATTCTTCAATCATCGCCACCAAGCTACAAGAGCTTTGTGATGAACTATAATATGCAAGGGATGAACAAGACTATTCTCGAGCTCTTCGCGATCTTTGAAAGTCATGGAGGTAGAAATCAAGAAAGAGCATCAAGTGTTGATGGTCAACAAGACCACTAGTTTCAAGAAGAAGGGCAAAGGAAGAAGAAGGGAACTTCAAAAGAACGGCAAGCAAGTTGCTGCTCAGAGAAGAAACCCAAGTCCGGACCTAAGCCTGAAATCGAGTGCTTCTACCGCAAGCGATCGTCATTGGAAGCGGAACTGCCCCAAGTATTTGGCGGATAAGAAGGATGGCAAAGTAAACAAAGGTATATGTGATATACATGTTATTGATGTGTACCTAACTAGAGCTCGTAGTAGCACTGGGTATTTGATACTGGTTTTGTTGCTAATATTTGCAACTCAAACAGGACTACGGAATAAGCGAGCATCGCCAAGGACGAGGTGACGATCGCGCGTGGGAAACGGTTCCAAAGTCGATGTGATTGCGGTCGGCACGCTACCTCTACATCTACCATCGGGATTAGTTTTAGACCTGAATAATTGTTATTTGGTGCTGCGTTGAGCATGAACATTATATCTGGATCTTGTTTGATGCGAGACGGTTATTCATTTAAATCGAGAATAATGGTTGTTCTATTTATATGAGTAATATCTTTTATGGTCATGCCCTTGAAGAGTGGTCTATTTTATTGAATCTCGATAGTAGTGATACACATATTCATAATGTTGAAGCCAAAAGATGCAGAGTTGATAATGATAGTGCAACTTATTTGTGGCATCGCCGTTTAGGTCATATCGATTGTAAAATGCATGAAGAAACTCCATACTGATGGACTTCTGGAATCACTTGATTATGAATCACTTGGTACTTGCGAACCGTGCCTTATGGGCAAGATGACTAAAACACCATTCTCCGGAACTATGGAGAGAGCAATAGATTTGTTGGAAATCATACATTCAGATGTATGTGGCCCGATGAATGTGGAGGCTCGTGGCGGATATCGTTATTTTCTCACCTTCACAGATGATTTAAGCAGATATGGGTATATCTACTTAATGAAGCACAAGTCTGAAACATTTGAAAAGTTCAAAGAATTTCAGAGTGAAGTAGAAAATCATCGTAACAAGAAAATAAAGTTTCTACGATCTGATCGTGGAGGAGAATATTTGAGTTACGAGTTTGGTTTACATTTGAAACAATGCGGAATAGTTTCAAGAACTCACACCACCGGAACACCACAACGAAATGGTGTGTCCGAACGTCAGAATCGTACTTTACTTGATATGATGCGATCTATGATGTCTCTTACCGATTTACCGCTATCGTTTTGGGGTTATGCTTTAGAGACGGCCGCATTCATGTTAAATAGGGCACCATCAAAATCCGTTGAGACGACGCCTTATGAACTGTGGTTTGGCAAGAAACCAAAGTTGTCGTTTCTTAAAGTTTGGGGCTGTGATGCTTATGTGAAGAAACTTCAACCAGATAAGCTCGAACCCAAATCGGAGAAATGTGTCTTCATAGGATACCCAAAAGAGACTGTTGGGTACACCTTCTATCACAGATCTGAAGGCAAGACATTCGTTGCTAAGAATGGATCCTTTCTAGAGAAGGAATTTCTCTCGAAAGAAGTGAGTGGGAGGAAAGTAGAACTTGATGAGATAATCAGATCTACTCCCTTATTGGAAGGTAGTTCATCACGAGAACCGGTTCCCGTGACAACTACACCAATTAGTGAGGAAGCTAATGATATTGATCATGAAACTTGGATCAAGTTTCACTGAACCTCGAGGTCTACTAGAGTAAGATCCGCACTGAGTGGTACGGTAATCCTATTCGGGAGTCATGTTACTTGACCATGATGAACCCACGAACTATGAGGAAGCGATGATGAGCCCAGATTCCGCAAAATGGCTAGAGGCCATGAAATCTGAGATAGGATCCATGTATGAAAACAAAGTATGGACTTTGGTTGACTTGCCGATGATCGGCAAGCCATTGAGAATAAATGGATCTTTAAGAAGAAGACCGACGCCGATGGTAATGTTATCGTCTATAAAGCTCGACTTGTTGTAAAGGTTTTCGACAAGTTCAAGGGGTTGACTACGATGAGACTTTCTCACCCGTAGCGATGCTTAAATCTGTCCGAATCATGTTGGCTATTGCTGCATTTCATGATTATGAAATTTGGCAAATGGATGTCAAAACTGCATTCTTGAATGGATTTCTAGAAGAAGAGTTGTATATGATGCAGCGGAAGGTTTTATTGATCCAAAAGGTCTCGACAAAGTGTGCAAGCTCCAACGTTCCATTTATGGACTGGTGCAAGCATCTCGGAGTTAGAATAAACGTTTTGATAGTGTGATCAAAGCATATGGTTTTATCTGAGACTTTTGGAGAAGCCTCAGATTTACAAAAAAGTGAGTGGGAGCTCAGTAGTATTTCTAGTTTTATATGTTGATGACATATTATTAATTGGAAATGATATAGAATTTCGGATAGCATAAAGGGATACTTGAATAAAAGTTTTTCAATGAAAGACCTCGGTGAAGCTGCTTACATATTGGGCATCAAGATCTATAGCGATAGATCAAGGCGCTTAATAGGACTTTCACAAAGCACATACCTTGACAAAATTTTGAAAAAGTTCAAAATGGATCGAGCAAAGAAAGGATTCTTGCACGTGCTACAAGGTGTGAAGTTGAGTCAAACTCAATGCCCGACCACAGCAGAAGATAGAGAAAATGAAAATGTTCCTATGCTTCAGCCATAGGCTCTATCATGTATGCAATGTTGTGTACCAGACCTGACGTATGCTTAGCAATAAGCTTGGCAGGAAGGTACCAAAGTAATCCAGGAGTGGATCACTGGACAGCGGTCAAGAACATCCTGAAATACCTGAAAAGGACTAAGGATATGTTTCTCATATATGGAGGTGACAAAGAGCTAGTCGTAAATGGTTACGTCGATGCAAGCTTTGACACCGATCCGGACGATTCTAAATCGCAAACCGGATACATGTTTATATTAAACGGTGGAACTGTAAGTTGGTGCAGTTCTAAACAAAGCGTCGTGGCGGGATCTACATGTGAAGCGGAGTACATAGCTGCTTCTGAAGCAGCAAATGAAGGAGTCTGGATGAAGGAGTTCATTTCCGATCTAGGTGTCATACCTAGTGCATCGGGACCAATGAAGATCTTCTGTGAAAATACTGGTGCAATTGCTTTGGCAAAGGAATCCAGATTTCACAAGAGGACCAAGCACATCAAGAGACGCTTCAATTCCATTCGGGACCAAGTCCAAGTGGGAGACATAGAGATTTGCAAGATACATACGGATCTGAATGTTGCAGACCCGTTGACTAAGCCTCTCTCACGAGCAAAACATGATCAGCACCAAGACTCCATGGGTGTTAGAATCATTACTGTGTAATCTAGATTATTGACTCTAGTGCAAGTGGGAGACTAAAGGAAATATGCCCTAGAGGCAATAATAAAGTTATTATTTATTTCCTCATATAATGATAAATGTTTATTATTCATGCTAGAATTGTATTAACCGGAAACATGATACATGTGTGAATACATAGACAAAACTATAGTCACTAGTATGCCTCTACTTGACTAGCTCATTAATCAAAGATGGTTATGTTTCCTGACCATAGACATGTGTTGTCATTTGATTAGTGGGATCATATCATTAAGAGAATGATGTGATTGACATGACCCATTCTCGTTAGCCTAGCACTTGATCGTTTAGTATCTGCTATTGCTTTCTTCATGACTTATACAAAGTTCTCGCAACTATGAGATTGTGCAACTCCGTTTACCGAAAGAACACTTTGTGTGCTACCAAACGTCACAACGTGAATCGGGTGATTATAAAGGTGCTCTCTGGTGTTTAGAAGGTACATGTTGGGTTGGCATAATTCGAGATTAGGATTTGTCACTCCGATTGTCGGAGAGGTATCTCTGGGCCCTCTCGGTAATACTCATCACATAAGCCTTGCAAGCATGTAACTAATGAGTTAGTTATGAGATGACGTATTACGGAACGAGTAAAGAGACTTGCCTGTAACGAGATTGAACTAGGTATTGGATACCGACGATCAAATCTCGGGCAAGTAACATACCGATGACAAAGGGAACAAAGTATGTTGTTATGCGGTTTGACCGATAAAGATCTTCGTAGAATATGTAGGAACCAATATGGGCATCCAGGTCCCACTATTGGTTATTGACCGAGAATGGTTTTAGGTCATGACTACATAGTTCTCGAACCCGTAGGGTCCGTGACGCTTAACGCTTCGATGACAGCTTTATTATGAGCTTATAAGTTTTGATGTACGAAGTTTGTTGAGTCCGGATGTGATCACGGACATGACGAGGAGTCTCGGAATGGTCGGGACATAAAGATTGATATATTGGACGACTATATTCGGACACCGAAAGGTTCCGGAGTTTTCGGAGAAAATGGAGTGCCGGGGTTATCGGAACCCCGGGAGAGTTAATGGGCCACATGGGCCTAGGTGGAAAGAGAGAGGGCGGCGGGGTGGGCTGCGCGCCTCTCCCTCTAGTCCGAATTGACTAGGAGGCGGCGCCCCTTCCTTCCCCTCTCCTCCTTCCTTCCCCTCCTAGTAGGAGTAGGAAAGGAGGAATCCTACTCCTACTAGGAGGAGGATTCCTCCTCCTTGGCGTGCCCCAAGGGGCGGCCGGCCCCCCTCCCTCCTTTATATACAGGCGGGGGCACCCCATAGACACAAGTTGATCTACGGATCGTTCCTTAGCCGTGTGCGGTGCCCCTTCCACCATATTCCACCTCGGTCATATCGTCGCAAGCTTAGGCGAAGCCCTCGCGCCGTAGAACATCAAGATCGTCACCACTCCGTCAGGCTTGTGACGGAACTCTCCCTCGACACTCGGCTGGATTGGAGTTCGAGGGACGTCATCGAGCTGAACGTGTGCTGAACTCGGAGGCTCTGTACGTTCGGTGCTTGGATCGGTCGGATCGTGAAGACGTACGACTACATCAACCGCGTTGTGCTAACGCTTCCGCTTATGGTCTACGAGGGTACGTGGACGAACACTCTCCCCTCTCATTGCTATATCATCACCATGATCTTGCGTGTGCGTAGGAAATTTTTTGAAATTACTACGTTCCCTAACAGAATCTTGACTTAGGTGTTTTGTATTACTCTTCTTCCCGTTCAAATTTTTCTTTAGGATCACGTGGTTAGTTTCGTGAGTTGTCCATCCTCTTTCATCCGGTGCATTTCTCGTCAAGCTGATTCGAACCTCTTTGTCTTTGGGAGATCAATCCTCAGCTCTTTTCGATCGATGTTGTTTCCCAGTCCGAAGTTGTCCTTGTTTTTCCCACCCGCCCTCCCTTCTTCTTCTCGAATACGGAGTCCGTCATTGAGTATCCATCCTACTCGTGCGAAGTCTTTGCTTTCTTTCCTCAATGATTTCAACCGGTGTTTCCTCTTCAAGATATTCGTCGTTTTCCCCCCTTCCAGTTGCCTTTGTTTTCCCACCCTCCCACCCTTTTTCTTCCCAGAATCTGAGCCTCTTTCAAGCATCATTTTCATTCGTACGGAGCCTCTTCAGTCTTTCCTCAATTATTTCAACCGGTGAATTCTCGCCTCGTTCGTCATTCTTCATCCCTTTCTTTTTCCGGTGCACACAATTCAAGTTTTCTTCGTTGTCGATCATATTCTTTTCCTCAGCTCAAGTGTTCTCTTTGCTCGTTCGCCTCTCACTAGTTTATCCTTCCGGAGTGTTCAAGACATCTCAGGAGATTCGTCCGTGTCCCAATTAATTCGAGGTTATCACCTCATTCAAATATTTCAATCATTCCGGTGCATCATCTATTTGTTCAACAATCCTTTCCAACGGTGTTTTTCTCTTCAGTGGGCCCTAACCCACAGGTCTTTTCCCAGGATCTTACCTGACTCTTCTAATTTCCCCCGGAGTTATTCTCAATTCTTTTCAAGTGTGACGTAAGAATGGATTCCATCAGTTAGATGCCTTTCCAAGATCGATTTCAAATCTTTTCATTGTTGGCTCAACCTTTTCGCTTTTCTTTCTCCCGGAGTATCTCAGTAATTTTGGTGGTGTTTCTCGTCATCATTCGAAGAAGAGTTTTTCCTCTAAATCTTGTTTGTTCTCCCGGAGATTCGCGGTGCTAGCTCGATGTTATCCTATCAAATTGTTTTCCAGTCGTGCAAATTCTTTTCTTACTCATCCGGAGTTTTCAGGAGTTGTTTTCTTGTTTCTTTTCACTGGAGGCCATCGTTCCAGAAGAATTCTTCGTCCTCACATTTCAGCTGCCGTTATCCAATTATCCTGGTGCTTCGTTCTACTGTTCTTTAATCAGCTCATGATCTCTTTGTTCTTTTGCATCTAAATCTCCTTGAGCATATTGGTTCTTCTGATTCTTCCCGGTGATTCATTCTTTTTCGTCAGTCATTTTTGAATTCTTACGATGATTCATTCAAGATTCTTTTCCTTGTTTATCATATTAATCCATTCGTTCTTTCATCCTACCGGTGGTTCATGAAGACCCTCTCAAGTTTGCGATATGTCACTTCTCAATCCTTTTCAAGAAGAATAAGTAGTATGCATAATCCATTGCTTGTCATCAATTTAATTTGGTGAAGGATAAGCATACAATAAATCTTATTCTTAATTCATCCAAGTGATTAATCCCTTCCTTCGAAGTTTGTTCTTGATGAATAAATTCTTGATTCAAGTGTTTCATCTTTTCTTTTCCGGAGTTCAAATTTCTTCGGCCATCTCGTCGGAACCTCTTCCTAAATCACCGCAGGGTTCATCTTATTCTTTCATCCTTCATTCTATCTCATCATCCTTTTGTCACCGGAGTTCTTCATGATGATTCTTCATGATTCAATTCATTCTTCAAGAGTTCATAAAGATTCTAATCGAAGGAGCTCAAGTATCCTTCTTCTTGCTTCTCGAGGTGCAATCAATTCTCCGTATTCTTTTGAAGTGGAGTTTTGCATTTCTTCGTTCTTCTTGGCTATTCAATTTTTTTCTGTTTGTGGTCGGCTATCAAAATTTCGAGATGTTTGCCCATAAGTCCACAACAAGCTTATTCTTTTCGTTGTTGATTTTCTCAACAACTCCATTCTAACCTTACTTCTAAAGATGCTTTCAATTTCATTCGTGGCACAAGTTGTCATATCCTTATCCGTTCTTTTCATTCAACTCTTTCAATTATTTCCGGAGTTTTTGTGTAATGTCTTCATCAAGTATCATTCCATCCTCTCTAGCTCGTGTTCTATTCCTCCATGTTTCAGCCGGAGTACTGCCTAAATTATTCCATTCTTATTCCTTTTCTTTCTCGTTCTAACCGGAGTGGTTTCATAGTCTATCTGATTCTGTGAACTTTCGATTTTCGTCATTCTCGTCGTTCCTCTCTTCCTCTCAAGGATTCTCGATTCTTTGCTTCTTCTCTTGAGTTCTTGTTTCACCTCATTCCTTTCCTTCCGTCTCGGTCCTAAGATCTCGGGACGAGATCTCTTGTTAGTGGAGGAGTGTTCTAACGCCCTGGATTCGATGCGCCAGGTGTCCGCTAGTTATTCGCCGTCATTGCCATGTCATTTGCTTGCGTGTTGCATTTTATCATGTCATCTTGTGCATTTCATTTTGCATACGTGTTCATCTCTTGCATCCGAGCATTTTCACCGTTGTCCGTTTTGCAATCCGGCACTCCTATGTCCTCCGGTGTCCCCTTTTTGTCTCTCGTTGTGAGCGGGTGTTAAACATTCTCGGAATGGCCCGAGGTTTGCCAAGCGGCCTTGGTATAGCACCGGTAGACCGCCTATCAAGTTTCGTGCCATTTGGAGGTCGTTTGGTACTCCAACGGTTAACCGGGTAACCGTAAAGGTCTCTTTTGTCTTGCAGCCCAACACCCCTCCAAAGAAGCCCAAAACCCAGCAAACCCCCCTCCATGCTCTCGGTCGTTCGTTCACGATCGCGTGGCCGAAAACCGCACCTCATTTGGACTCTCCTAGCTCCCTCTACCTATAAATATGTGTGCCTCCCCGAAATTCTCGGTCTAAACCCTAGCTTCTTCCTCCTCCCGCCGACGTACACGTCCGCCTGCCGACGGACATGTCAAGCCCCGCCCGCAGCCAACCCGAGCTTCGCCACGTCACCCGCCGCCGACTCCACCGCGCCTGGCTGGGCCCATCTGAGCCCGCCGGGCCCATCCGCCGCCATCGCGAGCCAGCGCCGCCGCCGCCGCCGCCGCGGCGCCTCGCCTCCTTGCGGTCGCGTCGGCGCCCGCCGCCGTCCGGCACCTGCCACCGGCGGCCGCGCCTCCTGCCGTCGCCGCCCTCCTCCTCGCCACGCCCCGCACTGCCGCCCGGCGGTCCAGCCCGCCTCAGCCCGCCGCCCGAGCCCAGCGCCGCCAGCCCGCCCTCCGTCGCCTCGCCTCGGCCTCGCGCCCGCCGGCGGTGCCTCCGTGCTCAACCCAGCGCCGCCGCCGCCTCCCTCCACACGTCCGCCGGAGCTCCTCCCAGCGCCGCCATGCTCTGCGCCTCCGCAGCTCCGCCGATGGGCTGAGCGCGCTGCGCCCGCCTCCGTGCCACGTCTCTCCTCCGCCGCTCCGCCCGACCTCGTCGGCTCCACGACTCGCCGCGCGCCCTGCGCTGAAGCTTGCCCAGCCCAGCCTGGCGTCTGCGGCGCCAGATCCGGTGGGCCCCGACCTTCCCTGACCCGCCGGCGCCTTCTCCGGCCTTCTTCGGCCCCGGCACGACGTCTCCGGTGAGCTCCTGCCCCGTCTCCGGCGAGCTCTCCGGCGAGATCCGCGGCCACGTTGACTGCCCCCCGTGGTCCAAATCTCTCTAAGTCCCAGATTTTTGACATTATCTTGCCTTGTTCATCATGCCGTATCTCTGCATCTGTAGCTCCGTTTTGTGCGTGTAATATGTCAAACTGTTCGCCTCGACGAGTAATTCATTTCATCTCATTGCAGCATTTTCATTTGAGTTCATCTTGATGCCTGAAATGCTGTTGGAAGAGTCCATGTTGATGTTAATCTGCTGAAACTGTTATAACATGTTCATTTGTCATTTTTGCCATGTTTGATGTGTGCATCCTATGAGGTTGATGTCTTTTTGAGCATGTTCTAGTTGTTTCTGGAGATAGCTCAGTGTTCATGTTTTGTAGTGCTTTACCTGTACATCATGCTCATGCCTTTTGTTCTTATGTTGGGGTGTTGTAGCATGTTGTTTTGGTGCTTGCAATATGCCTAGTTGCTGTTATGGACAGATTGTTGTTATGACTTGTATAGTGTGTGTGTTGCACCGTTGCTCCATTTTGAGTGTGATCTATATGAAACTTGCTTGATTTTGCATGTAGTTCCATATTATCATGTTGCATCCTTGCTTTGAGGTGTTTGCTTGATGTTTGGATGCATTTTGCATCAATGTCATGTTTAACTTGTTTTGCTCATATCTTCTAGGTCGTAGCTCCGAATTAAATGAACTTTATATGTAACTTGACTAGAATCTCGTGTAGATCATCTTGGTGCATCTTAACTTGCTGTTTAACAACTTGAACATAAGGTTTATTCAGATCTGGACCAATTTCGAAATTTGCATATGAGGACTTACCGGAATTGTTATATGTTGTTCCCGGCCTCATTTAAACTTGCCTTGATGTGTTGTTTTTGTTTGCATCATCTCTTGCCTTGAGTAGCCTCATCTAACTTTCTCATGCATCATGCTTGTTGTGCATCATGTCTTGTTCATGTGTGGTGTGTTTACTATGTTG
This sequence comes from Aegilops speltoides, assembly GCA_021437245.1. Lineage (NCBI taxonomy): Eukaryota > Viridiplantae > Streptophyta > Magnoliopsida > Poales > Poaceae > Aegilops > Aegilops speltoides. Next base: position 331,450,158 of record CM038143.1, read on the forward strand.
TGTGCTTCTTCTCGATAGTTCCTGTTTCGTTGCGATCGTGAGGATTCGTTCGTCTTCGCTTGGTTCGTCTTCGTGGCTTCCTCTTCTTCATGGACTCGTTCTTCTTCCTTGCAGGATTTCAGGCAAGATGACCGCTTCTACTGGATCTCACTACTATCATTGCTATGCTAGTTGCTTCGTTCTATCGCTTTCTTGCGCTTCCTATAACTTGTTCTTCAAGCCTCCCCAAATTGCCATGAACCTCTAACCTTTGACACCATTCCTAGCAAACCATTGCTTGGCTATGTTACCGCTTTGCTCAGCCCCTCTTATAGCGTTGCTAGCTGCAGGTGAAGTTGAAGATTTCTCCATGGTGGATAGGGTTATGTTGGGATATCACAATATCTCTTATATTATTAATGCATCTATATATTTGGTAAAGGGTGGAAGGCTCGGCCTTATGCCTGGTGTTTTGTTCCACTCTTGCCGCCCTACTTTACGTCATACCGGTGTTATGTTCCCGGATTTTTGCGTTCCTTACGCGGTCGGGTGATTTATGGGACCCCCCTGACAGTTCGCTTTGAATAAAACTTGTCCAGCAAGGCCCAACCTTGGTTTTACCATTTGCCTCACCACCGCCTATACCCTTCCCTTGGGTCGGCCAACCCAAGGGTCATCTTTATTTTAGCCCCCCCCCCCCGGGCCAGTGCTTGTCTAAGTGTTGGTCCGAACCGAGCAGCCTGCGGGGCCCCCTCGAGGAAACTCGAGGTCTGGTTTTACTCGTAGCTTGACTTATCTGGTGAGAACGAGATATGTGCAGCTCCTATCGGGATTGTCGGCGCATCGGGCGGCTTTGCTGGTCTTGTTTTACCATTGTCGAAATGTCTTGTAAACCGGGATTCCGAGACTGATCGGGTCTTCCTGGGAGAAGGAATATCCTTCGTTGATCGCGAGAGCTTATCATGGGCTAAGTTGGGACACCCCGCAGGTATAAACTTTCGAGAGCCGTGCCCGCGGTTATGTGGCAGATGGGAATTTGTTAATGTTCGGTTGTAGATAACTTGACACCAGATCCGAATTAAAATACATCAACCGTGTGTGTAGCCGTGATGGTCTCTTCTCGGCAGAGTCCGGGAAGTGAACACGGTCTTTGGGTTATGTTTTGACGTAAGTAGGAGTTCAGGATCACCTCTTGATCATTGCTAGTTTCACGACCGTTCCTTTGTTTCTCTTCTAGCTCTCATTTGCGTATGTTAGCCACCATATCATGCTTAGTCGCTGCTGCAACCTCACCACTTTACCCCTTCCTTACCCATTAAGCTTTGCTAGTCTTGATACCCATGGTAATGGGATTGCTGAGTCCTTGTGGCTCACAGGTTACTACAACAACAGTTGCAGGTACAGGTTATGCGATGATCTTGACGCGAGAGCGATGTTTGCTTGTTTGGAGTTCTTCTTCTGCTTCTTATTCGATCGGGGATAGGTTCGTGCCGGGCACTGGCTAAAGGTGGTGGATGTCGTTTGAGCTTCTGTTTATGTTTCATCCGTAGTCGGATGGTGCTCTCTTGTATGATGTTGTTGTATTCATGTGGCATTGTATTCCTTATGTATGTATCCCCATCTATTTATGTAATGTTGATGTAATGATATCCACCTTGCAAAAGCGTTTCAATATGCGGGTCTATCCTTGGTGGGACCTTCGAGTTCCTCTTGGATAGGGTCGCATATTGGGCGTGACATCCGATGAGATCATCGAGGAGCATGTGGGAGCCAACATGGGTATCCAGATCCCGCTGTTGGTTATTGACCGGAGAGGCATCTCGGTCATGTCTACATGTCTCCCGAACCCGTAGGGTCTACACACTTAAGGTTCGGTGACGCTAGGGTTGTAGAGATATGAATATGCAATAACCGAAAGTTGTTCGAGTCCGGATGAGATCCTGGGCGTTACGAGGAGTTCCGGAATGGTCCGAAGGTGAAGAATTATATATAGGAAGTGCAGTTTCGGCCATCGGGAAAGTTTCGGGGTGGTATTGTCTGGGACCACGGAAGGGTCCACCGGTGGGGCCACCTATCCGGGAGGGCCTGTGGGCTGAAGTGGGAGGGACCAGCCTGGTGGGCTGGTGCGCCCCTTGGGCCCCCCCTGCGCCTAGGGTTGGAAACCCTAGGGTGGGGGCGCCTCCACTTGCCTTGGGGGGCGAGCCTCCCCCTGGTCGCCGCCCCCCTTGGATATCCCATCTCCAGGGCCGGCGCCCCCTCTGGGGACCCTATATAAAGAGGGGGGAGGGAGGGCAGCCACACCCTTGCACTTGGCGCCCCTTCCCCTTGCTACACTCTCTCCTCCCGCAGACGCGAAGCCTCGCGGGATCCTGCTGATCCACCACCACGCCGTCGTGCTACTGGATATTCATCAACCACTCCTTCCCCCTTGCTGGATCAATAAGGAGGAGACGTCACGCTGACCGTACGTGTGTTGAACGTGGAGGTGCCGTCCGTTCGGTGCTAGGATCTCTGGTGATTTGGATCACGACGAGTACAACTCCCTCAACCCCGTTCTCTTGAACGCTTCCGCTCGCGATCTACAAGGGTATGTAGATGCACTCCTCTCTCTCGTTGCTGGATGAACTCCTAGATTGATCTTGGTGAACGTAGGAAAAAATTTATTTTATGCAACGTTCTCCAACAGTGGCATCATGAGCTAGGTCTATGCGTAGTTCTCTTTGCACGAGTAGAACACAATTTGTTGTTGGCGTAGATGTTGTCAACTTTCTTGCCACTACTAGTCTTATTTTGCTTCAGCGGTATTGTGGGATGAAGCGGCCCGGACCGACCTTACACGTACGCTTACGTGAGACAGGTTCCACCGACTGACATGCACTAGTTGCATAAGGTGGCTAGCGGGTGTCTGTCTCTCCCACTTTAGTTGGAGCGGATTCGATGAAAAGGGTCCTTATGAAGGGTAAATAGAAGTTGGCAAATCATGTTGTGGCTTTAACGTAGGTAAGAAAACGTTCTTGCTAGATCACCTATAGAAGCCACGTAAAAACTTGCAACAACAATTAGAGGACGTCTAACTTGTTTTTGCAGCAAGTGTTTTGTGATGTGATATGGCCAAAGGATGTGATGAATTATATATGTGATGTATGAGATGATCATGTTCTTGTAATAGGAATCACGACTTGCATGTCGATGGGTATGACAACCGGCAGGAGCCATAGGAGTTGTCTTTATTTTTTGTATGACCTGCGTGTCATTGAAGAACGCCATGTAAATTACTTTACTTTATTGCTAAACGCGTTAGCCATAGAAGTAGAAGTAGTCGTTGGCGTGACAATTTCATGAAGACACGATGATGGAGATCATGATGATGGAGATCATGGTGTCATGCCGTGGCGAAGATGATCATGGCGCTCAAGATGGAGATCAAAGGAGCAATATGATATTGGCCATATCATGTCACTATTTGATTGCATGTGATGTTTATCATGTTTTTCATCTTGTTTACTTAGAACGACGGTAGTAAATAAGATGATCCTCATAATAATTTCAAGAAAAGTGTTCCCCTAAGCGTGCCGTTGCGAAGGTTCGTTGTTTGAAGCACCACGTGATGATCGGTGTGATAGATCCTAACGTTCAATACAACGGGTGTAAGCCAGATTTACACACGCAATACACTTAGGTTGACTTGTCGAGCCTAGCATGTATGCAGACATGGCCTCGAACACGGAAGACCGAAAGGTCGAACATGAGTCGTATAGAAGATACGATCAACATGAAGATGTTCACCGATGATGACTAGTCCGTCTCACGTGATGATCGGACACGGCCTAGTTGACTCGCATCATGGATCACTTAGATGAGTAGAGGGATGTCTATCTGAGTGGGAGTTCATTATTTGACTAGATGAACTTAATTATCATGAACTTAGTCTAAAATCTTTGCAATATGTCTTGTAGATCAAATGGCCCACGCTAATGTTGCCCTCAACTTCAACGCGTTCCTAGAGAAAACCAAACTGAAAGACGATGGCAGCAACTATACGGATTGGGTCGGAACACGAGATCATCCTCATAGCTGCCAAGAAAGCATATGTCCTAGATGCACCGCTAGGTGAAGCACCCGTTTCCCAAAGAACTCAAGACGTTATGATCGCTGGCGATCGGCGTAATGATGATTACTCCTGGTTCGGTCGGCATGCTTTACAACTCGAACCGGGCTCCAAAAGCGTTTTGAGCAGCACGGAGCATATGAGATGTTCCAAGAGCTGAAAATGGTTTTCCAAGCTCACGCCGGTCGAGAGATATGAAGTCTCCGACAAGTTCTCTGATTGTAAGATGGAGGAGAATGGTTCGGTCGTGAGCACATACTCAAAATGTCGGGTTGCACAACCGCTTATCTCAACGGGAGTTAATCTCCGGATGACTTGATGGTCGACAGAATCCTCCAGTCGCTCCCACCAAGCTACAAGAGCTTTGTGATGAACTTCAATATGCACGGGATGGAAAAGACCATTCCTGAGGTATATTCAATGCTGAAATCAGCGGAGGTGGAGATCAAAAAGGAACATCAAGTGTTGATGGTGAATAAAACCACTAAGTTCAAGAAGGGCAAGGGTAAGAAGAACTTCAAGAAGGACGGCAAGGAAGTTGCCGCGCCTGGTAAGCCAGTTGCCAGGAAGAAGTCAAGCAATGGACCCAAGCCTGAGACTTAGTGCTTTTATTGCAAGGGAAGCAGACACTGGAAGCGGAACTGCCCCAAGTACTTAGCGGACAAGAAGGCCGGAAAAACCAAAGGTATAGGTGATATACATGTAATTGATGTGTACCTTACATGTGCTCGTAGTAGCTCCTGGGTATTTGATACCGGTGCGGTTGCTCATATTTGGAACTCAAAGCAGGAGCTGCGGAATAAGCGGAGACTGGCGAAGGACGAGGTGACGATGCGCGTCGGGAATGGTTCCAAGGTCGATGTGATCGCCGTCGGCACGCTACCTCAACATTTACCTACGGGATTAGTTTTGAACCTCAATAATTGTTATTTAGTACCAGCTTTGAGCATGAACATTGTATCAGGATCTCGTTTAATTCGAGATGGCTACTCATTTAAATCCGAGAATAATGGTTGTTCTATTTATATGAGTGATATGTTTTATGGTCATGCTCACCGGTGAATGGTTTATTCTTAATGAATCTCGGCGTAATGTTACACATATTCATAGTGTGAATACTAAAATATGTAAAGTTGATAACGATAGTCCCACATACTTGTGGCATCGCCGCCTTGGTCACATTGGTGTCAAGCGCATGAAGAAGCTCCATGCCGATGGACTTTAGAGTCTCTAGATTATGAATCGTTTAACACATGCGAGCCATGCCTCATGGCCAAGATGACCAAGACTCCGTTCTCGGAACAATGGAGCGAGCAACCAACTTATTGGAAATCATACATCTTGATGTGTGCGGTCCAATGGCGTTGAGGCTCATGGAGGATATCGTTATGTTCTCACTCTCCGATGGTGGAGTAGATATGGGTATGTCTACTTGATGAAACACAAGTCTGAGACCTTTGAAAAGTTCAAGGAATTTCAGAATGAGGTAGAGAATCAACGTGACCAAAAGATAAAGTTCTTACGATCAGATCGTGGGGGTGAATATTCAAGTCACGAATTTGATACGCACTTAAGGAAATGTGGAATCGTTTCACAACTCACGCCGCCTGGAACACCTTAGCGAAATGGTGTGTCCGAACATCGTAATCGCACTCTATTGGATATGGTGCGATCTATGATGTCACTTACCGATTTACCGCTATCATTTTGGGGATACGCTCTAGAGATAGCTACATTCACTTTAAATAGGGCACCATCTAAATCCGTTGAGACAACACCGTATGGATTATGGTTTGGGAAGAAACCTAAGCTGTCGTTTCTAAAAGTTTGGGGATGCGATGCTTATGTCAAGAAACTTCAACCTGAGAAGCTCGAACCCAAGTCGGAAAAATGCGTCTTCATAGGATATCCTAAGGAAACCATTGGGTATACTTTCTACTTAAGATCCGAGGGCAAGATCTTTGTTGTTAAGAACGGGTCCTTTACGAGAAAGAGTTTCTCTCGAAAGAATTAAGTGGGAGGAAAGTGGAACTTGATGAAGTACTACCTCTTGAACCGATAAGTAGCGCAGCTCGGAAGATGTTCTGTGGTGCTCGCACCGACAAGAGAGGAGGTTAATGATGATGATCAAGATACTTAGGATCAAGCTCTTCTTGAACTTGAAGGTCCACAAGGACACGTTCGCGCAGAGTGGTGCGGCAACCCTGTCTTAGAAATCATGTTGTTAGACAATGGTGAACCTTCGAACTATGAAGAAGCGATGGCGGGCCCAGATTCCAACAAATGGCTTGAAGCCATGCAATCCGAGATAGGATCCATATATGAAAACAAAGTGTGGACTTTGACAGACTTGCCCGATGATCGGCGAGCAATAGAAAACAAATGGATCTTTAAGAAGAAGACGGACGCGGATGCTAATGTTACCATATATAAAGCTCGACTTGTCGCTAAGGGTTATCGACAAGTTCAAGGGATTGACTATGATGAGACATTATCTCCCGTAGCGAAGCTGAAGTCCGTCCGAATCATGTTAGCAATTGCCGCATACTATGATTATGAGATATGGCAAATGGACGTCAAAACGGCATTCCTTAACGGACACCTTAAGGAAGAACTGTATATGATGCAGCCGGAAGGTTTTGTCGACCCTAAGAATGCTAACAAGGTATGCAAGCTCCAACGCTCCATCTATGGGCTGGTGCAAGCATCTCTGAGTTGGAACATTCGCTTTAATGAGATGATTAAAGCGTTTGGGTTTATGCAAACTTATGGAGAAGCCTGCGTTTACAAGAAAGTGAGTGGGAGCTTTATAGCATTTCTCATATTATATGTGGATGACATACTTTTGATGGGAAATGATATAGAACTTTTCAACAGCAGAAAGGCCTAATTGAATAAGTGTTTTTCAATGAAGGACCTTGGAGAAGCTGCTGAGATAGATCAAGACGCCTCATAGGTCTTTCACAAAGCACATACCTTGATAAAATATTGAAGAAGTTCAATATGGATCAGTCCAAGAAGGGATTCTTGCCTGTGTTGCAAGGTGTGAAATTGAGCTCAGCTCAATGCCCGACCACGGTAGAAGATAGAGAAAAGATGAGTGTCGTCCCCTATGCCTCAGCCATAGGGTCTATCATGTATGCCATGACTGTACAGGACTGACATAAACCTTGCCGTAAGTTTGGTAGGAAGGTACCAAAGTAAGCCCGGCATGGAACACTGGACAGCGGTCAAGAACATCCTTAAGTACCTGAAAAGGACTAAGGACATGTTTCTCATATATGGAGGTGCGAAGAGCTCGTCGTAAAGGGTTACGTCGACGCTTAGCTTCGACACAGATCTGGATGACTCAAGTCACATACCGGATCGTGTATATTTTGAATGGTGGGGCGAAGTAGTGCGGTTGCAAGCGAGCATCGTGGCGGGATCTACATGTGAAGCGGAATACATGGCAGCCTCGGAGGCAGCACATGAAGCAATCTGGGTGAAGGAGTTCATCACCGACCTAGAGTCATACCCAATGCGTGGGGCCGATTACACTCTTCTCGTGACAACTTTGGAGCTATTGCACTTGCCAAGGAGCCGGGTTTCACAAGAAGACCGAGCACATCAAGCGTCGCTTCAACTCCATTCATGAAAATGTTCAAGATGGAGACATAGATATTTGTAAAGTACATACGGACCTGAATGTAGCAGATCCGTTGACTAAACCTCTCCCTAGAGCAAAACATGATCAACACCAGGACGCAATGGGTGTTCGATACATCACAATGTAACTAGATTATTGACTCTAGTGCAAGTGGGAGACTGTTGGAAATATGCCCTAGAGGCAATAATAAAATGGTTATTATTATATTTCTTTATTCGTGATAATTGTCTATTGTTCATGCTATAATCATATTATCTGGAAATCGTAATACGTGTGTGAATACATAGACCACAACAAGTCCCTAGTAAGCCTCTAGTTGACTAGCTCGTTGATCAACGGATAGTCATGGTTTCCTGACTATGGACATTGGATGTCATTGATAACGGGATCACATCATTAGGAGAATGATGTGATGGACAAGACCCAATCCTAAGCATAGCACAAAGATCGTGTAGTTCGTTTCGCTAGAGCTTTTCCAAATGTCAAGTATCATTTCCTTAGACCATGAGATTGTGCAACTCCGGATACCATAGGAGTGCTTTGGGTGTGCCAAACGTCACAACGAATCGGGTGACTATAAAGGTGCACTACGGGTATCTCCGAAAGTGTCATTGGGTTGGTACGAATCGAGATCAGGATTTGTCACTCCGTATGACGGAGAGGTATCTCTGGGCCCACTCGGTAATGCATCATCATAATGAGCTCAATGTGACCAAGTGTCTGGTCACGGGATCATGCATTACGGTACGAGTAAAGTGACTTGCCGTTAACGAGATTGAACGAGGTATTGGGATACCGATGATCGAGACTCGGGCAAGTAACGTACCAATTGACAAAGGGAATTGTATATGGGATTGATTGAATCCTCGACATCGTTGTTCATCCAATGAGATCATCGAGGAGCATGTGGGAGCCAACACAGGTATCCAGATCCCGCTGTTGGTTATTGACCGGAGAGGCGTCTCGGTCATGTCTGCATGTCTCCCAAACCCGTAGGGTTTACACACTTAAGGTTCGGTGACGCTAGGGTTGTAGAGACATGAATATGCAGTAACCCGAAAGTTGTTCGGAGTCTTGGATGAGATCATGGACGTCACCAGGAGTTTCGGAATGGTCCGGAGGTGAAGAATTATATATAGGAAGTGCAGTTTCGGCCATCGGGAAAGTTTTGGGGGTCACCGGTATTGTACCGGGACCACCGGAAGGGTCCCGGGGATCCACCGGGTGGGGCCACCTATCCCGGAGGGCCCCGTGGGCTGAAGTGGGGAGGGGACCAGCCCCTGGTGGGCTGGTGCGCCCCCCCCCCTTGGGCCCCCCTGCGCCTAGGGTTGGAAACCCTAGGGTGGGGGGCGCCTCCACTTGCCTTGGGGGGCAAGCCTCCCCCCTGGCCGCCCCCCCTTGGAGATCCCATCTCCAGGGCCGGTGCCCCCCTAGGGACCCTATATAAAGAGGGGGGAGGGCAGCCGCACCCTTGCACTTGGCGCCTCCCTTCCCCCTTGCTACACATCTCCCTCCCGCAGACGCTTGGCGAAGCCCTGCCGGGATCCCTGTTGCATCCATCACCACGCCATCGTGCTGCTGAATCTTCATCAACCTCTCCTTCCCCCTTGCTGGATTAAGAAGGAGGAGACGTCACGCTGACCGTACGTGTGTTGAGTGCGGAGGTGCCGTCCGTTCGGCGCTAGGATCTCCGGTGATTTGGATCACGACGAGTACGACTCCCTCAACCCCATTCTCTTGAACGCTTCCGCTCGCGATCTACAAGGGTATGTAGATGCACTCCTCTCTCTCATTGCTGGATGAACTCCTAGATTGATTTTGGTGAACGTAGGAAAAAATTTATTTTATGCAACGTTCTCCACCAGGGTCCTCTACCGAAGGTTAGTTTGCCAAATCTTACTGTTTTCGATCTAGTTCGGCCGGAATCATGGATCACTGTGAAACGTAAGAAGAAGGGGTGCCAGACGACGGCCAGATCATCGCCGGCGGTGCGGGCGTCAGTTTTGCCGAACGATCAGGGACTCGGGATCACGGCGGATCATACGCGTCGTTTGAATTTTCTCGTTCGCCGTGAGGGGCTGACCGAGGAAGATGTTGGGCTTTGCCTGGACGGGCCGAGGTTAGCTGGGTATGAGGCCTAGACTAACCTGGCGTCGTGCCAGCTTGGGTTGGACACCGATCGAGACGACGGGGTCGAGCGGATCGAGCATGTCTTGCCTGGGTATGAGTCCCAGGAGGAATCGGTGTTGATCGACGATCGGGACGCTCGGGTTTCGAAGTTTTGTTCGTCGCTTTGTTCAGCGCCGTCACCTAGGGTTCTGAGGCGTCGGAGTCCTAACCTGTGATCGGCTGGGGATGCAGCGCACGTTGTATCCCTCCGCTCGGTCTCATGGCGGGCCGCGGGGGGGCTGTTTCACCGACCGAAGTCGGGGACCGACCGCACGCTGGCTGCGCCGCCGCTGGTAGCCGATGCTGGCCGTGGTGCGGTGCCTGCTGCTGCTTCAGGTGGTGGAGCTGCGCCACTGCTGCCTGCAGGTAGCGATTGAGGGACGGCGCCGCCGGTCGCCCAGGGGTCGAGTCGTGGGGCGCTGCCACCGCAGGTGGTGCCTGCTGGCCGGGGCTCGGCGGGAGTGGAGTCTGGACGGGGTGTTGTCTCAGGTCCGAGACCGCCGATCATTGGTGCTGCGGGGCCAAGGCCTCCGGCGCTGGTGGCGTCCGGGATGATTCCGGCGGGCCGTGGTGGTGTGATGCCACGACCGACTGCGCGTGGATCATTGAACATGCAGCACCCGAAGCCGGCCCCTCCGCCTCACATTGTCGCGAAGCCACAATAGAACAGAGTCGGGCCGGTGCAGAAGCAACCGCCGCCGCCTCCGGCTTCTACTGTGCCTAAGGGGCAGTGGGGTGATGATGGGTTCGATGCGTACGGGGCTGGTAAGCACCGTGGATCTTCGTCGACGGGCGGTGGACGGGGCTACGCTTGGCAGAGCGATGGCACGGCGGAGCGTCCCTTCATGGGGCCACCAGGAGGTTTTGTTGAGGGGGCGTCGGGCCCAGGCTTCAAGCAGCGGGGTGGTTTCCGCGGTCATCGTGGTGGCCGTGGGGGGCGAGGTGGCCGGTATCGTCCTCGACTGCCACCACCGCCTATGGTTGACCAAATGGTGGTCGACGAGTCTGTTGAGGAGCAGGTTCTGTCAGGGCAAGCTATGGAGGTGGTCTCCGTGCTTGCCTCGGCTGAGATACCAGGATCGGAGTCGACTGCGATTGTTGAGGTAACTGGCAGGTCTGAATCTGAGCGGGCGGCCAAGTGGGCGCGTAAGAAAGAAAATATGTTGTGTTACAGATGTGGTGGAAAGGGTCACTTTATTGCTGAATGTGTTGCTGAGCTTTGTGGCACTTGTGGAAAACCAGCACATGACTCGGGGGACTGTCCGTTTTTTGAGAGATCAGGCACCAGCACTCATGATGTATGGAGTGTATTGTGCCGAGCTTACTTTCTTTGAATCTCCAACGGAGGTGGAGGTTCCTGACGAGACTTTGAGCTTAACGACTTGGTTAGTCAAAGTTGCCAGAGGAGATGTCTCGGAGGCATAAATTGTTCAGAGGCTCAAAGAGTTAGCTCCTGGGGATTTCCAGTGGGAGCTTGTTAACATCAAGGACAAACTGTTTCGGGTTGAGTTTTCGTCAGTGGAGGATCTCCAGAGACTTCTGAGCTTCGGAATGTGCAAGGTGCTGGGTACTGATGCGGTGCTTGAGTTCCATGAGTGGAAGAGGATTGAGCCTACGGGCAAGCCGCTGACTCAGGTTTGGTTGCGGTTCTCTGGGGCCCCTCCAAGCCGATGCAGGATGCTCGGGTGGTGGACAGTTTGGGTATCATGGTGGGCAGACCAGAGAGAGTGGATATGGACTTCACCAGAGCCCATGGCATTACCTGTATACTGGTTAGTGTGCTGAACATCGAGTACGCGCCTGAGGTGGTTAAGTGGGCTTATCGCGTCCACATCTATAACCTTGTCATTGAGTTTGATGATGAGAGTCTGTTCGCTGAGGTGGTTAGTGGGACGGATACTGATATGCATGAGGGTGATGATGGTTCGGCTTTAAAGGAGGCACCAACAGCTGACACTGGACGAGAGTTGTCCACTGCGCCGGGTGCTGACTCTTAGACGTCTGCCGATGGTACGCCACCATCTTATACTGTGCCTTCGACTACTCTCAGATTCGGGTCTTTCGAGCCGGCGTCTGCGCCTCCGAGACTTTGGAGTGATCACGTGGAGTCTGATGAGGCATTTGAGCATACGCTGTCGGTGCTGGAGTCTGAGGAGTCTGTGGTTCCTTTGATTGGTGCTTCGCTAATTTCGGTCAGGGTTGAGGCGGCGGAGACTGCACTCGCTGGCGGGGGTCCGAAGATGGTGATTTCGGATTCTTCCGCTGCAGCGGTGGTCTCTCAGGTTCAGAAGGCGGTGCCTTCGTTTGATGGGGGAATGGGGCAGGAGGCCTCCGCGCTACCATCGGGGCTTCCGGAGGACAGGCCCCACATGGTGCTGCTTCACTCATCGGGAGGGGATCCCTTCTCCCCTTCGGCCGGGCCGGTTGCGATGGCACCAGCGTTGATTTACGGAGAGGGATCGGGGCAGGTGGCCTCGGGGCTCTCTCCTCCGGGGGCGCCTAGGGAGGCCTGCGGGCCTTCTACGCCTGTGTCGCTGCCTGGTCGTTGGGCCGGGATGGATGGGGAGCTCGGGCAGGAGGCCCTGGTTCCACCTTCCCCCGTTTTGGAGTTCTCCTTTACAACTACTCGGGAGGAGGTGATTGCGTTCGGGGGTATTCCGGATCCGGTCTCTGAGGGGTGACGGTTGAGTAGCCGTCTCCAGGACCATCCGGAAGTGGACGACATACAGCAACGGTGCGCTATGAGGGCGGCCAAGCTTCGTGACGTGGAGGTCACTACTGGTATGTCGGTCAATACCTCTAATTTATTTTGCATTTTTCTAATGATGAGATTATTAATAATGCAAATCAGTTAGGAATTTCACTAGGTAGTAATGATAGTGAAATCTCAACCTCGGTTATGATATGCTGGATTTAGAAGCCGAACGGGCGCTTGAGATGATTCGTAACTTAGCTGCGGTCAAACCCATGAATGATTCAAATATCGACGCTTTAGGGGTCAGGGCACTCGATAATCTTTGTGCGGATCTGGCTCAACCGTCTCCTGAGCCTGAGGAGGAGGATGAGCGAGTAGACGTTGTCGACTTGCATACCTCTGAGACTGGTTGTGAGGACCAGCTGGAGAGTTTCATTGCTCGGATTAGGACGGCGAAAAAATTCCACGATGAGATATGAAAGGAATCTTTTGAAATAGCAGAGGTCTGAAAGACTTGGATAAAAGAAGGTTTCTTGTTGAGGCTTCTATTGAACACAAGTTAGACTTTATTGCTTTGTCGAAAACGGGTAGAGCCAACTTCTCGCCACAATTTCTTAATACTCTGTCGGGGGGTATTGATTTTGATTGGCATTGTCTACCTCCGCGAGGAAGATCGGGTGGGATTTTACTCGAAGTTAGATGTGATTCGTTAGAAGTCCGGAGCGTGGTCATGGGCGATTCTGCGGTTAAGTTTAGGGTGAGGTCGAAGGCAGATGGGTTTAACTGGGCTTTGGTAGCGGTATATGGTGCCGCTCAGTCCGAGCTCAAACCGGATTTCTTGGCCGATCTGGTTAGGATTTGTGGGTCTGAACAATTACCTATCCCGGTGGGGGTGATTTTAATATCATCAGGAGGAGTGATGAGAAGAATAATGACAATTTTGACGGACGATGGTCGTTCATGTTTAATACAACCATTGAAAGCCTTGACCTGCGCGAGATAGAGCTTTCGGGCCGTAAGTTTACCTAGGCTAACGCCTTGCCAAATCCAACGTTTGAGAAGCTGGATCGAGTCCTGGCTAGCATCGAGTGGGAGCAGAAATTCCCTTATGTCACAGTCTAGGCGCTTACTCGTGGTATTTCTAACCACACGCCTTTATTTCTCGATTCGGGGGAGGCCACCCACTTGGGAAATAAAAATGTTTTCTCGTTCGAGCTTGCTTGGTTTGAGCGAGAAGGCTTCTTGGATCTCGTAGCCAGAGAATGGGCTAAGGATGCAGGAGGTCAGTCTGCACTCGAACACTGGCAGAATAAAATTAGGCATTTGAGAAGCTTCCTACGTGGGTGGGCTAAGCATCTCAACAGGATTTATAAGGTTGAAAAGGAGCAGCTTCTTGCGCTTATTCAGTCCCTTGATGTAAAGGCCGAAACCATGATCCTGCCAGCCTCGGAGCTTCATGCCAAGCTTGAGGCGGAAATGAGGCTGAAAGAGCTCCTTCACGAGGAAGAACTAAAGTGGGCGCTTCGGGCTAAGGTCTGTAGAGTCGTTCAGGGGGACGCAAACACTCAATTTTTTCACTTGATCGCCAATGGTAAGCATAGAAAGAAGAGGATCTTTCAGCTTGAACAAGACGAGGAAACGATTCTTGGCCAGGAAAACTTAAAGCAATATATTACTGAGTATTACAAGCAGCTATTTGGGCCTCCAGAGGACAACTGTGTGTCGCTGGATGAGTCTAGGATTGAGGATGTGCCTCAACTTACGGCTGTTGAGAATGATATTTTAGTAGCTCCTTTCTCTGAGAAAGAGGTGTTTGAGGCCATTTCCTAGATGAAGAATAATAAGGCTCCTGGCCCGGATGGTTTCCCGGAAGAGTTTTACAAGAAGTGTTGGCACATTATTAAAGGACATCTATTGCCTTTGTTCAATGATTTATTCTCCGGCCAGCTTCACCTTTTTCAGCTGAATTTTGGAACGATAATGTTACTTCCCAAGAAGAGATAGGCAGTGCGGATTGAGCAATTCCGGCCTATCTGTCTTCTCAATGTTAGTTTCAAAAAATTTACCAAGGTCGGGACGAATAGGCTCACACAGATTGCGCATACTGTGGTGCAACCTACTCAGTCTGCTTTCATGCCGGACAGGAACATCCTTGAAGGGGTTGTGGTCTTGCATGAAACGCTCCATGAGATTCACACAAAAAAACTTGATGACGTTGTTTTCAAGGTGCATTTCGAGAAAGCGTACGACAAAGTCAAACGGCCTTTGCTTCAACAGGCATTACGCATGAAGGGTTTCGATGAAGTTTGGAGATGACAAGTCAAATCCTTCACGTAAAAAGGGAGTGTTGGAATTAAAGTGAATGACGATATCGGTCATTATTTCCAGACACATAAGGGCCTGAGACAAGGTGATCCAATGTCTCCTATTTTGTTCAACATCGTCGTTGACATGTTGGCAATCCTGATAGGTAGGGCAAAGGAGGCCGGCCAGGTAGGTGGTTTGGTGCCTCATCTAGTTGATGGTGGTGTGTCCATCCTACAGTACGCGGATGATACGATCATCTTTATGGAGCATGACTTGGCCAAAGCGAGAAATATGAAGCTGGTGTTGTGCCTGTTTGAGCAATTGACCGGTCTGAAGATTAACTTCCATAAAAGTGAGTTGTTCTGTTTTGGTAGAGCCAAAGAGGAACAGGATGCATATAAGCAATTGTTTGGGTATGAATTGGGAGCACTCCCGTTAAATTACCTAGGTATCCCCATTCACCATCGTAAGCTGACTAACAGTGAATGGAAGTGTATCGAGGATCGTTTTGAGAAGAAACCGAGTTACTGGAAGGGCAAACTCATGTCGTATGGAGGACGGTTGATTCTTATTAATTCGGTGCTCACGAGATTGCCTATGTTCCTTCTGTCCTTTTTTGAAGTACCAGTTGGAGTTAGGAAAAGACTGGACTCCTATCGGTCCCGTTTCTTCTGGCAAAGTGATGAACTTAAGAGAAAGTACCGTTTAGCCAAATGGGACGTCATCTGCCGACCGAAGGACCAAGGGGGTCTTGGTATTGAAAATCTTGAGGTCAAGAACAGATGTCTTCTCAGTAAGTGGCTATTTAAGTTAACAACTGAGACTGGAGTTACTTGGGCACAGATTCTGCGTATCAAGTACCTCCACTCTAAGACTTTGTCGCAGGTGACAGTCAGACCGACTGATTCGCCTTTCTGGAAATGGCTAATGAGAGTCAAAGCCACTTTCTTTATCAGAACAAAGTTTATTGTTGGTGATGGCAACAATACTCGCTTCTGGGAGGATACTTGGCTGGGGGATGCGCCGTTGGCGCTTCAGTATCCTTCGCTTTATCGTATTGTGCAACGTCGTGATGCTCTGGTTGCAACGTGTTTGCAGTCCACTCCCCTGAATATTCAGTTTAGGAGGGTGCTTGTTGGAGACCGGTGGGAAGGCGGCTTCATCAGTGCGAGGTCGATGGAGGTTCAGCTTACGCATCAGCCCGATAAGTTGTGTTGGAAGCTTACTAGATCTAGGGAATTCACAGTCAAGTCGATGTATATTGATGTCATCAATTCTAGTGTGATTCCTACTTCCAAACATGTTTGAAAAGTTAAGGTTCTTCTGAAAATCAAAATGTTTATGTGGTTTGTACATAAACAAGTTATCTTAACGAAGATAATCTGTTGGTTAAACCGGACGGGATCTACTAGGTGTAGTTTCTGTGATCGGGATGAAAATATCAAGCACCTCTTCTTTGATTGCCCGTTGGCAAAGGTCTTATGGCGTTCGATGCAAGTTGCCTTTAACATTCCTCCTCCGCATTCGGTCAGGTCGTTATTTGAAACGTGGCTGGTTGGGATAGAGTCCGAAACAGCTAGACAAATTCGCGTAGGAGCGTGTGCGTTGTTATGGGCAATTTGGAACTGCAGAAATGATTTGGCTTTTAACAGAACAACAACTATTCATTTTTTGCAGGTTTTATTCCGGGCTACTGCGTTAATCCGTATGTGGTCCTTACTCACTCCGACGGAGGCTAGAGAGTGTTTGGTTACTGGATCTCTCCGGTGAGAGATGGTAGCACGGGATATCTTCAACTGGTTTGGATGACGGTCATGTAATATGATAGGTGACTAGTTTACCTATTCATCTTTTGCCAGCCGGTTGTGGCTTTTGGGCCTTTTTTGCTTTTATTGCTCTTTGTGAGCCAGCTCTTTTTGGAGCAGACCGCTAGACTCTGTTGAACTTATTTATTTTTATATAAATGTGGCCGTATGCATCTTTCTGATGCAGAGGCCGGGGAGTCCCCCTTTTCGAGAAAAATTTCCAACAATACGCATATGCATACACTAGTAAAATAACTTTTTGCAAAATGTTTGTGGGGCATGTGTGCAAGCACTTTCCATATTACCTTCCAAGTTTTTTGGTCAACCATGTCCGGATTAACCGAGAATCTAGAAGCCCTAACGACATGGTATATCTTTTTTACCGCATCGCAGCCTTAGTATAACTTTGCGTAAATATTTTTCAGTCTTTATCACACTGTTCATCGTCAACGACAAATAACCATCCACATGTTGCACGATGAAATCCACGTCTTAAACGAGTTGGTTCCAGGAATAATAATACCTGACAGGGTCACACAGCCACCATAATGAATACTTAGCGGTTTAAATCAAAATCATGTCAAACCCGTCGACACTTAATTAAAATTCAATAGGATCGCGACAATATGCAGTATACCATTTTGGGGCATTCAGTGCCATTGAAGGCCCGGTGCAATCATCCGGAATCGCTTCAACCGTTTTTTTGCCCAGAAACGAAGAAAACTGGAGAGCTGATGCCACCAATAATCCCTGTCCGCAAAAATGCCATGTCCCTGTAGATACGTCTGGATGAGCGACCACCTGAGTCTCGACAAGGAAGGTCGCACCGGTCGCCTGCCCCACCAACCAGCGGCCCACGCAAGCCCCACGGCCGCTGGGCGGCCCAACCTCCCACTGTCCATGCCAGGTGGCCCCACCGCTCCCCGCCGCACCCACCCACCAATATCTCATTTCTGCCCAGGAGTATTACTATTTAGGCCCCCCGTCTCCACGCCTCTTTCTACTTCGGTCCATTTCGAAGCGCAGCAAGAGCAGCAGGCAAGGCTACCGGAGCAAGCAGGAGGGGGAGAGGGATGGCGGAGATGCAGCACGTGGTGAAGGTCGAGGAGGGCCGCCCGGCCGCCGACGGCCGGCCCTCGGTGGGGCCCGCCTACCGGAGCGCCTTCGCCCGCGACGGCTTCCCGGCGCCCGTCGACGGCCTGGACAGCTGCTACGACATCTTCCGGTGAGCTCTCCTTGCTCCTCCGGGGCCCCTGGCTGCTTCATCCTCTGCTCCATTGATGGCTCCTGGATTATCTCTCTTTTCGGTGGCGTTGGTCAAAGGACTGAATCCGGTGGTTTTGTTCACGCGTAGTGGGTGGGACGCGGAGGATGTTTTCTTCTATTGAGTACGTATTTATTTGGTCGTGGTGATTTGTCGCTGTCCTTGCTAGTAGTACTGCACGGAGACTGGGGTTTGATACTATGCCTGATTCTCCTTTGCCTCCCGTCCAACTAACTACTCGCATGAACCCTATTCTTTATGGCATTTATGTCGGTTTGCTTGCGTATGCTAGCCCTCGGGATCTGTCCCCCACGCCCTCGACAAAATGGCCCTAGTACTCTGCATTTTTCTGAATTTCCTCTTTGCATTTCGGCTCCGAATTCTTGTTTATTAGTTGCTCTGTTGGTTGGGCAGTTGTATAGACTCACTCTTTAAATGCCTTTAAATTCTGGATCACTAGTACGCTGTTTCTGTGGAGTGATAATTTTCTTTAAAGCAGAGGAATAAAGTTCAGATTACTATAGTTCGAACTCAGCAGTACTATTTCCCGCTTGTTAATCAGCTGTGGAAGAAAGCATCAAATCGCTGACCATGCAAACCTGTTATCAAACTGAATTCACTTTCTCCGTAGTCTTGTGTTGTGTGGGTGGAAACGCTGATGTCAGATTGGTCAATAGTGTCTGGTTTGTTTCGGGTTAGTTAACCAAGGAAATTAACCGAGCAAGTTGGTTCGTTGCATTCTGACTGTTGACTTGCTACTAAAACTCTTAAATCTGGCGACCTTTTGTCTTACTGAGCTTATTTAGCTTTGAGTTTCAATGATGTGTGCTCATACACAGAATGGCGGTGGAGAAGTATCCAAACAACAGAATGCTTGGTCACCGCGAGATTGTTGATGGGAAGGTACCATTTGGTCGATTATTCCGTGTACAACTTATATCCCCCTGTACTATAAAAGCAGTAGAATTCTTGCTAAAGTATGATCTCTGTGGTATGAACAAATAGGCTGGTGCATACGTTTGGAGGACATATAAGGAGGTGTTTGACATTGCAAATAAAATCGGTAACGCTATTAGGAGCTGTGGACTCACGAAGGTTTGCTCTCGTTTCTTATATATTTGCTATTCTATTCACTCTAATGCTAATTTACTTAAAAACATTTTTCAGTTAGGTGATATGTTTTCTCATCTTGAATGAACACATGAAATTAAACATCATGTGAACTTTTTATTAGCTCGGGGGAGTCACTTTGATGTTTCATGATTAAGGTTATTTCATGATGACTATTTTTTTTTAAACTGGATAATTTTACAGGGCAGTCGTTGCGGTATATATGGTGCTAATAGCCCTGAATGGATTATCACGATGGAGGTAAAATCTTGTTCTACTGCATGCAGCATTTAATTCATTCTTGCAACAAGTAACTATTTTCATCTTGTTGGACTTCTGGAGTTTTCCTTAACCAATCAAGAGCACTATGTTTGCCATGTATCTCTTACGAACTTAATTCACTTGCAATCTCTATCCCTTGCAGGCTTGCAATGCCCATGGAGTCTACTGTGTTCCATTATATGACACTCTTGGTATATATCCTGACATCTCCATTTTATGACATTGAGGGGCTTGCAGTATGTCCCTCTTTCAGTTTTTTTGTTTGTTGCGCATCAGTGAATTATACACTTCATTGAGAAGCATGTCTCGATATTCATATGCTCTGCACTATTTAAGATTTCTGAAATCATGATCAAGCTAAAATCACATCTTAAAAAAAGAATGAAAAGCCCCACCACATCCTTGAAACATGTGGCAAACAAGTAATCTAATATCTGAGCAGAGCACTATGCAATTGAACATCCTTAAGTATGGATCCTTTTCCCCACATTACAAACGATAAAAGAAACAATACTGATGATACAGTTCAACCTACTTATTGACGATGCTCTTTCTGTAGGGGCTGGTGCGATAGAGTTTATTCTGTGCCATGCAGAAGTTGAGATTGCCTTTGCAGAGGAGAAGAAAGTTGCGGAGGTTTGTTTCCTTCATCATCTCATATGTAGAATTTGTATGCTTGCGATGTCCCATAAACTTCTCTTTTCAATATTTGGTATTCATGCCTTTGCCTGGGGGATGATGCATGTTGACCCAATGACCCCTATTCGGTCGGTGACCTAGGAAAGTGGAAACACTACAAAGCAGTACATCAACTGTCTTTTATATCCCTAAAGCCCCTTTTGGGTAGCCCAATCCCAGACAAGCCCAGTTTTTTTTGGCTGAGATCCTGGCTGGTTTGGGGCCAACCAAACAAGGCTTCAAAAGTTTCTTGTTGTCAGTTATGCTCTGTACAGTCCCATAAGCTGTTTGGATTAATAGAAGCATTAGTTCGTATTAATAGAAAACATTCCATCTGTCAACACAGCTCTCTACTGTTGAGCAATTACCTTATGATTTTGTCCATTTATGTTCAACACGCCAAAATTATCACAGTTGTGATGCAACCATGCTAATGGGTTTTCTGTTATTAATATCTCTCTTTTATCTCAATTTGACAGCTCTTGAAGACATTTCCCAAGTCAACTGAGTTCTTGAAAAGTGAGTTTCACTTATCCTAGATAGATCTCATCATCTAACACCAAAAGGTTTCCACCTATAAAGCAAATATATTATTTTGTTTGTAGCCATTGTGAGTTTTGGTAAAGTGACACAAGAACAAAAGGATGAAGTTTCCAAGTATGGGCTCTCAATATACTCATGGGATGAGTTCATATCTTTGGTAAGATAGGTCATCAGCTTTGCATGTGGATTCTTCTGAATATTGTTTCTTAAATATGAATATTTCATGATGTTGTGTTCCGCACTTCAGTATTATGTCTAACTGTATCCTCACTTTAGTGAATGACTGGATGAGCAAACATTTAATGTAATCTCATTCGTGGAACATCAGAATAAGGAATCTAATGGTTATTGGCTGCAAACTTGTCAAGTTATTTGTTCATTTGTTGTTGCCATCTGTGATTAGATTTCCTTAGATCATTTTTGCTACCTGTGCTAGATCACACAATACATTTGCACTCACAATACATCAAACATATAAATATTCTAGTTTTCCAATTGATGTAAAACATTTTACTGTGATGATCTTATCGACACAGTTATTAACTATGCACTTTCCATGTGGCATCTTATCTGCAGGCACGTGACCAAGAATTTGATCTTCCAGTGAATCAAAGGACAGATATATGTACTATAATGTACACTAGTGGAACTACTGGTGACCCCAAAGGTGTACTGATCTCCAATGCGAGCATTATCTGTCTCATTGCAGGTGTGGACCGGCTTCTTAATTCTGTAAACGAGCGGGTAAGATGCCAGCAGCCATTATGCCATGTAATCTTACCTCACGACCAATTAATATTTAATTTCTTTTGCTATGTGATAATCTCAGCTAGAGGAAACAGACGTTTATATGTCTTACCTTCCTCTTGCTCATATCTTTGACCGAGTTGTGGAAGAGCTGTTTATGTTCCATGGTGCATCTATTGGATTTTGGCGTGGGGTAAGCATCATTATGTGTTCACCTGAATCCTTCTCGGGGTTGTGCTTTTGCACCTGTATTGACTATTTAAAATATGGTGCAGGATGTTAAGTTACTGGTTGAGGATATTGGTACACTGAAACCCACTATCTTATGTGCTGTGCCACGTGTTCTTGATCGGATATTTTCTGGTAAGGGTCTGCTTGAGTCGCCTAACATTTCTATCTAATATTAAATAATATTAAAATAAGGTTACAGCTTCCACGTTCACTGCTGAGAGTATAATTCCTACACTAATTGGAGGAATAAGATAGAGACCCGCACTGCTTATTCTTGTGCGGGGTAATGAAATACGCGTTCAGACCATTATAGTTGTATAAGAAACATAACTATATGTTTTTGTCGTAACCCTTGCAGTCAGCGCACTTCTAAATAGACATATGTAAAGTGGTGCTGTGCACATGGGAGTATGTACTCCCACTCCTCATATAGTCATATACCACTTATACACATGTATTGTAATCCTTCATCACTTTAAATATGCTCCATTGGTAATTATCAGATACTCTCAAGTAACTTACATGAAAATTTTCATTTCAGCAAACATATCTTAGCATAATTTCAGTAAACATAGTTTTAGCACAATTTCATTGGAATCTCCCGCCATCAGCCAAGGAACCAAGGTCCTGATGCAGCAGAGGAGATCCCACATATGATGACATAGATGGTTTTGCGATTCGCCATAAACAAACGTGCATCTCCATTTTATTTGGTTTGGCATATCATGAATGAATAGATTAATAAAGCAACTGCCTAGATTTATTAACTCGACTGAGACACCCTCATCCCCAAATAGAGCTAAAAAACACCCCCTTTCCCCTGCTCACTAAAAGTGATTATCTGTTTAAGACCCAACCTCCAATGCAACCCCTCTACCACATCTTTTCTGTGTCTTGTTTCTAACAAAAACACAAGCTTCCGTCAGTGAGATTGCACGAGGCACAGCATGTCTTGAACTGACCAGGATGCACCCAAAACTGGCAGTTCCAGCAGAACATCACCAGCAAAAGCCCAAGAACCTGTCCAGGATGTACCCTCCCTTCTGTGGTTCTTTTTCGCTGTTGATGCATCAGGCGATCATGCACTAACTTGATGTACAGTTCTTGGGCTATCCGTTGTCACAATCTGCTTCTACTGTTCGAAGTTCAAAAGAATTTGGAGCCGATTCTGAGTGCAAATTTTTACATACGGTTCATCCCTTTGCTTTACACTTTTTTCAGGGCTTCAAGCTAAAATCTCAGCTGGTGGTTTCATAAAGAGTACAATGTTCAATCTTGCTTACAAATTGTAAGTTTGCTAATCTCAGAGCAGTTATCTTTTTTGGGTGGAAGTGTGGAATACTTGCTTGCACTGCCAGTGACTCCATGCTAAGTTCTTCAATTATTAAGTGTCCGTAGCCAGTGGTGCACCCAGGATTGGGCCAAGAGTAGTGGGCTCCTGGGCTAGGAGCTGCTGGTCTCTTGGGATCCAGAATTTTTGGGCCAAAAACTGCTTACTTACTCTATAACTTTGGGCTGGATCCAGGATACAGCCCTCCTAGCCCCAGACCTAGGCTAGCTACATTCTCACTGCATCATTAAAGGACCTCACCTGTCACAAATCCAAGTATGATGTAGACATTTTGTTTTGCAGCAAGCAGTTTAGAATGATGAGGGGAGCTAAGCACAATGAAGCTGCTGCAATATGTGACAAAGTAGTTTTCAGTAAGGTATTTCAGCATGGCAGTCACTGCTTCTTCATTTTGTATGGTGTTCCCAGCTTGCTGCCTTCATATTCTAGAAATTGTGTTTATTGCGATTAAGGTGAAAGAAAGTCTTGGAGGAAATGTCCGTGTAATTTTATCCGGAGCTGCCCCACTTGCCACTCATGTGGAAGAATACCTGCGAGTGGTGACATGCGCACATGTTTTACAAGGATATGGTACATCTTTTTCTCTTCTTGGGATACGATTTTTATTTTTTTTACTGTTATGATCGTTCAAGTTGCATGATTGCCTGATGTTTCTGCTCTATTTTATTTGGTCAGTAAACTTTATTATTTTACTTGTATGGATTAGATCAGCTGTTTTCTGTTAAAGATGACAGGTATAACCACGTTGTTAGCTTTTGAGATCTATGTTATCAATAAGAAATGCTTACTCTTTGAACAGAACTATATGTTCTTTAGTGCACTATTCTTAAACTGGTTGACAACATAAAAAGAGAGTCGTATATGTTCTTTTACCTAAATTAGGCCAATCCTTCATCTGCATAAGCTGATGTCTTTTCTTCGCCTTTCTTCGCCAACCTAACTATCACTTCTGGCTTGCTCCTTGATCTTCTTCTATGTTAGGTCTCACTGAAACTTGTGCTGGATCATTTGTCTCGCTACCAAATCAGATGTCCATGATAGGGACTGTTGGTCCTCCAGTTCCAAATATTGATGCCCGCCTAGAATCTGTCCCTGACATGAATTATGATGCACTTGCGAGCACACCTCGTGGAGAAATCTGCATCAAGGGAGAAACATTATTCTCAGGGTACTACAGGCGTGAAGACCTTACAGAGGAGGTTTTGGTTGATGGATGGTTCCATACAGGTACATCTTGCTTTCAGTGTTTAAGTTGTCATCTGTTTCCACTATGTGGTCGCTGCAAAAGTAAATAATGGAACATAAACATTTGTCAAATATTCTAGGCCGTGAATATTCTAGTATTCTAGGCCTCTGAATGTGTGGCATTATCGGTCCACGTGGAAGTGAACATATGGAGGATAAGAGTTCACCCCAGTTAATCTGGATCTAGTCTGCATGTCCTTTCTCACCTTAGCCTGGGTAACAGTACTACGGAGATCCCATTGTTTAATAGAAAAAGTTCTAACGAGACATTCACTCCCGGCTCTAGTTGATGTAGTCATTATACTGCACAAACTATTCTATATTGTGCCTCATCCGAAGTGGAGATTCAAAACATTTTTTTACCTTTCTGCTTACAGGGGACATTGGCGAGTGGCAACCTGATGGAAGTATGAAGATCATTGATCGGAAGAAGAATATTTTCAAGCTTTCACAAGGAGAATATGTAGCAGTTGAAAATTTGGAGAACATTTACGGTGTTGTTTCTGCTATAGACTCGGTATATAGAGCTCAATTTCCAGGATTTATAAGTTTTTTTTTCTGCACCATTGTTCTTTATATGATATAACCAGTCAAAATAGTTTATACATGCTTCGTCGTACTTAATGTTGCTGAAATATTTTCTTCAATTTTGCAAACATTTGCCAGATATGGGTATATGGAAATAGTTTCGAGTCATTCCTTGTTGCCGTGGTCAATCCTAACAAGGAAGCCCTTGAGAGCTGGGCAGAGGGAAATGGAATCAGTGGTGATTTTGAGGCACTGTGTGAGAATCCAAAAGCAAAAGAATATATTTTGGGGGAACTTTCAAAAACAGGAAAAGAGAAGAAGGTGAAATTGTTATTGAATGCTTTCTTTTTGCGCTTTTTTCTGATGATATTCACGGCTAACTCCAGTGCACAGCCTAACTTTCTACTTATCTTTGTGCAGCTCAAAGGTTTTGAATTCATAAGAGCTGTGCACCTTGACCCAGTGCCGTTTGACATGGAGCGTGACCTGATCACTCCAACGTATAAAAGGAAGCGGCCGCAGTTGCTCAAGTACTACCAGGTATTGTTCAATTTGTTTACATGCATACGTCGTTTACATGCATGGACGACCTTGTGCAATTTGTTTCTTGTCCCTTGAATTCATCATCTTACAAACTGGGTGACCTTTTTCAAACCATCAGAAAACCAATGCAGTGGATATTTCTGAACTTACTATTTCATCAGCATGACAGCATTGTTTTGCTCCTTCTGGTATTCTGATGCCTTAACAGGACAGCGAGCAGCGCTAACCTTACTTCATTTATTTGCAGGGCGCAATTGACAACATGTACAAAAGTGCCAAATGAGCTCGTCTAGAACACGTGAAATCAGATTCCCGACGCCCAAGGAGCTGACAGATACCAAACTCAATAGTGCTACGCTTCTCATATTATTGTGTATATGTCCCTAGCTTGGATCGATGAGTGGTGTAATGGTCTTTCAGAGCTCGCTCTGTTTTTAATATGTGGCAAATGGGCAATGTAGTAGCACGCATAATGGCAGACACCGTTTCCAGTTGTTTGACCTCTGAAACTGCCATTTTTACCAACGAGGCAACGACCCATTAGCGGCCGAGAAACATACTCCGATTCAATCTTAAGATACTTGTGATGCTTGGGTCGCCCTTTTTCGTCTTCCCTTGCGTTTTTCTTAAAATACTGTAATATTATTTTTTTTTCCATCTGAGCTCGAGGAATCCATTTTGTTGAGTATATTGTGTACGTGTATATTTGTGTAGGGTCCACCTCCTGTTTCCTTGTATAGTTGAGGTTGTGGCACACCTATGTACTTATATATACGTGTCTGGTGCACCGATCAATACATCGAGATTGCACAGCCTATATCTTGTCCTTCTACATGGTATCTATCGCAGCATGATCCTAACCCTAGCCGCCGCCGCTCGCGCCGCCGCCGCCGCTTATTCCTCCACGCCGTCACCGCCGCGCCGCCGCCGCCCTCTCTCCGTGCTTGTGCCCGGTCACCGCGTCCTCCCCACCACATCGCTCGTCGTCGCCGCCGCCTCTCCTCCAAGCCGCCGTCCCATGGTCCCCTTCCCCTCCCTCGCAAGACACCCCCTCCTTCCCACCTGCGCCTTGCCGAACCCCTCCTCCTTCCAACCGCGCCCATGACCACCTCCACACGCCTTGCACCAGACGCCCTGTCTCCTCCACGTGCCAACCACCATGAGCTCCTCCTCGTGCACCGTTGGCAACCCGTTTGCCGGTCTCAATGTCACTCTCGTCCGCGACTTCAACATCCATGAGCGTGTTTCGGTAAAGCTTGATCACACCACCGCCTCCTACTCCGCTTGGAAGCGGTATTTTTCGCTTGTGTTCCGTGAGTACCTCCTGCACGGCCACGTGGACGGCACCGTGGACTCGGCGCTCATGATCAACGACGAGGAGTGGATGATCCTCGACGCCACCATTATCCGCTGGTTCTATCTCACCATCTCCAACGACCTCTTTCACACCGTGGTGAATAGCGAGGGCAGCGCCTATGCGGTGCGGACCAAACTCAACGGCCTCTTCACCGACAATCGGTTGCGGCGCAAGGTCACGCTCTATGGTGAATTTTACGGTGCAAGCAACTTGACTCATCCATCGATGATTTTTGCATGCGCCTCAAGAAGCTCGCCGATGAGCTCCGTGATCTCGTGGAAAAGATCGCGACGAGCTCCTCATCAAGCGCCCTCTCGGCGGCCTCAGCGAGGACTTCGGAACGTCGCCTCAACCTCACCTCATCCGGAGCCCGCGCCGCTAAGGTGGTCGCGTGCCTCAAGCTGGAGGCCGGATGCGGTGGCGCGGATTCTGCGACCACACCGCCTCGTCGCGAGCACCGCGGTTCGGCCCGCCACCGCCACGCCCGACGCCGCCCGGCCGGTGGCACCCGCCTTCCGCCGGTTTCCCGCCCGCACCGCCGCCCCTTCCGTCGCCTCCACGGCGGCCAACGAGTAGGCGTCGCGGCGGTCGGCGGGCGGCGGCATAGGGCGGCGGCGGTGCTCGAGGAGCGCCCGCCCGCCGTAGCGAGCCCCTCGGCCGGCCCGTGGTACGCCGGCCAGAACCCATGGACCGGCGTTGTCCACGCCTACTCCATGCCGGTTCCTCGGGCCCCTGCCCTGGGCCTTCTCGGCACTCGGCCTCAGCCACATCAGGCGTACTACGCCGCGCCGCAGCCCTACGCGGCGCCCTACGGTCAGCAGCCGCCGCCAGGTTGGCCGCCGCTGCGCCGACAGCCGCACCGCCTCTCCCGGCTGGCACCGTGGGACCCGGCCCTCTGGCGGCTCTCCAACGCGCCCTCCCCGTCCGGCTACACCGCGGCGGCGGTGGTACATGGACGATGGCGCCACCGCTCACATGGCGGCGTACCCGGTAACCTCCACACCGCCCATCCCGTCCACACCTCCAACGCATCACCGTCGGTGGACAGTTCTTCCTTCCATCACCCATATTGGTCATACATATTTTCCGTTTAACTCCACTCCTATATCCATGTCTAATATTCTAGTTTCTCCTGAACTTATTAAAAATCTTGTTTCTGTTCGTTCTCTTACACGTGAAAATCCGGTTACCGTTGAATTTGTGAATGTGGTTTTTACATTGGGGCGCCGACGCGGATGGTGCTCCACCGATGTGACAGCCCCAATGAGCTCTACCCGGTTCACTCCGCCACCTCCACCACTTCCGCCGCCCCTGTCGCTCTTGCCACCGGAGTGGATCTTTGGCACGCTCGCTTGGGTCATCCTAATCCTGCCACACTTCGCCATATACTTCGGAGTTTTTCTTTCACGTGTAATAAGAACGAGGATCACTCGTGTCATGCATGTCGCCTCGACAAACATGCTCGTCTTCCGTTTAGGCCTTCTTCCTTTGTTGCATCGTACCCGTTCGAGTTAATTCATAGTGATGTTTGGACATCTCCTGTTGCAAGTAATACGGGCTTTCTTTATTATCTTGTCATACTTGACGATTTTTCGCATTATGTGTGGACCTTCCCGTTGCGTTGCAAGTCGGATGTTATATCCACTCTCGCCGCTTTCTATTCTTATGTTCTCACACAGTTTGATCGACCCATTCTTGCGTTGTAGACAGACAACGGGAAGGAGTTTGACAACATCGCCGTTCGTAATCTTCTCACCACACATGGCACGATTTTTCACCTCACCTGCCCGTACACCTCGCAGCAGAATGGTCGTGCTGAGCGCATCCTTTGCACTCTCAATGACTGCGTTAGGACTCTTCTCTTTCATGCCAATGTGCCTCCGCGCTTTTGGCCTGACGCTCTAGCCACCGCTTCTCTCCTCATCAACATCCGTCCATGTCGTACTCGCGGGAACTTTACACCTCATCATATTCTCTTCAGTGCACCCCCTCTTATGATGGGCTTCGCATCGGCTGCCTTTGCTATCCTAGCATCGCCGCCACTGCGCCTCAGAAGCTCGCACCCCGCTCCGTCGCCTGCATCTTTGTCGGCTACCCACCTAACACCAAGGGCTATCGCTTCTATGATCCCGTCTCCCATCGTGTTTTCACCTACTTTGATGAGATGGTGTTTCCGTTTCAGCAGCAGGTACCCCTTGCCGTCTCGTCGCCGCCGGCCACCGGCGGCCCTTCGACGACCTCGTCAGGTGGACGGTCCCGTCTGGCCCGTGGACTGCCTCCGGGCTTTGGCGGTCCCCGCGCCCTCCTGCCGGCGCCCGCCCCTCGACCTCCTCGGTCGGCTCGGCGGCGATCGGCGCCCGCTTTCACCGCCGCCCCCAACTTGGGCGTCGCGGGATCGGGCGCTGAGCTCGGCCGCCTCCTCCATGACCTTGACGCCCGCCACCTCGCCGGCCCGGCGTCGGCCCCCTCGCCGGTCCCGCGCGGCTGCCTCGCCGGTGGCTCGGCGGCGCCGCCCGCCCGATCACTGCGCTTCGCGCGGCGTTCATCGTCCGAGCCTTCGATACTCGAGCGACGAGTACGTCCTCGCCGCCTCTGCCGTGGAGCCATCGCTCGTTCCTGCATCCGTTCGCGCCGCCCTCCGTGATCCTCACTGGCTTGCGGCGATGCAGGAAGAGTTCGATGCTCTTCAACGGAACCGCACCTGGACCCTGGTTCCCCGGCCTCCTCGCGCCAACGTCATCACCGGCAAGTGGGTCTTTTGCCATAAGACCCGCTCGGACGGTACTCTCGAGCGCTACAAGGCTCGCTGGGTGGTCCGCGGTTTCCGCCCGGTAGCATTGAAGTGGACTTCATCGAGGCGTTTGCCCGGTTGTCAAACCGAGCACGATCCGCACCGTTCTCCAGCTCGTCGTCTCCAGCGGCTGGCCTGTCCACCGATGGATGTCTCCGCGCCTTTCTCCACAGCCATCTTGAGGAGCAGTGTATTGTGAGCAACCCACCGGTTTCGTCGGCGCCTCACTTCCCGCCACGTGTACTGCTGTCCCGCTCTCTTTACGGGCTCAAGCAGCACCCACGCTGGTACCGGCGGATCGCCGGGTTTCTTGAACCTTGGCTTCAACGTTACTCGCTCGGACGCCTCCTTTGTTTGTCTATCGCCACGGTGACACGATCGCATATTCTTTGCTCTCGTCGGCGACATCATCCTATGACCTCCTCGCGGCCGTTCTTGCCAGATTACTCTTGGCTGCGTGGCGAGTTTGCTATCAAGGACCAGGTGTTCTACATTATTTCCTTGGCATTGAGGTCATTCGGCGTCGAGACGGTTTCTTTCTTCATCGCAGATATGCACATGAGCTTCTTGGCGTCTTGGCATGCTCAAGCTGTCATCTGTTGCTACTCCCAGTGGACACGAAGGCCAAGGTCTCTGCTCTTGAGGGCTCGTCTGCGTCGGATGCTCCTTTCTACCGGTCTATTGTCGGCGCTCTGATGATTTGACTCTCACCGGACCGGATCTTGATATCTTTGTCCAGAAAGCGTGTCTCCACATGCACGCCCTCGTGACTCTCATTGGACTCGTGAAGCGGATCGCCGCTACATCCGCGCACGATGTCCCTCGGGTTGACACTTACGGCGTCTACTTCTCGGAGATGGTGGCCTACTCCGATCTGTTGGATCGCTGCCCGATACTCGTCGGTCCACCTCGCTCTGCGTCTACCTCGGTCCTTCACTCGTCTCGTGGTCGCCCAAGCAACAACCCACGGTTTCGCGCTCTAGCGGAGGTCGAGTATCAAGCGCGGGCTAACGCTGTTGCCGAGTGCACAGCCACTGCGATTACTTGAGAGCGCATCATAGCGTCTCGTGCTACGGTTGTCTATTGTGACAACGTCTGCGGTGTACCTCTCCGCCAACCCGTTCATCATCGCCGGACTAAACACATCGAGCTGGACATTCACTTTGTGCGCGCGAGTGGCTCTTGGGCGTATCGCGTCCTCCATGTGCCGACCGCTCGGCGGTTTGCGATGTGATGACAAAGGGCTGCCGACTTCTACCTTCGAGGACTTCCGTTCCGATCTACTGCGTTCTGGGCGCCGCTTCGATTGCTGCTGGGGTGTTGAGTATATTGTGTACGTGTATATTTGTGTGTAGGGCCCACGTCCTGTTTCCTTGTATAGTTGAAGTTGTGGCCCACCTATGTACTTATATATACGTGCCTGGTGCACCGATCAATACATCGAGATTGCACAACCCATATCTTGTCCTTCTACACATTTTGTTAATATAAACCTTGGTGAATACTTATTTTTTTTTTCTTTCTATTCCTACATCTGAGTAATATCATTGAAACTTATCTGACGCTAAAACAAAGTAAAAGGTTCATGACTAGAAGATTAGAAGTTAGTTTTTGGTTCAATATTAGATAGGTGTCATCATCATGGACTTGCTTCATCGTCAAGGAACACGCACATCACGATGGAATTCACTGAACATAGCTTAGGACTAATGGTTTTCTTTCGAACATAGCCTTTTTTTGTTGTCACGGAAGCCATCTGCCATGTATCCCTCGTTGCAACGCACGGCAGTTAGTTAATTTGCGAGAAAAGAAACAATCTTCCGGTGGCCGGGCACAGTCAGACTGCCGTAGTCATGGTTTCAGCCGCGGAATTGAAAAACCACGAGCCGTCGGCACGCCGAGAAAAAGATACGGAGCCACGCAGGCACACACAGTCACACGTGGCACGTAACGCAGCGACCCGTGCCGCACGACGGCCGCCACTGACTGACTGACTGACCCACGAGAGAGAGACCAAAGTCGATGGAGGGAAGGGAAGGGAACAGGAGAGGTGTAGGAGACGGCCGACGTCTCCACGTCGCGCACAGGACCCTGGAAGGAGGTGGCGGGGGCGCTGCACCTGGACCCGGCATGCCCTCCCCCCGCGCCCCGAAGCCGTCGACACGCGTCCACGCCCATGCCCCGAATATCGCAGCTTCACGCTCGATTTTGCTCTCGCTACCTGCCCCATCCCTCCCCGCCGCTGCCGCTCACCAGCGACAACCGCACGCTTTCCCCCGCCGAGTCGCTCGCTGTGATCCGTCTGCTTTCCTGAATCTGGCGGGCACTGCCGAGGGCAGGGGCAGCGGCGCGCAGCGTAAAACCTCGCCTGTTTCGTGCTAAACCTTTGTCCAAGTCCAACTCTGGTGGCCAGGTCAGGTGAGACCCGGACGTACCGCATCTCGTGCCACTCCAGTGAACGAACGGGCGCCATCGCAATGATGCACGTAGCTTTCGCCGCAACCGATCGATCCCGCGGCTACTGCCACCACGCACCTTCCGTATGCGCCCGTCGCAGTTCTCGTGATTCCGCACTGTGCGATCGGACAGGGACGTCTCTAAACTACCTCCGTCCTACGAGTAGATGATTATTCTCGGTCGTTGCGTGTACGGTCGGTTGCATCATTGTGTCTTCTTTCACCATAAGCTGATGAGCAAGGAATGTAACTGATCACTGATGGACGGCTTCAAGATAACACCTTTGCACTCTTTAAATGCTTTTGTATTTTATAATGTCTATACGATGGAGTCTGTTTCGGCGCGTATAGAAAGATACTAAATGTGTGCCGATGAATTAAAATAAGTTATAGTCACTATAGAAATACAATTGTGAATTGATTTAATGAAGTTATAATGCCTTGCTGTTGTTGTTCTAGTGCGTTCATCCTTTAGGGCGTTAGCACCCCAACTTTCTGGCTGTCTACTTCAACAAGGTTTGTTCGATTGCCGTGAGGGAGGGGCGATGATGGCAATGCTTCTTCAACTCGTTCTAGTGCTTGCAATCGTTGTTAGATGGTATGGATGTAATTTTGGTTGCCGTTGTGTTCTTTGTACTGCCATTATGTATCGGAAGTCCTCCTTGTAAAAAAAAAGTGGTTTCTCGAATGTTGTATACCCGCTACTCCCTTCGTCTCGGTTTATAGGGCGTGCGTAATTCTAGGTCATTCATTTGACTAACTAAATAAGAGTTATATGTCATCAAAAGTATATCATTGGATTCTTAAGCAAATGTAGTTTCTAATATACATTTTTCACATAATATATATATATATATATATATATATATATATATATATATATATATATATATATATATATATATATATATATATATATATACACTAGGAAAATGACCCGTGCGTTGCAACGGGAGAAAATCTCATCGACTCCGGTATTTCTAATCCAATCATTATGATTTATCTAAAAAACATAAGTATTGCCTAAAATATAAGTGATGACAATAAGCATGGCCTAAACCATAAGTGATTATTTGATTTATGACCCACGTCAAATATCCCTAACATGAAGAACTATTATTTGAAGCAGATAATCTTTACAAAAAGTCTAGCAAATATATGTGTCGTTGGACTTGCAGGCCATGCTTCCTAGTGAGTAAAGGCCAAGCAAAACAAAAAATAAACACTTTCTTTATGAATGGTGCGCTTTTAGGGCAGCTGTTTCTAAGTGTCTTTTAGGCCTTTTATTTTCATTCACTAATTGATCATATTTTATTATACATATAAATAGCGGACCATGCCTCCCTTTGCAAGTGCAAACTTTGCAAATTTTTCTTAACGTCTGGGTTAATTTGAACGAAAGACCAAAACGGTAGGACAATCAAACATGTCCGTACGTTGCAACGGAATAAAAAAAGTTAATGCCTGGATGGTGGATTCGGCGGCACAGGGAATAATTTGTACCTTAACTCATTCCCCGTCCCCGCGATTCGGTCGTCGGTGAGTTGGAGGTCTGGTCTTCTCGTCGATTAGCGGTAAGATAGTGTATTTGGTCGTTGTTCTGTATGGAGGCAGTGCCAAATTTGTATTCCACCAAATCCCTTTGGATGGGAGGCTATTCTTCGTCGACCTTCGATCTGGGCGCATGGTTGTTGTACAGGAGCGAAGCCAATTCCATTACCTTCTTCGTCGACGGTGCGGGAGGTGTGGTGGTGCATCCTTTCCGCGCTAGGCCGATGGGGCCGTTGCTTGAAGACATCCCGTCTGCAAAAGGTCTAACTGCGGATTTCAGAGACCGCCGACAGTTGCACCGTGCCCTCAATTCGCGGTGGAGTGAGTGGTTGTTGGATTCCTCAAGGACCTGGATGCAATTTCCTTATTTGTGGGGGGTCGTTGTGTCATTAATAAAAATAGGAAAATAATTTACGGATCGACACATGAGCTGATTGCTAGAAGAAACCAGGTGCATCGCTGGCGCACCTGCATCGTATGGAAACCCACACACGCCAATTGCAGCTGCTGCCGGGGCGGCGTCCCCACGCCATGGTGGTGGGCAGCCCCTCCCTCCGGTATGAGGCGAAGGAGGCAGGGCTCCTGGTGGGCGGCCTGCGCGCGCAGGAGGCGGGTCCGCGCAGAAATGGACTGCTCAGGGTCATCGGCGGCTGCCTTGCCGGGGGGCGGGGGCGTGGATCAGCGCCAAGGCCCCCCCCCCCTCGGGGGCTCTGGATCCGGAGAGGTCGTGTGGGTGACGCCTTGCCGCGGGGCTTCGCATGGGCGGATGCGGCTCGGCTTGAGGTTGTTGGTGCTGGCGTGCGTGCGGCTGCCGGTGGCGCAAGGAGGATGCGAGAGCTCGTCCGTTTCTGTAGAAATCAATGGCCTGTTTGTGACACTGTTCTTCAGGCTCTCTCTGCTTCTTTATGATTTATTTTTTAGCTCCAACGGCAAATGGCTGGGCACTCCATGTTGTTTTTTCTTTCGATTCATGGGCCTGTCCCTCGTTTTCTGGCTTCAGCATTTTCGATTGATGATGCATAATACATGCGGTAGGCATCTTTCTTCAATTTCTTGGCTAAACATGAATCACATCTCAGCTTTTTCCCCGGCTTGTTGATTTTTGCAAGTCCAAAAGCATATAAGTTGATAGGATTTGATGTAAAGGGGCAGGGTGGGACTATTATTTCGGATCTGAAAGTTTAGCAAAGGCATAATCGAACTCTGTTTACCTACCCGGCGAGCGGAGGGCAGAGCAGGCCGTGAAGGTCAACTTTTTAGCGGCCCATAAAAAAATTGGGCCGTTACTTACGAAGCAGTTATGGCAGCGAAGACGACGTACGAAATTCGATAATATTGCAGAAACAAAATTTAGTACCACCTTGAATCTTTCCCTAATTCAAACTGAAAGCGTAAAATCATGGGAAAAGCGTATTGTGACGGTGAACCCGGAGACCCAATCCGTGCTTTATTATTATTAGGGAGAGATATATATATATATAACTAGTTAAATTCTCAATCTAGAACGACGTGCATGCCCTGTAAATCGAGACGGAGGAAGTACTATTTATTACTAGTGTCATTATTACTTCCTCCGTCCGAGTTTATAGATGCTAATAGTACTAAAATGTTTGATACCTATCACTAATTTATTACCGGTGACATTCTTACTTCCTATGTTTGAGTTTATAAACCCATCTTGTATTTTGCATAAAATTTAACCATGGGTTAGCTAGAAAAATATATTTATATATTTAAAAATATCATGTATTTGTATTTGAATTTTTTATCTTGGTATTATTTTACTACATACTCCCCATGTCTCAAAATATAAGATGTTTATTGGTCTAAATCTAGAACAAAAAAGATCTTATATTTTAAGACATGAGAGTATAATTTGTGTTTTATTAACCAAGTTTATGATAAAAATTGATTGAAATACAAGGGGACTAACATAAACGAAGAAAGGGAGTACCAATTTTGAAGGTGATGCATTTGGAATGCCCATCAAAACCTAACGAGTGCCTCTTTGATTCACATGATTTGTAAAGTAGAAAAAACATAGGAAGAGGGTGTCTGCCATCTTAGTATATAGGATTGCACTGATGTTTGATTGAGCACATGAAAAACATAGAAATCTTCACATAAGATTGAAGTGGATGAAAATGTATCTATGAAATCTAGTTCAAATTAATCTTGTATTACATTCCTACGAGTCCAACGTTGTGTGTAGGAGAAAATTTTAAGGATCAAAATCTTCAAAAGTTTCGTTACCAATCATTTGAATCAAAGAGGCCTTTGGTGAGTAGTGACAGCTAGGGCTTTGGTTACTGCTTGAGAAATTCAGTTACCGGGGCAGATCTTGATGCCCACGAGAAATCACCTTACCGAGCAAGATATCCCAGAAAAGTGAATTCAGTTGGAGAGAATTGTTCTGTCCTTGATTCAATCTGTTACATGGGGTTGCCTAATATACAACAGAGAGGGAGAGAGGCGCCCAAGAGAATAGGCACGCAGGCCAGGGCGTTAGAGATCCTATATACATGGAGCTACAAGTGTACACACACGTTACAATTTAACTCCCCCCTCAACCGGAACGCCATTTGGTAGGACGTTCAGGTTGGAACGAAACTCGTGGAACACGATAGACGGCAACCCTTTGGTGAACAGATCAGCGAACTGTGAGCTCGATGGTACATGCAAGACACGTGCTTCGCCCAAAGCCACCCTGTCACGTACAAAATGAAGATCGATCTCAATATGCTTCGTGCGTTGGTGCTAGACTGGATTGCTAGCCATGTAGGATGCACTGATGTTGTCGCAATAGACAATGGTAGTCCGAGGTGGGGGACACTTGAGCTCATGAAGAAGTTGGCGCAACCAACAAGACTCAGCAACACAATTTGCAACGCCACGGTACTCAGCTTCTGCACTGGAGCGAGAAACTGTTGGCTGCCGTTTGGATGACCAGGACACCAGGTTGGATCCAAGATAGATGCAGAACCCGGACGTGGACTTGCGCGTGTCCGGGCAACCAGCCCAATCTACGTCGGTGTATGCCACGAGATCCAAGGACGGTGACCGAAAGAACTGAAGTCCATAGTGTGAAGT
Source organism: Aegilops speltoides (assembly GCA_021437245.1). Taxonomy (NCBI): domain Eukaryota; kingdom Viridiplantae; phylum Streptophyta; class Magnoliopsida; order Poales; family Poaceae; genus Aegilops; species Aegilops speltoides. The sequence goes on from CM038143.1 coordinate 331,486,637, forward strand.
ACCACGCAAGTAACGAAGGATCCGCTTGACCAACTGCAAGTGGGTGTCTCGTGGATCTTGCATGAACAAACACACCTGTTGCCCGGCATAAGAAATGTCGGGCCTTGTGAGGGTGAGGTACTGTAGTGCTCCAACAAGGCTGCGATAAGATGTTGGATTGGACAGAGGTTGGCCATCGGCAGCAGAAACCTTAGCGGTGGTGTCAATGGGAGTGGAAACCGGTTTGCAGTTCAACATCTTTGCACGCTCAAGGATCTCAAGGGTATATTGCTGCTGACATAAGAATACTCCAGAGCGGTTGGGTGTGACTTTGATGCCCAAGAAATGATGGAGCTCGCCGAGATCTGACATGGAGAATTCGGACTTGAGAGAGGCGATGACGGCATGGAGCGTGGCAGAGTTGTTGGCAGTTAGGATGATATCATCAACATATACCAATAGGTAGGCGATGGAGTTGCCACGATGCATGATGAACACGGAGGAGTCACTCTTAGAACCAGAAAACCCAAGTGACAGCAGGAATGTTTTGAACCGAATGAACCATTGGCGAGGGGCTTGCTTCAACCCATATAGTGACTTGTGTAAGAGGCACACATGATCCGGACGAGATGAATCCACAAACCCGGCTGGTTGAGAGCAATAAACTGTTTCCTTGAGATCACCATGGAGAAACGCATTTTTGACGTCGAGTTGATGGACGGGCCACGAATGTGAGGTGGCTAAACTGAGAACCACGCGAATAGTTGCTGGTTTTACCACTGGACTGAAAGTCTCGTCATAATCCACACCTTCACGTTGAGAGAAACCGCGGACGACCCAACGTGCCTTGTAGCGTGCCAAAGAACCATCAGCGTTAAACTTATGCCGAAAAATCCACTTCCCGGTGACAATGTTGGCTCCTGCAGGCTTAGGCACCAAAGACCACGTAGAGTTAGTCGTTAGAGCATGAAACTCATCTTGCATAGCGCGTAGCCAATTGGGGTCTTTGAGGGCTGACTTGTAAGTGGCGGGTAGAGGGGAGGGAGATGTGGAAGTGGAATGAGCAAGAAAAAGTCGTCGAGGCATACAGTAGCCGGTTTTTGCACGAGTAGACATGCGGTGTGCATTACGTGGGGGTTCAATCAGCGCTGCATGGCGCGGAAGACGTGGCGGAGGGGGAGTGGATGGCGCAGGCTGCGAGGTAGATCTGTGGGGCAGGTCGACCGTGGCAGAAGGGCCGACAGACGCGGATCGCGAGGTGGATCGTATGCCAGGCGAATCGGGCGCGGGTGGTGATGTCTACTACACAACCTTCTTCTTGTAGACGTTGTTGGGCCTGCAAGTGCACAGGTTTGTAGGACAGTAGCAAATTTTCCTCAAGTGGATGACCTAAGGTTTATCCATCCGTAGGAGGCGTAGGATGAAGATGGTCTCTCTCAAGCAACCCTGCAACCAAATAACAAAAAGTCTCTTGTGTCCCCGACACACCCAATACAATGGTAAATTGTATAGGTGCACTAGTTCGGCGAACAGATGGTGATACAAGTGCAAAATAGATAGTAGATATAGATTTTTGTAATCTGAAATAATAAAAACAGCAAGGTAACAACCGGTACAAGTGAGCATAAATGGTATTGCAATGATAGGAAACAAGGCCTATGGTTCATACTTTCACTAGTGTAAGTTCTCTCAACAATAATAACATAGATAGAACATATGACAATCCCTCAACATGCAACAAAGATTCACTCTAAAGACACTAATAGCGGAGAACAAACGTAGAGATTATGGTCGGGTATGAAACCACCACAAAGCTATTCTTTCGGATCGATCTATAAAAGAGTTCGTACTAGAATAACACTTTAAGATACAAATCAACCAAAACCCTAATGTCACCTAGATACTCCATTGTCACCTCAAGTATCCGTGGGCATGATTATACGATATGCATCACACAATCTCAGATTCATCCAACCAACATAAAAGTACTTCAAAGAGTGCCCCAAAGTTTCTACCGGAGAGTCAAGAACGTGTGCCAACCCCTATGCATAGGTTCCCAAGTGTCACGAAACCCGCAAGTTGATCACCAAAACATACATCAAGTGGCACATGATATCCCATTTGTTGGGGAATGTAGTAATTTCAAAAAATTTCCTACGCACACGCAAGATCATGGTGATGATATAGCAACGAGAGGGGAGAGTGTTCGTCCACATACCCTCGTAGACCGTAAGCGGAAGCGTTAGCACAACGCGGTTGATGTAGTCGTCGTCTTCACGATCCGACCGATCCAAGCACCGAGCGTCGGCACCTCCGAGTTCAAGACGCGTTCAGCTCGATGGCGATCTCCGGCCTCCGATCCAGCCGAGCTCGGAGATGAGTTCCGTCGACGACGGCGTGGTGACGATGATGATGTTCTACGGCGCGAGGCTTCGCCTAAACTCCATGACGATATGACCGAGGTGGAATATGGTGGAAGGGGCACCGCACAGGCTAAGGAGCGATTAGTAGATCAACTTGTGTGTTCATGGGGTGCCCCTACCCCGTATATAAAGGAGTGGAGGAGGGAGGGCCGCCCTCTTCTATGGCGCGCCCTAGGGGAGTCCTACTCCCACGGGAGTAGGATTCCCCTTCCTAGTCCAACTAGGAGTCCTTCCATGTATTAGGAGTAGGAGACAAGGAAGGGGAGAGAGAAGGGAAGGAAGGAGGGGTGCGGCCCTCCCTAGTCAATTCGGACTAGGCCATGGAAGCTTGGCCTGCCCTAGGCAGCCCTCTCTCTTTCCCGCAGTCCCAATAAGGCCCAATACTTCTCCCGGCGAATTCCCGTAACTCTCCGGTACTCGAAAAATACCGAATCACTCGGAACCTTTCCGAACTCGAATATAGTCGTCCAATACATCGATCTTTACGTCTCGACCATTTCGAGACTCCTCGTCATGTCCCCGATCTCATCCGGGACTCCGAACTCCTTCGGTACATCAAAACTCATAAACTCATAATATAAGCATCGCATCGAAACCTTAAGCGTGCGGACCCTACGGGTTTGAGAACTATGTAGACATGACCTAGAACTATTCTCGGTCAATAAACAATAGCGGGACCTGGATGCCCATATTGGCTCCTACATATTCTACGAAGATCTTTATCGGTCAAACCGCATAACAACATCGTTGTTCCCTTTGTCATCGGTATGTTACATGCCCGAGATTCGATCGTCGGTATCCAATACCTAGTTCAATCTCGTCACCGCAAGTCTCTTTACTCGCTTACGTAATGCATCATCCGTAACCAACTCATTGGTCACATTGCTTGCAAGGCTTATAATGATGTGCATTACCGAGAGGGCCTAGAGATACCTCTCCGACAATCGGAGTGACAAAACCTAATCTCGAAATACGCCAACTCAACATGTACCTTCGGAGACACATGTAGTACTCCTTTATAATGTGTTCCTCCGGTAAACGGGAGTTGCATAATCTCATAGTTACAGGAACATGTATAAGTCATGAAGAAAGCAATAGCAACATACTAAACGATCAAGTGCTAAGCTAACTGAATGGGTCAAGTCAATCACATCATTCTCCTAATGATGTGATCCTGTTAATCAAATGACAACTCTTTTGTCCATGGCTAGGAAACATAACCATCTCTGATAAACGAGCTAGTCAAGTAGAGGCATACTTGTGACACTATGTTTGTCTATGTATTCACACATGTATTATGTTTCCGGTTAATACAATTCTAGCATGAATAATAAACATTTATCATAAAATAAGGAAATAAATAATAACTTTATTATTGCCTCTAGGGCATATTTCCTTCAGTCTCCCACTTGCACTAAAGTCAATAATCTAGTTCACATCGCCATGTGATTTAACACCAATATTCATATCTGTATATGATTAACACCCATAGTTCACATCATCATGTGACAAACATCCAAAGGGTTTACTAGAGTCAATAATCTAGTTCACATCGCTATATGATTAACACCCAAAGAGTACTAAGGTGTGATCATGTTTTGCTCGTGAGAGAAGCTTAGTCAACGGGTCTGTTACATTCAGAGCCGTATGTATTTTGCAAATATTTTATGTCCACAATGCTCTGCACGGAGCTACTCTAGCTAATCGCTCCCACTTTCAATATGTATCCAGATTGAGACTTAGAGTCATCTGGATCGGTGTGAAAACTTGCACCCAGGTAACTTTTACGACGAGCTCTTTTATCACCTCCATAATCGAGAAACATCTCGTTAGTCCTCACTAAGGATATTCTTGACCGCTGTCCAGTGATCTTCTCTTAGATCAAAATTGTATTCCTTTGTCAAACTCAAAGCAAGGTATACAATAGGTCTGGTTCACAGCATAGCATACTTTATAGAACCTATGACTGAGGCATAGGGAATGACTTTTCATTCTCTTTCTATTTTCTGCCATGGTCGGGTCTTGAGTCTTACTCAACTTCACACCTTTGCATCTCAGGCAAGAACTCCTTCTTTGACTGTTCCATTTTGAACTATTTCAAAAATTTATCAAGGTATGTACTCATTGAAAAATCTTATCAAGCGTCTTGATCTATCTATATAGATCTTGATGTTCAATGTGTAAGTAGCTTCACCGAGGTCTTTCTTTGCAAAAACTCCTTTCAAACACTCCTTTATGCTTTGCAGAATAATTCTACATTATTTCCGATCAACAATATGTCATTCACATATACTTATCGAAATGTTGTAGTGCTCCCACTCACTTTCTTGTAAATCTGAGGCTTCACCGCAAGTCTCAGTATAAAACTATATGCTTTGATCAACTTATCAAAGCGTATATTCCAACTCCGAGATGCTTGCACCAGTCCATAGATGGATTACTGGAGCTTGCACATTTTGTTAGCACCTTTAGGATTGATAAAACCTTCTGGTTGTATCATATACAACTCTTATTTAACAAATCCATTAAGGAATGTAGTTTTGACATCCATTTGCCAAATTTCATAAAATGTGGCAATTGCTAACATGATTCGGACAGACTTTTAAGCATCGATACGAGTGAGAAAATCTCATTGTATTCAACACCTTGAACTTTGTCAAAACCTTTTTCGACAAGTCTAGCTTTGTAGATAGTAACACTACTATCGATTGTCATCTTCCTCTTGAAGATCCATTTATTTAACATGGCTTGCCGATCATCGGGCAACTCCACCAAAGTCCACACTTTGTTCTCATACATGGATCCCATCTCAGATTTCATGGCTTCAAGCCATTTAGCGGAATCTGGGCTCATCATCGCTTCCTCATAGTTCGTAGGTTCATCATGGTCTAGTAACATGACTTCCAGAACAAGATTACCGTACCACTCAGTGCGGATGTACTGGAAGACCTCACGAGGTTTTGTAGTAACTTGATCTGAAGTTTCATGATTATCATCATTAGCTTCCTCACTAATTGGTGTAGGAATCACTGGAACTGATTTCGTGATGAACTACTTTCCAATTCGGGAGAAGGTACAAATTACCTTATCAAGCTCTACTTTCCTCCCACTCACTTCTTTCGAGAGAAATTCCTTCTCTAGAAAGGATCCGAATTTAGCAACGAAAATCTTGCCCTCAGATCTGTGATAGAAGGTGTACCCAACAGTTTCCTTTGGGTATTCTATGAAGACGCACTTCTCCGATTTGGGTTCGAGCTTATCAGGATGAAACTTTTTCACATAAGCATCGCAACTCCAAATTTTTTAGAAATGACAGCTTAGGTTTATTGCTAAACCATAGTTCATACGGTGTCATCTCAACGGATTTAGATGGTGCCCTATTTAATGTGAATGCAGCTGTCTCTAATGCATAACCCCAAAATGATATTGGTAAATCAGTAAGAGACATCATAGATCGCACCATATCCAATAAAGTGCGGCTACGATGTTTGGACACACCATAACGTTGTGGTGTTCCAGGTGGCGTGAGCTGTGAAACTATTTCACATTGTTTTAATTGAAGACCAAACTCGTAACTCAAATATTCATCTCCACGATCGGATCGCGAAACTTTATTTTCTTGTTACGATGATTTTCCACTTCACTCTGAAATTCTTTGAACCTTTCAACTATTTCAGACTTATGTTTCATCAAGTAGATATACCCATATCTGCTCAAATCATCTGTGAAGGTCAGAAAATAACGATACTTGCCACGAGCCTTCATACTCATTGGTCTGCATACATCAGTATGTATTATTTCCAATAAGTCAGTAGCTCGTTCCATTGTTCCGAAGAACGGAGTTTTAGTCATCTTGCCCAAAAGGCACGGTTCGCAAGCATCAAATGATTCATAACCAAGTGATTCCGAAAATCCATCTTTATGGAGTTTCTTCATGCGCTTTACACCGATATGACGTAAACGGTAGTGCCACAAATAAGTTGCACTATCATTATTAACTTTGCATCTTTTGGCTTCAATATTACGAATATGTGTATCACACGATCGAGATCCAACAAACCATTTTCATTGGGTGTATGACCATAGAAGGTTTTATTCATGTAAACAGAATAACAATTATTCTCTAACTTACATGAATAACCGTATTGCAATAAACATGATCAAATCATATTCATGCTCAACGCAAACACCAAATAACACTTATTTAGGTTTAACACTAATCCCGAAAGTATAGGGAGTGTGCGATGATGATCATATCAATCTTGGAACTATTTCCAACACACATCGTCACTTCACCCTTAACTAGTCTCTGTTTATTCCGCAACTCCCGTTTCGAGTTACTAATATTAGCAACCGAACTAGTATCAAATCTTGAGGGTTGCTATAAACACTAGTAAAGTACACATCAATAACAGGTATATCAAATATACTTATGTTCACTTTGCCATCCTTCTTATCCGCCAATCACTTGGGGTAGTACCTCTTCCAAATGACCGATCTCTTTGCGGTAGAAGCACTTAGTCTCGGGCTTAGGACCAGACTTGGGTTTCTTCACTTGAGCGACAACTTGCTTGCCGTTCTTCTTGAAGTTCCTTCTTTTCCTTTGCCTTTTTCTTGAAACTAGTGATCTTGTTAACCATCAACACTTGATGCTCTTTTCTTGATTTCTACCTTCACTTGATCTCAACATCGCGAAGAGCTCGGGGATAACTTTAAATCATCCCTTGCATATTATAGTTCATCACGAAATTCTAGTAACTTAGTGATGGTGACTAGAGAATTCATCAATCACTATCTTATCTCGGAAGATTAACTCCCACTTGATTCAAGCGATTGAAGTACCGGACAATCGAGAACATGCTCACTAGTTGAGCGATTCTCCTCCATCTTTTAGCTATAGAACTTGTTGGAGACTTCATATCTCTCAACTCGGGTATTTGCTCATGTGTCAAGGCATCCCTTGGCGTGCACACGGATGTTGTCATATAGGACCCAATTATTTGGGTATGGCTGGAATGTGTGTGGTCGATAAGGCCATTGAAGTTATGGATCGTGCAGTACTCCGATGGTAGGCATCTCCGGTTCGGGCATACGCATGTATTACAAATCCTGTCTAAGAAGTCCGATAAGCTTCGGAAAGATGAACAGCGGAGCCTTCATCGCATTGTAGCTGTGATCCTTGCAGCGGACAGTGAGGCATTGCTTGCTGACGTATTCGGCTGGGACGCTCAAACCGTGTTGATTAGGTTGGACACATCCTAACTTCATCGTGTCGCAATCCAATGCCTGATGCGCAATACCGAAAACTTTCGTTATGAAAGTAGGAGGCCAGCAGTCTCGTAGCACTAGGTTGATGCTGATTTTGCACTACGTGAGCGAGCAACACATGACTCGGTCTATAATTACTAAGTGGGCATTTCGTGACAGAATTGCCTCGGATAGAATCCTTGCATGAGTCCTGCCAGTCACCGCTGTCTACTGTCGCAGGTACCTGCCATGCTGTAGCCGGGATCCTGCTCAGGCCAGTGAGATGTATCCGTGATGCTCGGATCAGACTGGCGCTCAATGCCCCTTCGGTCATGCGAGTCTGTGACTGCACCATGGTAGGTGTGCCGGGCAGTGTTCGCTCCTTGGTCTCCTAGCGGCGCGTACCTGCGGAGTCACGCCATGCAGGATGCCGTAGGGAGTGGGGGCTTCTGGGCTGGTGTCGGGCTTAAGCGCCCCTGGCGTAGTCCTCGGGACTGCTGCTCAATTCGCGAGTGGCCCGTAGAGCCAGTATCCAATGCGCCACTTGTGGGCCATTCGAGTGCTTCGGCCACTGCTGCATCCCGCGCTTCTAAGGATTGCACTGCTCGGTCACCAGAAGCAGTGATTTGAAGAGATCCGGGCTCTCATGGCCAGTGATGTAAAGTCAATCTACTCTGAGAGCCGATTCAGAGACCATCAGCATTCATGTCTGTACAACAACCAATATGGACTTCATCCGGATCTAAAAAGCTTGTCGATTGCGTTACAGATCTTGAGCAATTGTAGCTTGTCGGCTTCAAGCGCATTCTTCATCCGCGCCAAACCTCCATACTAATCGGCCCATCTGAGATCTGATTCGACGCATGTCCCGCTTCAATCACGATTTTCGCTGCTAATGTCTGCTCAGCGTTACGTTCTCGTGACCGTAGGCTCTGATGCCAGCGCTGGCATGCAGACGGTGTTCTGCAGCACTGGCAGTCTCCTTTGACGCTGGCCGTCGATGCTCTGCTCAAGAGCTGCGAGTCATCTGTTCACAGCAGCTCCAGTGGCTCGAGCCGCATCGGATCGGCATCTCGTCCATATGAACGATCTTGCACTGCATCCCAATCGTTGTCTGAAGCTCCTGCTCATATCTTTGATTGTCAGCCAGATTGCCTGACCAGCGTCTAATTAGGCTCTTGCATGGACTCCTAATACGTAGAATTCGATGCTCGGTTGCCATGCCTCAGCCCTTTGTGCAACCTGGGGTAGACTGAAAGCGTGCGCACTTCCATCTCTCATACACACGGTCTTGCCCCATGTCATCAATGCTGATCGAGCTCCTCTCCCTCCTGATCCAGCGATCCAAACCGCCGGCTGGCTCAAGGCACATTCATCGATCGCACAATCCAGTGAGCCGACTGATCTTCGGGCGCGCGGAGAACCAGCCATAGTCCGACGACCGATAGCTGTCATCAGGATATGCGGAACCGTCTCGTTGGACTACCGACGTTGATGCGAGCGAGCGCCTCTATTGCTCTGAAGGTCGAGAATGACGGCGAACGTAGGCGTGCAGGAAGGCTGTGCGCGTGGTCTTCATGCGTTGTAACTCAGCGCCGTTCAGATGGCAGGCTAGCTGTTCTTGTATGTATCTGCTTATCTTGTCAGTTGCTCAGTCTTCACTAGCTTTCAGATAGATCTCAGCCGATCACAGATCTATCCACGGATCTCGAGCTTCCTAACTCTTACATCAGCTAGGATCGCCAATGATTGATACTAGGCGAATCATCATATAGGACTATTACTGATTTCGCAATCACACATGGCACTGGAAACAATCTACAACAACCCTCGCATCTAACGGGTCGCTTAACTTAATTCACGCAGTAATATAACATCAACAAATTAAGGATGTCAGGCAAAGTGAGTTCTCCTGTATAGCAATTCGCGAGCATGTGCGGACAACGGTCATTCGTATTGGGACGCTGAGCTCCCAGTTACGAAGGAGGCAACGTGCAGGTCATACGCAAGCGCTCGCTAGGAGCTGTGCCAAGTCTGAAGTAAGCCTATGCTTATATGCCGTAGTCTACATTGTCGACCGTACTCGCTCGCCTACCGCTAGTTCGACACGGTCAGCGTCATCAGTCACGATCCAACACCCGTGTACCCCATCCAAGCGCTATCGGGCCAGCCTCTCAGCTTCGTCTCGGCACCAGCTCAGCTTCATGGCACCTACTCTCGCAGACAGTTCTCGAGCCCAGTGGACGCGACCGCAAGCTGGCCGAGCGCCTTCGGCAGGACAGATCAACGGCCTCGGCAACCATGCGGGTCCTAGCGGTGGCGCGAGAGCATCGATGCAAGTCGCTGAACTCCAAAGCGTGCAGCCCATCTGTCGCGATCACCTCGGCGAACGCAGCCGTACAGGCCGACCAGCATACACGGCGCACCACGCATGCCGACTGCGGACGCAATCCCAGGTGCAACTCTGACACTGCAATCGCAAGAATGGCATCTGTGCAGCTAATGCTCCAGCTCTGCGAGCGGAGACAACTGAGCATCTCTACCGGTGAGAGAGTGCCGCTGAGTCGACTGACATCTCTTGGCAGGTCTCTGGCAGCACATCGATGCGTCGCGATAGGGCAGCTGACGCAAAGGTACGCAAGTCATCGCGAGTCACCGCCAGAGAGCGAATTGCACATTGAGCTACGATAAAAAGCATGTCAGGCATCATAAAGCGTGCTACGTCAAACCATGTCCAATGTCAAATGTCGCTTCCATCTTGCATCACGCTTGGCATCGTATGCAATCATGAATCTGTACTTAAGACTGATTACCGTAGCTCTATATCAAGGGTCAGCCAATTGTGCCATGTGCAAACTCGAGTGGACTTAGTTGCATCTTAAGATCCTATCGAAATCTAAAAGTTATATCATGTCTTAAACTATCGTGAAGTGCACTGATTTTGAAGATGTGTATGCCTTGTGGCTCTAGAAATATCTACCTTCAGTAAAGCATGATTTTCATTCAGTCTAAACTTTGATCAGCATCAGCTCTTGTTCACTTTCTGTTAGACTCTACGTGGACTATGTCGATTGTCATCAAGTGACTTACTGTTCGATAGGTCATGACGTTTTACAAGCTTCATGTTATAAGGTCGTGGATTCAGTGTTCAGATTTTAAGATACAATTTCCATTTGATATGCAAAGTCTTAGTACGGCATGGTGGAGTAGGCATTAGGGAAGCATAAGCACCCGAAAACACGTAAGTGATCGTACGTGGGGTGGTAGCCAAACAAGAGAAAGTAGGGTGTGTAGGGATGGATGGCACGCGATGGTCGACGGTTGAGGAGGTAAGTGGCCGTGTGGAGAGCTTCCACCCAAAATGGTGGTGTGAGATGGGCTTGTTGGAGAAGTGTACGAACAATGTCGTTCGTGGTACGTATGAGACGCTCGGCCTTGCCATTTTGTGGTGATGTATGAGGACATGAGAAGCGGAAGACGATGCCATTGGAGGAGAAGAAAGAGCGAAGGGAATGGTTGATGAACTCGCGCACCGTTGTCACATTGCATCGCTTTGATAACTACATGGAATTGAGTGTGGACATATGTGAAAAAACGTTGTAGTATGGTGGATGTATCTGACTTGGCACGCATGGGAAAGGTCCAGGAGTAGTGAGTGAAGTCATCTAGAACAACCAAATAATATTGAAAGCCCAAAAAACTTACAACCGGAGATGTCCACAGATCACAATGAATTAAATCAAACGGTGCATAAGTTTTACTAGTGGAAGAGGAGAAGGGAAGGCGAGGCTGCCGGCCAAGCTGACACGCACTACAGGGCGTGTGGGCGGGCTTATTACAATCATTGAGAAAATCCTTAGACAGAGAAGCTAGAGTGTGGGCACTAGGATGCCCAAGGCGACGGTGCCACAAATCTGGGGAGGAGGTGGCGGCGAGGAGAGCAGACGCCGGGGTCGGTTTATTGCCAATGAAGGGGTAAAGATCGCCATGGCTAACGGAGATCATGAGAACCCTCCGGGTGCGAAGATCCTTCACAAGAAAACCATAGGGGTAAAACTCAATAGAACAAGAATTATCTTTAGTAAAGCAACGAATAGAAATGAGGCTAGTGACAACATGTGGGGAGACGAGTATATCAGTGAGACAAAAGTCGGAGGGAGATAGTGTGGTGGAACCAGTGGCTGTGACAGGTAAGTGGTGACCATTGCCAACGACTATGCTAGATGGAGCATGCAATAACGAAGAACTAGACGTTGTCAAGTTACCTTGGTTGCCTGTCACATGGGAGGATGCGCCACTGTCGAGGTACCACTCCGGGGCGGGGTTGGAGGGAAACCCGCCGTTGCTGTAGGCGGCGTTGAGCATGGCAAGATGCTCCCAAGATGGTGGCTGCTGCTGGTACGCCGCTTGTGGTGGAGGAGGAGCTGCCTGGTACACGGGGTAGGCATGGGCGTGCGAGCCGGGGCGCGGACCGAGGACGCCGGCGGCGTTCGGTGGCACCCAGCCCGAGCGTGGAGAAGGAAGCGCCATGCCGTAGGGCGCGAAGTAGCCGGTGAAGGGGGGCAGGGGGAGTGGTGATGGCTGGCCCCGACCACCGTTGTCGCCGCGACCACGGCCACGGCCGCGCCTGCGCCCGCGACCACGCCCACCGCCATCAGAGTTGCGGTCGCGCGTCGAGGATGGTTCTTTGGGGAGGACCACAGGAGCGATCGGGAAGGCGCTCACCGGCGCGATCACCCGAGCCGCGCGCGCCTGAGCCTGAGCCGCTGCTCTGGCCGCTGTCACCACCGGAGAGAGCGAACACCGAGGCACCCTCCTCGGCGGCGCGCTGAGCCTGAGATTCCTCGGCGAGGATGATGCGGGAGAGGACAGTGTCGAAGGGGAGCTCCTGATCGCCGAGGACGACACGAATAGTGTCAAGGCGCTTGTCGAGGCCGTGGAGGAACTGGGTGCGGAGATCGACCTCGGTGACGCCATGCTCGATGTCGGCGAGGGCATCAGTGAGCTGTTTCATGCGCCGGGCATAATCAGTGACCTAGAGATCACCTTGCTTGATGTTCCGGTACTGCCGGTTGAGGATCATGAAGCGAGCGGCGCAGTTGGCAAGGAAGTAATCCTTGATCTTCTTCCAGGGGGCAAAGGTGGAGGTGGCACCGATGACGTGGTCCACCATGGGATCCGCAAGAGTTGCGTAGATCCAGAGAGCAACATGGTCATCGAGCTCAAGATATTGGGCAGTAGCATTGGGAGGGGGAGGGTGTTCGATGAGAAAGGAGACACCGTAGCGGACGAGCACCATGAGGAAGAAGGATTTCCATTTGTGATAATTGTGATCGGCAGGGTTAAGGAGAAACTTGATGCGGTTGGTTATGTGGTCTTGGAAGATGGAGGTGCGAGGAGTGGGTGCTGGCGGCGCTGGTGGTGCTGGCGGCGCCGGGGAGGAGGAGGCGAAGAGAGGAGCAAAATGAGATCCGGCGGCATTGGTGCTGCCACTGAGGAGAGAAGGGTTCGTCATCAAGATGAGCAATGGTGTAGTGGCAGAGGAGGTGGCTTAGAAGTCGTGGCCGGTCTTGGTCGAGAGTGAGTCTTTCAGGAAGGTGTGGAGCCCATGGCAAAGAGAGGAGGAGGGGGATTGGGTGTCGGACATGGAGGTTCCTGGCGACTAATACCAAATTGGAGAGAATTGTTCTATCCTTGATTCAATCTGTTACATGGGGTTGCCTAATATACAACAGAGAGGGAGAGAGGCGCCCAAAAGAATAGGCACGTAGGCCAGGGCGTTAGAGATCCTATATACATGGAGCTACAAGTGTACACACACGTTACAATTTAACTAATTCAACTGAATTCTGACTGAATATTATCCAAATTTAAAATTTCATTCAAAAAATGCGTTCTCCACAGTAACCGAAAACCTCAATGCCTCATGAGATTATTTTTTTCTCATCGGGGTTCAAAACCTTGGTGACATCTTGTGTGCATCTACCATTTCTTGTCTACCAGTCAAAACTGCACAACATGCCCCACAGGCGTCATTCCTCTCCCCTCCACGTAACCCCTCCTACTTTCAATTCAGGTCCCACGCGTTACCTAAAAGCGCCAAACGTTATATCGTTCCCTGGACCTTGTCCACAAGCACCGCAAGCGACTAGAACACCTGGCCCTGTCGTCAGAAGCCGACGCCCCTGTCTACGGTCCACATGAGCCGCGCGCAGCACGCCCTTCCGCGAGCCCCGAGACTCCGAGCCGCTCATCGCGCTCGCCACGCGCCGGCCGCCGGCTCATCGCCGCCGTCCACGTCCAGGCCCGCGAGATCCACGTCCGGATACGGCTCCCGCCCTCGCTGTCACGAATCGGGGCCATCTACGGGCAATCGGACGGCCTTGGAGCGCTGTCTAACCTTTTTCTTCCCGTGGCCGCGGGTATTAGAGGCGCCTCGCCGTCCCACGCCCCGAGTTCTTTTTGTTCTCTCCGGCGAGGGAAATGAGCAGCGAGACGAGCAAGCGAGATCATGCACGGGAGCTCCTCGCCGCCGACAGGAAGCTGATGACCGTGGCCCGTTCGGCGCGACGGCGCCGGCTGGAGCTCCGGCGGCTAGGCCGTACGGCGTCTGCGGCCGCGGAGGACGAGGGTGCGAAGCGGGTGCGGCCGGCGCTGGACAGCTCCTCGGACTCGTCTGACTCGGCGAAGGTGGTGCCGGTGGCGTCTAGGTGTTCGGCGTGCGTGTCGCACGGGGCGGTGTCCGTGATCGGGCGCCGGCGGGAGATGGAGGACGCGGTGGCCGTGGCCGCGCCGTTCCTGGCCGAGACGGCGGCGGTGGAGGGGAGCGGCGACGTGGAGTACGGGGCAGGGGACGAGGGCTTCTTCGCGGTGTACGACGGGCACGGCGGGTCGCGCGTGGCGGAGGCGTGCCGGCTGCGGATGCACCTGGTGCTCGCGGAGGAGGTGCGGCTTCGTCGTCTGCAGCCCGGGGGCGGAGGGCAGGGTCGGGCCAAGGACGACGAGGACGGCGCGCGGTGGAAGGAGGCCATGACGGCCTGCTTCGCCCGGGTGGACGGCGAGGTCGGCGTCGACGACGGGACCGACGCCGGCGAGCAGACAGTGGGCTCCACCGCCGTCGTGGCCGTCGTGGGCCCGCGCCGCATCGTCGTCGCGAACTGCGGCGACTCCCGCGCCGTGCTCTCCCGCGGCGGCGTGCCAGTGCCACTCTCCTCCGACCACAAGGTACACGACACGACGCTGCCACGCATCCGTCCGTTCAAATTAACAGGGTCAGATAAATCGCTGGTTCACGCCATCTTTTCCGCGAGATCTGTTTCCGTTCCGGCCCCGGGCTACAGGTGTCGCGCGCGCCGCGCCAGCCCCTGCTTTCGCGCTCGGGCGTGTCGAAACGGGGACGTTTCGTCTGTTCCATGGGCGATGATGGGTTGGAGTACAATACGGAGTTTTTTTTTTAACACAGTACAGACGCAGACGCTCATCGCTGTGCTCCTGCGTGTCGCCTAGTTGGGTTGGGGATGGCGTCAGTGGGACCAGTAGACCGCGTCACCCCGTCGCGTTGTGTGCAAACGTATGAGTTCGCCAGAACTCTCAGAGCCCAGCTCCCTGGTCGGGTCGTCGAGGGAAAAACTCCGGTGATATCTGGTAGGTTGTGGGTGCTAATCGTGCCGAAAAGGCGTCGGCGCTACACGTATATGAGGTTTCTCCATTGGGCTAAGGCACCTTCTCTGCCTGGTTGCCAAATGTGTGTCGATTGAATTTGGTTGGCGCAAAGTCGGTTTGCCGGCCGTTCTTTTGATCCTCTTGCCGTACGTCTGTATGGTTTGGTTGGGAGTATACACCTCAACACATGCGTGAGAGAGCACACGGTATGTGTGGTAAGTAGCTTCTGAATGGAAATTATAAGTTATAATGATTTAGGTCGTTTGCTCTACTTTAGAAAAGTACTTCCTCGGTCCCATAATGTAAGACGTTGCTGTAGTGTCAAAAAACGTCTTACATTATGGGACGGAGGGAGTACGTACATAATGAGAGACATCGGCTCGATCTGATGGCTTCCTCTGTTTAGTGTAAGCTATCTTCAGATGATGTCTTGCTTCTGCAGTAGGACGGCAGCTCAGACGACCATTGATTGGCTAAACTGGGGAGAAGGGAACTAGCTTAGCACTGTATTTCTGGCAATATTTGCACTCAATGGTAGAACATGGCTGAAACAACATGCAGTTGGTAGCTTCTCACTTGCAATTGAAGTTAAGATATTTGTCAAGCCCATTTACCAGTAGGGTGCTTAGCACTTATGTAGGGTGTACGTAGTTAAGATCGGGTTGGACTCCATGGACACACCTAGGGTTCTATGTGTCTAAACCAGTGCCGAATCTCATCCGTCTGTTCCTACACAGACCAGGTGCTAAAGATTAATGCTTAAGTCTAGTGGTCTTTCGTTTTGAATTTTTTTTGTGCTATAGCATGCTCCGCAAAGTGCCGTGTACTTGGCTCTTGGGTTAAACATCTCAGAAGGCCATGATACAATGTGTGACTAGCTTATTATATGTAGTACTTACCTCTACTATTAAAGGGGAGTTGAGGATTGTATGTATGTCCAACTCCCGCTTCCCATGTCTTGCATTAACTCAATCAAATCAAATCATACCAAACCTTAACAAAATCAAAACTTACCAAAATCAACAAAATCCTTGCCTTCCCTTACCCATACTCAAATCAAATCAAATCAAATCATACCACAATCTAGAATGTGATGGGTATAAGATTTATGCCGGACACGATTGGTGTTGAACCACTAGAATATGTATGCCCCTGTTTGCAACGCATGGACAGTTAGTTATTTAGTCCATTCAGTAATGGAGAGCGAAATGCTCACCGAAGTTGAGGTGGGTGTCTTGGCAAGTGATGTACTATGGACACTGTTAAGATTGAGAAAATAATTTGCTTTAGATGCGGGTCTGTCAAGTCATATCAAGTATGCTGGTCGTTTATGAAAGTGTTGCCAGACCGCTGCTTTAAGCATTGCCATTAGTCAACTATGTGTTTTCGTAGGCATTGTGGGGACCAACACGATGCGCAAGGTTTTACTGTAATGATACAGGATGCAGAGATTGTACATAATTTTGCATCTGTTCATAAATGAAAATAGTTGATTCAAGGTGCTGCTTGAAAACAATAGAAATATTTTTTTCCCAAGCAGAGCTTGTGAAGCCTTATCTTGCTCAACAAAAACACAAATATGTAGCCGCGTTGATCAGTTTTATTTAGATTTGTATCTAAACGGGGGCAAGGTACTAGCACAATGCAATGCTACTCAACTGCTTAAGGTTGGTGATAGACAATTTGTCTTGTTTGGTACTCTGGCAATAATACTTGAAGAGCGGAAGTCTCCTGTCGCACTTGATATGGCTTGATATATCCGCAACTAGAACATCTTGTTTTCAAAACCTCAGATGCAGATAGTTGATGTGTCATTCTGCCTTTAGTTATCGACCTCCCTTTCGTCCAACGCGCTCTTTCTGCGGTAGCAACTTTGTACAAAAGCATCATTTCTCATCATATTTTGCACTGCAAGCTGGTGGTTCTGTATGTTAGTCGTGTCTATTGCTTGTCCATGCAAGACATTAGGGAATTTCTATTTGCTGGGATAACTTCCTTTTGAACAATTTCGCTTCTTCTGCAATTGCACCTTTGTAGGACAGTAGTGTATATGGGAACGTTGATGTCTTTATCTTGTTTTAACGATACACAGCCAGACCGACCTGACGAAATGGAAAGAGTAGAAGCAGCTGGTGGCAAGGTCATTAACTGGAATGGATACCGTATCCTGGGAGTGCTCGCAACTTCGAGGTCAATCGGTACGATGCTGTACCGTCTTGATCTGTACATTTGTTGTCAGCAGATATATACGCACAAGCTAAATATTTCTAGCTGAGATTGACAGTGCTATGGTTATTTTGAAAATATCAACATTGGTAGTAGCTTTGATAAGAAAACTGCCAGTAGCCTAGTTACAACTTGACGAGGATTATGCATAGATTTATATATATATATGTCACAAATTATGCAGCGTTCTGAATTCCTTATGGTTGCCCATCCTCAGGAGACTATTACCTGAAACCATATGTGATAGCGGAACCAGAAGTTACCGTCATGGACCGGACGGACAAAGATGAGTTCCTCATACTAGCAAGCGACGGCCTGTGGGATGTGGTGTCCAATGACGTTGCCTGCAAGATCGCGAGAAATTGCCTAAGTGGGCGCGCGGCCTCCAAGTACCCCGAGTCCGTCTCCGGGAGCACGGCGGCCGACGCCGCGGCGCTGCTGGTGGAGCTCGCCATCGCACGCGGCAGCAAGGACAACATCAGCGTCGTCGTGGTCGAGTTGCGGCGACTGAAGAGTAGGGCGGCGGCGGTGATCAAAGAGAACCGCACCAGGTAGCACTAGTGATGATGTAGGGGTGGCCGGCTGGATGGGGATGCCACATTATTCGAGCATGGCGACAGGGAGGGAGAAAGAAAGAATTTGCGGCTGAGTTCGCTGGGATGCTTGTAGTTAGAGAGGGCTCAGGGACGTTGTGGCCGTGCTGCCGTCGAGTTGAGTGTGCTATTTGTAGCCGTGCTGCCGTTGTATTGCGTTGCGTTGGTTCTTTAGTTCTTCTTCTATCTATATATGCTGACTGACGTTCGGGGCGAAGCGGCAAGAAGCATAAGCTGCTTTTGTCAGTTCTGATTTGATCATTGGTTTTCCCATGATGCGGTTGGAGTCTGAGTAACGCCTTGTAGGTGGTCTGTGGATTACCTTTGCCATGAACTTGGGTGATCCAATAGTTTGTGAGATGACTGCACTTGGATCTTCATGCCAAGCAGTTCATGATTGAGGGTTGAGGCAGAGTGGCAGGACCAGTGTGTTAGCTCTCTCGGTCCATTCATGACTCAATTTGGTTCTCTGGTAGTCTGGTTCGATGCAATTTGGTGGCTACAGAATCAGAGGAAGATGGAGAGGAATTGGGGAAGAAGAACCCCCAACGTTTGCCTGGGCATTCGACGCCTGATCACATCTTTTTTTATGCAACCGATCAAGGGACCTTCTATTCAACGCCTGATCAAATTGAAAAATGTTAAATGTGTACAGCAAAATGTTATATACGGAAAATGTACAATATGTATCAAACAAATAGACATCAAGAGGTATATATAGAAAATGTTAATCATGTACTCCCTCCGTACCAAAATATATGACGTTTTTACAGTTCAAACTGAACTGTCGAATTGCAAAAACGTCTTATATTTTGTTACAGGGGTAGTATTTGAAAAATGTTAAATATGTATATAAAAGATGTATACTAGAAATGTACAATGTTTATATAAAAAGTAGACATAACAAAAGTATGATTTCAACGATGTTAATCATGTATTCGAAAACTGTTACATGTGCATATAAATTTGATCCTGATGCGCTGAAAGAATGTAAAATGTTGTATGGAAAAAAGTAAACATAAAAAATATACATTCACAAAAAGTTAATTATGTATTTTAGAAATGTTAAAATTGTATATAAAAATGTTCATGATGTATAAAAAAACGTACAATGTTTATGAAGAAAGTAGAAAGGAAAAGTATAACATTTTTTTAATAATAATGAGCATCTATTTGAATTTTTCTAAACACACACAGAGAGAGAGAGAGAGAGAGAGAGAGACATAAGTTCCTGATTTTTTGAATAAAAAATATGTTTTTGATGTATACAATAAATGTTCTAAAAAATGTTGCTCTTCCTGCTTTTACTTTCCACTTTCTGAACTGCTCCTCTCAATGAGCTGATGTATGAATTTTGTGTCTGGGGGTTTCATTCAAGTAATGGAACCGGGGAGGGTCTCCCCGTTCTTCTAAAAAGGTATACAAAAAATGTAAAAAAATATTAATCATGACTTTGAAAAAATGGTCAACATGTACATGAAAAATGTTTAATTGTTAAATGTATTTCAAAAAAATGTTAAATATGTATAAAAATATATTCATGTTCTATACGAAGAAAGAAAATACAATGAAAACCTACAAAAAAACAAAAAGGATGAAGAAAACCGGTGCAAAAGAATAAAAACAGTGAAAATCAAGAAAGAAACAAAAGAAAAATGCATGAAAACTAAGAAAACAGAAGAAAAGTAAATAAAATATAAAACAATAGGAAAAGTCATTAAAGCTGAGAAAGACAAAGAAATGCTAATAAAAGTGGAGAAAAAGAAAAGAAAAGAAAAATAATTGAAAACCATGAAACTAGCAAAACGATGTTGAAAAAATATAGAAAACCAAAGAAAATCATAAACAAACAAAAACCAGAAAGATAACACAGAAAAGAAAAAAGAACTGAGGAATAGCTGACCAAACCAACGAACAACTCGATCAAGCGACCAAAAAATAACACAGAAAATGGGCCCGCCGAGAAACGACAGGCGAGAGGATTTCTTCGCGCGACAGTTGCTTCCATGTCGCTATATGCGAGATATAACTCTCACGGCGATCAATGACATAATCCTAGGCACCTCGTCCTATGGGACAGCCCATTCTGGGTTTTCCTGAACCTCACAGGAATCTTTTTTATTTTTCCATTCAATATTTTTCTATTTCTTTGTTAAAAATTCGTTTTTTTAAATCATGAAACAATTTTTAAATTCATTAATTGTTTTGATTATATTGATAAATTCGAGGACATTTTTTAGAAGTTGTTAATTTTTTTGGAATCTTGTGAATTTCTCCAAACTCACAAACAATGTTTTGAAAGTCCTGAACAAATTTCAAAATGACAATTTTTTAAAAACATTGGGAATATTTTTTGGAATTCATAAATTTTTTTGAGTAGGCGAATATTTTTTCGAAATTTAGGAAAAAAATGAAGTTCGCAAATATTTTTTAAATTCATGATCATTTTCGAATATTCGAACAATTATGGAAATTGAAAACATTATTCTTGTTCATGAACAATTTTTCAGAAATTGAGATTAATTTTTTAAATTCATGAAGAATTAATGAATTCATGAACAATTTTTGAATCTATGAACATTGGTTGAAATTTGGGAACAATGTTTTGAAATTCATGATAATTTTCTGATTCAGCTAATATTTTTCAATCAAAACAATTTTTAAAATTCGCAAACGTTTTTCTGAATTCATGATGTTTTTCAATTTCATGATTTTTTTAATCTAGAAAGATTTAATGGAAAGCAGACTGAAATAAAAAATATTGATAGAAAACCTTTTTTATTAAAAAAGTTCTTGAAAACTAACCAGGAATAAAAAAACATCCGGCAAGCTCGGTAGCCCTTACTGTCTCAGGAAAGTTCATAATTTGAAAAAAGTTAACAAAAACGAAGAAAACTTCAGGAATTTGTAAAGAAGGTCACAAAATGATTTGAAAATAAGTTTTACTTTGAAAATTCAGGAAAGTTAACAAACTTTCTAAAAGTGCATAAAAATCTAATTTGGAAAAAATCATTAATTTGAAAAGAAAACATAACTTTAAGAAAAGTTCACAAATTTGAAAAAATCGTAAACTTAAAAGAGTTCATGAATTTGCAAAAACAATATTGTGAAAAAGTTCATGTATTTGAAAAGAAATTAAAATTAAAAATGAAAAAGAAAACATAAAAGGAAAACAATGTAAAATCCATACTAGAAAAAACTAGAAGAAAAAAATGCCTGGAGAAACCATGCAGAAAACTATGAAAAAACCTACATGGGCTGGCCCATTTTGCCACGTTGTGCTCGGAGGGTGTGTGTGCGCCAGTTAGCGAATTTGCATGGCATATGAAAACGCTCTTAACCCGGCGCTTTAGGCGCCAAATAGGCATTGGCATGGGTGACATTTATGGCCGGGCGTGATCATCATTGCAACGTGTGGACGGGTGGGGACTTTTGACCTTTGGATGCAGCCGTCTAGAGACGGTTGCAAGAAGTTTGTTTTACCAGTCTGGTTGGCGTGCCAAAAACAAATATGTGATGAGCCATGTAATCTTGTTTTCGACTGGTATGGTCGTGTTTGCTGTAAACCTTTTTGTACTCAGTGACTTAGGCTTATTTTATTTAATAAATTAGTTATGTGCATTGTTTGATGCAAAGGCTGGGGTTATCACTTTCTTGAAAAAAGGTCATCGTTAGCTGACACCAAAGAGAATGGGACTTGGGTGTCCTTGGCCTTATGATGCTTTTACTATCCGTTGATAGTGTCATTATACCTGAACATGTGCGTCCCCATCAAAGACCAAGTTAAGCACCATACCACATGAGGTACACTCGCATCTTTACTAACCAACTGAAAGTAGTCTACATCAATATAATTAAAAAAACTTCTGGATTATGTGTCCTAAAAGAGTTACCACCTTGATTTGGGGATGAAAATATGAAAATCAACTCACATATAAGCTTTGTGGTATAATACGAGAACATGGAATAATCAACCAAATTAACTGAGTAGTGTTCAAAAGGGAGACATCTAAGAAGATAAGTCCCAACTATTATATTATAGTTTGAAGTTACCAACTTGAACTCATCTTCAAACGACGATAGAGCCAAAAGAGCACCATCTTGATCGATTTGAGGTGACGCTATCAGTTACCCCCTAGATACATTCATTTGAGTGACAAGTAATTTCGGACAGAGGAGTGGTATTTAGTAAAAAGTGCAGTAGCTTCAGGATTTATCATTATGTCTAATTGATTCTACGCAGGAGCACCAGGAATAGCTTTAACACTAAAATGTGCATTCCTAGAAAAAGAACACATTTAGAATACCTGGAGCGTAATAATGTTCAAATTTAAAGATATCACTGTATTTTGCATAATGGTACTCAGGGACACAAACATTATAGTGTTGTGAACATCGATGTACGAATACAATATAGTAACCCCTCAAGTTGTTATATTGTTGTGAATCCTATGCTTCGAATCGTCGATATATGTTCAATGATGAGAGGGCCTAGAGTGCAAATTACTCGGCCCAATACCGATTCATCAGATTGATTCAAGCGGCAGCTGTGGGAGTGAATAGCAAAAAACTACCACATTACGGGTCATGGTTTCAAAAAACTACTGCTTTTTTAATCTTTTCAAAAAGCTACCACAAAATTGTTCTGCTATTCCAAAAGACTACCATGTCGCACTGATGACTACTTTGGTTAACTTTAAACGTTATTATGACAGCTCGGGTCCACTCGTCAGGTTGACCGTTAAGTTTGACTGTTAGGTTGACCATTGACACGTTATGACAGGTGGGGCCCAAATATTTTTTTAACATGCAATCGGGTCCCTACAATAAAAACTAAAAGCAATCAGGCCCTAAAAAAGCAATCGGGTCCCTGAAAAATAAAAAAGAAGCAATCGGGTCCTCGACAGCGAGCTCCTCGCCGGAGAGGTCCAGCACCACGCCGGCGAGCTCGTCGCTAGGGCCGGCCAGCACCACGCCCGGAGTAGATGGCTGCTGGCTGTGATAGCCGTCACCAGCGGGAAGCAACAGCGGCGACGGATTGGAACCGGTCGTGCTCCCTGGCTGCTCCCTGCCCGTGCTCGGGCTATTCGGCGGCGCGGAGCTCCTCCTTCTCTCTGTTGCGACAGCCATGGCCGCGGTAAGTAGCAGCGAGCAGCGACAGCGGGCTGTTCCCCGCCCGTGGTCGAACTCCAGGAGGCGAGGACGCTGTCCATGTCCATGGCGTGGTGGTGGCCGGCCCTGGCGGCGGCAGTCGTGGCTGCGCCGGGCGTGGTGGTGGCCGGACCTGGTGAAGGTGGCCATGGCTGCGCCGGGCATGGTGGTGGCCGGACTTGAAGGCGGCGCTCCCATTGCGTTGTGGTGGTCGGACCTGGCGGCGGGGCTCCCCATCGCCTGGTGGTGGTCGGCCCTGACGGCGACGCTCCCCATCGTTTGGTGGTGGCTAGCCCTGGCGGCGGCGCTCCCCATGGCCTGGTGGTGGCCAGCCCTGGCGGCGGTGGCCGTGGCTGTACCGGGCACCGGGCTCGGGTAAGACTCCAGGGAAGAAGAGGGGGAGAAGAAAGATAAGGGAGAGAGAGAGAGCACTTACATCTGGGACCCACATGTAAGTTAACAGTCAAATAAACGGTCAACAAACGGTTTGTTTAGGAGCGGGCCCGACCTGTCATAAACCGGATTAATTCTAAATCATATTGTCATTTGGGTTTTTCGGAACAGCGAACCAATTTTGTGGTAGCATTTTGGAAAATTAAAAAAATTGGTAGTTTTTCGTAGCCATAGCCCGTGATGTGGTAGTTTTTTGCTATATACTCCAGCTGTGGAGCAAAACACACATAGTAACCCATCTACATAAGCAGTTTATAATTTCTTAATTTCAACTACAAAGAATGAACCTCGCCCCTTCAATCAGTTTGGATAGGCTTTACTCTGGACTAACATTTGTGTAACCATTAGTATTTTCTGTACGTTTTGGATGCTCTTCAGTCTCCACCCAGCAGTTTATTTTTCGAGGACACACCCTGAAGTTTCTTAGACAGGCCATTTCCTCTCTTGGTCAAATCGCAGAATTTTTGCGTTTTCTTTTCTATAGAAGAAGCTGGCGCAGTTCGTTCTGGCTTGAGAAAATATCGTCGAAGCTCTGCCCCAGAGAGGCTGCGAATGCCCAGAGAAGGATGAGATGCGGCCATTCTTGTCTCCTCCATTGGAAGTCCTCCCTTTGCTATCCTCCATTCCTCGGTCTGTCTCTGTCTACAAAGGGATCGGCACTCTTTCGTTGCAGTCCCAGATATCTTGCTAGCACATGTGGATGATGATTCCGCCCTTGATGTTTGGATAATTTTACCATTTCCCCTGCGTACTTCACTAACTTCCCTTGCTAGGACACCATGAGATGTGCCTTCTTTCTTGCCAAATTTGGCTCTGCCATGGCCTCTTTGGGGCGAAACCTTTGGTAGTAGAACACTCCTGTGAAGAAGCCCCGGGGAAAGAAGAGGCAGTGTCCGGGGCATTCCTCCTCCACCCAACATCCCCGGTGCCACGATTCCCGGCCCCTGCTTCGAAATCTCCGGCTTGCTCTGCCCCTGTCCAATCCTCTTCACCGATTCCACAACACTGGTCTCGCCTTGCCTCGGCCGCTTCAAACGCCGATTCAGCGGCACATCGCCCAACTCCTCGACGCGCGGCTCGTCCCTACGCACCGGGCCAAGGGCCGCGGCACCGAACAGGGGCGCCATCTCTTCGGCCTCGCCCCGCGAGCGATGGTGCTCGTCCAGGAGCGCATCGTACTTCTTCCGCAGGGCGTCGATGGCGGAGAGCGCGGCCTCGGCCTTGGCGATCCTCCGATCCCGCGCTCTGAGAACGCGCGCGACCGCTTCGAAGTCGGCCCTGCGGTGGGTGGTGCGGAGGAGGTCCACGAGCTTCTCACCGGAGAGGGAGGCGAGCTCAACGTAGCGCGCGTCGGGATCGGAGCCGGAGGCCATGATGTCGCCGGTGGCTTTGCGCCCTTGGTCGGTTGGGTAACTGCAGGCTGCCTTTTGGCAAGAGGGTGAGTGAGTGCTTTAAAAGTGCTTTTTTCTTCTTCTCTTTAATTAAGGTGCTTCAATGTATGAATTCGCAGGGCTTCGAAGCATAGCATTCTCACGATACAACAAAGACCACTTCATATACCGAGCTGGTCAGGCAATCTGAAGATTCAAAAGATCTGTCAAGTAATTCCAACGATACTATGACACGATGTACATATGCAGTAGTGATGAATTCTCTCAAATTTATATTTGATCCACACACCACACGACGAGCGTGGTTAAAGCAATCTCAAATAGACAAAAGAAAAAAACCCTGTCTCATAACTTTAAGATCTTATATTATGGCACGGAGAGAGTAATAACTAATCCACACATATATATAAATAGGAAAAAAACATGAATTAAGTGTGAAGATAATATTCAGAACGGTTTTTTCTTCTCACCACATAGGTCAAATTCATAGTTGCAATAGTCTAGCGTGATTGCCTGGACAGTGACGGACAATCTCCTTGGTAATGTTGAACGTAATGTTGGCAACGCCTAGTGCTGTACGTGACAGAGGTTCAGAGTTCTGAAGATAACCATCGCCAAGGACTCCAACCGAAGATAGACTAGGATCTAGCTCATATGCGTTTATCTTTGTAGCCTCTCTTATCTCTTCTTCTCCAAGTTGTAATCTGAACCAACATGCGCTATACCGGAGGTCGCGACACGGCTATATAAACACGCTATCGCCCGGGATGGGTACAGCGTTCCTCCATATGGTATCTGAGCCTAACTCTTCCCATCTAGTTCTCCTCCTTCCACCAAAGCTTCTCGCCATGGCCTCATCCGCCGCCACCTCCTCCCTCTCTCGGCCGGATCACCGGCGCCTTACCCGCACCAACCTCGTTCTCTGGCGCTTTTCAGATCACGCCTTGGTGAGAGGAGCTGGAGTCTTCGCACATCGGCGGAAGCATGGCGGAGCCGGCCGAGTTCGTCGTCGGCAAGGACAAGGATGGAAAGGAGGCAACCATCCCCAACCCACTCCATGCCGTCGGTTCCGAGAGGATCGGCAGTGCCAGTTATCTCTTGAATAACCTATCCAAAGAGGTGCTAGTCTGGTCGCCTCCATCGCGCGCGACGCAAACTCTGGGTATGTTGGCGAGCATGTTCTCGTCAGCGTCGCTGTCCGTGTCAACAACATCCGCGCCGCCCTCACCAATGCGCAGAAGGGCGCAATCGGTGGCCACCTTCTTCGGCGTACATGCGGGGACTCGCCGACGAAGCTCGCCGCGGTGGCAAGCCGTTGAAGGATGATGAGTTAATCTCTTATATCCTCAACGCGCTTGACATGGAGTACCAACCCTTGGTGTCCGCCCTCGCGCACACCACCCGGTCCTCTCGGACGAGCTGTTCGGGCGGATGAGCAACCGACTAGCGGGTGGCTCTGTTCGAGGAGCGGCGCGTGGCGGCTTCAAGTCGTCGTGAACGCCGCCACGCTGTGGCGGGGCGGAGGCTCCCATCTGCTGCCCACCTCGGGCGGCAAGGGCCGGGCTCGGCAACGAAACAAAGCAGCGACGCCAACAACACACGCGGCGGCCGGCCTTCCTCCTCCGACAACCGAGGCCGGCGCGGCAACTCCTCCAACAACAGATCACGCCCTGATGCAATCAGGTGCCAAATCTGTGGCAAGCCGGGACACTCGGCAAAAGGCTGTTGGTACCGTTTTGAAGAAGACGAAGATGATTCCTCACAAGATGAGAAGGTGGCCGGAGCTGCTGATGGCTCCTACGGCGTCGACACCAATTGGTACGTCGACAGCGGTGCCACAAACCACATCACCGGTGAGCTGGAGAAGGTGACCATGCGCGACAAGTACCGTGGCAAAGATCACATCTACACAGCAAGTGGAGAAGGTATGAAAATTAGTCATGTTGGTCAC
The DNA here is from genome assembly GCA_021437245.1 of Aegilops speltoides. NCBI lineage: Eukaryota > Viridiplantae > Streptophyta > Magnoliopsida > Poales > Poaceae > Aegilops > Aegilops speltoides. Next base: position 331,513,713 of record CM038143.1, read on the forward strand.
TCAATTATTAAAACCCCTCATCGAAAAATTCATCTTAGGAAAATTTTGCATGTCCCTAGTGCTTCAAAAAAGCCTTCTTTCCGTTCATCGCATTGCCATTGACAATCATGTCTTTCTTGATTTTCACCCTTACTTCTTTTTGATCAAGGATCAGGCAACGAAGAAGGTGCTATATCGAGGTAGATGCGTTCGTGGGCTTTACCCCTTGATTCCGGAAATTAGAAGGTTCAATAAACAAGTTTTTAGTGCCATCAAAGTGTCTTCAACACGATGGCACGATCGTTTAGGACATGCATCTTTTTCCTTAGTTGAGAGATTACTTAAGAAAAATAAGCTCCCGTATGTTGGAGAGCGTGATGTTGTGAAAATTTGTGATTCTTGTCAAAAGGCTAAAAGCCATCAGCTACCTTATCCAATTTCTACCAGTGTTTCTACCAAGCCTCTACAACTTGTTTTCTCTGATGTGTGGGGGCCTGCCCCCTCCTCTGTTGGTAGACACACATATTATGTGAGTTTCATAGATGACTATAGCAAGTTTTCATGGATTTACCTTCTTAAAAAAAGGTCGGATGTGTTTCAAGTGTTTCTGAATTTTCAAGCTCTTGTTGAGCGCCAATTTGATTGCAAAATCCTGGCTCTCCAATCTGATTGGGGAGGGGAGTACGAGAAGTTAAACTCGTTCTTTCAGAAAATTGGCATCTCTCATCACGTGTCATGTCCTCACGCCCATCAACAGAATGGGTCTGCTGAACGCAAACACAGACACATCGTTGAAGTCGGTCTTGCCTTACTAGCCGGCGCCTCCATGCCCCTAAAGTTTTGGGACAAGGCTTTTCTTGCTGCGGTACATATCATAAATATGCTCCCTAGCCGTGTCATCAACTATGAAACTCATATTGAGCGTCTCCTCCACATCAAACCCGACTACACAACTCTTCGTGTGTTTGGTTGCGCTTGCTGGCCCAATCTCCGCCCATATAACTCTCGCAAGCTCATGTTTCGCTCCAAGCAATGTGCTTTTCTTGGCTATAGTGCCCAACACAAGGGCGTTAAGTGCCTTGACATCTCCACTGGTCGAGTTTATATCTCTCGCGATGTCATTTTTGATGAGACAAAATTTCCTTTCTCTGAACTCCACCCAAATGCCGGGGCACTACTTCGCAAAGAAATTCTTCTTCTACCCTCTAGTCTTACCGGCATCTCTCATGGGGATAATGATTGTGGTGATCCAATATTGACTAATGTTCATAACCAAGTGCATGAGTTCTAGGATGATGCAGATGAGAACAACGCAGAAAACGGTGCAGGACACGGTCAAAATGGCGAAGAAAATCTGCCTACAACGCCATATTTCATGTGTCCAGGGCTGGGAGACAAATCCTCCTCGGGATCAGCTCCACCGCAGCCTGACAGCAGATCCTCCTCGGGATCAGGGTCGCCCGGGAGCAGCGCCGCGTGGAAACCCGCGTCGCCCGCCGACCAGCCGAGCGGCGGCTCGCGCCGCCACTCGGCGCCTCGCCACGGGCGAGGCGATTCGCCCGCCTCCACCACTCGGATGCCCCACGCGGCGGTCCGAGATTCACTGGCCCATGATGGGCCCCGCCACTCTCGTGACGCCGCCACCGACAGCGGCGAGGCGCCGAGAGCGCCGAGGCAGTGTCGGCGCTGATCCCACCGCAGATCCGAACCTGTCAGCGCCCGCCGCTGGCGCGCGATCCGGCGCGGGCCCGCCTGGATTCGCCTCATCATTGCGCCATGATGGGTCTGCGCTGGATGTCTCCCACGGCACAGGATTCTCTGCGCCTGATTCCGCTGCGTCTCCACCGTCTCCAAACCGCGTTGGCGCAGAGATCCTACTGGCAGCGAGGCGGGGATTCTCACGGGATCTTCTGACGCCGCCGTCCCAGGATTTTCTGCATCACCACCTGCTGCTGCTGTTCCACGGACACGTCTCCAAAAAGGGGTAATAAAACCAATTAATTACAAACAATTGACAAAGTTCAGTTTAATGTGCTCCACAGATGAACCAAGTACTCTTGGCGAGGCACTCAACGACAAAAGTTGGAAGGCATCCATGGAGGAAGAACACATGGCACTTCTCAAAAACGAAACGTGGCATCTGGTTCCGCCACGGCACGGTAAAAATTTGATTGATTGCAAGTGGGTATTTAGAATTAAAAAGAAGGCTGATGGAACCATTGATCGCTACAAAGCCAGACTAGTTGCAAAGGGTTTTAAACAACGTGCGGTATAGACTATGAGGACACCTTTAGTCCAGTTGTTAAAGCTGCAACTATTTCGTCTTGTGCTCTCTATTGCTGTTTCCAGGGGATGGAGCCTTCGCCAGCTAGATGTCAAGAATGCGTTTCTTCATGGTGTTCTGGAAGAGGAAGTATATATGAAACAACCTCCTGGTTTTGAAAACAAGAATAAGCCGTTCCATGTGTGCAAGCTTGATAAAGCATTATATGGACTCAAACAAGCTCCTAGGGCATGGTATTCCAGATTAATCCACAAGTTGCAAACTCTTGGTTTTGTTCCTTCTAAGTCTGACACATCCTTGTTTATTTACAACAAATTGAAAACAACAATATTCGTTCTTATATATGTTGATGATATTATTGTCACAAGCTCATCTAATGAGGCTATATCAGGACTGTTGAAGGATTTAAATGCTGAGTTTTCTCTCAAGGATCTGGGTGACTTGCACTTCTTCCTAGGGATTGAAGTCAAGAAACAAGGAAATAGTCTTCATCTTTCTCAGGAAAAGTATGCCACTGATCTGGTAAGAAGAGTTGGGTTACAAGGATGTAAATCCTCACCAACTCCATCATCAAACATAGAAAAATTGTCACTAATGAAGGAAAGCCCTTGGGTCAAGATGAGCGATTACCGGTATAGGAGCTTTGCATTCTCGATTCTCATTTGGGCGGGGTGTTTAGATGATAGGCGATCTCTTGGTGGTTTTGCGGTATTCTTTGGTCCAAACTTAATATCATGGTGTGCAAAGAAACAAGCCACGTATCAAGATCGATCTTGAAACGAGTACAAGGCTTTGGCCAATGCCACAACTAAAATTATTTGGGTCCAGTCCATGCTACGAGAGCTTGGTGTGAAGACTACCCAAGCTCCATGTTTATGGTGTGATAATCTTGGTGCTACTTACCTGTCTGCTGACCCTGTGTTTCATGCAAGGACAAAACATATTGAGATTGATTTCCACTTTGTTAGAGAACGAGTTGCAAACAAGCAGTTGGAAATTCGGTTCATTCATTCTCGTGATCAGGTTGCAGATGGATTCACCAAAGCTTTGCCCACACAAAATTTTGAAGAGTTCAAGCGTAATCTCAACTTGACCAAGTTGTGATTAAGGGAGGATGTTGAATGTAATGTTGGCAACGCCTAGTGCTGTACGTGACAGAGGTTCAGAGTTCTGAAGATAACCATCGCCAAGGACTCCAACCGAAGATAGACTAGGATCTACCTCATATGCGTTTATCTTTGTAACCTCTCTTATCTCTTCTTCTCCAAGTTGTAATCTGAACCAACTTGTACGCTATACCAGGAGGTCGCGACCTGGCTATATAAACACGCAACCGTCGCCCAGGATGGGTACGACGTTCCTCCATAGGTAACAACTTCCGTTTTGGTTCCATGTAAGCAGATTTGAGAACTTTATGTACCTGGACAAGTGGTGGCATCTTATTCACGTGGTACTCGTTGGTATGGCTCTGTCCAACCATCGCACCACTAAAAATACCATCACGACGCTAGTCAAGTCGGTGGGAGGGCCGACATGGTGGATTAGAAGAGTACTAGAAGGATACGCGCGCTTTGCCGCGCCGTTTTTTTGCATGGCGTCATACTTTTTTATGTGCTCCATCGTGCTGCATCTAAAACATGGATATCACATAAGAAATGTAAATTTCTATCTTAAAGATCTTTCTTCTATTATAGAAATATTACATCACTCCTAGGACTTCATATACTTGACTGTAAAAGAAGAGCATAAACGTTGTCAAAGCATATCCTTCCTTTTCAAGGTAGATAAACTTGACGCATTTCAAAAGATTAGTGTGTAAAGGCGTTCTCACATTTATCATATTATTCTAGCACCCAAACGGAATATATCTGCAGTTGTAGCTCTAGCTTAACCATTTTGTCTGAGCTTCCAGGTGTAGTCTGCCAAATTGTGTTGATGTCTGGAGAATCTTTGGTTGATATATTTTACCTATGATCCAAGAAGAATATGCATACGACATGATACACTTTATCAGCAAGATATGTTTGTTATAAAGCTAAATTTCTGTATAATGGAAACAACAGCTTCCAAAGGATTAGTATATGGCACATGAAATTCTGTATTCCATTAGCATTTGCAACTTGAAAGCACTGTGATGTAACAGAAGCTAACAGTTGAAACAACAAGGTAAAAATTTCTCCGTGGGAACACTCGATAGCCTTTCTTTTGAACCCCTCAAAAAATAAACACATCAGTCTAGCACATGCCCAACACAGCGTATCCTACAGTACACTTGACTCTGGCTATACTGAGTGTTGATTGAGAAACCAAAAACAGGAGGATAAATTTCCATCAGGCTAAAATAAAATCTATGCCTCCATTCTTTCACCTGACAAGATATAGAAATAGAATCACGAGCTGGATGACGGCTGTGATGAGAGTGTTACAAAATTCAAGGTTGTAGAATCATACCAAAGAAAAGGAAAGACCAAGACATAAACATAATTGTGTAGTTCCATTGCCTCAGCAATGGTCTGACTTTGAAACATAGTTATCTATTACGAAATCTTTGTGACACCTGCAGAAATGCAAGTGCAGAAATCGCGACTGAAATTCCAAACTGGATCATGCAAAATCACTCAGTGGAATGCTAGAACGGCTCGAGAAGCAATCTATAAGCAACATCACCCAATATATTAGAAAGAGAATAAAATAATTAATTCAAGCATGGTTGTACTGCTATTATTTGAAGCAATATTTGTGCCCCTTGACTTTTGTAATACTACTTTAAGGTACATGTAGGTAGTAAGTAAAAGAAAATAATTTTAACCTAGCAGATGCCAGTATCATGAATGATTGTCATAGGTCTAGCATAGTACAACACCTTGCAAAAATGTTAATGAAAAATAGAATAAACTGAAACACGAACAAAAGGTTTTCTTTTGTGTCTCCAGTCCTTCAAACATTTACTCATAGTTTATGTTTGTTAGCTTAGAGATTGATTCGTATATTAACAATACAACTGCAGAAGATTGGATTAACATAATTTTGTTGGGAGGGAAAGATGTCTAAATACATCATGTTGCCGCCTAGCATATGATTGCAAAGAACAATTTTATGTTATACCCCTTGATACTTTTTACATCTAAGACCGTATTACAAATAATTGACTGGTTGACTATGCATTTACTTGTATTCTGGAACCACCTATCAAGCTTACCACTGAAGATTCACAGAATGATGGCTGCGTTTTACCTTCTATGAAAGTGTTTCTCTATTACGTCCATTTCAATACCTCGGGTATGTACATCTTCCACACAATTTCAGTCTATTTTGTTTGTAATGGATAAAATAACAAAAGCCTAAACTTAATCAACAACAGACAAAAAAAGAAACAACATCTCACCTGAAATCGTTGAATCCTGACTTCCTGATGAAGTGGAAGAGGAAGAACATAGTAGAAGGGGATTGTCATGGATGTGAAGTGCACCAGGGCAGCCGGCTGCCGTGTCAGAGAAAAGTGCAGCAGCCAACAAGCTTGAACCCCGGCTGCAACATATCATCTCCGAATGAAGTAATCAACCTATGCATGCAACAAATTCCAACAAAAAATAGAGGATTGGTACTGAGGAGCAAAGCTTAACCTGAAGATGAAAGCCACAAAATAGACGGGCTCATAGATGGGCTAGACTGGCATTGTGGCTGCAGCGAAGATGGCACTGTCATGAAGGCCCTAGGTTGCAAGCAGGGCAGGATGCGGTTGCCCGCAAAACACCAAAACAGGCACCAGCAACTTTCACGGCCATCGCGGCTGCCCGCCACATGTCGCTAACAGTACTACGGGACAAAGCGGCAGCCACCACTGACACACCAGCCAGCTGAATTTCGCCGATTGCAGCAATAAAGTATGCAATGAATATCAAAGTACATTCTAGATGAAGCATAGCAGAATACTCCTTCAGATAAACTACAGTTTAGATGGAGCCCAGCAGAATATAAATCTTTATATGAGCATAGCAGAATACATATCTTCATAATACACATCAGACAGGAGACAACACATATGTTATGAGATATTCAATACCCGATCTGATAATGCCCTCAATACTAAGAACACCACATACATGAGCACTAATCACACATTAATCTTCAAAATTCATAGGAGAATCAGGGTGAAACATGATTCCCATTCAGCAAACTCAACAGGCTACAATGTACAGCTGCTTGGTTTCTCACTACCTGTTGTTTTACTTGAACTATACAAACCACCTGTAATAGCCCCAAATTTTGCACATTGAAGCTCTCACATGTCTATCTCTTTCTTTGAGTTGTCGTTAACCCGTTCTTATTCATCTCACTGACAAATCCCCTATTTCCATTTTGAACCAGGCCAAGTCCTGCAAGAAAGCTACAACCAGCACGTAACACTGACAGGAATACCATAGTTTTCTTCTTTTTGGAAGTGAAGAAAAAGGGGTAAAGTTAGAGATAAATCAACACAATTTAGGCACCCTGACAGAGTATAACACCATATACATGTTCATATCACCAAATTTGGGACCATTATCATTGTCAATCTGAACAAGTCATCCGCCATGCTAAATTTTTCTGTCTGGTTACATACATAGAATAGGTTGTAAAAAATATATAATTCAGCCCAACTTCTTTTTAGCAAACCTACATTCCTTCCTAATAATATATGTTTATTTGCAAGTTGCAGGGTGTAACAAAGCAAATGATATATTTCGTGAGAAGTTAGTTTCGTGGTGCATATATAGCAGAGCATGTGAATAATTCCATAATTCTGATGGGAGTACCTTGGTGAGGATTTTGATAGGGCTTTCACTCATAGTTGTAGCCACTTCCTCTTGGAACCCTTCGTCCTTAGGAAGATCTTCATGGTGAGGACGCATGCCTTGCGGAACCGAACGACAGTTCCAGTGTTCGAGGGAGGTGGCAGGGGAAGAATGTTTTCAACTTCTGAGGGAGATGTTTGACGAACGGCAGGGCCCAACGATGTGGCAGCTGCCACCGCTGCCGCCGCACATGAGGGAGTCGGTGGAGAAAGAAGGCACTGCCGCCGCTGAACGTATTATTGGAGCTACCGAGTGGGTACGCTCGCGCTGCTGCGGGCTGCAGCTGCAGCTTGCAGGTGGGTGGAGGAAGAGAGTCGGGATGATGGCATCACTGATAACCCACAAGTGTAGGGGATCGCAACAGCTTTTGAGGGTAAAGTATTCAACCCAAATTTATTGATTCGACACAAGGGGAGCCAAAGAATATTCTTGAGTATTAGCAGTTGAGTTGTCAATTCAACCACACCTGGATAACTTAGTATCTGCAGCAAAGTATTTAGTAGCAAAGTAGTATGATAATAAAGGTAACGATAGCAAAAGTAATGTTTTTGGGTTTTGTAGTGATTGTAATAGTAGCAACGAAAAAGTAAATAAGTGAAGAACAATATGTGGAAAGCTCGTAGGCAATGGATCAGTGATGGATAATTATGCCGGATGTGATTCCTCATGTAATAGCTATAACATAGGGTGACACAGAACTAGCTCCAATTCATCAATGTAATGTAGGCTTGTATTCCGTAAATAGTCATACATGCTTATGGAAAAGAACTTGCATGACATCTTTTGTCATACCCTCCCGTGGGAGCGGGGTCCTAACGGAAACTAAGGGATATTAAGGCCTCCTTTTAATAGAGAACCGGAACAAAGCATTAGCACATAGTGAATACATGAACTCCTGAAACTACGGTCATCACCGAGAAGTATCCCGATTATTGTCACTTCGGGGTTGTCGGATCATAACACATAATAGGTGACTATAGACTTGCAAGATAGGATCAAGAACACACATATATTCATGAAAACATAATAGGTTCAGATCTGAAATCATGGCACTCGGACCCTAGTGACAAGCATTAAGCATAGCAACATCAATCTCAGAACATAATGGATACTAGGGATCAAACCCTAACAAAACTAACTTTATTACATGGTAAATCTCATCCAACCTATCACCGTCCAGCAAGCCTACGATGGAATTACTCACGCACGGCGGTGAGCATCATGAAATTGGTGATGGGGGATGGTTGATGATGACGACGACGACGAATCCCCCTCTCCGGAGCCCCGAATGGACTCCAGATCAGCCCTCCCGAGAGAGATTAGGGTTTGGCGGCGGCTCCGTGTCGTAAAACGCGATGAAACTTTCTCCCTGATTTTTTTCTCCCCGAACGTGAATATATGGAGTTGGAGTTGAGGTCGGTGGAGGTCCAGGGGGCCCACGAGATAGGGGGGCGCGCCCAGGGGAAGGGGGTGCGCCCCCACCCTCGTGGACAGGGTGTGGGCTCCCTGGTCTTGATTCTTTTGCCAGTATTCTTTATATTTTCCAAGAAGTCCCTCCGTGGATTTTCAGGACATTCCGAGAACTTTTCTTTTCTACACATAAAACAACATCATGGCAGTTCTGCTGAAAACAGCATCAGTCCGGGTTAGTTTCATTCAAATCATGCAAGTTAGAGTCCAAAGCAAGGGCAAAAGTGTTTGGAAAAGTAGATACGTTGGAAACGTATCAACTCCCCCAAGCTTAAACCTTTGCTTGTCCTCAAGCAATTCAGTTGATAAACTGAAAGTGATAAAGAAAAACTTTTACAAACTGTGTTTGCTCTTGTTGTTGTAAACATGAAAAGCCAGCATTCAAGTTTCAGCAAATATTATGAACTAACCATACTCACAATAACACTTAGGTCTCACAATTACTCATATCAATAGCATAATCAGCTAGCGAGCCATAATAATAAAACTCGGATGACAACACTTTCTCAAAACAATCATAACATGATATAACAAAATGGTATCTCACTAGCCCTTTACGAGACCCATAAAACATAAATGCAGAGCACCTTTAAAGATCAAGGACTGACTAAACATTGTAATTCATGGTAAAGAGATCCGATCAAGTCATACCCAATATAAATCAATAGTAATGAATGCAAATGACAGTGTGCTCTCCAGCGGGTGCTTTTTTAATAAGAAGGGTGATGACTCAACATAAAAGTAAATAGATAGGCCCTTCGCAGATGGAAGCATGGATTTGTAGAGGTGCCAGAGCTCGATTTTAAAATAGAGAGGAATAACATTTTGAGCAGCATACTTTTGCTGTCAACGCAACAACTATGAGATGGCTGTATCTTCCATACTACATGCATTATAGGCAGTTCCCAAACAGAATGGTAAAGGTTTATACTCCCCTAACCACCAACAAGCATCAATCCATGGCTTGCTCGAAACAACGAGTGCCTCCAACTAACAACAACCCTGGGGGAGTTTTGTTTAATTATTTTGATTTGCTTTGATCTTTTTGGATCATGGGACTTGGCATCCCGGTTACCGGCCCTTTCTCGTGAATGAGGAGCGGAGTCCACTCCTCTTGAGAATAACCCACCTAGCATGGAAGATATAGGCAGCCCTAGTCGAAACATGAGCTGCTCGAGCATACACAACATAATTTCATTTGAAGGTTTGGAGTTTGGCACATACAAATTTACTTGGAACGGCAGGTAAATACCGCATATATGAAGGTATAGTGGACTCATATGGAACAACTTTGGGGTTTATGGAGTTTGGATGCACAAGCAGTATTCCCGCTTATCTGGTGAAGGCTAGCAAAAGGCGGGAAGCGACCAACTGAGAGAGCGACAACAGTCATAAACATGCATTAAAATTAATTTACACCGAGTACCAGCATGAGTAGGATATAATCTACCATGAACATAAATATCATAAAGGCTATGTTGATTTGTTTCAACTACATGCGTGAACATGTGCCAAGTCGAGTCACTCAATTCATTCAACGGAGGATACCATCCCATCATACCACATCATAATCATTCTAATAGCATGTTGGCACGCAAGGTAAACCATTACAACTCATAGCTAATCAAGCATGGCACAAGCAACTATAATCTCTAAATGTCATTGCAAATATGTTTACTTCATAATAAACTGAATCAGAAACGATGAACTCATCATATTAACAAAAACAAGAGAGGTCGAGTTCATACCAGCTTTTCTCATCTCAATAAGTCCAGCATATATTGTCATTATTGCCTTTCACTTGCACGACCGAACGATGTGTATAATAATAATAGTGCATGTGCATTGCACTAAGCTGGAATCTGCAAGCATTCAACTCAAGAGAGAAGACAGGTAATATGGGCTCTAAATTAAATAAACAATCATGCATATGAGAGCCACTAAACATTTTCAAAATGGTCTTCTCGACCCCCAAAGGAAAGAAAATAAAATAAAACTATTTACACGGGAAAGCTCCCAACAAGTAATAAGAAGAACGAGAAATCTTTTTGGGTTTTCATTTTAATTTCTACTACAGGCAAAGAAATAAAACTAACTAATTTTTTTGTTTTTCTTAAGGTTTATCAAACACACAAGAAGAAAGCTAGAAAAAGAAATTTAAACTAGCATGGATAATACAATGAAAGAGTATGAGCACCGACGACTAGTGTCTGAACATGAATGTAAAGTCGGTGAGAAATACGTACTTCCCTAAGCTTAGGCTTTTGGCCTAAGTTGGTCTAATACCAAGGACCGCCTGGCTGGCATCCGTAGTTGTAACTGGGGTCGTACTGAGATGCAGCGGCAACCGCCTCTTGAGCTGCGGCGTGTTGGTGAGCTGCCTCCGCTCTCTCCTTGTGTTCAGCAGCTTCCTCCCTGGTGACAACATATCTTCCTTTTGCCTGATAATCAAAAAGGTGGGGAGCAGGAAGAGTAACATGGACGACGTTGCGTCTGTCATAGATTAGTCGATATTGGAGGAATTGTTCATTCCTCCTTCAAAATTGATGATTGACCATAGCTTCATAATCCAAATAAACAGGAGGTATCAACATATCTCCCTCTTGTGGGGCTATACCAAGATAATTAGCCACACGGGTTTCATAAATTCCTCCAAATAAATCTCCCTTTCTACTATTATTCTGCTACCTACGTGCAACTATTGCCCCCAAGTTATTTTTATAACCTTTATATCCTAACACATCACTCTTGAGGACACACAGATCAGGGACACACATATGACATGCTTCGTCTTTACTGTTAATGCATCTACCAATGAAGAGAGCAAAATAATGTATAGCAGGAAAATGAATGCTCCCTATGGTAGCTTGTGGAATGTCCCTGGATTCTCCCATAGTAATACTAGCAAGGAAATCTCTAAATTCAGATTTGTGAGGATCATTAATATTACCCCACTGCGGGAGTTTGCAAGCAGTTGTAAAATCCTCTAGGTCCATGGTATAAGATGTATCATAAATATCAAATATGACACTAGGAGAATTACGCACACAGTTATATTTAAACCTCCGCACAAAGGAATTAGTCAACTGATAGTACTGAGGACACTTATCCTGTAAGAAGTCCTCCAGCTCGGCATTACGCACAAACGCGTCAAATTCCTCCTTAAAGCCTGCTTCAGCCATAAAATTATTGGACGGCCACTCACAAGCTCGTACATTCGCGTCCCTCGGCAATTCAACATCTTGCTCACGTATAGCAATCCTGGGCCATTTCTTCACCGAGGAACCACCTTGGTACATTCTTCTAAGCATAATTCTTTTTCTGGAAAATTTCTGAAATTTTAGTAACTTCAAAATAAAAGTGAATAAAACTAAACAAGATTGATAGCAACTACTCCTACAAGTGCCTAGAGCCTATATCATGCATTAGAACTGCTTGGGACCTCATAAATTTAGCATGAAAGTTCAAGAACATGGTCACCTATGCAGCAAAAATTTGCAATGAATAAAGCACTAGAACAAAAACTAATTGGACCAATGGAGGAGTCACATACCAAGCAACAATCTCCCAAAGCAGTTTTGTGAATGGAGCTTTGAGCAAGGAGATCGAAAATCATGACAAAGCGAGCTAGAACTCGTGCTTGAGTTGGATGGGGATTTTTTTGGGTAGAAGATGAAGTGTGTGGGTGTTGGCATAAGTGGAGGGGGGCCACCAGGGGCCCACGAGACAGGGGGCGCGCCTAGGTGGGGTGGGCGCGCCCACTCTCGTGGTCGGTGTTTGCCCCTCTGTAGTGATTTGATGCCTAAAATCCTCAAATATTCCATAAAAATCATACTAAATTTGCGGGGCATTTGGAGTACTTTTATTTTGGGATATTTTTTTAATGCACGGATAATTCAGAAAACAGACAGATAATACTATTTTTGCTTTATTTATTCTAAATAACAGAAAGTAAAAAGAGGGTATAGAAGGTTGTGCCTTTTATATTTCTTCCATCTCATGATCATCAAAATGAATCCACTAACAAGGTTGATCAAGTCTTGTTAACAAACTCATTCCGAATAACACGGAACCAGAGAAATTTTGAATAACACTAAGTTACCTCAACGGGGATATGAAAATCCCCAACAATAAGAATATCATACTTTTTCTTGACAGTATGGAGAGGAAATTCAAAACCTCCAATAATGATAGTTGGAACTTTTCCAATAGAATTGATGCTATGAACTTGAGATTGTTTCCTCGGAAAGTGTACCGTATGCTCATTACCATTAACATGAAAAGTGACATTGCCTTTGTTACAATCAATAACATCCCCTGCAGTATTCAGAAAAGGTCTACCAAGGATAATAGACATACTATCGTCCTCAGGAATATCAAGAATGACAAAGTCCGTTAAGATAGTGACATTTGCAACCACAACAGGCACATCCTCACAAATACCGACATGTATAGCAGTTGATTTATCAGCCATTTGCAAAGATATTTCAGTAGGTGTCAACTTATTCAATTCAAGTCTATGATATAAAGAGAGAGGCATAACACTAACACCGGCTCCAAGATCACATAAAGTAGTTCTAACATAATTTCTTTTAATGGAGCATGGTATAGTTGGTACACCCGGATCTCCAAGTTTCTTTGGTATTCCACCCTTAAAAGTATAATTAGCAAGCATGGTGGAAATTTCAGCTTCCGGTATCTTTCTTTTATTTGTGATCATATCCTTCATATACTTAGCATAAGGATTTACTTTGAGCATATCAGTTAAACGCATACGTAAGAAAATAGGTCTAATCATTTCAGCAAAGCGCTCAAAATCCTCATCATCCTTTGTCTTGGATGGTTTGGGAGGAAAAGGCATGGGTTTCTGAACCCATGGTTCTCTTTCTTTACCGTGCTTCCTAGCAACAAAATCTCTCTTATCATATCATAACGTTGATTCTTTGATTGTGGGTTATCAAGATCAACAACAGGTTCAATCTCTACTTCATTGTTTTTGCTAGGTTGAGCATCAACATGAACATTTTTATTAACATTATCACTAGGTTCATGTTCATCACCTGATTGTGTTTCAGCATCAGAAATAGAAATATCATTGGGATTCTCAGGTGTGTCTATAGTAGGTTCACTAGAAGCATGCAAAGTCCTATCGTTTTTTTCTTCTTTTTAGAAGAACTAGGTGCCTCTAAATTGTTTCTCTGAGAATCTTGCTCGACCCTCTTAGGGTGGTCTTCAGGATACAAAGGTTCCTGATGAAGGAAATATGCCCTAGAGGCAATAATAAAGTTATTATTTATTTCCTTATTTCATGATAAATGTTTATCATTCATGCTAGAATTGTATTAACCGGAAACATGATACATGTGTGAATGCATAGACAAACAATATGTCACTAGTATGCCTCTACTAGACTAGCTTGTTAATCAAAGATGGTTATGTTTCCTAACCATGAACAAAGAGTTGTTATTTGATTAACAAGGTCACATCATTAGTTGAATGATCGATTGACATGACCCATTCCATTAGCTTAGCACACGATCGTTTAGTATGTTGCTCTTGCTTTTATCCATGACATATACATGTTCTGTAACTATGAGATTATGCAACTCCGTTTACGGAGGAACACTTTGGTGCTACCAAGCGTCACAACGAATCGGGTGATTATAAAGGAGTACTACAGGTGTCTCCAAAGGCGGATGTTGGGTTGGCGTATTTCGAGATTAGGTTTTGTCACTCCGATTGTCGGAGAGGTATCTCTGGGCCCTCTCGGTAATACACATCACTGAAGCCTTGCAAGCATTACAACTAATGAGTTAGCTGTGAGATGATGTATTACGGAACGAGTAAAGAGACTTGCGTGCGAGATTGAACTAGGTATTGGATACCGACGATCGAATCTCGGGCAAGTAACATACCGATGACAAAGGGAACAACGTATGTTGTTATGCGGTCGACCGATAAAGATCTTCGTAGAATATGTAGGAGCCAATATGGGCATCCAGGTCCCGCTATTGGTTATTGACGGAGGCGTGTCTCGGTCATGTCTACATTGTTCTCGAACCGTAGGGTCCATGCACGCTTAAGGTTTCGATGGCGGTTATATTATGAGTTTATGTATTTTGATGTACCGAAGAAGTTGAGTCCCGGATGTGATCGCGGACATGACGAGGAGTCTCGAAATGGTCGAGACATAAAGATTGATATATTGGAAGCCTATATTTGGAGTTCGGAATGGTTCCGGGTGAAATCGGGATTTTATCGGAACACCGGGGGGTTACTGAAACCCTCCGGGGTTATTGGGCCTTAGTGGGCCATGAGGAGAAGAGGAAGGGCGGCCAGGGCAGGCCGCGCGCCCCCCTAGTCCGAATAGGACAAGGAGAGGCGGCGCCCCTTCTCTTTCCTCCCCAATCCTATTCCAACTAGGAAGGGGGAGTCCTACTCCGGTGGGAGTAGGACTCCTCGGCGCGCCTCCTCCAGGGCGGCCGCACCCCTTGCTCCTTTATATCTGAGGGCAGGGGGCACCCTAGAACACACAAGTTGATCTACGGATCGATCCTTAGCCATGTGCGGTGCCCCCTCCACCATATTCCACCTCGGTCATATCGTCGCAAAGCTTAGCGAAGCCTGTGCCGATAGAACATCAAGATCGTCACCACGCCGTCGTCTTGTGGAACTCTCCCTCCCAGCTCTACTAGATTGGAGCCGAGAGGCGTCATCGAGCTGTACGTGTGTCAAGAACTCGGGGCGCCGAGTAACGGGCCGGGATCGGTCGGATCGCGAGGAGAACGTCGACTACTTCCTCTACGTTGTGATCGCCGCCCGGTCTCACGAGTGTACGAGACAACACTCTCCCCTCTCGTTGCTATGCATCACCATGATCTTGCGTGTGCGTAGGAAATTTTTTGAAATTACTACATTCCCCAACAGTGGCATCCGAGCCTAGGTTTTTATGGTTTGATGTTTTGCACGAGTAGAACACAAGTGAGTTGTGGGCGATACAAGTCATACTACCTACCAGCATGTCATACTTTGGTTCAGCGGTATTGTGAGATGAAGCGGCCCGGACCGACATTACGCCAGACGCTTACGCGAGACTGGTTTCACCGCCACGAGCACTCGTTGCTTAAAGGTGATTGGCGGGTGTCTGTCTCTCTCACTTTAGTTGAACCGAGTGTGGCTCGCCGGTCCTTGAGAAGGTTAAAACGGAGTCTATTTGTGAAATATCGTTGTGGTTTTGATGCGTAGGTGAGATTGGTTCTTGCTTAAGCCCGTAGCAGCCACGTAAAATTTGCAACAACAAAGTAGAGGGCGTCTAACTTGTTTTTGCAGGGCATGTTGTGATGTGATATGGTCAAGGCGTGATGCTATATTTTATTGTATGAGATGATCATGTTTTGTAACCGAAGTTATCGGCAATGGCGAGAGCCATATGGTTGTCGCTTTATTGTATGAAATGCAATCGCCTTGTAATGCTTTACTTTATCACTAAGCGGTAGCGATAGTCATAGAAGCATAAGATTGGCGAGGCGACAACGATGCTACGATGGAGATCAAGGTGTCGCGCGGTGGCGATGGTGATCATGATGGTGCTGCAGAGATGGAGATCACGAAGCACAAGGCGATGATGACCATATCATATCACTTATATTGATTTGCATGTGATGTTTATCTTTTATGCATCTTATCTTGCTTTGATTAACGGTAGCATTATAAGATGATCTCTCACTAAATTATCAAGAAGTGTTCTCCACGAGTATGCACCGTTGCCAAAGTTAAATCGTGCCCGGACACCACGTGATGATCGGGTGTGATAAGCTCTCGTCCATCTACAACGGGTGCAAGCCAGTTTTGCACACGCAGAATACTCAAAGTTATACTTGACGAGCCTAGCATATGCAGATATGGCCTCGAACACGGAGACCGAAAGGTCGGCGTGAATCATATAGTAGATATGATCAACATAAGATGTTCACCATTGAAAACTACTCCATTTCACGTGATGATCGGTTATGGTTTAGTTGATTTGGATCACGTGATCACTTAGATAACTAGAGAGATGTACATCTAAGTGGGAGTTCTTAAGTAATATGATTAATTGAACTTAAATTTATCATGAACTTAGTACTGATAGTATCTTGCTTGTCTATGTTTGATTGTAGATAGATGGCTCGTCTTTGTTTCCGTTGAATTTTAATGCGTTCCTTGAGAAAGCAAAGTTGAAAGATGATGGTAGCAATTACGGACTGGGTCCGTAATTTGAGGATTATCCTCATTGCTGCCTGAGAAGAGTTACGTCTGGATGCACCGCTAGGTGCAGTGCTCTTCTTGATGTAACCAGCGGCGTTAAGAACGTCTGGCGAGCAAAGTGATGACTACTCTATAGTTCGATGTGCCATGCTACGGCTTAGAACGGGACTTCAACGACGTTTTGAGCGTCATGGAGCATATGAGATGTTCCGGAGTTGAAGTTGATATTCCAACAGAATGCCCGGATTGAGAGATATGAAGTCTCCAATAAGTTTTATAGCTGCAAGATGGAGGAGAATAGTTACGTCGGTGAGCACATACTCAAAATGTCCGGGTATTACAATCACTTGACTCAAGCGGGAGTTAATCTTCCGGATGATTGTGTCATTGATGAATTCTTCAATCACCGCCACCAAGCTACAAAGGCTTCGTGATAAACTATAATATGTAAGGGTTAGTAAAGACTATACGAGCTTTTCGCAATGCTAAAGGCTGCGGAGGTAGAAATCAAGAAGGAGCATCAAGTGTTGATGGTCAATAAGACCACTAGTTTCAAGAAGAAAGGCAAAGGGAAGAAGAAGGAACTTCAAGAAGAACAGCAAGCAAGTTGCTGCTCGGGAGAAGAAACCCAAGTCCGGACCTAAACACAAATCGAGTGCTTCTACCGCAAGCGCATAGTCCTTCGAAGCGGAACTGCCCCAAGTATTTGGCGGATAAGAAGGATGGCAAGGTGAACAAAGGTATATGTGATATACATGTTATTGATGTGTACCTTACTAGAGCTCGCAGATAGCACTGGTATTTGATCTTGGTTACATTGCTAATATTTGCAACTCAAGCAGGACTACGGATTGCGAACAACGCAAAGGGCGAGGTGACGATCTTGGCGTGGGAAATGGTTCCAAAGTCGATGTGATCGCGGTCGGCACGCTACCTCTACATCTACCTTCGGGATTAGTTTTAGACCTAAATAATTGTTATTTGGTGCTGCGTTGAGCATGAACATTATATCTGGATCTTGTTTGATGCGAGGCGGTTATTCATTTAAATCGAGACCACGCGCGCCGCCACGGAGCGTCCGCCCATGCGCGAGGCCCAGATCGTCCACGCTGATCCGCACGATCCTGCGCCTGCAGGGTATCCCGCCTACCACTGCATCTGCGCGTTGTCGCTGCCCAAGCTGGCCGAGAACCGTTGGACTGCGATTCGCGGAGGATTCCGCGGTCCTCCCTGAACGCGTCGCGATCTCTTCGATCCACGGATCATATGGTTCGCGACAGGATTTAAAAGCTGATACATTCAATTCACATGCGAGTTCAGGTTAACTCGATAACCAAGGGTATTCTAGCGACAAGAGTCTCGAAAGTGACGATGCCAAAAGACACATTGGCAGTCCAAAGCAATGAGCATTCATGGAGAACAGTACTGCTTAAGCAAGCTCGTATGTATTAAAATGGAGCGTTCCATGGAACTATCAATGCATTAAATTACAAGTGTAAGGTTTCAGATAGACAAATGAACCTTGGTTGACAAACGATCGTATTAAAACTTAAACAATTGGTTCATTATAGGCACTTTGACAAGCTTCTATGAAGCATGATATGTATGAGAATTATCATTCGAAATGTTTGAACTTAAGCCTTCGATTAGAATTTCAAGAATTAGGAAAGCTCAAGCTTATATGAAAAGTCCAGTCGGAAGCAGTTCAAGTAAGTTCACAGCATGCGTTTAAGATTACTGAGTTAGCATCTAGTCAATTTAGAACTTCATTTTCATTCAAAATTGATATCTGATTATCGTTACAGTATCTAGTCGACAATCTTGGTTCAAGATAAATGCCTATTCAAGTGACAAGTTTGCAACAATTATACTTGACATATTGACATTGCAAGCTGTTGAGTATAGTTAAAGATATCGATAATGGTCTATTTGGAAAGTGTATAATGCTGAGTTTAAGATTGGGTTACTGTGTAAGATCACTCAGACAAATTTCACATGTACAACGAAAAAGCTCATGCTTCGTTCGTAAGACAGCTTCGTATAAGTTGACATTGATTCGTATGATCCTGTGAATGCATTGGGAATTAGAGTGGCATCTGTGTATATGTTAGATAACGTCTAAGGTGGATTTGGTCGATTCTTGATCACAAATTCAATGCCAATAGGTCAACAGGAACTTAAGTATTTCAATGTGATTTTCTGGTCAAGTTGCCAATGCACAACTAAGTATTGGTCGCATCAGGACTTGAGTGTAGATAAGATGCCAGACTCCATGTAATGATAGTCTATGGTGTAAACTTCTACTCATGTTTTAAGGAAACTTGGTATTCCCTTTCAACACAGTTGACCAAACAAGCGTTGTAATTGACCATTCGTGATGGAGTGCTGGATGGTTCACAAATTGCTGATTCTGACGATTTAGATCTCATTCGACAAGTTGATTACCATGAGATTGCGAGTAATGTTGCTAGATTACTAAGACGTCTTAGATTAAGCGTACCATGACTAGATTCAAGATTATAGATACATGTTGACCAAGATCTGCAAGGCGCTATACTTTAGAGTGTATCATTGCATCTCAAAATCTCCAGATGCACTAAATTTACTATGACGCGATCTTAAGGTGCATCTGCTAATAACATCGTTGACGAGTCTCCATGCTTAGAAATTTGTTGATGATACTCGAATAGTTCATCAGTATCTGGTCCATGGATCTATGTTGTTAAACTATGTATGGTCCAGACATCACGATTCCTGTTATGCTGAACTGTGTATACTCAGTGTAAGACGATCTATGACTAACATCGCAGATCATGGAAGTAAATTACGTATGATGCCTCATTTGAATGACTCAACATGACTATCTACTGACCATAATTGATAAGAACTTTTTATGGCTTAATAGTATTAACAAGAAGATATTAACATCCTAGATATAATGCACTTAGACTATTCTATAAGATACTAACACTTGTACGAGCATAGACCTCGATTAAAGTATATGTAAAGTGGATTCAAAACGATTCTCAAGTATCATAAAGCTTCATTTCAAGATGTGTATAAAGCTTACTAACACTTTTGCAGTTGACTAGAGTCAGCAATCTTGATAGATCTAGAAATTGTGATAAACTACATGGACAACTGGAATTGTGCTGAACATGTATCTATACCAAACTACAAAATGATAGATAAACATTCTAATGAATAATCACTTTGTAATGATGTATTGAATCATCAGATGAATCTGTATCAGATGAAAGCTTAAGATAGCAATTATTAAATAATTAAAGAATGAAGCTTATTAAGCAATACAACTTGATAGTGTACACAAAGCTTGTGATACACAAGTTTAACATAGGATACGCCTAATCAATAGAATTAACTACAGTATTAGCGTACATACTGATGTATGGATACAATACATAGTTGGAAATTTAATACAAACTGATATCTGAAGAAAGATCAAAATTCTATTGTCACTCTATAACTTTCATGAATTAAAGATAAATTTTAGAATACCAATGTATGAGATAGTAAACTTCATGAGATAAGTATATTGAGAATTTGAACCTCATGAAATAGCTATACAATACTTGTGAAATTAATTATGCACATTCAGATTAGTTGAATGCTGTAAATTAACACTATACAATCCAAAAAGAAATCAATAATTCATGAGCTCAGTTAACTCTGAATCCATGAGTGAATCTTTATAGACTGTAAGTAAGTCAAAATAATTATTCAGCAGTTGATTGCTGATATTGCAGTTATAACAACTACACTAATTCGAGATAAAGAATAATATGATAACGAACATGTACTAAATTAATCAGAATTTCGCACTTATGCTAAGTAACTAATTTAGATAGCATAAATAGATAGATGATAAATAATACTAGCAGTGGCTCATTATGATTGAAGTCTACAGTCAATGTTGCCCATGCAAGATTCAATAATGTATTGCTGCAACGATATCACAAATTAGTACTGAGTACTCAGTACTTGAGCATACCCAATGTCAGTGAACAATGATGTCTTAAATACTTGAAGGCTACTGGGCTAAGTTGGGACACCCTGCGCAGGTATTATCTTTGAAAGCCGTGCCCATGGTTATGAGGCAGATGGGAATTTGTTAATGTTAGGTTGTAGAAAACCCGAAGTTGACCTTAATTAAAATACATCAACCGTGTATGTAACCGTGATGGTCTCTTCTCGGTGAGTCCGGAAGTGAACACGGTGTTGGAGTTATGCTTGACGTAAGTAGTCGGGATCACTTCTTGATCGCTAATAGCTTCACGACCGCGCCTTGCTTCTCTTCTCGCTCTCTTTTTGCGATGTAGCCACCATATATGCTAGTTAGCTTGCAGCAGCTCCTCCTTTTGACACCAGCCTTCCCTTAAGCTTAAATAGTCTTGATCTCATGGTGTGAGATTCTTTGAGTCCCCGTGGCTCACTGATTCTACCAAAACAGATCTGTACGGTGATGCGGTGATGATGGCGAAGCTCGAGCTGAAGTGGGAATATGATGAGGCACTTGGTCGATATTATGTTTCATTTCAGACGATTAGTAGTGGAGCCCAGTTGGAGCGATCGGGGATCTGTGTTGCATGTGGGGTATTCTTCTTTTATTTTGGTTCCGTAGTCGGACCTTGAGTGTAAACTGTATGATGGATGTTAAATTATGTATTGTGTGAAGTGGCTAATCGTAAGCCAACTATGTATCTTTTCCTTATGTATTACATGGATTGTGCGAAGATTACCTCACTTGCGACATTGCTTTCAATGCGGTTATGCCTCTAAGTCGTGCTTCGACACGTGGGAGATATAGCCGCATCGAGGGGCGTTATAGATTGATCATGAAACTTGGATCAAGTTACTCTGAGAACCTCGTAGATCAACGAGTAAGATCCGCACTGAGTGGTACGGTAATCCTGTTCGGAAATCATGCTACTAGATCATGATGAACCTACAAACTATGAAGAAGCGATGGTGAGCCCAGATTCCATAAAATGGCTTGAGGCCATGAAATCGAGATGGGATCCATGTATGAAAACAAAGTATGGACTTTGGTTGACTTGCCCGAGGGTAGGCAAGCAATAGAAAACAAGTGGATCTTCAAGAAGAAGACCGACGCCGACGGTAATGTTATCGTCTACAAAGCTCGACTTATCGCAAAGGGTTTTCGACAAGTTCAAGGGATTGACTACGATGAGACCTTCTCACCCGAAGCGATGCTTAAGTCTGTCCGAATCATGTTAGCAATTGCCGATTTTATGATTATGAAATTTGGCAAATGGATGTAAAGACTGCATTCTGAATGGATTTCTAGAAGAAGAGTTGTATATGATGCAACGAGAAGGTTTTATCGATCCAAAGGAGCTAACAAAGTGTGCAAGCTCCAGCGATCCATTTATGGACTGGTGCAAGCATCTCGGAGTTGGAATAAGCGCTTTGATAGTGTGATCAAAACATTTGGGTTCATACAGACTTTTGGAGAAGCTTTGTATTTACAAGAAAGTGAGTGGGAGCTCTGTAGCATTTACGATATTATATGTAGATGACATATTACCGATCGGAAATGATATAGAATTCTGGATAGCATAAAGGGATACTTGAATAAGAGTTTTTCAATGAAAGACCTCGGTGAAGCTGCTTACATATTGGGCATCAAAATCTATAGAGATAGATCAAGACGCTTAATTGGACTTTCACAAAGCACATACCTTGACAAAATTTTGAAGAAGTTCAAAATGGATCAAGCAAAGAAAGGGTTCTTGCACGTGTTACAAGGTGTGAAGTTGAGTAAGACTCAATGCCCCACCACCGCAGAAGATAGAGAGAAAATGAAAGATGTTCCTATGCTTCACCATAGGCTCTATCATGTATGCAATCTTGTGTACTGACTGATGTGTGCCTTGCTATAAGCTTAGCAGGAGGTACCAAAGTAATCCAGAATGGATCATCGACAACGGTCAAGAACATCTGAAATACCTAAAAAGGACTAAGGATATGTTTCTCGATATGGAGGTGACAAAGAGCTCATCGTGGCAGTTACGTTGATGCAAGCTTTGACACCGATCCAGACGATTCTAAATCGTAGACCGGATCGATTTACACTAAGCGGAGGAGCTGTCGGTTGGTGCGGTTCTAAACAAAGCGTCGTGGCGGGATCTACATGTGAAGCGGAGTACATAGCAGCCGGAAGCAGCTAATGAAGGAGTCGGATGAAGGAGTTCATATCCGATCTAGGTGTCATACCTAGTGCATCGGGTCCAATGAAAATCTTCTGTGACAATACTGGAGCAATTGCCTTAGCAAAAGAATCCAGATTTCACAAAAGGACCAAGCACATCAAGAGACGCTTCAATTCCATCCGGGATCTAGTCCAGGTTGGAGACATAGAGATTTGCAAGATACATA
This sequence comes from Aegilops speltoides, assembly GCA_021437245.1. Lineage (NCBI taxonomy): Eukaryota > Viridiplantae > Streptophyta > Magnoliopsida > Poales > Poaceae > Aegilops > Aegilops speltoides. Next base: position 331,536,948 of record CM038143.1, read on the forward strand.
CGGATCTGAATGTAGCAGACCCGTTGACTAAGCCTCTTCCACGAGCAAAACATGATCAACACCAAGACTCCATGGGTGTTAGAATCATTACTATGTAATCTAGATTATTGACTCTAGTGCAAGTGGGAGACTGAAGGAAATATGCCCTAGAGGCAATAATAAAGTTATTATTTATTTCCTTATTTCATGATAAATGTTTATCATTCATGCTAGAATTGTATTAACCGGAAACATGATACATGTGTGAATGCATAGACAAACAATATGTCACTAGTATGCCTCTACTAGACTAGCTTGTTAATCAAAGATGGTTATGTTTCCTAACCATGAACAAAGAGTTGTTATTTGATTAACAAGGTCACATCATTAGTTGAATGATCGATTGACATGACCCATTCCATTAGCTTAGCACACGATCGTTTAGTATGTTGCTACTGCTTTTATCCATGACATGTACATGTTCTGTAACTATGAGATTATGCAACTCCGTTTACGGAGGAACACTTTGGTGCTACCAAACGTCACAACGTAATCGGGTGATTATAAAGGAGTACTACAGGTGTCTCCAAAGGCGATGTTGGGTTGGCATATTTGAGATTAGGTTTTGTCACTCCGATTGTCGGAGAGGTATCTCTGGGCCCTCTCGGTAATACACATCACTGAAGCCTTGCAAGCATTACAACTAATGAGTTAGCTGTGAGATGATGTATTACGGAACGAGTAAAGAGACTTGCGGTAACGAGATTGAACTAGGTATTGGATACCGACGATCGAATCTCGGGCAAGTAACATACCGATGACAAAGGGAACAACGTATGTTGTTATGCGGTCGACCGATAAAGATCTTCGTAGAATATGTAGGAGCCAATATGGGCATCCGGTCCCGCTATTGGTTATTGACCGAGACGTGTCTCGGTCATGTCTACATTGTTCTCGAACCGTAGGGTCCGCACGCTAAGGTTTCGATGACGGTTATATTATGAGTTTATGTATTTTGATGTACGAAGAAGTTGAGTCCGGATGTGATCACGGACATGACGAGGAGTCTCGAAATGGTCGAGACATAAAGACTGATATATTGGAAGCCTATATTTGGAGTTGGAATGGTTCGGTGAAATCGATTTTTTAGGAACACCGGGTTGGAACCCTCCCGGGGTTATTGGGCCTTAGTGGGCCATGAGGGAGAAGAGGAAGGGCCGGCCGGGGCAGGCGCGCCCCTCCCCTAGTCCGAATAGGACAAGGAGAGGGGGCGCGCCTTTCCTCTTTCCTCCCCAATCCTATTCCAACTAGGAAGGGGGAGTCCTACTCGGTGGGAGTAGGACTCCTCAGCGCCTCCTCCAAGGGCCGGCCGCACCCCTTGCTCCTTTATATCTGAGGGCGGGGGCACCCTAGAACACACAAGATGATCTACGGATCGATCCTTAGCCGCAGGCGGTGCCCCCTCCACCATATTCCACCTCGGTCATATCGTTGCAAAGCTTAGGCGAAGCCTGTGTCGATAGAACATCAAGATCGCCACCACGCTGTCGTCTTGTGGAACTCTCCTCCCCAAGCTCTCTTGGATTGGAGCCCGAGGAGCGCCATCGACCTTTGACGTGTGTCAAGAACTCGGGGCGCTGGAGTAATGGCGCGGGATCGGTCGGATCGCGAGGAGAACGTCGACTACTTCCTCTACGTTGTGATCGCTTCGCTTGGTCTCACGAGGGCACGTATACAACACTCTCCCCTCTCGTTGCTATGCATCACCATGATCTTGCGTGTGCGTAGGAATTTTTTTGAAATTACTACGTTCCCCAACACCTGAGTCATTCTACCAGTTCTAGTAGCCACTCTAACAGCAAAGTCATTTTTATTATTTAATTCATCAAGCATATCATTTTGAGCTTTAAGTACTTGCTCAACTTGAGTAGCAACCATAGAAGCATATTTGCTAACGAGTTTGAGTTCACCTTTAACTCTAGCCATATTATCCCTCATGCGTCCTATCTCGAAAGCATTATTCTTTAACTCTCTACCAACATAAGCATTAAAACTTTCTTGTCTAGCCATAAAGTCATCAAATTCATCTAGGCATGGGCTATGAAATTTAGTAGAGGGGATTTCAACTTTATCATATCTATAGAGAGAATTTACCTTTCCTACCTGTGTCGGGTTATCAAGACAATGTGGTTCTTCAATAGGCGGTATATTAAGACCATGTATTTCTTAAATAGGAGGTAAATTCTTCACATCTTCAGCTTTAATAACTTTTTCTTTCATTGATTTCTTTGCCTGTTGCATATCTTCAGGACCGAGAAATAAAACACCTCTCGTCTTCGGAGTGGGTTTAGGAATAGACTCAGGAGTTGGCTCAATTGGTTCAGGAATTTCCTTAGGAATTGGCTCAGGAAGAGTCCAATTATTTTCATTAGTCAACATATTATTCAATAATAATTCAGCTTCGTCGACTGTTCTTTCCCTGAAAACACAACCAACACAACTATCCAAGTAGTCCTTGGAAGCATCGGTTAGTCCATTATAAAAGATATCAAGTATTTCATTTTTCTTGAGAGGATGATCAGCAAAGCATTATAACGGAGAAGCCTCCCCGAGCTTGTGGGAGACTCTCTTCTTTGATTTGCACAAAATTATATATTTCCATAAGGCAGCTTGTTTCTTATGAGCAGGGAAATATTTAGCGAGAAGTAATAAATCATATCCTGGGGACTACGCACACAACCAGGAGCAAGAGAATTATACCAAGTCTTAGCATCACCCTTTAACGAGAATGGAAATATCTTAAGGATATAATAATAGCGAGATTTAAACAGGGTAGCTATATCATTCAACTTGGTAAGATGTGCCACAACTGTTTCAGACTCAAGGCCATAAAAAGGATCAGATTCAACTAAAGTAATAATCTCAGGATCAACAGAAAATTCATAATCCTTATTAGTAACACAGATAGGTGAAGTAGCAAAAGCAGGGCCGGGTTTCATTATAGCATTAAGAGACTGCCGCTCCCATTTAGCTAATAATTTAGTAAGATCATATCTATCATTGCAAGCAAAGATAGCTCTAGCAACTTCTTCATTCATAACATAACCCTCAGGAACAACAGGCAATTCATAATCATTGGGAGAATTTTCATCATCACTATCATCAATAATAGCATCTTCAATAATTTCATTCCCCCTAACTCCATCAAGTTGTTCATCAAGAAATTCACCTAATGGCAAAGTAGTATCACGCACAGAAGTAGTTTCATCATAAGTATCATGCATAGCAGAAGTGGCATCATCAATAACATGCGACATATCAGAGTTCATAGCAGTAGCAGGTTTAGGTGTCGCAAGCTTACTCAAAACAGAAGAAGAATCTAGTGCAGAGCTAGATGGCAGTTCCTTACCTCCCCTCGTAGTTGAGGGGAAAATCTTGGTTCTGTCGTCTATCAAATTCTTCATGGTGATCAACAGATATAAATCCCAAGTGACTCAGAGAATAGAGCTATGCTCCCCGGCAACGGCACTAGAAATTAGTCTTGATAACCCACAAGTGTAGGGGATCGCAACAGTTTTTGAGGGTAAAGTATTCAACCCAAATTTATTGATTCGACACAAGGGGAGCCAAAGAATATTCTTGAGTATTAGCAATTGAGTTGTCAATTCAACCACACCTGGATAACTTAGTATCTACAGCAAAGTAGTTAGTAGCAAAGTAGTATGATAATAAAGGTAACGATAGCAAAAGTAATGTTTTTGGGTTTTGTAGTGATTGTAATAGTAGCAACGGAAAAGTAAATAAGCGAAGAACAATATGTGAAAAGCTCGTAGGCAATGGATCAGTGATGGATAATTATGCCGGATGCGATTCCTCATGTAATAGCTATAACATAGGGTGACACAGAACTAGCTCCAATTCATCAATGTAATGTAGGCATGTATTCCGTAAATAGTCATATGTGCTTATGGAAAAGAACTTGCATGACATCTTTTCTCCTACCCTCTCGTGGCAGCGGGGTCCTAACGGAAACTAAGGGATATTAAGGCCTCCTTTTAATAGAGAACTGAAACAAAGCATTAGCACATAGTGAATACATGAACTCCTCAAACTATAGTCATCACCGAGAAGTATCCCGATTATTGTTACTTCGGGGTTGTCGGATCATAACACATAATAGGTGACTATAGACTTGCAAGATAGGATCAAGAACACACATATATTCATGAAAACATAATAGGTTCAGATCTGAAATCATGGCACTCGGACCCTAGTGACAAGCATTAAGCATAGCAACATCAATCTCAGAACATAATGGATACTAGGGATCAAACCCTAACAAAACTAACTTGATTACATGGTAAATCTCATCCAACCCATCACTGTCCAGCAAGCCTATGATGGAATTACTCACGCACGGCGGTGAGCATCATGGAATTGGTGATGGAGGATGGTTGATGATGATGACGACGACGAATCTCCCTCTCCGGAGCCCCGAACGGACTCCAGATCAGCCCTCCCAAGAGAGATTAGGGCTTGGCGGCGGCTCCGTGTCATAAAACGCGATGAAATTTCTCTCTGATTTTTTTCTCCCCGAACGTGAATATATGGAGTTGGAGTTGAGGTCGTGGAGGTCTAGGGGGCCCACGAGATAGGGGGGCGCGCCCAGGGGGAGGGGGCGCCCCCCACCCTCGTGGACAGGGTGTGGGCCCCCTTGGTCTTGATTCTTTCGCCATTATTTTTTATATTTTCCAAAAAGTCCCTCCGTGGATTTTCAGGACATTCCGAGAACTTTTCTTTTCTACACATAAAACAACATCATGGCAGTTCTGTTTAAAACAACGCCAGTCCGGGTTAGTTTCATTCAAATCATGCAAGTTAGAGTCCAAAACAAGGGCAAAAGTATTTGGAAAAGTAGATACGTTGGAGACGTATCAATCACCGTGGGAATTTTATCCATCGGGAGCACGGATGGTCATGGGGTACGCGCACGCAAGCCCGTGGAGCACCCCAGCGACGACCCTGCACGTCTCCCCCAATCCTTATGGCCACATAGTATTATCATCCTCAATCGCCCCGGCATGATCAGAGAGGATAGGAAGTTGTGGAGGGGCTTGCGGCGAGGACGCCACCGGCGACACATGCAAGGAAAGATGGGAGAGGAGGCACTGTGACACACGGACGACATTGATGCCGGAGTTGAGCAGGCAGCGGCACATATTTGATCTGGACATGTCTAGAGAGAAGAGGATAAGGAACAAGCAATGCGGGGAGTACCGCTTTGATCCAGATCAAACCGACGTCCCATTTTTTAGAAATCAACCGACATTCAGGAGTCAGCACTGACCAGCGGGATCCATGATCACTTTGGCCCACGCGCACTCACCAGCCTCAGTGCACTGTAACGCTCCAATTCCAGGGAGCTTAATATCTGGATCGATATGTCCCTAGCGAGACGTGGATAAGATGGCTTTTCTTGAGGAACTAGTGCAAGTGTGGGATCGTCATGCGGGCTCCTGGACAACACTTGGGGACTTCAATCTTCTTGTGAACCAAGAAGACAAGAAGAACAATGTGGTGAACCAACGGATGATGACACATTTCAAAGCCTTGCTTAATAGATTGGAACAATGTGGTGAACCGACAGATGACGGATGATGGCATGTTTTAATACCTGAATGATCGGAAATAGACGCGATCGAATGAGAGGGAACAACCTACCAAGGAAAAGATTGATCGTGTTTAATCTACTACCTCTTGGGAAGATTTGCATCCGACTTGCTTCCTCTCGGTCCTGGGCACGACGGTGTATGATCACTTCCCTTTACTTCTCGACCTGAATTCAGATTTTCACATGAGCAAAAGGTTCAGATTTGAGGCAATTGGACTAAAGCAGTGGAGTTTCACTACGTGGTAGCTGGGGTATGGCAGTCCATCCCCTGGCCAGGCAATCCTTATGTCGCCCTCGATGCTAAGCTATGACCCACCGCGAAGCATTTGCAAAGTTGGAGTGACAGATGGATTAGCAATATTAAACTTCAAATCAGCATTGCATTAGAAGTGATCTATCATTTGGACTTAGCGGCAGAAACACGTTTGTTGTCAGGCGCGGAAATAGACTTGCAGAAGCTCCTCAAGCGTAAACTCTTGGCCTCTATGTTGGTGTCAAAACCGGCAGATCTCGGGTAGGGGGTCCCGAACTGTGCGTCTAAGGTCGATGGTAACAGGAGGCGGGGGACACGATGTTTTACCCAGGTTCGGGCCCTCTCTATGGAGGTAATACCCTACTTCCTGTTTGATTGATCTTGATGAATATGAGTATTACAAGAGTTGATCTACCATGAGATCGTAATGGCTAAAACCCTAGAAGTCTAGCATGTATGATTATGATTGCCTCTACGGACTAAGCCCTCCGGTTTATATAGACACCGGAGGGGACTAGGGTTTGTACGAAGTCGGTTACAGAGAAAGGAATCTTCATATCCGGGCGCCAAGCTTGCCTTCCACGCCAAGGAGAGTCCCATCCGGACACGGGAGAGAGTCTTCTGTCTTGTATCTTCACGGCCCAACAGTCCGGCCGTTCGAGGACCCCTTAATCCAGGACTCCCTCAGTAGCCCCTGAACCAGGCTTCAATGACGAGGTGTCCGGCGCGCGAATTGTCTTCGGCATTGCAAGGCAGGTTCCTTCTCTGAATACTCCAAAATAGTCTTTGAACACAAGAATTGTGTCCGGCTCTGCAAAACAACTTCCACACACAACCGTAGAGAGTATAATATTTCACGAGTCGAATTCGTTGACAACTTTTTGTAGCATGACATCATGTCGCCGCTCGACCATTATTTTGAACCGTTTTTTAGCCTGCCGCTCCATATTTCGAGATGCGGTTTCATTGGCACGTCTTGTCAAAGCAGAGGTCGTGTCCCCTTATTGCGGGATTCTCATCAATACGGGCATGGGTAATCCGACCGTATCGTCTGCACGACCCTTGGGAGTAGGCGAGTTTTCAGGGCGAGTGGGGAGGTGCTTGATATTCACTACCTTTATAAAGAGATAAGGATTCACCCCTTTCACCCACGCCTTCTCTCTCTGCCTCCCCCATTCTCGAGCTCCAGCGCCCAAGTTCTCATATTTTCTGCGCCAAGAGAGCACTCCAACCATGTCCGGATCCGGAGCGGAGGGCAAGTGGATAGCCTCCTCCGTTAAGGAGAAGGACATTACCAAGCTCCGGGAGGCTGGGTATTTGGCCAAGGAAATCGCCCACCGGCTTCCGGCCAAGGGACAGATCGTCCCCACCCCAGAGCCCCATGAGAGGGTAGTATTCATCCCCCACTTTGTCTGCGGGTTGGGATTTCCCCTCCACCCGTTCGTCCGCGGACTCATGTTCTACTATGGGTTGGATTTCCACGATCTGCCCCCAACTCCTTCCTCAACATCCCAACATTCATTGTCGCATGCGAGGCCTTCCTCCGAATCCCACCCCACTTCGGATTATGGTTAAAGATCTTCAATGTGAAGCCGAAGGTCGTGGGCAGTCAACACGCGGAGTGCGGAGGCGCCATGGTGAGCAAGATGCCCAATGCCACATGGCCAATAGGTACCTTCGTGGAGACCGCCAAAGGGTGGCAACAACAGTGGTTCTACGTCATAGAGCCGCGCGACACCACCTGGGCCGCGACTCCCGAATTCCAATTCGAAGCCCCGATGCGGCTCACCTCCTGGCTAGAGAAGGGCCTGGACTGGTCTTTGTCGGACGAGCTGATGGCGCTTCAGACGCGCATTAGGAGCATGATAGACAACAATATCAAGCTTGTCAATGTGATCCAGGTGATGCTTGTTTGCCGGATCATTCCGTGCCAGAGCCGGACTTGCCATTTGTGGGAGTACGGTCCAGCCAAGCACCAGACCTTGCTGTAGTTCTTCGGCACTATGCACGAAGACATCTGGAAGGTGATTTTCAAGTCCAACAAGACGTGGCCGGATACGACCGAGGACCGTGGGCATGACTTGGCCCATCCCGCTAGTCCGGTAAGTTTTTTCATGTTTTCAAGGTGTATCATTTACTTGGATACTCGAGGAAGACGCCTAAGCCTCCCTACTGATTCTCTCAAGGCTGGACAAAGAAGGCGGAGCGGATTCACTGTCCGGCTCCGCTGCCCAAAGACCCAACAATTCCACTTCTGACGAAGATGCTGGTTCCGGCGCCCTATCAAGTGCCGGAGAAGAAGGCAAAGAAGAAGGCCAAGGAGACAAGAGGTGGCCTCCGTCATAAGGGAACTTGGACGTGACGTTCGGAGACGCCGAGACTCATTCCTCCGCTGCCGAGGACGACGAGGAAGAGGAGGAAGAAGAAGAAAGCCATTCCCCCCTTGAGGGGGGAAGAAAGAAAAGGACGGCCTCCACACATCCAGAGGCCGAAGCATCCAAGAAGGGGAAGGTTCCCTCCTGGACAACTCCACAGCGGTCATTGACAGCAGTTCGGAATGGCGCCCCAAGGATAAGCCCCTGGGCGAATCGTAAGTACTCGAAGATGCACTCATATATCCGGCCCTTTTCCTTCATGGTTTTAATATGTCAAATCATGTGCTGCATCCCAGCCCGTTCCGTCCTCCTGCGATCCTCATCAACGGGGAATTCGCCGGACCTGCAAGTGATGGACATCGGGTCCCTTCCGGCGGCCTCCTCTCCCAAGGCCATGGATGACACCAAGGTGTTGTCCCGAAGGACCCCAGTCCAGGGAGAGAGGCAGGAGGCCATCAAGGCGGCGCCAGAGGGTGAAACCTGGGCCACCGGACACATGGGGGAGAAAATCCCCATGGAGACTAGCGACGAGGGCCATATCCAATTCGCCCCCCAGTCGAGTACAATTTCGGAGACCTATACGGCTCTGGAATCAGGCAAGCAGCCTCTTTCGAAAGAAGGAGGTGCGCCTATTCCACCGGTGACCTTTGTCCATCCATAGGCACCGGATAACTTGCTGGAAGCGCTGCAAGGCGCTTCCATTGTTGAGGAACACCATATCCTTATGGGTGTGGTGGTTGAGAGGGTGTGGTCCGTTAAGAGCGGACTGACCGACGCCTGTGCCAACCTTCTAACAGGTTTTGAGGTGAACGGCACAATTATATAAAAAGAATGTCATAGTATAGACAGTAGCCCCTTAGACTCTGTCTGGTGTTCGGAAAGAAAAGCCGAATAGAGGATCAAATAATCTTCGCAGGAGACTAACTTGACATGTCTATATGAATAAGCAGGCATCATTGCTGGCTGCAACCTCTCATGCTGCTGAGGTCTCCGGACTGATGCAGAGTCTAGAGCGGACCGAGGAAGAGCTCAGCCGTGTGAAGAAACAGCTGGAAGACAATCAAGGTATGCAATAACCTTATCTATATTCAGGAAGGATGAGCGATTTGTGCTGATTAAGTGCCATGATATTTATTAGGAGCGGCGACCAAGGTGGAGACCCTCAAGAAGGCGCCGGCCCAGGCTGAGGAGAGAGTGTCCAAGGAACAAGCCACCCATGAAAAGGATGAGGCCAGGGTCGGTGAGGTCGAGCAGGAGCTCCAGGACGCTGTTAAGAAATGCGAGTCCTTGGAGCGTAACATTGCGGATCAAGAGTCCGAACTTGCCAAGGCCCGCCAAAGCGCACACGATGCCCGGGTTGAAGCCCAGGCGCCCTCCAGGAAGTCCAGGAGGCCAAATCGCGGCAGGTAAGGCCTTTATTATGCAGAGCAAATATGTGAAGAAAAGGTTCCTCTTACTGACCCGGATTTGGAGTTCTCCAGGGGCGTTTGCGGATCTGCCACACAACGTTTCAGACGCTGCGGAGTTCTTCCGAGCCGAAGAGGGGAGCTCCATGGAGAAGCTGTTTTGGTCGCAATACATTGCACCAGAACATCCGGTGCCCTTTAGCGATCAGCTAAAATAGCTGGTCGAACTGCATAGGATGGCCGAACTAGCCATGAAGGATTTAATAATCCGGCTATGGCCTGCCGAAGCCATACCCAGCAGCTACTTCGGGCTCGTGAAGCGGCTGGTCAATGCCTTCCCTGCGCGTGAATGGCCTTCGCCCCGTGTCAAAGTTCAATATGGATTCCGTCAAGCTCGCGACCAAAGGACTGCCCGCTGGCAAGGAGCACCGCACGCCCGAGCGGTATTTTAACAATGTCTTGGAGGGATCCCGCATTGTGGCGGAGCAATGTGCTAAGGATATTATCTTTGAATGAATACATTCATGTTATCCTGTCCTGTACTATGAAACAAGGTCGTGATGTAATATGATGCTTGTTTTTTATTTAAAATTTTACCTCCTGTGCGGCCGTTTTCATTAAATCTGAGAGTTGGCCAGTCGTCGGCTTCAGCCCGCATGTAGTTAGTACGGGGGTGTTTGGGATGGAGTGTAAACACTCTTGATCCAAAGGTTTGGTCCTTGAAGGAGGTGTTTAGCGCAACGAACCAGGCAATCGGACTATGTGGCTTTATCACCCTCACTTAGCCATAGGAGTTTGACAATAGAAATTTAGTCGCAGCCCCTAGTATTCATAAGTCCGAACTTGGGGTGCTGTAGACACCTGATCGGATAACAACCGATTCATTGCATAATGTGGAAAAAAATTGCAAAAGATTTGTAATCTTGATAACCCACAAGTATAGAGGATCACAACAGTTTTCGAGGGTAGAGTATTCAACCCAAATTTATTGATTCGACACAAGGGGAGCCAAAGAATATTCTCAAGTATTAGTAACTGAGTTGTCAATTCAACCACACCTGGAGTCTGCAGCAAAGTGTTTAGTAGCAAAGTAATATGATAGTGGTGGTAACGGTAGCAAAAGTAAAGACAGCAAAAGTAATGTTTTTGGTATTTTTGTAGTGATTGTAACAGTAGCAACGAAAAAGTAAATAAGCGTAAACCAGTATATGGAAAACTTGTAGGCACCGGATTAGCGATGAATAATTATGCCAGATGTGGTTCGTCATGTAACAGTCATAACATAGGGTGACACAGAACTAGCTCCAATTCATCAATGTAATGTAGGCATGTATTCCGTATATAGTCATACATGCTTATGGAAAAGAACTTGCATGACATCTTTTGTCCTACCCTCCCGTGGCAGTGGGGTCCTATTGGAAACTAAGGGATATTAAGGCCTCCTTTTAATAGAGAACCGGAACAAAGCATTAGCACATAGTGAATACATGAACTCCTCAAACTACGGTCATCACCGGGAGTGGTCCCGCTTATTGTCACTTCGGGGTTGCCGGATCATAACACATAGTAGGTGACTATAGACTTGCAAGATAGGATCTAGAACACACATATATTCATGAAAACATAATAGGTTCAAATCTGAAATCATGGCACTCGGGCCCTAGTGACAAGCATTAAGCATAGCAAAGTCATAGCAACACCAATCTCAGAACATAATGGATACTAGGGATCAAACCCTAACAAAACTAACTTGATTACATGAACCCATCACCGTCTAGCAAGCCTACGATGCAATTACTCACGCACGGCGGTGAGCATCATGAAATTGGTGATGGAGGATGGTTGATGACGACGACGGCGATGAATCCCCCTCTCCGGAGCCCCGAACGGACTCCAGATCAGCCCTCCCGAGAGAGATTAGGGCTTGGCAACGGCTCCGTATCGTAAAACGCGATGAAACTTTCTCTCCGATTTTTTCTCCCCGAAAGCCAATATATGGAGTTGGAGTTGGCGTCGGAGGGTCACCAGGGGGCCCACGAGGTAGGGGCATGCCCAGGGGGGGTGCCCTCCACCCTCGTGGACAGGGTGTGGGCCCCCTGGTCTTCATCTTTGGCAAGGATGTTTTATTATTTATTCTAAGATATTTCATCGAGTTTCAGGTCATTCCGAGAACTTTTGTTTTCTGCACATAAAACAACACCATGGCAGTTCTGCTGAAAACAGCGTCAGTCCGGGTTAGTTCCATTCAAATCATACAAATTAGAGTCCAAAACAAGGGCAAAAGTGTTTGGAAAAGTAGATACAATGGAGACGTATCAACTCCCCCAAGCTTAAACCCTTGCTTGTCGTCAAGCAATTCAGTTGACAAACTGAAAGAGAAAAAGAAAAACTTTTACAAACTCTATTTGCTCTTGTTGTTGTAAACATGAAAAGCTAGCATTCAAGTTTCAAGAATTATTATGAACTAACCATACTCACAATAACACGTTGGTCTCACAATTACTAATATCAATAGCATAATCAGCTAGCGAGCCATAATAATAAAACTCGGATGACAACACTTTCTCAAAACAATCATAATATGATATAACAAAATGGTATCTTGCTAGCCCTTTCTGAGACCGCAAAACATAAATGCAGAGCACCTTTAAAGATCAAGGACGGACTAAACATTGTAATTCATGGTAAAGAGATCCATCAAGTCATACCCAATATAAACCAATCATAATGAATGCAAACGACGATTGTGCTCTCCAACGGTGCTTTTTAATAAGAAGGGTGATGACTCAACATAAAAGTAAATAGATAGGCCCTTCGCAGAGGGAAGAGGATTTGTAGAAGTGCTAGAGCTCGGTTTTGAAATAGAGATAAATTATATTTTGAGCGGCATACTTTCATTGTCAACATAACAACTAAAAGACGATATCTTCCATGCTAAACAGATTATAGGCGGTTCCCAAACAGAATGGTAAAGTTTATACTCCCCTCCTCCACAAGCATCAATCCATGGCTTGCTCGAAACAACGAAAGTGCCTCCAACATTCAACGGGTCCCAAGGGAGTTTTGTTTGCGATTATTTTGATTTAGTTTGCATAAAGCATGGATTGGGCATCCCGAATACCAGCCATTTTCTCGTGAATGAGGAGCGGAGTCCACTCCTCTTGAGAATAACCCGCCTAACACGGAAGATAAGAGCATCTCTAGTTGACATATGAGCTATTCGAGCATGCAAAACAAAATGTTTATTTGAAGGTTTAGAGTTTGGCACATACAAAACGACAGGTAAATACCGCATATAGGAAGGTATAGTGGACTCATATGGAACAACTTTGGGGTTTAAGGAGTTTCGATGCACAAGCAGTATTCCCACTTAGTACAGGTGAAGGCTAGCAAAAGACTGGGAAGCGACCAACTGAGAGAGCGACAACAGTTGTAAACATGCATTAAAATTAATTTACACTGAATACAAGCATGAGTAGGATATAATCCACCATGAACATAAATATCATGAAGGTTATGTTGATTTGATTCAACTACATGCGTGAACATGTGCCAAGTCGAGTCACTCAATACATTTAAAGGAGGATACCATCCCATCATACCACATCATAATCATTCTAATAGCATGTTGGCACGCAAGGTAAACCATTATAACTCATAGCTAATCCAGCATGGCACAAGCAACTATAATCTCTAAATGTCATTCCAAATATGTTTACTTCATAATAGCTGAATTAGGAATGATGAATCATCTTATTTACAAAAACAAGAGAGGTCGAGTTCATACCAGCTTTTCTCATCCCAATAAGTCCATCATATATCATCATTATTGCCTTTCACTTGCATGACCGAACGGTGTGTATAATAATAAGAGTGCATGTGCATTGGACTAAACTGGAATCTGCAAGCATTCAACTCAAGAGAGAAGACAGGTAATATGGGCTCTAAGTTAAATAAACAATCATGCATATAAGAGCCACTAAGCATTTTCAATATGGTCTTCTCAACCCCCAAAGAAAGGAAAAGAAAAAGAAAAACTATTTACACGGGAAAGCTCCCAACAAGTAAAAAGAAGAATGGGAAATATTTTTGGGTTTTGTTTTTAATTCTACTACAAGCTTGGAAAGTAGACTAACTAATTTTTTTTGGTTTTTCTTAAAGTTTATCAAACACACAAGAAGAAAGCAGGAAAAAGAAATTTAAACTAGCAAGGATATTACAATGAAAAAGTATGAGCACCGACATCTAGCAATGAGTGTGTGTGAACATAAATGTAATGTCGGTGGGAATACGTACTCCCCCAAGCTTAGGCTTTTGGCCTAATTTGGTCTATTGCCAGGGGTGGCCTGGCAGATATCCGTAGGTGAAGCTGGGGTCGTAGTGTGACGCAGCGGCTATCGCCGCCTGAGCTGTAGCATGGAGTCGAGCAGCCTCCACTCTCCTTTCGTACTCACCTGCCTTCTCTCTGGTAATAATATATCTTCCTCTACTTTGAAAATCAAAGAAGGTAGGAGCGGGGAAGAGCAACACGGACCACATGCCGTTTGTTAAAGATTAGTCGGTACTGGTAAGGTGGTCCAGTCCTCTCAATGAACTGGTGGGAAAACATAGGATCAAGATCTAAATAAGAAGAGGGTAACTCCATATCACCCTCACGAATGTCTATATCAAGAAAATTAGCTAAGCGGGTTGCATAAATTCCTCCAAAGAAATCTCCGTTATGCCTATTCTGATGCAACCTACGAGCTACAATGGCGCCCATATGATAAGATTGGTCTCCTAACACAGCACTTCCGAGAATCTTTGAGATCGAGAGGCACACATGTGACATGCTTCATCCTTAGCAGTTATACATCTACCAATGAAGAGAGCAAAATAATGTATAGCAGGAAAGTGAATGCTCCCTATAGTGGCCTGCGCTATATCTCTAGATTCCCCTCAGTTATTCTAGCAATAAAGTCTCTATATTCAGATTTAGGGGGATCCCTGATACTACCCCAAGATGGAAGTTTGCATGCAAGAGTGAAATCCTCTAAGTCCATGGTCTAAGATTTGTCATAAAGGTCAAACATGACTGAAGGAGAATTACGCGAAGTTGTAAAATCAAACCTCCCCACAAATGAACTTGTGAGGTAACGATACTGTGGGCATTTATCAACTTCAAAGTCCTCAAGATCGGCATTACGCAAATATGCGTAGAATTCTTCTTTAATTCCCACTTGATTCATAAAATCTTCCGAGGGCCATTCACAGGGCCTCACAAGTGCGTCTCTTGGTGGTTCCTCGTCAGCATCACGTATTGCAAGCCTGGGACCTTGCTTCCTTGAAGGACCACCTTGGAACATCGTCCTAAGCATATTGTTTCCTCTGAAAAATTTCTGAAATTTTTAGTAACTTCAAATAAAATTGAACCAACTTCAATAAAATTGATAGCAACAACTCCCACAAGTGCCTAGGGCCTAAATCAAGCATTAGAACTACTTGGAACCATATAAATTTGACATGCAAGCTCAAGAACATGGTCACCTATGCAACACAAATTTGCAATGAATAAAGCACTAGAACAAAAACTAATTGGACCAATGGAGGAGTCACATACCAAGGAACAATCTCCCCAAGAAGTTTTGCAAGAGGTGCTTTGAGCAAGGAGATCGAAAATCACAGCAATGGGGGCTGGAACTCGTGCTTGAGTTGGTTTTTCGTGTTTGTGTGAGGCAGAGGAATAAGATGGGTGCAGGAATAAGTGGAGGAGGGCCACCGTGGGCCCACGAGGCAGGGGGCACGCCCAGGGGGGTAGGGCGCGCCCTCCACCCTCGTGGCCAGGTGGCAGCTCCCCCCGTGGTAATTTTTGCACAGTAAATTCTCAAATATTCCCGAAAAAATCATATCAAATTGGCATGGCATTCTGAGGACTTTTATTTTTGGGATATTTTTATATTGCACGGATAAGTCAGGAAACAGACAGAAAAATATTATTTTACTTTATTTCTACTAAATAACAGAAAATATAAAGAGGTATGAAGGTTGTGCTTCTAGTTTCATCCATCTCGTGATCATCAAAATGAACCCACTAACAAGGTTGATCAAGTCTTGTTAACAAACTCATTCCAAATAATCACGGAACAGGAGAAATTTCGAATGACACTAAGTTACCTCAACGGGGATATGAAAATCCCCACCAATAAGAATATCATACTTTTTCTTGACAGTAGGGAGAGGAAATTCAAAACCTCCAAATATAATCGATGGAACTTTTCCAATAGAGTTGATACTATAAACTTGAGGTTGTTTCCTCGGTAAATGTACCGTGTGCTCATTACCATTAACATGAAAAGTGACATTGCCTTTGTTGCAATCAATAACAGCCCCTGCAGTATTAAGGAAAGGTCTTCCAAGAATATAGACATACTATCATCCTCGGGAATATCAAGAATAACAAAGTCCGTTAAAATAGTAACGTTCGCAACCACAACAGGCACATCCTCACAAATACCGACAGGTATATCAGTTGATTTATCAGCCATTTGCAAAGATACTTCAATAGGTGTCAACTTATTCAAGTCAAGTCTACGATATAAAGAGAGAGGCATAACACTTTCACCAGCTCCAAGATCACATAAAGCAGTTTTAACATAATTTCTATTAATGGATCATGGTATAGTAGGAACTCCGGGGTCTCCAAGTTTCTTTGATATTCCACCCCTAAAGGTGTAATTAGCAAGCATGGTGGAAATTTCAGCTTCAGGTATCTTTCTTTTATTAGTAATAATATCCTTCATATACTTAGCATAAGGATTTGTTTTGAGCACATCAGTTAATCGCATACGCAAAAAGATGGGTCTAATCATTTTAGCAAAGCCTCAAAATCCTCATCATCCTTTTTCTTGGATGGTTTGGGAGGAAAAGGCATGGGTTTCTGAACCCATGGTTCCCTTTCTTTACCATGTTTCCTAGCAACGAAGTCGCTTTTATCATAACGTTGATTCTTTGATTGTGGGTTATCAAGATCAACAGCAGGTTCAACTTCTACATCATTATCATTACTAGGTTGAGCATCAACATGAACATTATCATTAACATTATCACTAGGTTCATGTTCATCACCTGATTGTGTTTCAGCATCAGAAACAGAGATATCATTTGGATTATCAGGTGGCTCAGCAATAGGTTCACTAGAAGTTTGCAAAGTCCTATCACTTTTCTTTTTCTTCCTCTTAGAAGAACTAGGTATATCAATATTGTTTCTTTGAGAATCTTGCTCGATTCTCTTAGGGTGGCCTTCAGGATACAAAGGTTCCTGAGTCATTCTACCAGTTCTAGTAGCCACTCTAACAGCATAATCATTTTTCTTACTATTCATCTCATCAAGCACTTCTTTCTGAGCTTTAAGTACTTGTTCTACTTGAGTGGTGACCATAGAAGCATGTTTGCTAACAAGTTTAAGTTCACCTCTAATATCAGCCATATAATCACTCAAGCGTTTAATCATAAAGGTATTCTGTTTTAATTGTCTACCAAAATAAGCATTAAAGTCATCTTGCTTAAACATAAAGTCATCAAACTCATCCAAGCACTGACTAGCAATTTTAGTAGGAGGAACTTCAGCTTTATCATATCTATAGAGAGAATTTACCTTTACTACCTGTGTCGGGATATCGGGAGGTTCTTTAGTAAATAAGTAATTGAGATCATATACTTCTTCAACATGCGGTAAATTAGGACCATGTATTTCTTCAATAGGAGGTAATTTCTTAACATCTTCAGCTTTAATACCTTTTTCTTTCATAGATTTCTTTGCCTCTTGCATATCTTCAGGACTGAGAAATAGAACACCTCTCTTCTTCGGAGTTGGTTTAGGAATAGGCTCAGTAATAGGCTCAGGAGTTGGCTCAGGAGTTGGCTCAGGAGGTGCCCAATTATTTTCATTAGCCAACATATTATTCAGTAGAAGTTCAGCGTCATCCGGTGTTCTTTCCCTGAAAAGAGAACTAGCACAACTATCCAGGTAATCTCTGGAAGCATCAGTTAGTCCATTATAAAAGATATCAAATATTTCAGGTTTCTTAAGAGGATGATCAGGCAAAGCATTTAGTAACTTGAGAAGCCTCCCCAAAGCTCGTGGGAGACTCTCTTCTTCAATTTGCACAAAATTGTATATTTCCCTCAAAGCAGCTTGTTTCTTATGAGCAGGGAAATATTTAGCAGAGAAGTAATAAATCATATCACGGGACTTTGCACACAACCAGGATCAAGAGAATTAAACCATTTCTTAGCATCACCCTTTAATGAGAACGGAAATATTTTAAGTAAATAAAGGTGGCGCGATCTCAGATTATTAGTAAACAGGGCAGCTATATCATCTAACTTACGAAGATGTGCCACAACAGTTTCAGATTCATAGCCATAAAAAGGATCAGATTCAACCAAAGTAATTATATTTGGATCGACAGAAAAATCATAAAAATCATGATCAGGAACACAGATAGGTGAAGTAGCAAAAGCAGGGTCGGGTCTCATCCTACCTCTAAAAGATTCTTTACTCCACTTAATTAGCAACCTCTTACGTTCAAGACTATCCTGGCAAGCAACAACAGCTTCAAAAGATTCAGCATTAAAAAGATAACCCTCAGGAATAGAAGGCATAGGTTCATCATCACTAACATCATCGTGTTCAGGTTCAATAATTTCTCTTTCTCTAGACCTATCAATTTGCTCATCAAGATATTCACCAAGTGGCACAGTAGTATCAAGCATAGAAGTAGGTTCATCAAAAGTATCATGCATAGCAGAAGTGGCATCATCAATAACATGCGACATATCGGAATCAATAGCAGTAGTAGGTTTAGGTGTCGCAAACTTACTCATAACAGAAGGAGAATCTAGTGCAAGGCTAGATGGCAATCCCTTACCTCCCCTCGTAGTTGAGGGCAAAATAGTAGTTCAATCATCTTTCAAGTTCTTCATAGTGTCCAGCAGATATAAATCCCAAGTGACTCAAAGAATAGAGCTATGCTCCCCAGCACGGCGCCAGAAAAAGTTCTTGATAACCCACAAGTATAGGGGATCGCAACAGTTTTTGAGGGTAGAGTATTCAACCCAAATTTATCGATTCGACACAAGGGGAGCCAAAGAATATTCTCAAGTATTAGCAGCTGAGTTGTCAATTCAACCACACCTGGAAACTTAATATCTGCAACAAAGTGTTTAGTAGCAAAGTAATATGATAGTGGTGGTAACGGTAGCAAAAGTAAAGACAACAAAAGTAATGTTTTTAGTATTTTTGTAGTGATTGTAACAGTAGCAACGGAAAAGTAAATAAGCGTAAACCAGTATATGGAAAACTTCGTAGGCATCGGATTAGCGATGGATAATTATGCGGATGCGGTTCGTCATGTAACAGTCATAACATAGGGTGACACAGAACTAGCTCCAATTCATCAATGTAATGTAGGCATGTATTCCGTATATAGTCATACATGCTTATGGAAAAGAACTTGCATGGCATCTTTTGTCCTACCCTCCCGTGGCAGCGGGGTCCTATTGGAAACTAAGGGATATTAAGGCCTCCTTTTAATAGAGAACCGGAACAAAGCATTAGCACATAGTGAATACATGAACTCCTCAAACTACGGTCATCACCGGGAGTGGTCCCGCTTATTGTCACTTCGGGGTTGCCGGATCATAACACATAGTAGGTGACTATAGACTTGCAAGATAGGATCTAGAACACACATATATTCATGAAAACATAATAGGTTCAAATCTGAAATCATGGCACTCAGGCCCTAGTGACAAGCATTAAGCGTAGCAAAGTCATAGCAACATCAATCTCAGAACATAACGTATACTAGGGATCAAACCCTAACAAAACTAACTCGATTACATGATAAATCTCATCCAACCCATCACCGTCCAGCAAGCCTACGATGCAATTACTCACGCACGGCGGTGAGCATCATGAAATTGGTGATGGAGGATGGTTGATGATGATGACGGCGACGAATCCCCCTCTCCGGAGCCCCGAACGGACTCCAGATCAGCCCTCCCGAGAGAGATTAGGGCTTGGCGGCGGCTCCGTATCGTAAAACGCGATGAAACTTTCTCTCCGAAAGCCAATATATGGAGTTGGACTTGGCGTTGGAGGGCCACCAGGGGGCCCACGGCGCGCCCGGGGGGGCACCCTCGTGGACAGGGTGTGGGCCCCCTGGTC
Source organism: Aegilops speltoides (assembly GCA_021437245.1). NCBI lineage: Eukaryota > Viridiplantae > Streptophyta > Magnoliopsida > Poales > Poaceae > Aegilops > Aegilops speltoides. The sequence continues at coordinate 331,556,842 of CM038143.1, forward strand.
TTCATCTTTGGCAAGGATTTTTTATTATTTATTCTAGGATATTCCGTGGAGTTTCAGGTCATTTCGAGAACTTTTGTCTTCTGCACATAAAACAACACCATGGCTGTTCTGCTGAAAACAGCGCCAGTCCGGGTTAGTTCCACTCAAATCATACAAATTAGAGTCCAAAACAAGGGCAAAAGTGTTTGGAAAAGTATATACGACGGAGACGTATCAAATCTCTCGAACAGCTGACCTGCCCACGCCGCATCATGACAGTCAGTTTTCGGCTTTCTCTATTGAGGTGCTCATCCGGATAAACCAGGACACAATCGCAGTAGTTCTCTCTTTACTACCCTAGCCGATATAGCGGAACGTAAGGTAGTGAGCACAGGAGCCGGGCAACCTAACTATTGACCAAAGATATGATTCGGAGCCGATGCATATAATGCTAAAGTTCGGGGTGCCGAACTACACTGTAAAAAAGTGTTCGGACTTTGTTGCCATATTATGGGGCGTAATGAAGCCCCTAGCGAATTAAGGCTTACCAGAGTGTACGGGTACAATTGATAAGAATGTCAAAAAAATGAAGTAGTAGGCTAATGCCGCAAAAATTGGGTCGCGAACTATTTTCCATTATAGTTTGATTAATACGTCAAAGCATATTTGTACAAGTAGTGCGATAAGCAACAGGTCTATTTAACATGCCACGACCAAGGGAGAGCTGTGAGTAGGTCCTTAAAATAGGCATAACGATCGTTTAAAGAGACCACCTGGAAATTCCCTTATACGTCAATGCTTCTTGCCGTCTTGGTGTATCCGTCCCTTGAGAGGTCCGTCAATCAGGCCACCAGGAAAGGCCTGGGAAAAAAAAGAAACCTGAAAAGAAAAAGAAAAAGTGAAAGTATGTGGGTCCAGGGGAGGTTGAGCCGTATTATGGACCACGATATAGCTGTGCCTCCGTCTATGCCCATGGTATTTTGAGTGCGTAGTTATGTACACGCGGTATGAATGTCGCCATTTGGTCGGGACTGGGACGGAGGCTGAATTGCCAGTCAAGGTCTTGATGAGTTGGACTGTCCTGCTGCAGAGTAGTTCGGACTCGTTTGACAGTGTCCGGGAGCTTAGCCGCGGAATTAAGGTTCTGCCTGAAAAGGCCGCTCTATGCTTCTCCTGCGAGGGCAGCGGTGTGCTCCTCGGTACGGAGGAAGCATTGCGTGTTTCCATTGACTATTATGACACCGCATGGTCGGGGCATCTTCAGCTTGAGATAAGCATAGTGTGGCACCGCATTGAATCGAGCGAATGCGGTTCGTCCGAGCAGTGCGTGATAGCCACTGCGGAAGGGGATGATATCGAAGATCAATTCTTCGCTTCGGAAGATGTCCGGGGATCTGAAGACCACCTCCAGTGTGATTGAGCCTGTACAGCGGGCCTCTACACCTTGTATAACTCCTTTAAAGGTGTTTTTTCTGGGCTTGATCCTTGAGGGATCAATACCCGTTTTGTGCACTGTATCCTGATAGAGCAGGTTTAGGCTGCTGCCACCGTCCATGAGGACTCGCGTAAGATGGAATCCATCAATAATTGGGTCGAGGACCACTACGGCTGAATCACCATGACGGATACTGGTCGGATGGTCCCTGCGATCAAAGGTGATTGGGCTGGACGACCATGGGCTGAACTTTGGGGCGACTGGCTCCATCGTGTAGACGTCCCTGAGCGCGCGCTTGCGCTCCCTCTTGGGGATATGGGTAGCGTATATCATGTTCACCATTTTAACTTGGGGGGGGACTTCTTCTATCCCCCTGTGTTCGGTGTCCGGGGCTCCTCGTCATCGTCCTTGCTTTGCGACCCCTTCTCCTTGTTCTCGGTGTTTAACTTGCCGTCCTTTTTAAAAACCCAACAGTCTCTGTTGGTATGATTGGCTGGTTTATCAAGAGTGCCGTGGATTTGACATGGACGATCGAGTATGCGGTCCAAGCTGGACGAGCCTGAATTATTTCTTTTATATGGCTTCTTCTGCTGACCGGACCTAGAGCCACTGAATCCGGCGCTGACCGTCATGTCCTTGGTATTGTCACCGTTTCTTCGACGCTTGTGTCTGTTGCGTCGAGCCTTGCCATTGCTATTTCTGGCTTCAGAAGTGCCAGGTTCGCTTGTATTGTTATTGCTATGGGCTAGCCAACTATCCTCGCCCGTGCAGAAGCGGGTCATAAGCGTCGTGAGGGCTGCCATAGATTTCGGCTTTTCTTGGCCGAGGTGTCGGGCGAGCCATTCGTCACGGATGCTATGTTTATAGGCCGCTAGGGCTTCGGCATCCGGCAGTCGACGATCTGGTTCTTTTTCATTAAGAACCTAGTCCAGAATTTCCTGGCTGACTCTCCGGGCTGTTGAACTATGTGACTTAAGTCGTCGGCATCTGGAGGTCAGACATATGTACCCTGGAAGTTATCGAGGAAGGTGTCTTCCAAGTCTTCCCAGCTGCCAATTGAGTTTTCGAGCAAGCTGTTCAACCAGTGTCGAGCAGGTCCCTTGAGTTTCAGTGGGAGGTATTTGATGGCATGAAGATCATCACCGCGGGCCATATGAATATGGAGGATAAAATCCTCAATACATACCGCGGGGTCTGTTGTCCCATCATATGATTTGATGTTCACGGGTTTAAACCCTCCCAGGAATTCATGTTCCATCACTTCATCAGTGAAATAGAGGGGGTGTGCGGTGCCTCTGTATCAGGCAAGTCACGACGTAGCTCGGATGGAGTTCGTCTGCGGTTTTTGGCCTGGGCATGGTTATGTTTGTCACGTACGGTCGGATGGCCATCGTCGCGCATCGGGGCACGCCCCCGCGATCCATAGATCGATCTGGTCCGACCTGCTCTGTTTTCCAAGTCATGCCACAGGTCATATGTGTATCCCCGAGCTGTTGTGTCTCTGCTTTTACGGCGAGGTAGTGCGGGCTGGTGTTCGGCTTGAGTTGCCGCTTTGTCCCGGTAACGTGGTGGTCGGTCAGCCGCATTATGTGCTGGTAGGAAGGGCTCCAGCACCTCATCATCGAATTGGGGTAACAATTTGCGTTTTGGGCAACTTTTGGTTGGGCGCTCGAGGCCGTATTCCTCGGCTGCCAGGACATTAGTCCATCTGTCATTGAGTAGATCTTGCAGTGGCTATTAGCTGGCGCTTAAAGTGCTCCTGATCGACGGGCTCCTTGGGCACGATAAAGTCTTCTCCGCCAAGGCTCGCCTTATCCTCGGAGGCTGGAAGATAATTACTGTCCTCCGAGTCTTTGTTAACGGCCTGTTCATTAGGGCTGACTCGCCCATCCTCCCGTTCATCCTGTTCGGAAGTTGGCTCAACGGGGTCTTCGTTGTCTTTGGCATCATCCGGAGTATTATTTTCTCCTCTGCCGGTATTGCTATTTTTTCCACGGCGTGGTTTAGAGCGGCGCGCTGACGTTGGCGCTTTGGCTGTATCTCAGGAGGCTTATCCTCGACTGGATCCTTTTCATTGTCACCGTTGTTCTCTTTGGATGTATCCACCATGTATACGTCGTACGAGGAGGTGGCTGTCCAGCGCCTTGTAAGCGGTGGTTTTTATGCCTGCTCCTCTCCGGCATCGTCGTCCATACCGTCGATGTCCTCAGAGCCGTAATCGAGCATGTCGGTTAAGTGTCAGGACCCCGATCCTAAGCCACATCGATCTAGCATGTAACACATCATATCACTTTGCGGCCTCACGCACGGTATTCCCACAGGTGCCACCTTACCTGGCCCGGGACCGTTTGCGCCTTTTGGCTCACGTATATGATAGTGTCGCTAGCATCCATATGACAGAGAACCGGGGCCGACATGACTAGTCGTGAACCCAAAGTGGCACTAACTTACAGGGACAGGCATACATGACCCAGCAATGAACGTGTCGGTCATCAGCGAGTGAATTCGGGCTGTAGCAACTAGGCTAAGAGGACTTCGCGAATCCGAGCTGTAGCAGGCTAACAGGACTCCGAAAGACACCGCGTGACATTTCCCCAAAGTGTCGAATTTTGGGTTCCGGCAGACCCTTGAGGTTCGAACACTGTGGTGCACGCGGAGATCACACCTCCAGCCTACCCATGTCTCACCGCCTTGTCAGGATCTAAAACTACACGAAGAACAACACAAGGGGCACGAGATTTATACTGGTTCGGGCCACCATTGTGGTGTAATACCCTACTCCAGTTTGTGGTGTGGTGGATTGCCTCTGGGGCTGATGAGGAACAGTACAAGGGAAGAACAGCCTCGCGAGGGTCTGTTCTTGGTTGGTGCGATGAACTGCTAGGGGGAGTTCAGTCGCCTCTCTCTCTCTCCATGTCTCAGATGTGGATCCCTCTCTCTCGATGCCTCTACCCTGTGGGTGGATAGTCCTATTTATAGGCGAAGGCCCCGGGCCTCTTCCCAAATATTGAGCGGGAAGGGCGCCAACAATTGGCCATTTTGAAGGGGAACATCTAGTACACTTATCCTGACTAAAGTTGGTCCTCGCCTGTCAAAGACCCTGACGATGACGCTGGGTTGGGCTCCACGATGACCTCCGTTCTGCCGTCCTGCTGGTCTTGGTCTTGTTGCACCAACATGGTTGCCTTTGCTTGATACCCTTGCCTGCACTTGCCCCCCTTTGCACCAAAGGGGAAACAAGGACTCTGTGCAGGCCGGCGCCCGCCTGGCGCTCGCCTGCCCTTGGTCGTCATGGCTTGCGTCACGGGCACCTCGTGAGGTACCCCGCCTTGATCTCTTCGCCTCCTCGCGAGCCAGCCTGACGAGGCCGTGTGTGAGGAAGCCTCCTGTCGTCCGCCCTGCGAGGCTTGGCCCCTCACGAGGGTCTTGAGCATGTGTCGAGCGAAGATGGGCGTCTTGGGCCCTCCTTTAGCCACGCCCGCAGCCGCAGCGAGCAAGTTTGGGTACCCCCGTTCCCAGAACGCCGACAGTAGCCCCCGAGCCCAAGGCGCGCTTGTACTTGGCTTAGCAGAGAAGCGAAGAGGCAAGTGCGAAGCGCCGCAGGCCCCAATGGCCTGCGGCCTTGGGCGCCGCGTGGCGGTTGATTGGACGTGGGCGTCCTGGCTCCCCCACGACACCTCGACAACTGCAAAAATTGATAAGGGAGTAGTACCCGTCTAGGCTTACCTTCTTTGCCTTCTCCTTCACTGCCTAGATCCCCTTTCTTGCTCCTGCCCTTCTTGCTTCCGAAATCCCCAGATCTACTCCAACCTTCAACCTAGCAAGGCATGGCGCCTCGCCAGATCCCAGCCGAAGCATGGTACTCGCCCACCTTGGATCCTTCGAATGTGTCGAAGAAGAACCTCGCTCGGATGCGCCAGATGATGGCGGCGCAAGGCAACGACGGGGCGGCCGTGCTCAAGGTTGGCTCCGCCCTTCCTGAGGGCAGGGGAAGCACCTTCTACCCGCTCTTCATGAGCGCCATTGCCGCCGGTCTGGTGCCCCCTTTTTCCGAGTTCTTCCTTTCTGTTCTCCACCATTATAATCTGCAAGCTCTACACCTCCATCCCAACTCTGTTCTTCTCCTAGCGATTTTCGCCTACTACTGCGAGGCTCATGTCAGGGTGAGGCCTTCGGTGGCCTTGCTGCGCCATTACTTCTACCTCCGGGTCTCCCACGACTCCATCACCGCGTGCGCGAGCTTCGTCGCGCATGGCAGCTCTAATGCCATCTCGAAGCCCGGGAAGAGGATCGAGGGCTTCAGGAGCAAGTGGGTCATGGTGGATGCTGGGCGCACCCACTCCCGGCTGATTCTGCCCATGGGGCAGCCCAAGTCCATTGACGCTTGGTCCCATGCGGAGCTCGTTGATCCCCGCATGAGGCCGGTGCTAGAGAAGATGGACGCAGACCTGTGGCCAGACAACATGGCGACGGCGAAACTGACCGGGGCGTCGCTCCTGAGGGAATTCCTGGAGCACCGGGTGGCCCCGCTCCGGGAACACCCGCTTCCGCTGTGGAGGCTCGGGGGGGCCGATGCCGCCCTCGGCTCGAACCCCAAAGTCCTGGCCGACGAGGATCTGGTCGCGGTCCTCCAATCCTTGGTTGGGGGAAACGTGGCGAGGTTGGAGGATGCTCCCGTGCCCTTGTTCCTTCGGGATGATTGGGAGCAGGTGGTGAACTCCATGTCCGCTTTCGACGAGGGCGGACTGTGCCCGAGGAGGCTCCTGAGGACCCGACGGCCCTGGCGACGGTGAACGTATCCTCCGGCGACTCCAGCGAAGAGGAGGGAGAAGAGGAGGAGGAGGAGCCCGATTCAGAGGCGACCGACGGGGAGTCGAGAGCGCCCCTCCCTCGGCGTAGGTCCCGCACTATTCGCCTCATGCCGGATGACAACGAGGACATCGACGAGCGGGGTGGCGTGAGCTCGCCCCTGATCCCGAAGAAGGACAGGACGGGGCTGGTTCCCCACGGGTCTGTTCTGGCCCCGAGGCAGTCTGCAGACGCGCCTCCTGCTCCCGAGCCTCTTGAGGTTGATCCCAGCATCCGGCTCTCGGGCTTCAAGTTCGGCCGGAGGTTGCTTGAGCCCGCGGGCAATGACGAGTAAGTGCTCGATTCTCATTTTGCTTCTTGCTTCGTTGTTGAGGCTTGACTTCCATAATCCTTGGCTAGGCGGTGCTGCGCGAAGAAGTGAAGGGGCTCGAGGCTTTGTCGGGACAACACCCTCCCATGGAGAAGGGGCGGCAAGACGCGGGCCTCTCTGCCCGGTCATCCTCGCGAGGCCTGGTGGGGCTAGCTGGAGCGAGCTCAGCCCCCATGGCCCAAGCGACTCCCGAGGTGTCCTTGCCTGACGCCACTGCCGCGGTCGTCGGGGCGCAGAAGGTCCTGACCCATGGTGCTGTGATTATGCTACCGTCTTCTCCTCCTACTCTACCAACTGCCGTCTCTCTGACTCCTTCTACTGTTCTGGATCGTGCTACTGCTGAGCTCGACCGGCTGCGGAAAGATCTTCTGGGCGCCGACCCTCGCTTGGTGGCCGGGCGCCTGGAGTTGGCCTCTGTCTGGGTCCGCTCTGAAGCTTCAGTCCGGGCGATGCTGGCTCAGGCTACGATAGCTTACGACGAGGAGAAACAGGTCGTCCTTGAGGCGAAGGCCGCTCGTGATGCCGCCTTGGGTGAGGTTGCGGATGTCCAGGGTCGCTACAGGGTGCTGGAAAGCGAGTTGCAAGGTCTGCGCGACCAGCTTGCCAAGGAGACCCGTGTCCACCAGGAGAAGGAGGAAGACATGAAGGCTCGCGAGGCTGCCGCCAAGGACCGGGATGCCAAGCTTGACGAACGCCAAGGCCGCTTGGGTGCGCTAGAGTAGGCGTTGGAGGCAAAGAAGATCGAGCTCGACGGCAAGGCGCGGGTCCTGGCCGAGGACCGCGTGGCTTTCGCTAAGCTGGAGGTGAAGGCTCGCACCCTGCTGAAGTCGCTCTATGACAGCGGCCTAGAAAGCCCACTGGCCGGCGCCGAGGAGGGCCCCGCCAAGCTGCTTCCCTTCCTAGTCCGCGCCCTCGAAGATGTCGCCCTCGGCCTTGGCCCCATGGCTGAGGCTGAGGCGCGTGTCCTTTCTTCTACAGCGCTGATGCGCGTCTTCACCCACGTCTACCTCCGCGACCCCAGCGTTGACCTCGACAGCCTGCTGGAGCTTGTGAGCGGCGAGCTTGCCGTCGTCACTGCTGAGGACGTGAAGGGTCGCGCGGAGGCTCTGCTGGCGAAGTTCCGGGCCTTCAGCACCAAGCCGAAGCGAGGCGCTGCTGGTCTTGAGGCTCCACGAGGCGAAGTCCGGATACCAAGGACCATAATGGCAGGTCGCATCAAAACAAAATAAGCGTCGCGTGCTTGGCGGCGACAAGGAGGATCTGGCGATCAACGCGGATTCCGAGGCTCTAAACCGGTCGTGGAAGAAGCCATTCAAAAGAACCACTCGGGTCCGTCAATTTGGACCGAATACTCGACCGCTTATGCGGATACATGGCACCTGAAAACCAGCTAATCACACCAACAGAGATTGTTGGGTGTTCAAGTGCAGCAAGTTAATTGCCAAAAACAATGACAAGGGGCTGCACAATGACGACGAGGAAGAGACCCGACCGCCGAACAATAGAGGATAGAAGGGATTCCCCCCACAAGTGCATACCGTGAACATGATATACGTGACCCACATACCCAAGAGGGAGCGGAAGCGTCCACTAAGGGACGTATATGCGATGGAGCCAGTCGCCCCTAAGTTCAATCCATGGTCCTCTTGCCCGATCACTTTCGATCGAAGAGATCATCCGACCAGTATCCACCATGGCGGATTCGCCGCATTGGTTTTAGACCCAATCGTCAATGGATTTCACCTCACGAGAGTCCTGATGGACGGCGGCAGTAGCCTGAACCTGCTTTATCAGGATACAGTGCGCAAGATGGGCATAGACCCCTCAAGGATTAAACCTACAAAGACGACCTTTAAAGGCGTCATACCAGGTGTCAAGGCCAATTGTACAGGCTCAGTTACACTGGAAGTGGTCTTCGGATCCCCAGACAATTTCCGGAGCAAGGAGTTAATATTCGACATAGTCCCATTCCGCAGCGGCTATCACGCTTTGCTCGGACGAACCGCGTTTGCAAAGTTCAACACGGTACCACATTACGCATACCTCAAGCTCAAGATGCTAGGCCCTCGTGGAGTCATCACGGTCAATGGAAATACGGAACGCTCCCTCCGAACGGAGGAACACACAACGGCTCTCACGACAGAAGTACAGAGCAGCCTTTTAAGGCAATATTCGAGCGGCCGGACACGGCCAAACGCGCCCGGAGCAACATCAACCAAGACCACAGCGCGTTCCGAACGCAGCGTAGCAATGCGGCTAACCCCAGCCCTTGCACAATTGCAAGACCAACCCTCCGCGTACATCATTACGCTCTAGAGATACCATGGGCCTAGGGAAGGGGCACGACCGCAATGAACCAGAGTGCGGCTCGACCGCACGGGGGCTCACAAGTGTGTCCTCCTTTTGTTATTATTTTCTTTCTTTATGTACACAGGACTCCGTTCACCAGAGGCCCTGTCCGGCGGTGGACCCGCCGAACTCACGATGCAACAGCCACGGAAGAAAGAAGACTGCGATAAACACTCAGGTGGTCTCCATTACGAGCATTACATTTCATTATATCCACCAGTCTGCAGCCCATCCCTGGAGGGGGACATGTTTGATTAGTCCAATCCCTTGCTTACCGCACCATTTGTATCATTCTGCACTCATAGCAGAACTCTTTAATAAATAATGCAACATTTTTGCCTGTTATTGCATTTCTTTACACATATGTTCATTAATGACATCTCGCACCTGTATATTATTGGTACGGCCGAATACACCAGGGGCTTATGTTCCCCACATTATGGTGTGATAAGTCTGAACACTTTCACAAGTGCGGCACCCCGAACTTATAGCATTATATGAATCGGCTCTGAATTATGTCTTGGGTCAATAGTTGGGTTTGCGGCTCCCACGTTTTGGTGCCTTACGTTCCATTACATCGGCTAAGGTGGCTGGGAGAACCACTGCGATTGCGACCGGTTGAGCTGGGCGGCGCCTCGATGGAAAGCTAAAACTGACCGGCATGATAAGGCGAGACTGGTCGCTGTTCGAGAGGTCTTTTCGGGTCCTTAAAGACTCACGCCGCTTGGCGAAGTTCGGATAATGTCCGATTTAGCGTGGATAGCGCCCCGAATTCGGTCTTCCGAATACTAGGGGCTTCCCCGAAATTTAAAATTATAAAATTCTATGGCTAAGTGAGAGTGTTCAAGCATTATAAGTCCGGTTGCCTTGTTCGTTGTGTTGAGTGCCTCCCTAGATGGACCCAAAAATGGGAACAAGAGTGCTCAAGTTATCCTGAACACGCCAGCACTTGCGGCTCGGGGGCTGAAGCCAACGACTTGCCATCTCTCAGATTTCATAAATGGCCGCACAGAAGGTAATATTTTAAATTAAACAAAGCGTTGCTTAAAGCGCATATGAACTAAGTTTTCAGCGCACAGGACAATACACAGTGAGTTTTTACTCAATAATTACATCTCTGGGGCATTCATCCGCAATATTGCAGGCACCCTTCAGGACAGTCTTATAGTACATCTCGGGCGTACGATATTCCTTGCCTACCGGCGGCGGGTCAGTGAGAAGCTTCTCCGCATCCAGCCTGCCCCAGTGCACCTTTGCGCGGGCAAGGGCCCGACGAGCACCTTCAATCTGGCGGGCGCTTGATGACATCCACCGAGGCACGCATCCACCAGCCGCCGCCGAGGCGAAGTAGCTCCGGGCATGGCCTGTCGAGCACAACCGGACTATAAGGCCCTTCATGGCCTCCTCGGCTACCTTGTGGATTTCGACCGGTGCTTCATTTGGTCGCTTAGGGGCACCGGATGGCGGCCTCGTCTTGAGACGAAGACCTTCTCCGTTGAGCTCCCTCCTCGCCACGGTAGAATGCGGCGGCATCGGATACTTCTTGCGCGGCAGATCTGCAAGCGCCTGGAGAGCTCGAATGCGGGTAAGTGTCGGGTAGTTTACATTAACATGCTTGCTTTGCATGAAAAATGCCTTACCGCCGCTATCTTCTTCACATCTTCAACCTCTGAAGGGCCTTACGGGCCTCGGCCTTGGCGGACTTGGCACTTTCGAGGCCGAGGCGAGCTCGGACTCTCGAGTCTTGAGTCGCGCTCCAAACTCTCATGCTTCTCCATGAGAGCACGGAGCTCTTGCCGCCTTGCCGCCACATGCCTCCTGCTTTTCTCGCTCTGCCCGTTCCGCGGCCGCACTGCGTTCGGCCGCGGACACAGCCTCCTTCAGGGCTGCCACCTCGTTTGTGGCCCCTGCAGTACACGTATTATCCTTGTTAATTTTATTGCAACCAAAATCCTTTTCTGTAAGGTAAAAATTCAAAGTGGTGCTTCTCACCTTCTTTGTCCTCGAGCTGCCTCTTGGCATGGCCGAGCTCTCGCTTGGACCACTCGAGATCTTGCTTTAATGCACCAACCTCCACAACATCGGTCGACAGAGGTCAAGCAACGACACCTGCAAACCCATATTGACATAATTTATTAGCAACTGCGAATATCTTTTTAGATCCTCGGTCGGCTTTTCTTTCCGAACACGAACCGAGCATCGGGGCTCTGTCTATGCGGTATTACATTACATAATTTTAACTTCTTACCTCAAAGCTTGTTAGAAGGCTACTACAGCTTCGGTCGGCCCGCTCTTGGCAAGCTGAACCTTGAATCACCGCACTCATAATAAGTGTTGTGTTCTTCCTCGATGGAAGCGCCTTTGGCGCCTCCGGCAAGTTGTCCGGCGCCTCGGTTGGGCGGAGGCCGCCCGGCGTCCTGATCTTGCCCTTCTTTGAAGGGCGCTGCCGGACTCTGGAACCACTGCAGTTCAGCGTAGAGTCGGTGCAAAGTCCGGAGGCTGCCTTGCGGCGCCTCCCGAGCCTCCTCTGATGGGTCCCTTTACGGGATCCCACCTCGGCGTCCTCATCGGCGCGGGGGTGGAGAAGCGGTCGGAAGGAATCCACATCCGGCCAGGGCTAACGACCCTTCGATGAAGCGGGGAGATCATCATCGGCGGACTGCGGGCAATATGCGGCATTAGTAGGACACTATGTGACACAAAAGAAATTGCATATCGAGGATCCGGATACTTACGATCTCGCGGAGGCCTGGCCCTTGAAGGCCACTCCTCGTCGCCAACGTCGGTGTTGGCAGAGCTGTCTGGGGGAATAGTTCTCCCCCTCTTGGACCCTTCGGCCTCCCCTGTTGGGGAAGCCTTCCTTTTCCTCTCTCCCCCCTCCGGGAGAGAGTCTTCTTCCTCCTCCTCGTCTTGGGGAGGATTCCGCCTCGTCGTCGGACACGATAGCGGGAACTCTTTCGAGTGCCCGTGGCCCCTCTTGGCCTTCTTCTCCGACACCACATGCGGTGCGGAACCAGCAGCCCCGCTAAGCGGGCACCTTGGGTCTTCGGCATGGGAGCCGGGCGGATGAGCTGCTCGGCCTTCTTCATCCATTCATGTCAAAGGAAGAGGGAAATTGAAACCCTCTTAGAATCAATCTATTTACAATAAGTGTCTGTAAAGGGTAGAATCACTTACCTCGTCGGTTTGGATCTTGCGAGTGAAATCCGCGATCTTCCGTCAGCGGATGCGGGAACCAGCGCCCTTAAACAGCACCCTCGAGCGCCGTGCGTCGTGTCGAAGAGCCCGCTCAGCGTCTGGTGTTGTTCGGATCGAACTCCCAGATTGAATGTCCGTTCTTGGCATGGGAGGATCCGTGGACGAGCATGACTTGGACCACGTCGGCGAGCTGAGCTTCTTGTTCACAAGCTTACGGATCTGAGCTCGGAGTCTGTCGGCTCCGTCGAATTACCCCACAGCAAGCCCTTCTCTTTCCGGAGGTGAGCTGCATGGGGATACCAGATCTAAACTTCGGGGCCGCCGCCCACGAGGGTCATGTGGCTCGGTGATGTAGAACCACCCCGATTGCACCTTGACGGAGTCCACAAAGGCCCCTTGAACCAGAGGGCGTTGGGCATCTTGCCCAACATGGCGCCTCCGCCTCCGCTGCGTGCCCTTCACTACCTTCAGACAGCGTTGAAGGTTTGAGCCCTAAGCGAAGTGGGGCGGATGCGAGAGGAGGGCCTCGCACGATGATAAACGCCGAGATGTTGAGGATGAAGTTGGCGCGGATCGTGGAAATCAGGCCGTAGTAGAACATGTGCCCCGGACAAAGGGTGAAGTGGAAAGCCCGATCCAGCGGAGGAAGTGTGGAAGGAAAGCGACCCTCTCATGAGGCTCGGGGGTAGGGATGAGCTGCCCCTCGTCAGGCAGCCGGTCTGTGATGTCGCCGGAAAGGTATCCGGCTGCTGCGCAGCTTTGTGATATGCTCCTCCTTAGCGGTGGAAGCCAACCATTTGCCTCCCTCCGGACATGGTGGGAGAAGGTTGAGATGAGATCTTGTGAACTTGGTATTTGGAGCTTGAGTCTTGTGAGTGGATAAGCAAAGGAGGAAGAAGGCGTGGGTGAAAGGGTGAATCCTTATCCCTTATATATAAGCGGGCGAAAACTATGCGTTCCCCACCAGCCTGGTAAAACTCGCTTATCTCCCAAGCACCACCATCAATGGCGCGGTTGGGTTACCCACTTCCGTATTGATGAGAATCCGGAATAAGGGAACACGATCTACTGCTCGACAAGGCGTGCCAAGAAACCGCTTAAGCTAAGCGTCTTTGAGGTGGTATAATAAAAAGCGATTCAAGTAAAGGCTTGGTAGTGGTGTGGCGTCATGCCGCAAAATCGTCGCAGATTGAGCTTGTGTACATTTTATTCTCTCTATGGTGGGATGTGGAATTTGTTTTGCAGAGCGGACACTATCACGGTGTTCATGATCTTCTCTGGATTATTCAAAGGAGGAACCCGCCTTGCAATGCCGAACATTATCTTGCGCGGACTTATCGTCATTGAAGCCTGGTTAGGGCTACTCTTGAGGAGTCCTAGACTAGGGGTGTCTGGACAGCGGACTATCATCGTCGCGGACTCCAAGACTACTGAAGATACAAGATTGAAGACTCCGTCCGTGTCCGGATGGGACTTTCTTGGCGTGGAAGGCAAGCTTGGCGTCTGGATATGTAGATCTCCTACCATTGTAATCGACTCTGTGTAACCCTAGCCCTCTCGGTGTCTATATAAACCGGAGGGTTTTAGTCCGTAGGACACAACATACATTACAACAATCATACCATAGGCTAGCTTCTAGGGTTTAGCCTCCTTGATCTCGTGGTAGATCCACTCTTGTACTACCCATATCATCAATATTAATCAAGCGGGATGTAGGGTTTTACCTCCATCAAGAGGGCGAACACGGGTAAAACATCGTGTCCCTTGTCTCCTGTTACCATCCGCCTAGACGCACAGTTCGGGACCCCCTACCCGAGATCCGCCGGTTTTGACACCGACAGGTGCCATAGGCAGGCATCAAACAACGATCATGGTGGGGCAACGCACGACCCGAATAAATGCGAGTAGGATACATGCCACCGGGTCTGGCCCGGGTAGCTTGGGGATAATGTAGCCCGAGGGGCGCCCCCGATAAAGTAAGCTGAAAACATGAACTAAAGGGATACATGTCGCAAGGACGGACCCACGCGGCCTGGGAATGATGCAGCCCTGGGGGGCGCTCCCAGCTGAAAATGAAACTCGAGGGATGTCACCTGATGATGCTGAAGATGGAGGGATGCTGAAGTAGCGGACAGCGTGCGTTGCGGGAGACGATCTTCACGAGCCCCCAGGCCCAGGGGCCTCAGGAGGTTCTGGAGGCACCGGCGGCTCCTCGCGGACCATCTCCATCTCCGCCAGGACCGCGGAGTGCCTGACCGCCTGAGCCTCCAAGATGCCCCTCATGAGGCGCTGACGCACATCAACCGCGTTCGGCAGGCCGTAAGGCATGCAAACATAGCTGTGGGGTGGACCCTCGCAGCGCCCCACGCGTGAGGGCCAAAAGCGCTCCTGAGAGGCGGCTCGGTTGAGTCCTGGTATGTCGATGCAGACGCGCATCCCACCATCCTCACCTGGATGGGGAGCTACGGCGGGCAAGCGGCGGCTGCCACTCATGACTCTTGACTCCTGCAGCTCCTCAATGATCTCGCTGACGAATTCCTGAGGGTTTGGCCCTCCTTGCTTTGCTCCTTCCTGGGGGAAATGTGCGTTGAAGCACGCCTCCAAGTGGTGCCCGAGCGCCTCCCTCATGATCTTAGCAAAGTCAATGGCCCTCCAGAAGAGAGCCCCCGAGCCCTGCTCGAGGAGGGCGCCGGGCACGCCTTCCTATGCGATAGAAGGAGGTGCCCCTTGAACAGGCGCGGACCCTGAGGGGCCTGCTCCCGAGGGGTCGGGCCAGGCGATGTCTTCTTCTTCTTAGGAGCACCCTCGGGAGGCCTCCCGTTCCTGTGATCTGGGTCTTCAATTGATGCGGCTTGGAAAGCACGTTCAGAACACACTGGCGTCTCTCTCTTCACAAGGCATGATGATGACTCCACCGCTTCTGGCATCTTGAGGACATTGTAGCCGTGATGGGTCCACGACCATGAACTTGCCCAGGGTTGGGTACCCGAGGATGGCATTGTACGGCAAGCGGATGTGAGAGACGTCGAAGTCAATGAGCTCGGTGCGGTAGTTGTCGCGATTCCCGAAGGTAACAGGAAGGCGGACCTGCCCTATCGGAACCGTGGAACCATCAGTGACTCCTGAGAAAGGCTTGGTTGGCTGCAGCTGATTGTATGGCCCTTGGAGATTGTTGAATGTCTCGACGGGTAGGACATTGAGCCCTGCTCCGCCATCGATGAGGTCTGATGACTTGCACATTCTTGATGATTGGGGAACAAAGCATCGGAGGACTCCTACTATGGCGCAAGACTTGAGCTGATCCGCTGAAGTGAGCGTGATGGCGCACGATGACCACCGAGGCGTGTGGCCTCAAGCTTGGGAGGACTGCATTCGCTGGCTTGAGCAAGCTGCTTGAAGATCTTGTTGAGGCGGGGCTTGTCGCCGCCCAAGATTCAGCGATTGCGCCACGGCTCTCTGGAAGCCTCCGGCCCCTCGTCAGTAATGGTCTTCATTCCTCCTTGGCTGTGGTTGCGGAGGAGGAGGCCCGCGTGCCTTGTGGGTGATCCTCACGAGGCTGATCCTCCAACCCCCCTCGAGGTGGGTCCTCAACCTCCCTCACGAGGCTGGTCCCCGGCCGGTCCTCGCGAGGTCGGTCACGCCACCCTTGGCGAGGGCCACGGTCTTCCCATCGTCCTCCACCTCTTCCTCCTCCTCGGCCATAGCCCATGTCGCTGCGCTCGGGGCGTCGGCCGGCACGCACGTCTCGCACGGCTCTGAGCTCTTGGCATTCATTGGTGTTGTGGGTGTGGAGGTCGTGGTACCGCGATCATCGGCTGCCCTTGGATGACTCGGCTGGTCCTGCCTCGCTTGGTGTCAGCTCTGCATAAGCATAGCAGCCCCCTTGCACTTCACGTCCTTGGCCTTGGGCTTCTTCTCTTCTGGGTCAGCAGCTAGCAGCTCGAGGAGGGAAAGGCACCCTTCCTCAGCCCTAGCGCACTTGGTCACCAGATTGAACAGCTCCAGGGAGGTGTACAGGTCTTCATGGATCGCGAGCTCCTCCTTCATCTTGATGTCACACACGCCGTCGGAGAAGGCTGAGATGATGGCCTCCTCAGACACCTTGGGGATCTTAAGGTGAGCGTTGTTGAAGCGCTGGATGAACCTGCGGGTCTCTCGGCTTCGCTTGATCTTGGCGCAAATCGCTCATGGCGAGGCGATCGCGAGTGCCTTGGAAGTTGGCGATGAATCGGTCGCATCTCGTCCCAAGAGGATATCGTGCCACGAGCGATTCAGAGCAGTGCAAGCGCCGTCCTTGGCGCCATGGGGAACCAGTTCGCCATGACCTTCGTCCCGTTGGCGGCCGATGCCCAGCTCGTGAGCTCGAGAACTCAACAGGTCGGCCGTGCCATCGTAGCGCGAGGCAGGTCTTGATTGAACTTGCGGCGAGCCCGCTGCACAGCTTTCGGCGGAGAAGGCACGACAGCTGCGGTGGCGCGGAGCCCTTTGGTGATGGAGAGCTTGATCTTGCGGGTCTCTGTCTGCGCTGCAGCAGGTGCAGCGGGGTCTTCAATCTTGTTGGAGCAGGTGCTGGCGTTCGTGCGGGCGGAAAAGGGAGCACACGGGCGGCTTCTTGGGGACGAAGGATCTCTTGGCAGCTCTTCTCTTGCTGTGCTGGCACCGGACGGAGTGGGTTCCGCCCAGGAGCCACGCGCCTTGGGTCCAAGGTGCCTTCTTGAGGGGGAGGCGGCTGAGGTGCCCCCGGAGCTTCGTCGCTGCTTGAGGCGAGAGTGCGGTGCAACGAGAGGATGGTGCGGGGAGCCCCAGCGGCGCCGACGAAGCTTCGGTGATGCGGGCGAGCCACTCGTCGTAGAGGTAAATCAGCGGGACAGTAGTGCAGAGAGCTCCGCGCCCGAGCAGCAGCGGCGTCTTGGCGTCCGTGGGAAAGCGGACAGGCGTGGGGCGAGGAGCCGACCGAGTCCGCAGCGGGGTGGCGGTGCGGCCTTTCGCCCGCCTGAAGGATGAGGACGACGCTTTGCTGTTCATTCCCGCGGGCGGTGGCAGCGTTGACGGCGGCGATGGGGAACGAGGGGTGCCGCCGACGGAGCCGTCTGAAGCGACGCGAGTGGCGAGCGGCCCGGACTTCAGCAGCAGCGCTGACGTCGTCGACATGGGCGGGGCAGGCGGTGAAACACGAGGCGACGGAAGGCAGATTCTGGCACACCCCTACCTAGCGCGCCAAATGTCGGATTTCGGGTTCCGGCAGACCCTTGAGGTTCGAACACTGGGGTGCACACAGAGATCACACCTCCAGCCTACCCATGTCTCACCGCCTCGTCAGGATCTAAAACTACACGAAGAACAACACAAGGGGCACGAGATTTATACTGGTTCAGGCCACCATTGTGGTGTAATACCCTACTCCAGTTTGTGGTGTGGTGGATTGCCTCTGGGGCTGATGAGGAACAGTACAAGGGAAGAACAGCCTCGCGAGGGTCTGTTCTTGGTTGGTGCGATGAACTGCTAGGGGGAGTTCAGTCGCCTCTCTCTCCCTGTCTCAGACGTGGATCCCTCTCTTCTCTCGATGCCTCTACCCTGTGGGTGGCTAGTCCTATTTATAGGCGAAGGCCCCGGGCCTCTTCCCAAATATTGAGCGGGAAGGGCGCCAACAAATGGCCATTTTGAAGGGGAACATCTAGTACACTTATCCTGACTAAAGTTGGTCCTCGCCTATCAAAGACCCTGACGATGACGCTGGCTTGGGCTCCACGATGACCTCCGTTCTGCCATCCTGCTGGTCTTGGTCTTGTTGCACCGAAATGGTTGCTTTTTCTTGATACCCTTGCCTGCGCTTGCTCCCCTTTGCACCAAAGGGGAAACAAGGACTCTGCGCAGGCCGGCGCCTGCCTGGCGCCCGCCTGGCCTTGTTCGTCATGGCTTGCGTCACGGGCACCTCGTGAGGTACCCCGCCTTGATCTCTCCGCCTCCTTGCGAGCCAGCCTGAGGAGGCCGTGCACGAGAAGCCTCTCTGTCGTCCGCCCATGAATCTTGGCCCCTCGTGAGGGTCTTGAGCATGTGTTGTGAAGATGGGCGTCTTGGGCCCTCCTTGAACCATGCCGCAGCCGCAGCGAGCAAGTCAGGTACCCCGTTCCTGAGAACACGAAGCGAAGGGCGGAACCACGAGATCAAAGAAGGACACATGCGGCGATCTAAGTGTTAGGAGCGATTTGCCCTGGGCTAACAGGACTCTGGTAATCCGGGCTGTAGCAGACTACCATGGCTCGATGGAAGCACTAGACTACATTTCCCCGTAAGAGAGGCTACCAAGGATAGACAACTAGGTTGTCGGATCCCACACATACCAAGCATTTTCAATCATACACACAATATGCTCGATATGTGTAAATACAACATGGCATCACAACAAAACTCTACGACTCAAAGTATTTATTCAATAGGCTCCGAGGAGCGAGATATTACAAACATGGGTCTCATGACCCAACATTCAGAGCATACAAGTCAAGCGCATGTGGAAGCTTAACATGCCTGAGTACAAACATCTAAAAATGAAAAAGGTTGAGAAGCCTGACTATCTACAAGACTCTGCCGAGAGCACAAGATCGTAGCTGAGGTAACAAGCTAAACGTCAAAGTCCACGCGGAACTACTAGTGAGACTAGAGTCTCTCTGCAAAAACATAAATTAAGCAAACGTGAGTACAAATGTACCTAGCAAGACTTACAACAGAACTAACTACATATGCATCGGTATCAACAAAGGGGGGTGGTGGAGTTTAACTGCAGCAAGCCAGCTTCGACTCGGTGGCTATCCTAACTACGACTACTAGTAACTCTTTTGAGGTGGTGCACACGAGTCCACATATTCTCCATATCAATACACCACTATGGATCCGCTCCCGTCTCCCTACGAGGACGCCATCCATAGCACTCACGCTTATCTTGCGCATTTTATAGTATCCACTTTCACTTGTCTATGAACTGTATAGGCAACCCAGAAGTCCTTTACCGCGGACGAGGCTATTCAAATAGACGCTGTTAACCCTGCAGGGGTGTACTTCTTCACACACGCTCTCACCACTTACCGCCGTTTACACGACATGTACTCAGCAACCTTCAAGCGGAAGCCGGCGAGGGTGTCGGCCACGGCCTACCTAAAGACTCAAGTCTCTAGTCCAGGTTATCGCCTACTTAGGTTCCATCCACAGGGAGTCCGGCCGAGGTTTCCACATACGACCCTGAACGATGTGTACAGGGTTCTGCGACACCAAACGGGCGCCCGGCATACCCGACCACATGCCTACCGCATCACAGCCCACCCCTCCGGTCGGTGCTGCGCATGGCCTCCAGCAACTACAAACACCAGAAACTACTTGCAACTCCTGGACAGAGGACAAGGGTGGTTAAGAAGTCGAGAGGGGCACTTAAGCATTCCAATGCGTGGTTGTAGATGTTCATGGATCACAAAAACATAACACACTTCCTGAGGACGACTTCAATGAGACAACCCACCATGTACTTCTACATGGCCTCTCACCGCTACCTTTACCAAATCGTGTTCACATACCTAGCTCACACACAGTAGGACATGTTTACACACCTCCGATTCATCCCCTATGAATCAGACCTAACTCAACTCTAAGCAGTAGCAGGCATGACAAACAAGCATGAATGAGTAGGCACATCAGGGCTCAAACAACTCCTACTCATGCTAGTGGGTTTCATCTATTTACTATGGCAATGACAGGTCATGCAGAGGATAAGGGGTTCAACTACCGCAATAAGTAATAGATGTATCATTGTTGTCCTAATGCAGTAAAAGAGAGCAGGAGCGAGAGAGTGGGATTGTATCAGAATGAACAAGGGGGTTTCGCTTGCCTGTCACTTCTGAAGATAGTATAGCTCTTCATTGGTGTCAAGGAACTCATCATCGAAACCATGTCTATCGAGAGGGGACAAACACCGCCAAACAAGGAAGAACACACTCAATGCAATGCACAATATGATGCATGATCATGACATGGCAATATGCTGTGGTTTGAGCTAATGCAACTAGCAACAAGTTAAATGGAGTTGGTTTGAATCTAAGATTCAAATTCAAACTCCATATATGACATTTCAAATGCCATTAATTCAAATTGTTGTATACGGCAGTTTAAAGCTGTTCAGACATTCATGATAATGCCATAAACAGATTCTTTGGATTTTTCTGATCATTTTTCATATATAATTTATTTCATTTGGAGCTATAGATAATTTTTGATGAATTTTAGAAGTTTAGAGCATTTTTTGCAATTTCCTAATTAAGTTTATTCCATAAAATGAATTACTGCATCAGCACTGCGTCATGCTTGCATCAGCAGGTCAACAGGGCTGCTCCGGGTCAAACCTGACTAGTGGGTCCCCAGTGGATGACTTAAAACTAGTTTAGGTCATTGGCGGTGGGCCCGATGAGCAGCCACGTCGGCTTGGTGAAAGTACGCGTGAGCCTTGGTTTTAACTGAATCTATTTAAGATAATAACCCGAGGTTATTTAGCTGGTGGGGCCCTGATGTCAGTGACTGGTGTGATTAAACTAAACGCGATTAAGTCCTAATGACGGTGCCACGTCATCATCACTAGCGTGTAAACACCGACGACCAAATCTGCGGCGGAGGGCGTCGGGATATTGCTACACGGTCCATTTTGGCGCGCGGGGAGCATCTACGGGGAGCTGGCGGAGGGGCGCATCCAGTGGTGGTGGCGGCTAGAGCTGGGGTGGCCTGCAGAGGCACCGGCGGCGAATTTTTTTGATGGCCGGGCTTCGGCCTTGTGTGGGGGCACGGGCTCGCTGCTCGGGCGGCGAAGCAGTGGGTGGCGGCACCTCTGAGGCGGCGAAGCACGTTGGAGCAACTGGCCTGAGCGGAGGGTTCGGGGGAGGAGCTCACGGCGAAGATGAAGAGCAGGTCAGCCAGCTCGAGGGAGGCCGAAGCTGAGCAGGGCGGCGAAGCGGATCTCCGGTGACCCGAGGTTGAAGAAGACAGCATGGACGGCGTTCGAGGGCGCCCAGCGCTGCACTGGCCGGTGATGACGAAGAGGGGAACGAGACGAAGCTCTTGGGCAGCTCGGGGCGTTGTAGGGACGGTGATGGTCGCGGCAACGGCGAGCGGCAGCGATGGTCGCGCTCGGGTGGCTGTGCGCGAGAGAAACATAGGAGGGGAGAGAGAGCAGCGAGTGAGGGGGAGGGGAGAGAGATCTCATGGCGTCTCCGTGGTGCGAGGGGGGAAAGGGAGAGCTTGCCAGCGCGAAGCAGGAGGTGGCGCACGGGCGCTGTCTCCCTCCTCTGCCTACTGGCAGAGGTAGGTGATGACTGGCACGGGCTAGGTGGGCTGGCCCAGCCAGGTAAGTGGCCTGTGGCCTTTCTCTCTCTCTCTCTCTCTCTCTCTCTCTCTCTCTCTCTCTCTCTTCTATTTTTTTCTATTTTCAATTTTCTGCAGATGTTTTGGCTTTATTAAAAATGCTAGAGCATTTTCAAAAATCCTGAAAATATTTGTGGGCACTGTTGAAATTATTCCCAACAACCCTCAACTAGTTTCAGAATTATTAGAGCATTTAAAATATTTACAGGATTTAAATGCCCCAATTCAAATACAATATGAGTTAATTCAAAAATCCAGAAATGACCTAGAAATATGTTTATCATTTTTGGTAGAGGTTTTACCTTTATCAGAAATGATGAACATTTCCGAAGGGCATTTTGGGATCATTTAAAATATTTCATTGTGACCCTAGTTGGATTTCATTTGGTGCTAGGGTTTGAACATCCCCATTTCAAGTTTAGGCAAAATTTAAACATGATGCACACATGAAGCTAGCCTAGTGCATTGCCAGGAGCTAGGGATGTGACAGCTAGTCTTCAACAGTGTCTCCGTCATCAGCTTCCAATCCAAACCGGATATAGTTCGGCTGAGAGTCCCCTGATAAGGAGAGGGCATTTAGTGTGTTCAGCACATCGCCCAAAGGTGAGTGCCAGAAGATTTCCGTGGAGCTGAATTCAATGATCGGCACATGATCGGGTTTGATGGGCGTGGATGCACGCGGTTTGGAACCTATGGCCAGAGGCGAAACAGAGTTTTCGGTGACAGAGGCCCCGGTCGAGGTTGGATCTGTGTGCGGCTCTTACGCCGCTGAGTCTGTGGCCTCCGCGGCGGGGTTGAGCTTTCCCGTCCTCGAACGGCGCAGTCTGCTCCGGATCCAGGGCCAACCAGTTAGAGGCGCTATCTCCTGGGCACGGTCCAACGATAGATTTAGGTCATGTTCATCATGGCAGGGAGCGGCTGCCGTGGGCTCGAATCCATCGAATATCAAGTCTCCACGGATATCGGCAACGTAATTCAAGCTTCCAAACCTGACCTGATGGTCAGGGGCGTAGCTGTCGATCTGCTCTAGATGGCCAAGCGAGTTGGCCCGCGGTGCGAAGCCGCCGAATACGAAGATCTGTCCAGGGAGGAAAATCTCCCATGGACTGCATTGTTGTAGATGATTGACGGAGCCATCCAACCTTTTGGTGACGACGCATCGGAACTCTCAATGAAAGCACCAACGTCGGTGTCAAAATCGGCGGATCTCGGGTAGGGGATCCTGAACTGTGCGTCTAAGGTCGATGGTAACAGGAGGCGGGGGAAACGATGTTTTACCCAGGTTTGGGCCCTCTGTATGGAGGTAATACCCTACTTCCTACTTGATTGATCTTAATTAATATGAGTATTACAAGAGTTGATCTACCACGAGATCGTAATGGCTAAACCCCTAGAAGTCTAGCCTGTATGATTATGATTGCCTCTACGGACTAAGCCCTCAGGTTTATATAGACACTAGAAGGTACTAGGGTTTGTACAAAGTTGGTTACAGAGAAAGGAATCTTCATATCCGGGCGCCAAGCTTGCCTTCCACACCAAGGAGAGTCCCATCCGGACACGAGAGAGAGTCTTCTGTCTTGTATCTTCATGGCCCAACAGTCCGGCCCACGTTGCATAGTCTGGCCGTCCGAGGACCCTTAATCCAGGACTCCCTCACTCTACTCATTGGAACACTCCATTGCAAGGTAGAGATCGCATATTTTATACCTTAGGGAGGGTGATGCTACCACAATTTTTTTCATCAACATGCTAATCCTAGGAGGCAGTTGTCGGAGTCTGGGGTTCCGCGGACCCAAACTAGGTTCGAACTCTGGGGCGTGTATGAAGGATCTCGCTTCACGACGTCTCACTACCCACCACCCTCAAGGCCTAATCTTGTCGAGTATGCGCGAACCGGGTTAAGAAGTGAACACGGTGGTTTACACAGGTTTGGGCCACCTTGAGGTGTAAAACCCTATTCTTGCTTTGTGGTGGATTGGCCTCGCGAGAAGGTTGAGGATGAACTAGTACAGTGGGTGAGCTGCCTTGCGAGGGCTCAGAGGATGCAAATAAATCGACCAGGGTGGCGATGAGCCAATCGCTCTCTACGTTGGAGACTAGCCTATACTTATACTAGGCCCGGTTCTCTTCCCTCATAACATAGGCGGGAAGGAATATCACATCGGCCAATTTTGAATGGGGACAAGAGTACATCCTATCCCGACTAAAGGTGGTCTTTGTCTGCAAAGCTCCTGGTCATGACACGGCTGTGGGCTCGGTGATGACCTTCGTCCTTCCAAGCCCATGTTCTTGGTCTTGTTGCACCATAATGGAAACCTTTGGGGGATTCCTCGGGAACCCGCGCCTGTCCTTGCTTCCTTAGCACCGAAGTGGAAACTGCTCTGGTCTGCGCCCGCTGGCACCTGCTTAGCCTTGGTCGTCATGGCTCACGCCACCACAAGCCTCGTGAGGTATGGTACCTGCATAGAGATATCAGGCTCCCAGAAGGCAGCCTCGGGGGGGGGGGGGGCGCCCTTCGAGAGGTCTCGACATCGTTTGCCTCGCGAGGATCTTGCCAGTGGAGCTTTGGAGCTGGGCATGTTGAGCATTGGTGAAGTCATCTTGTTGGAGCCCGCAGTAGGCGGGAACTGGGTACCCCATTCCCAGAACAAAGACAGTAGCCCCCGGGCCCAAGGCACGCTCGGCCTGGCTTTGAAGCAAAGGCAAGGAGTGCAGGGCGAGGGCCCCCGATCGCCTGCGGGCCAGGCTTGACGCGTGGCACACGATGGG
The DNA here is from genome assembly GCA_021437245.1 of Aegilops speltoides. NCBI lineage: Eukaryota > Viridiplantae > Streptophyta > Magnoliopsida > Poales > Poaceae > Aegilops > Aegilops speltoides. The sequence continues at coordinate 331,581,144 of CM038143.1, forward strand.
ATGCGGATGCCTCTACTTCCCCATGTCGCCTCGGCAACCGCTAGGCTGACAAAAGCGTGGCGCATGCAGCGGGGCCATCATTGCTCGAAGGTGGAAGGCGCCAGTTAGCCTTCTCCGGCTTTTTATAAGAAGGCGAGGGGGTGGAGCCCCATCCTAGCTCTGTCTTCTCGCTCGTTCGCCTCCAATCCCTGCCGCAGCAACCATGGCTCCAGTGAGGAAGTTCACCACCGAGGAGAAGGTCAAGGCCCCCAAGGAGGGACCGTAGTTGCTGATACGTCTCCAACGTATCTATAATTTATGAATTATTCATGCCATGTTTACAACAATTTTATATGATTTTGGTATGATTTGATTAGAACTAATTCGTAGTGACGTTGTATTCAGCAGAACTACCATAGTGTCATTTTTTGTGCAGAAATAAAAGTTCTCGGAATGGGCTGAAAATTTACAACGATTTTCTATGGACCAGAAGAAGCCCACAGAGTATTGGAGATGGACCAGAGGAGCCACGAGGCATCCACAAGGGTGGAGGGCGCCCCCCTAGGGCCCGCCCCCTGTCTTGCCGCTGCCTCGTGGACCCCCCTAACGTGAAACCAACACCAAATATTCCTATAAATCACGAAACCCCTGGAAAGAAACCTAGAGCGGGGGTTCCGCCGCCGCAAGCCTCTAAGTTCATGAAAAACCAATCTAAGCCCACTCCAGCACCCTACCAAAGGGGGCAACCATCACCGGAGGCCATCTTCATCGTCCCAACGGTCTCCATGATGAGGAGGGAGTAGTTCACCCTCGGGGCTGAGGGTATGTACCAGTAGCTCTGTGTTTGATCTCTTCTCTCTCGTGGTCTTGATTTGGCACGATCTTGATGTACCGCGAGCTTTGTTAATGTAGTTGGATCTTATGGTGTCCTTCCCTCTCTACCTTGTGATGAATTGAATCTTTTCCTTTAAGGTTTTGTTATATCAGATTGAATCTCTGGATGTGAGAGCACTTGATGTATGTCTTGCGATGGGATATCCGTGGTGACAATGGGATGTTCTATTGATCCACTTGATGTATGTTTTGGTTATCAACTTGCGGATTCCCGTGGTGACATTGGGGTCGTATATGCATAGGGGTTGGTACGCATTTTCGTATTTCTTTCTCCGATAGAAATCTTGGGATACTCTTGAATTTCTTTGTGTTGGATTGAATATTATGAATTGAGATTGTGTGATGCATATCGTATAATTGACCCACGGATACTTGTGGTGACATTGGAGTATCTAGGTGACATTAGGGTTTGATTTATGTGTGTCATGTGGTGTTATTTACTATGAACTCTAGGTCTGTTTGTGACACTTATAGGAATAGCTCAATGGATTGATCGGAAAGAATAACTTTGAGGTGGTTTTGTACCCTACAAGCAATTTCATCTTATGTTCTCTGCGATAGGAACTGTGGAGTGATTCTTTTGTTGCAGTTGAGGGATTGTTATATGATCCAATTGTGTTATCATTGTTGAGAGAACTTGCACTAGTGAAAGTATGAACCCTAGGCCTTGTTTCCAAGCATTACAATACCGTTTTCGCTCACATTTACTACTAGTTACCTTGCTGTTTTTATATTTACAGATTACAAAAACCTATATCTACTATCCATATTGCACTTGTATCACCATCTCTTCGCCGAACTAGTGCAACTATACAATTTACCATTGTATTGGGTGTGTTGGGGACACAAGAGACTCTTTGTTATTTGGTTGTGATATGTCTCCAACGTATCTATAATTTTTGATTGTTCCATGATATTATATTATCCATCCAGGATGTTTTATATGCATTTATATGCTATTTTATATGATTTTTGGGACTAACCTATTAACCTAGAGCCAGTGCCAGCTTTTGTTATTTCCTTGTTTTTGAGTATCACAGAAAAGGAAAACCAAACGGAGTCCAATTGACCTAAAAATTGACGGAGATTATTTTTGGACCAGTAGAAGCCCACGGAGCACCAGAGATGGGCCAGAGGAGTCTCGAGGCACCCACGAGGGTGGGGGCGTGCCCTACCCCCCTGGGCGCCCCTACCTCATGGCCGCCTCGGAGACCCCCCTGACTTGTTCCCGACGCCAAAACCTCTTATATATACAGAAACCCCCAGAACATAACCTAGATTGGGAGTTCCGCCACCGCAAGCCTCTGTAACCACCAAAAACCAATCGGGACCCTGTTTCGGCACCCTGCCAGAGGGGGGATCCCTCACCGGTGGCCATCTTCATCATCCTGGCGCTCTCCATGACGAGGAGGGAGTAGTTCATCCTCGGGGCTGAGGGTATGTACCAGTAGCTATGTGTTTGATCTCTCTCTCTCTCTCTCTCTCTCTCTCTCTCTCTCTCTCGTGTTCTTGATTTGGCATGATCTTGATGTACCATGAGCTTTGCTATTATAGTTGGATCTTATGATGTTTCTCCCCCTCTACTCTCTTGTAATGGATTGATTTTTCCCTTTGAAGTTACCTTATCGGACTGAGTCTTTAAGGATTTGAGAACACTTGATGTATGCCTTGCATGTGTTTATCTATGGTGACAATGGGATATTCACGTGATCTACTTGATGTATGTTTTGGTGATCAACTTGCGGGTTCAGTGACCTTGTGAACTTATGTATAGGGGTTGTCACACGTTTTCGTCTTGAATCTTCGGTAGAAACTTTGGGGCACTCTTTGAAGTTCTTTGTGTTGGTTGAATAGATGAATCTGAGATTGTGTGATGCATATCGTATAATCATACCCACTGATACTTGAGGTGACATTGGAGTATCTAGGTGACATTAGGGTTTTGGTTGATTTGTGTCTTAAAGTGTTATTCTAGTATGAACTCTATGATAGATCAAATGGAAAGAATAACTTCGTGTTATTTTACTAGGACTCTTGAATAGATCGATCGGAAAGAATAACTTTGAGGTGGTTTCGTACCCTACAATAATCTGTTTGTTTGTTCTCCGCTATTAGTGACTTTGGAGTGACTCTTTTTTGCATGTTGAGGGATAGTTATATGATCAAATTATGTTATTATTGTTGAGAGAACTTGCACTAGCGAAAGTATGAACCCTAGGCCTTGTTTCCTAGCATTGCAATACCGTTTGTGCTCACTTTTATCATTAATTCCCGTGTTGTTTTTATAATTTCAGATTACAAAAACCTATATCTACCATCCATATTGCACTTGTATCACCATCTCTTCGCCAAACTAGTGCACCTATACAATTTACCATTGTATTGGGTGTGTTGGGGACACAAGAGACTCTTTCTTATTTGGTTGCAGGTTGTTTGAGAGAGACCATCTTCATCCTACACCTCCCATGGGTTGATAAACCTTAGGTCATCCACTTGAGGGAAATTTTCTATTGTCCTACAAACCTCTGCACTTGGAGGCCTAACAACGTCTACAAGGAGAAGGTTGCATAGTAGACATCAAGCTCTTTTCTGGCACCGTTTCCGGGGACGTGAGTGCTTGAAGGTATATCTTTAGATCTTGCAATTGAATCTTTTTGTTTCTTGTTTTATCACTAGTTTAGTCTATAAAAGAAAAGTACAAAAAAATGGAATTGAGTGTGCCTCATATGCTTCATCTTTTTAATATCTTTCATGAAAATAAGGATTTCAATAATTGTGCCAAAATGTTAGAAGAAGAATGCATTAAAATGTTTGGCACTAAATCTTTGAATGATGAGCATGATTGCAATGTTGTTAGTACGAATTCTTTGAATATCCATAGTACAAATGATGATTTCACTAGTCATGATGAAAAGGTCTCTTATAAGCATGTCAGTTTTTGTGGAGTGCATAGAGTTTACAAATACACACTGAGGGAGTTCTAGATTAAGGGGTCCTCGGACAGCCGGACTATATGGTCACGTCGGACTGTTGGACTATAAAGATACAAGATTGAAGACTTCGTCGCGTGTCCGGGTGGGACTCTCCTTTGCGTGGAATGCAAGCTTGGAAATTTTGATATGTAGATTTCCTTCTCTATAACTGGCTCTGTGTAACCCTAGCGCCCTCCGGTGTCTATATAAACTAGAGGGTTTAGTCCGTAGGAAACCAACAATCAGAATCATAGGCTAGCTTCTAGGGTTTAGCCTCTATGATCTCGTGGTAGATCAACTCTTGTAATGCTCATATCATCAAGATCAATCAAGTAGGAAGTAGGGTATTACCTCCATAGAGAGGGCCCGAACCTGGGTAAACATTGTGTCCCCGCCTCCTGTTACCATTAGCCTTAGACGCATAGTCCGGGACCCCCTACCCGAGATCCGCCGGTTTTGACACCGACATTGGTGCTTTCATTGAGAGTTCCACTGTGTCGTCACCATAAGGCTTGATGGCCCCTTCGATCATCTACAACGATGAGGTCCAGGGTGAGGTTTTCCTCCCCGGGCAGATCTTCGTATTCGGCGGCTTCGCACTGCGGGCCAATTTGCTTGGCCATCTGGAGCAGATCGATAGCTACGCCCCTGTCCATCAGGTCAGGTTTGGAAGCCTAAACTACACCGCCGACATCCGCGGAGACTTGACCTTCGATGGATTCGAGCCCATGATAGGTGCGCCCTACAGTCGCGATGAGCATGACTTAGATCTGCCATCGGACGGTGTTCAAGAGATCACGCCTGCAGCTGCCCCAGCTTTAAAACTAGAGCAGATCGTTCCATCAGAGGACGGGTGGATAGACCCCGCCACGGAGGCCGCACACTCAGCGCCGATAGAGCCGAACACAGATCACACTTCCCAGGAGGCCTGTGTCATTGGACCCTCGGACTCATCTCCGGCCATGGGCTCCGAACCGCGTGCATCCGTGCCCATCAGATCTAACTGGGCACCGATCATGGAGTTCAGCTCCGCGGATATCTTTCAGCACTCGCCCTTGGGCGACGTGCTAAACTCATTAAAGTCTCTCTCCCTGTCAGGAGACTCTTGGCTGAACTGTGTCCGGTTTGAGTGGGAAGCGGACGACGAAGGAATTCGTCACCCACTCACCACCCACTTAATAGACACTATCGAAGACTTAACCGACATGCTTGACTTCGACTCCGAAGACATCAACGGTATGGACGATGATGCCGGAGAAGAACAGGAACCACCGCCCACGGGGCGCTGGACAGCCACCTCATCATATGATATATATATATATATATATATATATATATATATATATATATATAGGTAAAACTGTGTCTATCATAGCTTGCCACAGAACTAGTTAAGGCTTGCAAAACATTTAACGGTTTAAAAGTAAGTAAAAAATATGAAATAAATAGGGGAGCCTCACTCTAATATAATAAGATGATCCAACGGTGTGATTGTGAAAATATGCATTTATGTGTCCTCGTGAAAAAAACAAGCATTTGACTCACTACAGGATCAATATATATTGAAAATTTTGTTCTTTTTGTCCAGGACACGTGCAGTCATATTTTTTCAATCCCTCCGTTGGATCATGTTATATTATAGGTGTGATGGTTCGGTATTTTTTTCATAATTTTTGAGAACTTATACACCGTCGAAAACCTTAACTAGTTCTGTGGCAAGCTATTGTAGAAAATCCAAAGAAAACAATGGCGAGGATGAAAAGGATGCAACAGAGGGTGACCCTCTTGAGAAGCAACCTAAGCACCGACGTCAGCGGCGCCGCTCTAAACCCCGCCATAGCAAAAACAGCGATACCGGCACAAGAGACAATAGCACTCCAGATGATGCCGAAGACGAAAACAATCCCGACCAACCAAGCTTCGAGTAGGCCGGACGGGAGGACGGGCAAGCTAGCCCTGATGAACAGGCAATGGACGAAGACTCGGAGGATGACAATTACATGCCCCTCTCCGAAGACGAGGTGAGCCTCGGCGATGAATAATTTATCGTGCCTGAGGATCCCGTCGAGCAGGAGCGCTTCAAGCGCCGGCTTATAGCCACTGCAAAGAGCCTGAAGAAAAAACAGCAGCAGCTTCAAGCTGATCAAGATCTGCTCAGCAGCGGATGGGTGAGGTCTGGCGGCCGAGGAATACGGACTCGAGCACCCAACCAAAAGTTACCCGAGGCGCAGGTTGTTACCTCAATTCGAGGACAAGGCAGGAGAGCCTATACTACCAGCGCAGGATGCGGCTGACCGACCACCTCGTGGCCGAGACAAAGTGGTGTATCAGCCCGAACACCAGCCCGCACCACGTCGCCGAACAACTAAAAACACCAAGGCCGGGGCTACATGCATGACCTGCGAGATGAATTGGAAAACAAAGCAGGACTGTCAAGATTGTTCTCCGGATCGCGGGGGCGCGCCCCAACGCATGACGACGACCGCCGTGTCGGATATACTAAATACAAATCCGTCCGGGCCAAATACAGCAGACCAGACTCATTGGAACTGCGTCGCGATATAGCCCGGCATAGAGGTGCCGCACACCCCCTATGCTTCACTGGCGAAGTAATGGAGCATGAGTTCCCAGAAGGGTTTAAGCCCGTAAACATCGAACCATATGATGGGACAATAGACCCTGCGGTATGGATCGAAAATTTCCTTCTCCACATTCACATGGCCCGCGGTGATGATCTGCACGCAATCAAGTACCTCCCATTAAAACTCAAGGGACCAGCTCGGCATTGGCTGAATAGTCTGCCGGCTAACTCCATTGGCAACTGGGAGAACCTGGAAGATGCATTCCTGGACAACTTCCAGGGCACTTATGTGTGACCACCGGACGCTGATGACTTAAGTCACATAACCCAACAGCCCGGAGAGTCAGCCAGGAAATTCTGGACTCGGTTCTTAACTAAAAAGAACCAAATCTTCAACTATCCGGATGCCGAAGCCCTAGCAGCCTTTAAGAATAACATCCATGACGAGTGGCTTGCCCGACACCTTGGCCAAGAGAAGCTGAAATCCATGGCATCCCTTACGACACTCATGACCCGCTTTTGTGCGGGCGAGGACAGCTGGTTGGCTCGTAGCAACAACACATCAAGAAATCCTGGCACTTCGGACGCCAAAGATAGCAACGGCAAACCTCGGTGGAACAGACACAAGCGTCGCAATAATAGAGACAACGCCGAAGACACGGTCGTCAATGCCAGATTCAGTGGCTCCAAGTCCGGTCAAGAAAGAGCCATTTAAAAGAAACAATCCGGGCCCGTCCAGTCTGGACCGCATACTCGATCGCTCATGTCAAATCCACGTCACCCCCATAAACCAGCCAATCACACCAACAGAAAATGTTGGGTATTCAAACAGGCCGGCAAGCTTAATGCCGAAAACAAGGAAAAGGGGTCGCATAGTGATGATGACGAGGAGCCCCGGCCGCCGAACACAAGAGGACAGAAGAAATTTCCCCCCAAGTGAAAACGGTAAATATGATATACATCACCCATATTCCCAAGCGGGAGCGGAAGCACGCACTAAGGGACGTCTACGTAATGGAGCCAGTCGCCCCAAAGTTCAACCCATGGTCTTCCTGTCTGATCACTTTTGTTGGCAGGGACCATCCAACCAGTATTCGTCATGGTGGCTCAGCCGCACTGGTCCTTGACCCTATCATTGACGGATTGCACCTCAAACGAGTCCTCATGGACGGTGGCAGCATCCTGAACATGCTCTATCAATATACAATGCGCAAAATGGGTATCGATCCCTCAAGGATCGAACTCACCAAGACCACCTTCAAAGGTGTCATACCAGGTGTAGATGCCTATTGTACAGGCTCAATCACACTAGAAGTGGTCTTCGGATCCCCGGACAACTTCCGAAGCGAGGAGTTAATCTTCGATATCGCCCCCTTCCGCAGTGATTATCATGCACTGCTAGGACGAACCGCATTTGCTCGATTAAATGCGGTGCCACACCATGCCTACCTCAAGCTCAAGATGCCCGGACCTCGCGGTGTTATAACAGTCAATGGAAATACAGAGCGCTCCCTCCGTATGGAGGAGCACACTGCAGCCCTTGCAGCAGAAGTATAGAGCAGCCTCCTTAGGCAGCCCTTCAATTCAGCAGTAAAGCCCCCGGACACCGTCAAGCAAGTCTAGAGTACTCTGCAACAGGATTGTCTTGCCCGTCCAAAGCTTGCCTAGCAATTCGGCCTCCGTCCTAGTCCCAGTCAAGCGGTGAAATTTGTGCCGCGCGTACATAATTATGCACTTAAAATACTATGGGCATAGACGGAGGCACAACTAGACGACGGTCCACAGTGCGGCTCAACCGCCCCAGGATCCGTATATCTTCACCCTTTTCTTTCTTTTAGGTCCCTATCTTCTTGAGGCTCTTCCAACAACCTGATTATCGGACCGATCACGGGACGGAAACACCAAGGAGGCAAGGAGCTTTGACGTACAAGGGAATCCCCAGGTCGTCTTTGATAAGGATCGCTATACCTGTTTTACATACCCACACGCAGCTCGCTCTTGGTTAGGACATGTCAAATAGTCCTATTTTCTTATCACACTACTTGTATATACGCCTCGACGTATCACTCAAATAACAATGGAAAATAATTTACAGCGTCAGCTTATTTCTTCATTTCTTTCTTTCCTTGATTATTTATTTTCGCACCTGTACATTCTGGTACGTTCAATTTGCCAGGGGCTTCAGTGTACCCCACAACACGATAGGAAAGTTCGAACACTTTCAATAGTGCAGCATGCCGAACTTATAACATTATATGCATCAGCTCTGAATCATGTCTTGGGTCAATAGTTGGGTTGCCCGGCTCCTGTGCTTGCTACCCTACGTTCCGCTATATCGGCAAGGGTAGTAAAGGGAGAACTACTGCGATTGTGTCCCGGTTCTTCCGGACGAGCACCTCAATAGAGAAAGCCGAAAACTGACTGTGATGATGCGGCGAGAGCTGGTCGCTGTTCGAGAGGTTTCAAATCCTTAAAGATTTTTTCCGCTTCATGCGAGGAATTTACTAACTCTAACATTAGGATCCCGTCAGCACCTTTACAATGCTCTGGCACGTCCACGATATGGCAGTCCACGATGCTGCTTATGTTGCTCTGGCACGTCTTCATGGAGAGTATCGGGAGTTGGACACTTCCCCTTTTAGGCACATTGCTATCGCATCCGACATTGGTGCGGAGGGATACTACACTGCTGCCTACTTCACCATCACCGAAGAGCCCTTCCACCATCTGAACCTAGTTCTGCATGGTGATGGGCCAGATCAAGCTAACCGAGCTCTTCGCCACGAGCTAAACACGACCCGTCAGCACCTTTACAATGCTCTGACGCTGTTGCACCCCTTTGTCTGATCTGGAGAGCTGTCGTGTTCTCCGATCTACCTAGCTAGGACCGTGATGCCCCACGGTGTTGGTTGGCCAGATGTGGGAGACTACACTCCCTCAATTGGTCCTCTTATGCCACCTGAGCGTCGGGTTCTGCACTAGAGTATCCATGGACCATAGGCTGCTGACGTGGAGGACTTTTCGTCGCATCACTACCAGCTGTCAGGCTACACCTTCCTCCACAGTTCCTCCTGGGACTGATGTAGTCTTGCTTATTAGTATTAGATGCATTCGCTGCGAGCCTGTGTGCCGCCTATGATGACTTAGTCTATGTACTGAACTCTGTATACTGAAGCCTGTGTACTGAACTCTATGCCCGACCCCTTTTGCAAGTTATGCCGACTACTATGTAGTATCTATTGTGCTCCTTTCATTATGCATGTTTCATCATGAATGATTCTTGTCTTTGCAAATTTCTCAATGTTGAACTACCCCTGATATATATTAGCAGGATGGTTAGACCAGGTGGTTGTGGTTGTGGTCGTGGTGGCGACGCCCCACCACTGCCTAAGTACATGGCTGGTATGATCCAACAGTTCGAGCTGAACCGCCAGTTCATGGAGAATATGTTGGCTCAGTTTCCTCGCCCCAATATGAACCAACAGCCAGCCCCAATAACTCTGCAGGATTTCATGCACCTCAACCCAACCATCTACCGCAGCTCAACTCAGCCTCTGGATGCTAATGACTGGCTCCATGACATCACCTATGAGATGGAGTCTGCTGATGTAGCCCCTGCCAGCTATGTCACCTTTGCTTCCTTCTTCCTAAAGGGACCTGCTGCTCAATGGCGGGACAACCACAGGCGTACTCTGCCAGCTGGAACAATCATCACCTAGCCAGACTTCCAAGCTGCTTTCCGTGCCCGCTTCATTCCTCAGGGAGTCATGGACCAGAAGAATTGTGAGTTCCACAACCTCACCCAGGGCAACAAAACTGTGGAAGCTTATTAGCGGGAGTTTCTGCACTTATCCCGCTATGCTGAAGAGGACATTGCAGGCAGGAGAAGTTCCATGATGGACTACAAGCTGACATCAAGCTCGCACTGCTAGTGCATGACTTTGCTGATTTCGCTACCTTGGTTAACAAGGCCATCAATGTCGAAACTAGTCTGCAGGAACACCACTTCGGGCCCGCCCTCGTAGAAGTGTAGGATTTGGATTCCCAACAACATGTACCATCCAACTGCACCTACTCCAAGACAGTCCTATGCTGCACCTCGTCTGCCTCCTCCACCATCTAGGTAGCCAAAGTTTCCAGCTCCACCACCCCGAGCTCCTGTTCTCACTCCCAGTAATGGTCTGTGCTACAAGTGTGGTCAACCAGGTCACCTTGCGAGAAGCGCTATCGAACCGTAATCAATGGCCCTTCCGTGGTGGCCGTGGAAGCAATCAGCCCAGCAACAACAATGCCAGGCTTTATGGTCGTGCTCATGCCAACCACGTTGATCTCAATGAAGCTCAAGACCAGCCTGCTACTGTGATGGGTACACACCTTGTAAATTCAGTACCAACATCCATTTTATTTGATACAGGAGCATCGCATTCATTCATATCAGCTGAGTTTGCATTCATGCATGGCATTAAATACGAAGAAATGAACACTCCGCTAGTGGTACACACCCCTGCGGGCCAATGTCAAACCTCTATGGTTAGTCACAACGTTCCCGTAGAAATCAAAGGGCTGGAATTCCTTGTCTCTCCCATCGTACTGAAATCCTGTAGCATTGATATCATTCTAGGAATGGATTGGTTGAAAGCGCATATTGCTTCTATAGTTTGCGCCACTAAGACCGTCCATCTGCTACACCCTTCCGATGAAATTATACGCTACAATGCTCGTATGGTTCAGAATGCTGAGGCGAGGCTTTATGCGTTGAATGCATTGAACACTACCCCACTCGAGGGCATTGAAAACATTCCCATCGTGTGCGAATTCCTCGACGTCTTTCCGGAAGAACTTCCAGGGATTCCCCCCGCTAGAGCTATCGAATTCATCATCGACTTGAAACCAGGCACCACTCCTATCGCCAAACGACCCTACAAGATGCCGCCGCATGAACTCATTGAGCTTAAGGAGGAACTCGAAAAATCTCTTCGCAGTGGTTTCATTCGCCCAAGTTGCTCTCCTTCATGAGCACCTTCTCTCTTTGTCAAGAATAAGGATGGGACAAACCGATTGGTCCAAGACTATCGTCCTATCAACCAAGCTACCATTCAGAACAAATATCCCCTTCCTTGGATCAATGATCTGTATGATAAACTGGCTGGTTCATCAGTGTTCTCTAAACTTGACTTGAGGTTGGGTTACCACCAGATCCATGTTCGTGAAGAGGATATCCCAAAGACCGCTTTCATGACTCGATATGGTTCATACGAGTACACCGTCATGTCTTTTGGCTTGACCAATGCTCCAGCAACTTCCTCTCGTCTAATGAACTACATATTCACGGAATACCTCAACAAATTCGTCGTGGTTTATCTGGATGATATCCTTGTATATTCCAGGAATAAAGAAGAACATGCTGGACATCTTTGTCTTGTTCTGGAAAAGCTTAGAGAGCATCAACTCTATGCTAAGTATTCCAAGTGTGAACTTTGGCTTCCCGAAGTAACCTATCTTGGGCATGTCATCTCCAAGGATGGTATTGCCATCAACCCCGAGAGAGTTCAGGATATTCTCGATTGGACTCCTCCGAAGAATGTCAAGCAAGTCAGAAGTTTTCTCGGACTCGCCAGCTATTGTCATCGATTCGTTGAGATTTTCACCAAGATTGCTAGACCTCTGACTAACCTGCTTCATAAGGGCATCAAGTTTCAATGGACTGACAAATGTCAGGAAAGTTTCCAGGCTCTCAAAGACAAGCTGACCTCTGCCGCAGTGCTTGCTCCTCCTGATACTAAGAAGGACTTCATCATTTATTGTGATGCTTCATGTCAAGGCTTAGGCGCTATCCTAATGCAGGAGTGCATAGTGATTGCTTATGCCCCTCGTCAATTGCACCCGCACAAAGAGAACTATCCAGTTCACGACCTCGAGCTTGCTGCTATTATACATGCACTAAAACAGTGGCGACATTACCTTCTCGGTAATCGTTGCGAGATCTTCACTGACCACCAAAGTCTGAAGTATCTGTTTACTCAACCAGACCTGAACCTCTGTCAGCAGAGATGGATGGAGGCTGTAGCAGACTTTAACATGGGTATTTCGTATACCCCAGGCAAGGCTAATGTAATAGCGGATGCCTTGAGCCGCAAGTCGTATTGCAACCACCTCCAGGTTCACAAAGTTCAGCCCTCGCTTTTTGAAGAATTTAGAAAGTTGAACCTCCATATTGTTCCTCCTGGTGCACTCGCTCCCCCTCCTCCTGTGTGTCGCAAAATGAACCTCCACGTTGTTTCCCAGGGTTCTCTCAATACCCTGGTTGCTAAACCAGATCTTGTGGACAACATCAAGACGCTGCAGAAGTATGACTCTCAAGCCCACAAGATTAAGCACTACCTCACAGAAGGAAGGCCCTCGTTCTTCACTATTGATGATACTGGCACTTTATTCTTTAAAGGTCGCCTAGTGGTCCCTTTAAAAGATAACCTGGATATGATTCAGAAGGTTATGAAATAAGCTCATGATATACCTCTGTCTATTCATCCCGGTAGCACCAAGATGTACCAAAACATTTGTCAGAGATTCTGGTGGTCTAATATGAAGCAAGACATTGCTCGTTATGTTGCTGAGTGTGACGTTTGCCGTTGTATCAAAGTAGAACATCAAATGCCCCAGAACTCTGCAACCTATCTCTACTCCTAAATGGAAATGGGACCATGTTGAAATGGACTTCGTCACTGGACTTCCCAAGTCACAGAAAGCTAATGATGCTATTCTTGTCATCAATGACTGGCTTTCGAAAGTTGCACACTTTCTGGCCATCTAAGAAACAATCACTGCTAGTTAACTAGCAACCCTCTACATATCCAGAATTGTTTCACTGCACGGTATTCCACTGGTTATCGGTTTCGACCATGGCAGCTTATTCACTTCAAGATTTTGGGAAAGTTTCCAAGAAGCTATGGGGACTCATCTGTCTTTCAGCACTGCTTTTCATCCTCAGTCGCACGGGCAAGTTGAACGCGTCAACCAAGTTCTCGAAGACATGCTTTGAGCTTGTGTTATTTCTTTTGGCAAGAAATGGGAGGAATCTCTCCTGTATGCTGAGTTCTCTTATAATAATAGCTATCAAGCTATTCTGAAGATGGCCGCCTTCGAAGTGTTATATGGACGAAAGTGCCGAACCCCTCTGAACTAGTCAAAACTGGGAACGTCCACTCTTCAGTCCGGATATTATCCTACATGCCGAAGAGTAAGTCTACATTATTTGCAAGAATCTCAAGACTGCTCAGTCACGTTAGAAGAGTTAGTATGACTGAGGGAGTCCTGGACTAGGGGGTGTCCGGATGGCCGGACTATCATCATTGGCCGGACTCCAAGACTATGAAGATACAAGATTGAAGACTTCGTCCCGTGTCCGGATGGGACTTTCCTTGGCGTGGAAGGCAAGCTTGGCAATACGGATATGTAGATCTCCTACCATTGTAACCGACTCTGTGTAACCCTAGCCCTCTCCGGTGTCTATATAAACCGGAGGGTTTTAGTCCATAGGACAAACAACTATTACAACAATCATACCATAGGCTAGCTTCTAGGGTTTAGCCTCCTTGATCTCGTGGTAGATCCACTCTTGTACTACCCATATCATCAATATCAATCAAGCAGAAGTAGGGTTTTACCTCCATCGAGAGGGCCCGAACACAGGTAAAAACATCGCGTCCTTGTCTCCTGTTACCATCCGCCTAGACGCAGATTCGGGACCCCCTACCGAGATCCGCCGGTTTGACACCGACATTGGTGCTTTCATTGAGAGTTCCTCCGTCGTCAGCGATAGGCTTGATGGCTTCTTCGATCATCAACAACGACGCAGTCCGGTGAGACTTTTCTCCCGGACAGATCTTCAGATTCGGCGGCTTTGCACTGCGGGCCAATTCGCTTTGCCATCTGGAGCAGATCGAAAGCTACGCCCGGGCCATCAGGTCGATTTGGAAGCCTAAACTTCATGGCTAACATCGCGGAGACTTGATCTTGATGGATTCGAGCCCTGTACCGAGCGCCGCCTTGTCACGATGGGCATGATTTAGCTCTGCTGCGGACAAAGTGCCACGGAGGCGCACATGAGTCGCTCCGATCCTTAATTCGGAGCCAACCGCGCAGATCGAGGACGGGTGGCTAGACACCGCCTCGGGGTCTGCAACCTCTACGGCGATGGAGCCGAATACTGACCTTGTCCCTTGTATAGCCCGTGACTCCAAGGTGCCGGACTCCGAACCTCCTGCACCCTTACCAATCAAATCCGATTGGGCACCGATCATGGAGTTCACCGCCGCAGAACAGCACTCACCCTTTGGCGACATCCTGAATTCGCTAAAGTATCTCTCGTTATCAGGAGAGCCCTGGCCGAACTGTGGTCAGGACGATTGGGATGCGGACGACGAAGAAATTCAAAGCCCACCCACCACCCACTTTGTAGCCACTGCCGACGATCTAACAGGCATGCTGAACTACGACTCAAGACATCGGCGGTATGGGCGACGATGGTGGAGACGACCAAGAACCAGCACCTACGAGGCACTGGAAGACCACCTCGTCATATGACATATACATGGTGGACATCCCAAAGGATGGGAACGGCGAAGAAGCAGCGGAGGCAGATTCCTCCAAGAAATAGCCCAAGCGCCGGCGTCAGCGGCGCCGCTCTAAATCCCGCCACAGCAAGAAGGAAGATTCCGACACCGGAGACAATAACACCCCAGAGAGTGCCGAAGACAACCCCCTCCAGCAAAATTCAGCACAGGAGGACGGAGAAGCCAGCCCTCACGAGAGAGCGGCAGACGAAGAGGTAGAGGATGATAATTACATGCCTCCCTCCGGGAGGCGAGGCAAGCCTCAATGATGACAATTAAATCGTGCCGAGGATCCCGTCGAACAAGGCGTTTTAAGCGCGGGCTTATGGCCACGGCAAACAGCCTAAAAAAAAAGCAGCAACAGCTCGAGGTGATGAAGACACTGCTAGCCGACAGATGGGCTGAAGTCCTCATGTCGAAGAGTCTGAACTTCGAGCGCCTCCAAAAGCTACCCATAATGCAAGTTGCTCCCCGATTAGAGGAGGAGGAGTATAAACCTTCATCACCAGCGCTGTCTGGCGGACCGACCACCTCGTGGCCGCGACAGAGAGGCCTCTAGGCCCTCCATCAGGACCGTACCCCGTCACCGCTCGAAAAGTACGAAGCCACGGGGGAATGCGCCGGACTTGCAAGACATATTGGAGGACAAGGCAAGACAATCAAGATCGATCTACGGATCACGTGGGTGCCCCACGACGCGCGACGACTACCGTCGCGCCGGATACAGCAACTCCGGCCGGGCCGAACAAAATAGACAAAGCTCGCTTGAGCTACGTCGTGATATTGCCCAATATAGAGGCACCGCACACCCACTATGCTTCACAGATGAAGTAATGGATCATCAAATCCCTAAAGGGTTTAAACCCATGAACATTGAATCCTACGATGGCACAACAGACCCCGCGGTTTGGATCAAAGACTATCTCCTTCATATCCACATGGCCCGCGGTGACGATCTTCACGCCATCAAATATCTCCCCTCAAGCTTAAAGGACCAGCTCGACATTGGCTTAATAGCTTGCCGCCAGAGTCAATTGGGTGTTGGGAGGACACGGAAGCCGCATTCCTTCACAACTTCGGGGCACATATGTGCGACCACCGACGCCGATGACCTAAGCCACATAATTCAGCAGCGGAAGAATCGGCGGACAGTTACGGACACGGTTCTTAACAAAGAAAAATCAAATCATCGATTGTCCGGATCAGAGGCCCTCGCAGCCTTCAAACATAACATCCATGACGAGTGGCTGGCCCGGCACCTAGGGCGGGAAAAGCCAAAATCCATGGCAGCCCTCACATCACTCATGACCCGCTTCTGGCGGGAGAGGACAGTAGCTAGCCGCGATAACAACCTCGGCAAAAATTTCAGCGGTCCGGATAACAAGGACCGCAATGGCGGTCGCGTTGCAACAAAAACAAGCGCTGCGTTAACGGCAATAACACCGAGGATACGGCTGTCAACGCCGGATTTGAGCTCAAA